>OW386286.2:1705000-2905000 GCA_936432065.2 Rutpela maculata | reverse complement strand
TTTCTTGCATTACGCTGACGGATTTCGTTCAAGTAAGATGTAAATTCATTAAAATCTGATTAGTTCAGCAGTGTAACGATTTATATCGGACAAAATTCATAAAGTTTTGAAAATTGCTAGATAGCATAAGAATAACTAAACCGAAAAGTTCCCACTCCTAAATAGTATGCTTCAAAACCAAAATGAAATATACAAAATGCAACTGATACAGAACAAAGCTATGAGAATAATTCTGAAATGTAATAAATACACACCGATAAGTACAATGCTTGAGGTACTTCATTTTATGAATGTTAAACCGCGAATTCTTTTCAGAACAATAGATATGATTTTCAAAATAAAAAACAAATTGACTCCGGATTATTTAAGTAACAAAATTAAATTTGTGAGAAATGTAAACTCTTATAATATTAGAAATGTAAATTGAGTTTTTCATAGAAACTCCTCAGTCAAATAGATTAGCCAAAACAATATCAAACAATGTAATAATTACTTAAATTTAAAAAACTATTAACTGCATATATTTTCAAAAATGGACATAATTAAAACTGCTCAATACTTTATTGTCACTCACAATTCGACTAAATATAACTATTATGTAATATGTATCTTTCATTTATTTGTCATTTGTAAGAAAATTATCTAGTAATGTACAATAGTCTAGCTGCCCGTATAAATTGCATTTTTGTACGCGGGCACCTAGACTACAACGTAATGTGTATTATTTAATTTACTATTTTATACTCAACCTTTGTATGTTTTTAATAGCTTATATGCTAAATAAGGAGATTATTATTATTATTATTATTCATCTCCTAGGACGTCATTTCCACCCCCATTTTGTGATTTTCTAGATTATCTCGGGAACGGTGCACTTTTCGATAAAAATACCTATATATAAAATTATTCGGTATAAAATTCTCTATCAAATACATCTCTACAAGTTTTATCATAAAATTAATAGAACCGAGGGAAATAAGGCGCACATATAAGGGTTGGTTCCAGTTAACACGATAGATTGTAATCTTTACTATAATCTACTTTAAAGTTCAATGCTTAACGCAAAAGCAGTAGCTACTAAACTCCACTTAAAATTATAATAAATGTAGCGCTTCCACCTTCTCACCCCTAAAAAATATCGCAATTTTTAAAGAAGTGAGAATATTGTATATTGTACTTCTTGCCATGCCACCCCAAAGGTAAAGTAATTGTCCCCCTTTTTTTACTGTATACCTAATCCACTAATTATCACAAGGTTACCTGCATTAATTAATTTTCGTCGTTTTCCATAGATTAGACATTCATGCATGCTTGTCCGTGGCAATGGTAGAGTGAAATTACTTAGAAAAGATAACATACGTCACGGCTTCGCGTCACAGTTGGCATAATATCAGTGCCATGCTATCCATTTTTTATTTAAATAATGGTAGTAGGCAGTGCGACGCCCATGCAGCCGTAAAAATAGGATCGTTACCTAGGTAACGAGCACGCGGTAACGATTTCGGTCTCTGCGCATTCTATGATGTTATCTTTTCTAAGTAATTCAACTGTAACACATTGGTTCTTTTGTTGTCATAGTTGAGGTTCTTTTAAAAGAGGAGGGCTCCAATGGGCTCCAATCAATCAATGGTATATTGGAAGTGTCAGATTCTTTCTGACTAAAGCCTCCTCCTCCCCGGGCACGACTCCGAGGACACTGCAGCCTCCTGGGCTTATTGTGCTCACCTTGTATTGCTGTTTCGCTTGCGCAGTGCCCTTTAGATGGTCTGACCACCATCCAAGTACTCACCGCGCGCGACGTTGCTGCACTTCAGTGATCTAGTCTAGGTCTGGTTTAATACCTCCCTGACTTCTCACCTCATAGTTGGGGTTAATATACCGCCGACTTTTTTCCATCCCCAATCAGTATAGCTTCTAGAGTAACATTTTTCCATGTTTGAATTTGGTAAAAAACGCCATATGAGTGTTGCCGAGCAGCAACAGAAGTTGGTGGTAACTTTGATAACATTACAGTATTACAGCATTACAATTCGCTTTACCAACAAGTTTGTTAAAAGTCATGAATGTATACATCTAGACTTTTTTCTGCGCGGGTAGAGTTGTATAAAGCTGGAACAAATCGCTCTCCCACGTCTACAAGTTTTTCATGACTAGCTTTTTCATTATTAAAAATTTGCACGATGTCTTGTAAGTCATCTCTTCTACTAAGTACATATTGCATTAACCTTTTCTTTGCAAAGAATATTGTTTCTTTAGTTTTTTAAAGAAGTTGAGGATTGTAAATCTTGTGAACTATAAATCCTTTTGCTGGTATTACCTTGTTTTTGTTTCAAAAATTTAATGTCTTTGTCGGAGGGAGAAACAGCAATAAAGACTAGCAGGTCAATATCTTGCCCTACGACAACAGCTGTGTCACATTTATAACATTTTTCGATAGCAGTTTGTACAATTATTAATAAATCGGCGTCATCCGCAGCAACGAACACTTCCTTCATTCCTAAATTTGTTCACGAGATCTGCAATGAAACGCTCTTTGTTAAACAAATGACTAAGGAACTTCTGCTGAGGTTCAAAAACAACAAGATTTTCATCAAATATAATTTTAGGACAGGTTCTATGCAGTACCCGCCTTTGTCGTTCTAGGCTCTTCGTGCTGTTTGCATTATCCAAGTAACCATCGAACACGACAGTTACTCCATTACCGTAATGTTTTCTTATGCAACTAACATAAGCATCAATCATACACTCACTATTTTCGAAAATATGGTCTCGTTCTGGAACAGTATTAATAATCTGGTATAAAAGTTGCCTTGTTAGTTTTTCTCATTAGGCCTTTTTCATCGAAAAGGGAAAGAATGAGGCCAGTTCAAAATTAAAGCATGTCTTTAACTCCAGACTCGAATTAATTTTGCAAATAATTCTTTAAAAATTGTGAAATTTTTTAGGGGTGAGAGGGCGGAAGCGCTACATTTATTATAATTTTAAGTGGAGTTTAGTAGCTACTGCTTTTGAACTTTAAAGTAGATTATAGTTATTATTCCTAATTTAAATCTCATCTTATATATTATTATCTCATATAAATATTTAAAACTACCAGATGAGAACTTTTACCTTTTGAAAATGTGTTATTCCTGATGTTTGGTCTCTGTTCAAATGGACCAACTTTCCAACTGCCACTAGTGGAGTCATGATATTTTGGTTCATATTTGACTTTACTTCTGTCTAATTCTTGTTTGGAATTTTCTCGGCCCTGTATATTATTAAAATTGCGGTTTCTAAATTCACGTGACTTAGATTCATATTTATTTTGATTTCTATGATTGTAATGGTCTGCTTGTTGATTGAATCTGTTACTTCTACCAGAATCGAATGAAGGTTTATCATTATTGGTATAATTTCTATTTCTGCCACTATGATCATTTGAATTTCTCCTCCATGCATTATTGTCTCGATTATAATTCGTTTTTCGGGTATAGTTATTAGAATCACTGTTTCTTGCACTCTGGGAATCGATCGTCACATTTTGAAGTTTATTTGCAACCTCATCCGCACATTGTCCTGTAGATGCACATTCAGTGAATTCCACATACGTATTACAACTTGTAAGATCATCTCTAGCAAGTGCTACATTTTCGGAAGCTTTGTGGTCGTCATCCGTGCTTAGTGGCTCACACGAATCATCTTTGATGTCATTTTTAGATTCATTTGACACTTCCTCACAAGATTGCGCGGATAAGAAGCTATCAATACTTTCATTCGCCTTGCTTGAGGTTTCTGATAATTCACTGGAGGTGTTATTTACATCATCGGATTTCTTGGCAATTTTTTTAGAGATTGATGACCTTGATGGTAAATTATCTAAATCAGCAGGTCTAAACTTTGGCTTGTTTTTCTTTTTTCCCATTTTGTAATTTGCAAAAACAATTTCAAGAAATGTTTAAAACAAAGAAATAATTGTTAGTATCTACCAAAGAATCCCAAGGAACTAACTTAATTAAGCAAACGTCATGTAAACGTCGTCTATTTTATGAGATAACTGATGACGGGGAACCCCCACATCTATCGTCGTTTTGATTGGGGTGTACTTTTTCCTTACTAAGCATTTCCTTCTCACTTTATCGCAAATATTCGTTTCTCACTCTATGGAAGGGATTTCTCTGTCACTCGTTCTACATACAAATGAAAATGATTATAAATAAAATAGAAATAGAAGATTAAGCACTGCTTCCAATTCATTCTTCACATTATTGAAAGATTTAAAAAAAGATTAGTTAGCAGTTTTAACAGTACGTGTTTAACGGTCGATTATCAAACGCAGCAGAATAAACAAATAAAGTACACTTCGTTGAAAACGCGTTCCGAGGAACTTTCGGCAAGTATAAGGTGTAGTCAGGATAAAAATTGAAGAAAATAATATAAATCTGTTATCTGATGTGAAATTACAAATAGAAACGTGATTATTTCTTATTATGACAGCAAACAGATGTCAGTAATTGTCAGATGTCATTATCGCATTGGAACCTTTCGATTGCCAACTATCGTAACCCAAAGAAGTTCGGTATAACTACCAGGCACAGGAGTACAAGGTCAAAGAGTAGATATATAGCTGAAGTTGTCTTTTAATTAACTTCATTGTTATTTAAGTTGTGTAAATAATCTGTTATCAGTTTTTGAAAATTGTGCCCTACCTGTATTAGTAGTTTTTACATTTGATGAGCTTTGAAACCTGTCGTTGATCTGAAAATATGTATGTGGAAAATATCAGTATGTTATTAACGCCACCTGTGGCAGATCATATCATCACATTTTGCGGAACGGTTTTTCCCGGTATTTCCATTAACGTGCTTACTTCTGGTCTCTATAATGGAATGCAATAACTGCAGCAAAACAGCTGTTTTTTGAAATCCTTTCAAACTTTTTGCACAAATCCAGCCTCATAATATTTATGCTTGTAAAAATTTGTATGCCTTTAACTGCTGGCCTGTGTAGAAGCTGTGAGTCAACACTAAGTAATTTACCATATCAATTACGGAGACACAATGGGCCGTCCATAAATGATGTCATGCTTTTTTTGCCAATTTTTGCCGGAGCTTCCTAGCAATGATGTATCCTATAGTGAGACTCCCATATTCTATACTTCATAGGTTAGACCAGCGGTTTTCAACCTGTGAGCAATTCCAAGGGGGTCCTGAGCTATTGAGAAAAAAACCAATAAAGTTAAATCATTTATTCTAAAATCTAAAAATCTAAATATTACACACATACAGTTTTAATGAAACCAATTTTTAATGAGAAATCATACCAAAAACTATAACAAGAAATTTTAAAATTTTATTGATTTTATATTTTATTAAGAGATCTAGGTCAAGCGCAGATTTATGGGGGGGGGGGTAACGTGGTAAGTACCCCCCCCCAAGATTATGTAAACCACAAATTTTCGTTTAAAAATTTCATAATTTTTATTATTTTATTTTATATTTTTGAATATATATTGTATTTGCAGAGGCGCAACTGAGAATTTGTTCTACCTCGCTCATAAAAAGTTTGGGGCGGAAAGAAATTTTTTTCGGATTTCTCCCTCCCCCGCTCATCAGAAAAATTTTTCGGATTTCTTCCCTCTGCTTTTCAGGAAAATTTTGGGACGAAAAAAAATTTTTTTTGGAATTCTCCTGCCCGCTCATTAAAAAGAATTTTTTTACTATACCCACACAGCACAGAATATTCTCATTAAGTGACAATATTCTGTAAACAGAATATTTACCTGAAATATTCCTAGAACCTCCATAAATATTTTTATCTAGTTTGGAATATTCATGAAACATTTTTTATCAAATATTTCTGTAATATTTTAAAAGAACATTCGTGGTAATATTGTACTGCAAAATTTTGATGCGATATCTATACAACAGTGGTTATTATTTTTAATTATTATTATAATTATTTTGGTATACTAAATACAAATATTTATTTAAGTACCTATTTGTTGGACGCGTGGTGGTTCGACCCCTACCGACGGCAATTGGTAAAGGTAAGGAAAATAAAATGAATTTAATAATTTAATAAACAAAATATAATTTGCAGGCAACCCTTGTGAGAAAAAATTGGAGTGTTGGTAAACAATATTAGATAATTAGACAATATGTTAATGTAAATAAAATATACAGATGGCTGACAAACAAATTCATTGGACAATACTTATTTATGCATTAATTACTTCATTTTTATCAAGTAGACTACTAACTAGTCACGGCATTTTCACGTGCCTTTGCTACCTGGGAAAATGTTCTAGGAACATTTAAAAGACTCCACTTTGTAATGTGCCTGGCACATTCTAAGGTAATGATTTTCATGTTGTGAGAACATTCTCAGAATATTGAAACGTTCCGAGCAAACATTCTGTGCACATTCTTAGAATATTTCTGTGCTGTGTGGGTATTCAGCACCCTGCTGTGTTATAACCCCCTCCCCCCAAGCTCAAGGTCCAGATCCGCCCTTGATCCAGGTTGGGGGGTCGCGAGAGGGTAAACTTGTTTTTTCTTTTTGTAAGGGGGTGTGGTTCGAAAAAGGTAGAAAACCACTGGGTTAGACGATCAAACGAACTTACCTGTGTAGCTCAATCGTGATTGGAGATGCGAAGATAGGTGACCATACGTCCGGAATTTCGCTGGAAAGTCCAGCATTTTGGAGTACTGTCCAGCATTTACAAGTGTCCAGCAAAAGTCCAGCATTCAGACCAATCTGGTCACCCTATGCGAAGATGTAAAATACAATTGTATAATACCAAGAACCGTAAACGTTCACGGTTCTTGGCTCCAGGCAGGCAGACTGCTGTCGTCATTTGGACGTAATTTGTTGGACACCTAAGATGTCATTCCCAGACAGCACAAAAACATCTTAGAGACATCCAAAAGACATCTGACTTCGATATTTAAGACGTCTTATGAATGTCCGTTTATGCCTGAAAGACATCCGTAAGACATCTTTTAGAACCCTGATGTTACAAAAGGTAACGTCTTTATGACGTCTTTCTACAACATCTTTACAATGTCTTTCTACAACATTTTTATGGAATTTTCAGATATGTGCAGAGGAAACTTTCCATATTTGATAAAAGTCTGTAAAAGTCATGTAAATAATATACCTAATTGCTTGCACTTATTTGATAAGTATCAAAATGAAGCTTGCATCATCACGAATCAGATTTCACCATAAAATAGTAGCCTATCAATATGGCCAATGGAAAGTTAGAAGGAAAACTTCCTGGAAACTTTCGGTTTGAAAACTCCGAAAGTTTCCAGGAAGTTTTCCTTCTAACTTTCCACTGGGCATATAGATAGGCTATTTTATCGAGATGATGTAAGCTTCATTTTGATACCAAATAAGTGCATACAATAATATTATTTACTTACATGATTTTTACAGGCTTTTCTCAAATATGGAAAGTTTCCTCGGCATATCTCTGGGAATTTTTGAAACTGCTAGGTAAGTATATGAAATAAAGTAATTCACCTCATCAGTTAAAAAGTATGATTATTATAATTTTGCAATTTTGTACAAATAACATTAAATTTTTTTAAGTAAATTTGTTCTTCGGTCAGATGCTCTCCTTAGCCACGCCTGTATGGTGTTTTCTGTGCCTCGTTAATTTTGCAAGACCTGCCGCTTGCTTCACTGAATCTAAAAAAAAAAAACATTTTATATTGATTTACATCTTTACATGTATATTTCCTAAAGCAAGGTTACAGTCATGGAAATTTGAGCAGTTAGGTATTCCGGAAAATCAGACACATGAACCCCGTGAGAGGTTTCCTTGGATACATACAAATTCACCCATGGAGAAAACTTCAATCTGTTTTGTTGACAGTACCTAGTCCATAACAATTTTCACAGTAATCATTTTCACATATCAATGAATTTGTTTCTACCCTCGTGGGGTTCGTTTGTCTGATTTGCCCCAATATTTTATGACTATTTTATAAATAAAATTTGTTTTAAATTATTAAAAATGTTACTGCCCAAATGGATGTATCTGAAGTTTCCAACGTTCACTTGAACGAATCGATTTAGGCGTTCCATTTTTCTGGTAATATTTGCTGGCAACGGCAAATATTACTAGAAAAATTGTACGCCTAAGTCGATTAATTGGAAATTTCCATATGAAATTTGTTCAAGTAAACGTTCGAAACTTATTCATCCAAATGGCTATATAACGATACTTATATTAACACGTTGACTGCCATGAGTATTCAACTGAATACACATTAGGTGGGTCCAAGGCGCCACGTCTATGTATTAGAATTACACAATACCGGTTTATACATCTAAGACAAAAAATACTCGTGGCCTGGAGGACCCAACTACTGAATTTGGTGTGGCATGGCAGTCAACGTGTTACAGTATTTTTTCCACACAAGTATATTGCTGGTACTTGTGAGGATGCTTTACTTACGTATTTCAAAACTGTGATGTAATCGAAAATCGTCCACCTGGTCAAGAGTAAAACATAACCTTACAAATTGATCACAACATGACGTGTAGAAATTAACAGTATTTCACAAAACACTAACTACAACTACACACAGATGCAAGCATCATATTCTTGACAGTTTTTATCAAGAAAATTTAATACTATTTTCTCAAAAATTGGAAACTTGTCGGCGCCACAGCGTTGTCCACATTCCATTTCACAAGTTGTTTGTTAAAAACTCGATGACTCAAGATAGACAAGGACAGAGTGACGTACGAAAGAATCTCGAGTAACAAAGGAAACAAAAATGCACGGCGCCTAAATCAAATTTATTATTTTAAATTAAACTGAAATGTAATCTATGGTAATATAATATTTATATTGATGAAGTTTTCTATCTTTAGTTTAACAAAAATTACGTTCAACAGAAAATTAAGATTTGATAATTATAATAAAATAGATATAACTATAAAAAAATAGACATAAACAAATATAATGAGAGTTATTTTGTAAATATAGATCCGGATCAGCATGTTTTAAAATAAAAAAGTAAATCAGATAACCAATATTTGCTACAGTTTTATGTAATTTAATTTTAATTTGAGGATATGCAAGTGAAAGACATTTAAAGGACATCCTAAAGACACCTACTTTAGTCGTCTTTGGAAAATCTATAAAAAGATGCCTTTAAGACGTTTTTTTAAGGTCTTCAGGCGTTCAGACATAATATGGACATAAAAAAGACGTCTTTAAGACATGGTGTGCTGTCTGGGTTGTGATCTCTGAAATAACGTAACAATGACTTCATTATGTCACAGCCCACCGACGTAATTTTGGGACGTCATTTTCTGATGACGTCACGAAATGACGTCATTTAGCGACGTTTATCGGATCATATGTAAGCTATTTTTGATTAATTGAAATAAATGTACATATGAGAAATATAATAAATAAGCCAATTTGATGATAATGATCTTTAATCTGACCATTGTAAGATCGATATAAATCAATCGTCATTTTCTGAATGTATTTGAACAATGCATTTTATACTATTATTTTCAGTAGTTTGTATGTGGCGCCATCTATCATAACTTCGTCACAATAAGACGTTACTGGGACGTCATTTTTTCGTCACCTGACGTCGTCGACCAATGTGACCAAAAAAAGACGTCAGTCTGCCTGGGGTGTGGGAGAATTACGTCAGAGAGCCAGCGTATCAAGATATACGAGTTGAAAACAAAGACAGAAATGCCAAGGATGTTACAGATGTCGGAAACATGCATCTAAATTTTTTTCATTAATTCGTTAATAAAAATCTAAGTAAATGACTAGAACTTTAAAATTTATTATACATTTATAAGAACAAATAACAGAAACAAATAGACTCTGTGATGGAAATACAGACAACCAATTGTAGATATTATGTTTACAAACATCACACACAAAATAAGTTGAGGACGGTAATTAAGATTCCAATTTACAATTTTTTGTAATATTTTAAACCTTATGACATTTTAACAATTATTTTTCCTCTATGACTAGATCTAAATTGTTATTATGCCCTATATAATAATATGTTTTAAAATGTATATTAAAATAAATATGATGGATTCAGGTTGATTAACTATATCAATAAGATCTTTATATTTATTTTGGAAATGATTTTTTTTACAATGTGAAATTGTAGGTACATAAAGGAATTATTATAGCTGTTTTCTTTCGTGCTGAAAGAACTGATTGCAATCACTAAACAGCCAATCAAATCGAGGTATTTTTGAAATCCTTGATCTCTGATCTCTATTGGTTGCTTACTGATTGTGTTCGCTTTGTTCAGCAAGAAAGAAAATAGCTAATATAGTAGCGCTAATGGGCTCATTTAGCATTTTTTTTTTAATACATATTTCGAAAGTTTACCTTGTAGTTAGTAAATGTGCAAAATATTAGATTTTTTTTCAACTCCCTCAAAATAAATAATGAAAGTAGAGTGCGTGGAAACACAGTGTGACGTCAAACCACTCCAGCAGTCAACCGCTCGCCTGCTCCCATATGGACATGAGGCAAGCACAACAGACGTGCTATAACCGCATAACTCCATAAAACCAGTCGAGCGAGTGCTGCGACATCATCCGTGCCGTCGGACGTTTCAAATATGTTATGAATTGGAAATTATATATTACAGTTAATATTAACGCTAACGGCCTAATATTTTCACTACATATTTGAAGGGTTAAATACTTATGGAAAATGCAAAAATAAACTGTAAATTAAATATCACTAAACGAGCCCACTACTGTGACTCCCTCCTGATGGCTTTATGCTTACTGTACCATGTTATTAATATAAATAATATATTAATATTAATATTAAAAAAAAAAAAATTGGCAACTATAACTAAATTAACATATTTATTCTCAGTTCGCAGAAATCGTTTCAATCATACTAAAGCGTAAATTTGAAACAGAAACTTAAATATAAAATACAAACAAGTCTTTAATAGAATTATAAATAAATAAATAAATTTCTATAATTGGTGCTTCAGGTAGCAAACAACCGGAAAGATTTACAGGAGGATTTAGGTACATATGGATGAAAACTAAATAATCACAATAACAATTTGAACATTTTTTTATCAGATAATTTTACTATATGAAACTACCTAGTCTTACGACATATTTAATGAAACTGATATTATATGTCGCTCACTGCATACATCATATATCTAGTGTTCCTCTTAGAATAAGAAATAAGAAAAGCTCCATAAATTAATGAAAATCGATTTTTCACTAAATATATAGTAATATCTACATCACAGAATTGCATTTTCATGATAAGATGCTCTAGTGAATAGTTGAAAGTAATGCAAATGTGCAACCCACGTGAGACTCTGGCCATATAATATAACAGAACCAATGCTGTCTGGATGTTAGGTAGTAGCGTCAACAACCGTCACGTTAAATAATACAGGTAAACATTGTTTATTTTACCACTAAAAGTGAAAATATTAAACATTTTTTAAACGCAGATTTTATCTTATCCTTTGCATACTCAAACATTGATCACAAGCGAACTTATTTTAAGTTGTATTACCTCGACGTACATGTCAAAATGTCAGTGATTAAATCAGCCATAGCTAAAATATATCTTTGTTACGAAAATAAATATTGATCATGTAGTGTCACAGAGTTGACAATATCGTAAAAAACGCAACTACTTAACATATCCCGAGAGCTGTGTGCAGAAGAACATATAATTTGATTATTCTTCCAAAGTTACAACTAAGTGTTCTAAATGTATCGTGATCTTAAGTAACATTAAAATAATACACAAGGTGCGAGAGAATTTCTGAATCCTTTGCTGAATACATCAAAATACGGTGCAACTGGGAATGTATTTAAAAAATTCTTAAGGTGCTTGTTAAAATTTGTATGATAGAAAATAAAATATATATAACTTTTTTATCTTTGGTTCCGATTTGAATTAAATTTTCCTCAAGTAGGACAACAAATTAGGACCTATTTATGACCAGAAGGTACAACTGTAAATATGTGGTAATGCCTCAAAAACCACATATTTTGTGTTATGTCAGTTTGGAAAATTGACGACGAAATATCCTTATTGAAAAATCTGTGTTGCGCTATGATCTGATGAATAGTGTATAGTTTTGCATTTTCAGTGGGATATTTAAGATATAATAATGAGGATTCTAGTGCAAGAACCAACTAAAACACATAATTATTTATTCTAGATGTCAGTTGTAAATGATTAAATAGTGTTTGTAAAAGAGTCAAACATTTCTGTCTAGTCATCCCGTAGAAAAAAAATATACGGTCAGACGTTTCTATATGATATATTTTCTTATATTCACATTTTCTTCAGTATTACACCAAAAAATACAAATAAACTTGCACCATAATGCAACAAGTTGAGAACAAAGATCAAAGATGATCTTAAGAAGCATCATACGTTATTAACCGGAAATGACTTTTCTTATTGGCCAGCCTCTACTGATAGAAAACCAAGAAACAAAAAAGTTAGCTAATGTTGTCATTCAGCAACAAAAGATAGAACTCTGGAACGGCCGGATATCGAAAAAATTATTGAAAGAATCTACCAATAAGACTATTGGCAGAGATAGAAAAGAACACCCAAGTCCATTATGTCAGAGTACAAAAAAATTTTGGTCCTGGTAACCTTTATTTTAAGGTTACCATGTCCAGACAATCATAAACATAAATAGTCCAGTCAAATAGGAAAAATTGAAAGAAAATAATTGATAAAGGTTTGAAATTTGACAAAGATGTTCATTAAGGTGTACTTTTTAACATACTAAAAGTTCTGAAATCAGTCTATAACGCTCGAGCTGCCATCTTGGAAAAATGGTGCTTCATTTCAGTTTTTACTTGCAACTTGCTAAGCAATATTAGTGATATCATGATTATGTTTCATACAAAAAAACAAAATTTTCTACAGAAAATGTTATACGCATTTTTTTTTGGTATCTAATCTATTATTATAATCTTTGGAAATACAAAAATTCATTTGATAGACACATTTCTAAAACGTAAATATCGCTCGTAGAGAAAAAATTTTCGTTTCATTATGTACACTTCTGTGCAATAAAATCCCGTACACATATTTTTTGCTATATTAAATTATTCTTTATTTATTTGTCAGTGTCAGTGTCATATTTTCGAAATACCGAAATTAACTGAACATGAAAAAATTCTAATTCTCTCTAAAATTGAAGAGGGATGGTCTATCAGAGCAGTTGCTAACCATTATCACTTAAATAAAAGTACCATGTGAAGAAAAGGTGGGAGGAGGAAGGTATCATAAAGACAAAAGACGGTTCAGGCCGACCGAGAAGTTCAAATCTCGCTCAAGATGAAGCGCTCCTTGGCTATTTGAAGGAAAATCCGTTTCAAACAGCAGTAGTCGCTGTGTCCATGACAAATTTTCCAGCATCGAGGTCAACAGCTAGCCGAAGGATAGGAAAATCTGAATTAAAAAACTGTGTAAGTGCCAAGAAGACCATATTAACAGAAGAACATAAGCAAACCCGCATTCTGTAGTGTTTAAATTATGTCTATTGCCCGTTGGAGTTTTGGAACAATGTTGTGTTTACCGATGAAAAAGTTTTTCAATCTTGTAATGACGGATATATTCGGGTGTATCGTCGTGCAAATACCAGGTTTCACGAACGCTACGTGTCTCCGCGGAACAGGTCCGGGCGATTTTCTGTTAATGTTTGGGCATGAATAAGTGTGTATGGCCCTGGTGTAGCGTGGGGTATCATGGGTAATGGTAGATTTAATGGACAGGTTTATAGGGATATTTTGGAAAACGTTATGCTTCCTTCGGTGGAGCAAGCAACACTTTTTTATGGCTTTTTAAAAGTAGGTAAGGTGCAATAATTTAGTTTCTGTGGGCACTTCGTTAAGTACAAACGTCGAACCCGTTAGTTGTTTTAACTTATAAGTTGTTGTTGTGTGTGTATTGTTTTGTTTTGTGCTCTGACAAAGTTAAAGTTACACAGTGATCAACTTCTCTTTATTCTACTGTTCTATATCAAACTGCTCATAAAGGATCCAACTCTTCAGATATCCTATAAACAAATTGTGGAAACCTGTATGTAACTGACATTTTAAAACTTACTACTTGCAATCTCTGCACTTCTTCAACAAAAAACTTATCAGTTCCTAAGAAAAACAATCCCACAAAAACTAATCACAGCTCAGTTCAAATCTACAGTACAGGTCTGGGCTTAAAAGATTTGTATCTATATTTGGTATTTAAAGGAAACTAATTCTGTCTCCTTTATTAACCACTGACATCAACCAAAAATGCCCAATAATACCAATTGCATGAAATGTAATGATATATTTGACACAGATACCCTTGCTGTCTGTGACAACTGCAACATTGGGCTGTGCCAACAATGTGCAAAGATAACTTCCACTGAAATGAGAGCTGTTACCCTCAAAAAAAGAATTATACCTTATTGGTGTATTGACTGCAATCCTACGTTGGCCTCCACTGCCAATCCTTCATTAAATTCGGCACTGGTATCCGATCTGAGAAATGAAATTTCTAACATAATTGACAATCAACTTAAAGCACACTATGCAGAAATCACAAGCAAGCTTGACACTTTCATGAACGTCATTAAGGAATCCAATGTTGACCTAGTAAAACTACTGACAGAAAAACCACAAAGAGCTGAAAAGTCTCAAGCCACCTATAATCTCTCTCCTGATGATGCATTTAATGAACCTAATAAAACTTCTCAAAAAGACTTGGAACGACAAATAAGCACTCTAGAAAAGGAGTTTAAAAACCTAAAGAGCTCTCTTGGTGAAATCCGTGCTACGCTTCCAAGACACCCAGGGTCATTAAAAAATACAAGAACACCAACTTCTTCAAACTCACCCCCGACTGAATCTACCCAGAGACAAGGATTACAGCAAAGAAAAATAAATGTGAACCGTAACACTAACACCGGTACGAAGCATTCTCAAACTTTCAATACCCAGGCTAAGTTGAGTAACAATGCACAGAATGCTACTATTAAAGAAACGATGATGCCAGGAAAATCGAAGATCTCTGCTGCTGTTATTACCCAGAAAACTGCCATCTTTGTTGGAAAAGTATCACCAGATGTCTCCGTAAATGACATGCAGGAATATCTACATGAAAACTTTGAAGATGAAACCTTTGTTGTTAAAGAACTACCTGCAAGATCAGGGGAATACACTAGCTTTCGCATAGATGCCAAGAAAGACCTCGAAGATGAACTACTGAATCCTGACCTGTGGCCAGATTTGGTCATCCATAAATTTGAATTTTTTCGATCAAGATCTTACTCACATAAACATAAATAAGAAAAATGTTGACACTTTATCAAAGCTGTCTTCTCATAACACAACTGATACAGATGAGCTCAAAATACTACACCAAAATCTTCAAAGTGTAAGAAACAAAACTATTGAACTAGAAATTTTTGTTAAAACAGAAAACATTTCTGTTATTTGTCTCACTGAACACTGGCTTAACCCTGATGAATTAAATGCCTGTAACATAATGGGCTATATGATCTCTGCACACTCCTGCCGACCGACCGGTTTTGGGGGAAGTGTTATCTTCACAAAATCTCATCTCACAGCCGACGAGCTGACTGAATTAAAAGAATTTTATATTGTAAATATTTTTGAATGTTGTGGTGTAAAGTTAACTGTTAATGGAATTAACTATTTTATTGTATGTATTTATTGCCCTAAATCAAACTGTGACGATTTTTTAAGGCAACTGGAACAATGTCTTGATCTCTTATTTGACAAGTACAAATCAAAAAGTTTTATTCTATGCGGCGACTTTAATATAGACTATCTAACAACCTCGAAATACCGTAACGATCTCGTTGATATTTTAAACGTATTCTCATTAAGATCCACAACCAATGAACCTACTAGACCGGCTACAATGACTGGTATAGATTATATATGCACAAATCTAGCAGGTGATTCCTCAGTTATAACTAACGGACTATCTGACCATAGTGCAATAGTTCTAACTATTTCCAAGTTACCGGAACCATCTGAAGCACCTTTTAAACGTAGATTTTATTCTCAACATAATTTACCGAACTTTATTGAACACCTTTCTAAAGAAACATGGACAGCTGTGTACAGGGCTAATCACTATGATGTCAATAACCAATATCAAATCTTTAATGACATTTTACAATATTATATAAACACTTTCTTTCCACTTAAAAATTGTTACTCTCAAAATATTAAGAAATCGAAATCATGGATAACTCCTGCAATTAAAAATTCAGCAATACATCTTAAGAACCTTTATTCACTCTACAAATCAAATTTACTAGATCCAGACTACTATAATAATTATAAAAAAATATATAAAAGAGTAATCCGTGCAGCGAAAAAAATGCATAATGATGATATCATCTCAAACGCACCTAATAAAACCAAGTCTATGTGGAACATCATAAAAAATAACACTAACCATAATAAACAAAAAACAAACGATGTACAATCACTCAATATCAACAACACCATTATTTCAGATCCTGAACAAATTGCCAAAACCTTTTCAAAATTTTTTATTGACACTCCACTTCTAATTAATCAATCTTTGCCTCTCTTTAATAAAGAAAATGTCTCCATACTGTCTAACACAGCATCAATATTTCTGAATCCAGTCTCGGTCTCCGAGATCATAAACATCATAGATTCATTAAAGACTTCTAACTCCACTGGTCCTGATGACATTGCAACAAAACTTATAAAGGCTGTTAAAGTACAAATCGCTGAGGTACTGATTCATATTATAAACAATAGTTTCAAACATGGTATATTTCCCGACATCCTTAAATTAAGTAAAATTATACCCATTTATAAGAAAGGTGAAAGAGACTTAGTTGATAACTATAGGCCGATAGCACTACTGTCAGTAATATCTAAAATAATAGAGAAGGCCATGCTAGCTCGACTGATAAATTTTTTAGATAAAAGTAAAACAATATCCAGTGATCGACATGGTTTCACTAAAGGTAAATCGACAACTACAGCCCTAATCGCATTCATTAGTGAAGTGTATCGAAATCTAGACGAAGGTAATAATGTACTTGCAAGCTATATAGACCTATCTAAAGCATTTGATTGCGTCGATCATACTATTCTGCTAAGCAAACTTGAGCTTCTTGGTATTAGGGGAGTCTGTTTGCAGTGGTTCAAATCATACCTATCTCAGAGACATCAATATGTTGTGTGCAAAGGAAAAAAATCTGAAACAATGCATAATAAAAATGGTGTTCCACAAGGGTCAATTTTAGGTCCTGTGCTCTTCATAATTTTTATCAATGACTTACATAAAACAATTGAATCTGGATCTATTACAACATATGTTGATGATATAACCTTGCTTACTGCCAGCTCAGATAATTTTACTGTCCTCTTAAAAGACGTCAATAAAAACCTAAATAAAACCTATAAATATCTCTGTGAACAATGTTTAGCTATGAACCAGAGTAAAACAGTGAACATGGCATTTTACTCATCAAGTCTTAAACCACACCAAAATGCATTGGTAAAAATAAATGGAAGCACAATAAAACAGACCTCAACTTTTAAGTTATTGGGTGTAGTCTTGGATGAACATCTAAAATGGGATGCACATATTCATATTTTGAGCTCTAAGTTGGCCAGTATCTGTTATGCCTTAAAACAATTACGGGATATTTGTAGCTTTACAGTTGTCAAGACCTACTACCATGCTAACTTTGAGTCCGTTATGACATATGGTATTGTATTATGGGGAAAATCATCTGAGTCAAATAGAATATTTAAACTGCAAAAACGTGCCATACGATACATGCTTGGAATGAACTTTAATGTCAGTTGTAGAGATAGTTTTAGAGAACGTGAAATATTAACCCTGCCTGGTTTCTACATATATAATGTTTTATGCTTTGTTAAAACCAATTTTGAGAACTTTACTCAACATAGAAACAATCATAACTACGATACGAGACCAGGAATGACTTACAGTATGATGCACACCACCTTGAGCTCTATAAAAACAACCCATATTATCAAGGTGCTTTATTCTATAACAAATTGTCAAATGAGATTAAACAATGCCACTCCATAAAACACTTTAAAAAAAATCTCAAAGCATATCTAATTGAAAACTGCTTCTATTCTGTAGACGAATTTCTAAATGCCTGACCATATCGGTAGTAAAACATTTTTACAGTTGCCTTATTGCTTTATTTTTTATGTCTTGTCTTTTGATGCGATAGACATTTTATAATAAAACTGTGTACTTTAAATTTTATCTTATTCACTCCACTATTTTACTCTAAGTTCTAAGTTTTATCTTGTACTCTAGTTTTAGGTTTTATCTTGTACTGTAGTAACTAGCATTAAGTTTTTGACACATCCAATATCATGTAATTGATCAAATGGGAAAATAAATATCTATTCTATTCTATTCTATTCTAATTATATCCAAACAACACATTCATTTATCAACAAGACTCGATCAGAAAATATAAAGGTCATCAGTGCCAACGAAAGGGCCAGGCGACCTGGGCGGTTGCCCGGTTGCCTGAAAATTTGAGAGAATTTGGAAAATGTATTGAAAAATTGTGTACCGCTTATTAAATGGACTACCCTTCCGCCCCAAAAAGCTGAGTACTCCACTGGGAAGGGGCGCCATCAAAAGATCTCGTCCTCTGTAAGAATCCTTAGAATCGGCACTGAAGGTTACGAAACATTTTAAGAAAAAAAATGTACGTGAAAAGTAACCTTCGATGAGATTGTAGATTTCTCCCATGATACCATCTTGATTGTTGATACATTGATTAGTATGCTATGTGTTCATAGAATCTTGTCAAAGTAGCTTTGAGTAGCTTTATTTCTTGTATGAAACATAGTTTCGATATCGCTAATGGTTAGTGAGATACAAGAAAAAAACTGAATCGGAGCACCATTTTTCTCAGATGGCAGCTCTAGTGCAACAAAACTTGGTCATGATTGTTCTAAATTTAGTCTTTAGGGTAGGTTCATGTACCTATTGAAGGTTTCGAAATATTTTTGTTCTTACTTTTATCGTTTTCTACACATTTTGTTCCTAATAAATATGTTCTCATTTAATTTAGTTCTTTACTTTGTTCTCAGTTCCCGATTATAACAATCAAATATTGCACTGTCAACCTTGCTTGATATATGTATTTATTTATCTGAAAAGTTACAAATAGATAATTCTATTCTTGAAAATGACTAGAATTTATTTAAACAAGATCTTTCCTGGAAAAAGTAAAGCAACAGCATATAATATGGCTACATTTTCCTTTTCCATTCTTCTGAGGTATTGTTTTTAAATATTAATTTTAATCTATTACGAAAAAAATTATAACAATATAAATGATATAATCTATAACAGTTTTTTGGCGAGGTGTCTTTGGTGAAAATAAAATGATTTAAACTAAACTTAATTTAACTTACAGAGAGTTTTGGTACGCATTTGTTTGGCAAGATTTAAAAAAATATGTCTTAACAGAACTCAATAACCTATTTGGATCCATATAACTTGGGTAATTCGCCCTCCAATCTGAAAGCTTTCAAATAAGAGACTAAGCGCCAGCTCTCTTTACCATCTTCATCACTTTTTACATAAGAGCTTGAAAAACTGATTAGTTCCTTGGAGTCATCGTGATCCAAATCCGCGATTAAGAGAGAATCCTGTTGATCTCGATAGTCCGGCTGACAATTACTTTCTCGTTCTGGTCCACTGCAGATCTGATAGATGTCACTTAGACTAACGTTAATAATATGTGTGTCGGTTTCATTAAAGGTTATCAGCATTACTCTCTCGGAAATTTCGTTTAAATAATAAGTTTTGTTGTGTATCGGTATGCTCCTCTTGAACACTCGAGAAGTAGGTGGTACTTTTTTCGAATATTCTCTCCACTCCCAAATTTTTAAAAGGAACCCGTTCACATGACCTTTCAAGGAGATGATGTTATTGTTGGTGGACTCAAACGAAAACGGTACAGGGTTCATCACGAAGGCATTCTGGTATGGCCACACCTTCAGTTTTGTATTATTGGAGTCATAGAAGGATATGATGCTTTGGCAATGTGGACAGTGATTGATATTTTCTATGGTCAATTTACGATTACCTAAAACCCAAAGATTTTACTTTATTTTTGTGAATAACTGTATTAGAGTGCCTAAGTTGTCGCCCCGTGGGCTCCAAAATGTTAGAAACAGTGTGTGGTAAAATTGAAAACCAATACCATTTATGATTCAATAAAGTGCTTTTATTAGTATTGCTCCAGTCAAAGAAGGACATGCGACATATAGGAGTGAGATATTTGAAAAAAAAAAAAAAAACGATTTTTGTGACCTTTGACCTTTGATATCTCGAGTAACGGACACGAGATCTTAAGACTTTTCACCCCCTCTTTAAAACGTCAAAATACAGGTCAATGCAAATTTTCAGCTCTCCAACTTTCATTCCGAGATTTACTTAGCCTTTATTTCGCCTTATTTGCCTGCATTATATTGTTATTAAAATAATCAAAAAATTATGAAAGAGAAATAATATAACATTAATGTATGATAAAATGGGAGAAAAAATATATGAAAATAACATCTTTAATACTAATTTGGAACGTTAGTGTTCACATTTTTGGACTGTGTCAATCTAAAATTTATTTTTCTTAATACATTAAAAAATATATTGACATTTAGATATATATATTTTTTAATTATTTATTATAATTGATGTCACCCACAAACAAATAAATGATAAGTAATCAATTTACGCCTCAAACAATTTGTAAACAATAACATATAAACTATTATAAATTTAATAATAAAATAATCATATTATTTAATAGTTATATTTTATATTAATTATTAATTTTTAATGTATTTATTTTATAGAACTATACTTTCAACTTGTGAGCAAGACGTGAGGCAATGCAAAAGGTAGGGTGATTGAGAGCATACAATGCACATAAAATTTTTCGCAAATTGACATTTCATCCCCAAATTGGGGTTACCCAGATAACACAAAGTTATTTCTGTAATATACTTAGATTATTCTTAACGAAGATTCGAATATTCATAGATAATTTTTTTCAATATTCCTGGAATATCAAAAAGTACACACTTTTCTATATCTACAGCAGATTCCTAAAATTATTCTAAGATTAATTACAAAATATTCCAGGAATAGTTATGAAGCAATGAAATAATAATTACAGAATAAAAATCAAGAATAACAAATAAATATTCCAGGATTAATTCCCAGCTAGTGATTCCCATAATATACTTGAATTACCCAGATAGCACAATCTAATCCCTAGAATAATCATAGATTATATGTTTCGAAGATTTGATTATTCTAAAATAATTTTTAAACATTCCAGATATTACAATATTCTTCTTTATGCAAATGGCACAGTCTATAGATATTCTGGGATTATCCAAAATGCATATTACAGAAATAATCAAGTTACTCTAGGATAAGAGAACGATACCAGAATGAAACGAAATTACACCAAGAGACATGATAATTTCTTACAACTATCAATTTCTAACTGTTGGTTTTCGTCAGAATTATCAGTGCAGCGCATATTGCATATAAGATTCTGTCTCAAGGTATCACATCGGAGAATTTATATGTTATTATTAAATTGCCAATACGAATTATTATTAGGTGAATACTCATAAACCAGTAATAGGATTAAGTCGGCGACATAACCAAATTTATCTACCAAAATCTATTGCAAACTTGGAAAGGCTTCGAAATGAGTCAAATACCATTAAATATGCGATTATTTCTAGATAAACGTAACCAATAGTTATTGATTTCGCTGTAGAGACATTATTACATAATTGGCATTTGATGCCATCTCTTACCTATAGTTCCAACCCACGTTTGCGTGTTTAATGGGAATATTCCTGTATTTTTTTCCTGGAATATTATTGTTATCTTCTCTGGGAATATTAAAAGCATATTTCTTCTACATATTATAAGAACTAACTGTGAAGAATATTACGCGAATATTCCCCTCAATATTTTTTAACGAATATTACAGTTATATTCTACAAAATGTATATGCAACTATATCTTCTCTGGGAATATTAAAAGTATATTTCTTCTATATATTATAAGAATTAACTGTAATGAATATTACGCGAATAATCCTCCCATAATATTCTCTAACGAATATTACAGTTATATTCTACAAAATGTATATGCAACTATATCTTCTCTGGGAATATTAAAAGTATATTTCTTCTACATATTGTAAGAATTAACTGTGATGGATATTACGGGAATATTCCTCTCATAATATTTTACAACGAATATTACAGTAACGTTCTATTAAATATATATATTACAAGAATATTATGGGAATATTAATAATTAACAATCTTTTCGGAAGATTTACAGATTATTCCACGAATGTTGTGTTATCTGGGTAAATGGCTATTAAAACTAATAGAACAACACGTGCTGAAATGAAACTTCTGAATCGTTCAAAATGGCTCTAGTCACATACTCTCAACATTCTATCATACCACGGAAATGATGGTGGTGTGCTTTTTCCCTCAAAAAAACTACTACCACCCCTCATTCTGATATCGGGGTTATTACAGGGAATATAAATTCGAGTATTTTTTTTACCAGGGGTTTGGAACCACCCCCTCCCTGAATGACAAAAAATTCTCAAAATACTACGGAAGGGCTGAAGAACGGTTTCCTTCAGTTTTCGAGAGCGAGTAAAACGATAATTGCAATACTTTCTGCCACTCTTCTGGAAACTACCCTTAAATGAAAAAAAAACTACCCCTTTAATAAATAAATACCTATTATTTCTGCTTACATCATTGTTAAAAAATATTATTTTGGGTATTCAGCAGATAACTTTCAAAGAAAACATTCGTTTCTTTCATATACCATTGGTGCAAGTCTGACCAAAAAAGGAAGATCGACAAGACTCCCCCCTACGGTGACTTGTCGGCTTCTTTCATACACCTACCATATCTAATATTCAGCATGAAAAACAATAAAACAACCACTCTTTCTATATATTGATGATTCAAGTCTGATGATGCTAATATATATAATATTAAGCATCTCTAGCCCTACCTAGAGGATACTATATCACAATCAAACGTTTATTACATTTTAAAGTCAAGAAAATACTAAAAAGCACAAAGAAAATAGTTATAAAATTTCGCTCACTGCATGCATGTCCAATAATTGAAGTATATCATATTATCGATGGATTAATTCCTTTAAACATTGTACAATCTTTTTCGTTCTCTTTAGAACTCGTCAGAAGGACATAAATTCAATTCGAAATAAAAGTTACTATTAGAAAATAAAAATGAAATATTTTCATGTCAAAAAACTGACAGGAAGACATCTATTTACTTGACAAATATATTAAAAATAACAAAAAACAAACATTCCTTTAGAGCCCCAAAACTCGTCTAGTCTTCTAAAACTACCCCTAAATGGAAGAAAACTACCCCTTGTTCCGATTTATCCATGCTATGCTTGTGAGGACTTGACAGATCGGGGTTATTACAGGGCATATTGATAAATTGTGTTTCTTTTGATTAGGAGACTGCAAAATAACTCCGGGGGTTGTAACCAGTCCCTCCCTAAATGACAATTTGAAAAATACTGCGAAAGGGCTGAAGATCCCACACAGCACAGAATATTCTCATTAAGTGACAATATTCTGTAAACAGAATATTTACCTGAAATATTCCTAGAACCTCCATAAATATTTGTATCTAGTTTGGAATATTCATGAAACATTTTTGATCAAATATTTCCATAATATTTTAAAAGAACGTTCGTGGTACGTTCCACAATTATTTTGGTATACTAAATACAAATATTTATTTAAGTACCTATTTGTTTCTCAGAAATAATGGTACCTTAATTTATATGTCTTTTTTTGTAATAAAAAACTTCTACGACTAAGAGGATCATGAACAACTACGAAAAGAATAATGACTAATACACTACTAATTATATCCAAAATAATTTATATTCAAAAGAGTTTGCAAAGATTCGACAATTTATTTGTTTTAATAATAAAATTAGATTAAAATGTATTAAAAAGCAAAATCTAGCCGTTGCGTGTTCCAACTATAGTCTTTAAATAAATATTCTCAAGAAGTTAGTGATGAGTTAAGGAGTTGTCCTACAAGTCACGAGGTCGGCAGTTCGACCCCTGCTCACCCCTTTTTTTTTTTTGTTAATTGCGAAAAAAAATTTGTTTTTTTAAGGGTAATAATTGCTTATAAAACCGATATACGAATATATTTTTTCCAATTTTAGGTCCGTTTAGACCATTAAATATTGTAGATGACGATATTATATCTTTACCGTTTTTTCTCCAACACATTTCCTAGGTTTGTATAAGTACCTCAACTAGAAAATCTTAAAACAGTTGACTCCTGACTTCCCCCCATCGCTCATCAAATTTGAGATCAGAAAAAATTTTGTTTCGGATTTCAACTATAAGTATAGTCTTTAAGTAGGTACTAGCATGTGTAACTTCAGTGGAGCGAGTTAAACCGTTGACTTCCAAATCAGAAAGTTGGACGCGCAGCGGTTCAACCCCAGCCGACGGCAATTGGTAAAGGTAAGTAAAATAAAATGAATTTAATACAATATAATTTGCAGGCAACCCTTGTGAGAAAAAAATTGGAGTGATGGTAAACAATATTAGATAATACATACCTGAAATGTTCTAGGAACATTTAGAAGACTCCACTTTGTAATGTGCATGGCACATTCTATGGTAATGATTTTCATGTTGTGAGAATATTCTCAGAATATTGAAACGTTCCGAGCAAACATTCTGTGCACCTTCTTAGAATATTTCTGTGCTGTATGGGGAATGGTTTCCCCCGTTATCGAGGCGAGGAACACGATGGTTGCAATATTGCAAACTACCTCTCTATGGAGAAAAACTACTATTGGATACCACATTAGGAGTGAACAACAAAATTTCATTGTGAGCTTGTAATAACATTCAATCTTTCCTCCAGAATATAGAAGCACAGAGCAGTTTCCCTCAATATTGTTGTAACCGACTCAAATAAGGTTGAAAACTTACAAGAATTCATGCACAATGTGAAATGGCCATTGTAGTAGTATGGTATAACATGTAATATTTAATATTAATACTGATGTTAAAGTCTATATGAAAATATAAGACTCAGTCGGCAACTGTTTTTGATTCTTATGCAAAAAACCGTACTCCAAAAAAATTATGCATGATTTCTGTCGAGAAATTTCCATGTACAATGTATAATATAATAATTTACTGTTCTACTACTTGTGGAACGACTTAATTTTGTCAATTCGCATTTACTTCTGATAACAACTGCTTTAATATTGTTATTTACCAATAACAATTTTACGCATACTAGTACAGTAAGTGAAGCTTTTAAATCCCAGCCGAAAAACGATGTAATGAATTTCCAAATTTTTTTCTTCAACATATTTCATAAAGTATATTGTCATTTCTCCCGCTTTTTGGTTAGGGATGGTTGCCTTCTTAGGGGCTGTCGAAAAAAAAAAAAACTCATAATCTGACAGATTTTTGTGATTTTATTCGTAAAATTAGAAAACATTATTTTTTGTATTTAAAGGTGATTTCAACCCTTCATATTTTCGACTCATAAGTTTTGACCTCACATTCAAATTTAACGACCTCAAAAACATAAGTGTATGGATTTTCGTTAATTTATTCGTAAAATTAGAAGTTATTAATTTTTCAGATTTTAGGGGTGGTTTCACCCTTAAAAATAAAAAGCAGGTAATACGACAATATAGATTTTTATGTACGTATTTTATAAAAGCATATTGCAAAAAAAGTTAAGGAAATTCCTTTCATCGTTTTTTGGGTCAGGGATTTTACCATTTTTACTGCTTCGCTTACTGTACTATACATTCAAAATAATGTTTGCATGTTATCTAAGTCGTTAATGGGACGCCAAATGGGCCTATCATTGCACACATTGTTTATTTCGAGATTTATTCCAACATGGAGTGGTCTCCAAACAACATTTCATTATGATCTGCTATTCTCAACAAATAAATGTTCAAACGGATACCAAAAAGCCATTTAGCCAAATGCTCAAATAAAAATTTAAAAATCATAAACTTAAACTTTATGACTTAAAAGTCATAAAGCAATGATCACACTTAAATACTGAACTGCATTGCTTATTACAGCACCCCTTATCAGTAATGGAACTAACGAGAGTCCATGTAGTCTACGGAGTGTATTAAGTAAATCATTGGTCCATTTTGCAAAGTAACATATAAAGTGAAACCAATAATTACCCAGTGATTTTTTATAATGGGTATTAATGTCAAACCAGTACCGCTGTGTCTTAGAATTTCATACAGACTTTATATAAAAATATACCTGTTTGATATACAACTTCTTTGTCTGAACCAGGTACTTCTGAAGGAATGATCTTTTCATGGGGATATTTATATCTTTTCTCAAGATTTGAAACAGGAATCTGATAGCTTTTCATCACGTTTTGGGAATTTCTACAGGCATACCTAACCATCCCATTATTTGTACTTAGATTTGCAATGGTAGTGCACTCGGGGGATATTTTAATGTTGGTCAGAGCAAGACCAGTTTTGCCTGATATTAACAGAAAACTTTTCTTTTTATAAACTGACAATAACTCATTAGTTCCATCAGCATCAAAATCTTCTACCTTAATTGGCATGTCCAAATCAGGTATAGACTTTTCTTGAGCACTATGGGCATGCCAAACTGCTTCCCCTGTTATAGTTTCGATGACTTTCAGGCCTTTTTCATCGATTACCAGGCAATCATCGAAACCGTTCCCATCCACATCTATTATAGAGCAGTTCATTTTGAGAGGGTAATTTTCCTGTTGAAAATCCCAGGCAACTGCACCGCTACTTCCCAGGAATGATATTACACCATTTTTTAAAGTCTTTTGGGCATTAAAGCTACCTTTGTACATTAGTGCTAAATTTAAGTTATTTTGGAATGCACCGTGAACCAAGTTGATTCTTCCTTGTAATTCTATGTTGTCTTGTTCATATTCCCAATTAGAAATCCTGACAGGGCAAGTATTTGAGTCTGAGCAAGGTAAAACCCAAAGGAAAATAATTATTGGCAAGAAACAGAGGAGAATAGAAAACACAAACGCTGTTTTACGCAAAGCAGACATCTTCGGATTTACTCTTTTAATTCTAAGTATTTCATCACTCATAAAGCTCAAGTGACCATTTTGCCGACAAGAAGAATTTTCTACTTTTGCGTTTTTGAATCCGCTATTTCCATAATTTGTACATATGGGTTCCATGCTAATTTCTTTTTCCGAATCTGAATCACTTAACGATTGGGGTAATGGTGAGTACACACCTTGTAGGGAATGAGCCATTATTAACTTAATTTCAATAAGAAAACGAAATAATTACATTAGGTATATTAAATTCATAGAATCGATTTTTAAAAAACCTCGTTTGACGTTTGTTTATTTTGGATGTTTACTCTTCTTCCTCTTTAATATAAACACAAACAAGAGTATCGATTGGCCTTAACGGCACGCGGAAAAGCTAGCTTCTGAAAAATATTAGTTTGCCAATTAGTAAACTGAAGATATACATTAAGTAGGTTTCGGCAATGGTTGGAGTATGTTGAAAGTGACCTGAAGACCATGACCATTAGATGCTGGAGAAGCGTGCCAGAAAGAACCGAATTCAGCAATACATGAAAGTAATGGCACATTCAAACGTTTAGTCATTTAGGTGCCTGTACTAACTGTACAATTAAGTATATAAGTTGCAATTTATGAATATCGCATCCAATTTGTATCTATTGAAAAATCCATTGAATAAAGTTGAATTGAATGGAAGGTCTCGATCTTCACCAATTGAAGTCCTCGCTATATATGTGAGTACACACATTGCCAGGAAATAATTAAATTAGGTATATCAAATTTAAAGAATCGATTTTAAAAAAACCTCATTTGAGGTTTGTTTATTTTGGATATTTACTCTTCATTTCTTCTTCCTCTGTAATATCAACACAAACAAAAGTATCGATTGACCTTAACGGTACGCGGAAAAACTACCCACTGTTAAATATTACCAAATATGGAAACTATTTTATTTGGGAAGGAAATATTATAGAATTGTTTGTCAATTAGTAAATTGAAGACATTAAGCAGATATTGGAAATGGTTGCAGGATGCTGAAGACAATGACTATTAGATGGTGAAGGGGGCAAGAAAGAGCCGAATTCAGGAATATATGAAAGTAATGGCAAGTCTCAACCGTTCCAAATTGAAGTCCTCGCCATATGGGAGTACACATTGTAAGATGAGCCATTATTAACTTAATTTCAATAAGAAAACGAAATAATTACAACAGAATCAAAAACCCTCTGACGTTTGTTTATTTTAGATATTTACTCTTCAATTCTTCTTCCTCTTTACTATCAAAAGGAAAAGCTACCCACTGGTTAAATATTACCAAATGTAGAAACTATTTTATTTGGAAAGAAAATATTATAGAATTGTTTGTCAATTAGTAAATTGAAGATATACATTAAGTATAAGTAGAGGATGTTAAAATTGACCTATTCACAATAACCATTAGATGCTGAAGAAGGGTTGAATTCTGCTATATAAATGGGACGGCAAGTCTCAACCATCACTAATTGAAGTCCTCGTCATGTGTGAATTTGTATGTAAGGTAAATCCATAAACATTTCTACGAATGCACCCTGGTGTCAGCATTACTTTTATTTTTTAAAAGTCAGTATATTGAGATGTTTTTCTCAATATATTGACATTTTTTTCAACATAATGACCTTTTTCTCAATATGTTCCCTAATAGCACACGATGTCCGTCGGACGTCCGTTTTATGTCCATTTAATGTATTGACGTCCGTGGACATAAACTGGACGTCTACCGGACGTTTATCATCGGATTTACTTAAAATTGTACGGAATGAACGTCCTCTGAATGTCCATTTTATGTACTGGAAGTATGTACATTTTATGTCCATATAGGGACAGAAGATGGACGTCCTTTTCATGTCCGTTGATTTAAATATTATATTTTTGCAATAAATGATCCCAGTAAACAAGATATTATAACTTTAATGTAACTTCAACGTTGCTAGAAAGTATTTTGTCATACTATTAAATGTTATTTAATGTAACCAATGTTACTTAAATATTTGTTTAATATTTCGAAATTTAACATTTCTCAGTTATGCTGTGTTAATATAAATATCATATTGCAAGATAATATTAAACATGTTACTTCCACTTAACATTGCATAATATTACGGCTACATTCTTTGTATGCTGGGATAATATCTCCATACCGCTTTCTCTCCAACACGTGTCCGAAATATGTATACATACCAGCGAATAGCACACTGAACGTCCAACATATGTGCCGCAACGGACATCCTTCGGCAAGTACACACATATTAACAAAAAAATGTTAGCAAAACTGGTTTTTCAATTTTACAATGTTTTTGTTTACATTTGACCGATATTTCTGTAAAATTTGTAGTTTATTTTTTATAGTAATTTATCATTAATATTTCTTGTAAATTATTAATGATATTATTTGATACTAAACATTTATTATGTTTCTACATTTGAAATAAACAGTTATATTAGTCAACTGTACAGTCTTTAAGTAGATAATAATGAGCTAGGATAGTGGCCGAGTGAGAGAACATCGAGTTACAAAGGACGAGGTCGACGGTTCGATCCCTGCTCATTCCGATTTTTTTTTCTAAATTAATTGGAATGTACAAATATTGTCCAAAGTTGTGACATTTGCACGTCCCTCGGCTGCCCATCGGATGCACTTTGGACCAAAAACGAACATCTATCGGATGTCCTGTATGTCCGTCGAGGACGTCCTTCAGATGTCCACAGGACAATGTTGTGCTATTAGGGTTGAGATTTTTCTCAATATATTGACATTTTTCTCAATATAATGACTTTATTCTCAATATGTTGATATTTTTCTCAATATATTGACATTTTTCTCAATATATTGAGATTTTTTTCAAATCAATATATTGAGAAAAATGTCAATATATTGAGAAAAACGTCAATATATTGAGGAAAATGTCAACATATTGAGAAAAGTCATTATATTGAGAAAAAATCACAATATATTGACTTAAAAAAATAAAATGTTGACACCAGGGTGCTTTCGTACATTTCTAAGTCTATGGGTAAATCGTGATTCATTTGTAAAATTTGTTCCAATTCGCAAAAATCAAACAAATGAACCCAGTAGGGATTTACCTTCGATACGAAGGAATTCACGTATAAGGAAAACTTTATAGTGATAGCGGTTGTCATGATATATAAATCGCGCTCACATATTGGTTAATTTATGTGTATCAGGGTTCATTTGATTTTCGCGAATAGCCAGAAAGGTAGAAACCTCCGCTCTGAGCTATAGTGTCTAAAGAAGAAGAAGAAGAAGAAGGTATTTAAAACGTCTTTTTTGAAATTTGTTGGTTAGAAAACTAACCTGTGTATTTTTTAAACAAAATACATCAATATTTGAGTTATTTGCGGTCATTAAAAGACCATCTTTTTATGTTAGGTATATTCGATTATATTCATAACATAAGGGCTTTAATGCTATTTTTCTTTGATTTAGTTCTAACCTAACTTTTAGTCTAAAAGTTAGGTTAAAATTGGCGGCAAATTCAAAAATGGGAAAAAAACGTTTTTTTTTCATTTTAACCCTCCAGGAAAAAACCATTTTTGGGAATACTTCTAACCTAACCTAACTTTTAGTCCAAAAGTTAAATTGGCGGCAAATTCAAAAATAGTGAGAAAAACATTTTCTTTTTATTTAAAACCCTCCATTTTTGGGAAATTTCTAACCTAACCTAACTTTTAACTAAAATTGGCGGTAAATTTAAAAATGGGAAAAAACCGTTTTTTTTTCGTTGTAGTTCATTTTTCATTTTCTCAGGAAAAACCCATTTTTTCAAAACCCCGAAGAGGGAAAAACCTATTGCCATCTCTGCAACTAACATTACTTGCTAAGCATGCTTGAAACTTCTCAATGTATCGGCACATCCCAATTTTACAAAATTGCTTTCCTTGGTATCTTAAGTTTTTTGTGTAGGGCAAAAAAAAATCAATCGAAAAGGTTACAACTTTCCAATAAAAAGTTTTCTTGCACAATAGCATCAGTTCTAAAAATATCAAAAATTTTCCACAGTAGAATCAATTGACAGTTCTATTTATTTCAAATTTGTTATTATGAGATCTGAAGGGAAGCTGGTGTTTATAATACTGACACAGTTTTTATGAGCTCCAAAACACTTCACTCGTATTTCACAAACTAGGTCTGCATAATCTGGAGCAGATTAAATTTAATGATCTCCAGATGATGGTAACGCGGTAGACGAAACGTCAACTAGAGTGCTCCGTACTAATATAATCAAGGAATAATGATTCTCTTCTGTAGAAAGTCACGATTAGTTAGGCAGATACTGGGAGTGAGGGAGGGAGGGATGGTGGGTGAGGAAATAAAACGAGGGTTTTAAATGCAATTACTTAACATTAATATATTTTTAAATATTATATTACATTGAAACATCATCCTACATACAATTTCTACAGTAAAGTTTCAGGTTCATAAAGAATTATGTACATCCTGCCTTATAATAAAATAATTTAAAATTTTGACTGTGTTTCTATAATATGTACAGAAAAAATATCACATCTCTTTTGTTTTGTTAAATTTAATTGCACTTGTCGCGTAAAAATAAGATTTGTACATAATTCTCGCGAAACCCGTATTTTAAAATGCAAATGACCTGTGATATAAAACCCTGTTAGTTTTGTTTATATATTATACTGAAATAATTTATAATTATTACCAACTAGTAAAAACCGAACCTATCAACTATGTACCGTACAGAATTGCCGAATGCGGGCAAGTAGCAAAACAAATCGTTGCTTAATCACATTTCTTAAGATTTGTACATCATCAGTCAAACGTTACGTATTACACTAAATTATAAAAGGTATTTCCCATTAAAAACAAACTGCTCACCCCACAATTCTGTAGCCGATACATTTACATTGTTTCATAACCGTAACCTTACTGTAAAAAAAAACCTAAAAGTAACTTACGAGACATAGCGATATTCGTCATAAGTTTGGACCACATCGATTTTTTTTTTTTTTGTAACAGACTTATCGGTTGCAAAAAGTTATGCTATTTTGCACGAAAAAGTCAAAGTAGAATTTCAGCCTTTAGTGGTTTTTTGTTGGTTTAACAATAATAAAAGCCAAATTAAAACTAAATTATCATATTATATGCATGTATGTGTGTATATTATATATAGTTTAAAATTCGGGAACTAAAGGCATTCTTTTGCTAACCAAATAAAGAATTAATTAAAAGAAACCAAACCGGAACCATTTGCATGATATAAAAACATAAAAAAAAATAAAAGCAAATTTACACATGATTATTAAAGGAATAGTGTACGTACCAAACTAAATAGATTCCAAGTGGAACATTAGAGAATAAACATCTAAATTTTAAACGTGCACATTAAATTTGAGATTAACGATAGATCGTTATTACATGTACTAATAAGTGGCAGTCAATTTTAACATAGACGCAGCTTGCTCGCCCCCGACAGACCGGCGAGTCTCGTCATATGAAAGACTAAGTGCGGAGAAATCCTTGGGAATCTCTACAAAAACAATATTTACAAACTACGGAGAATATACACAATAACAGGGGACGAACAAGCTGCCATCATCCTAACTATGTGATACGATCCAGCCAAGAATACCTTCCAAACCGCCTACACTATTAAAAGCGACTCGTTTATCGACGTTTACGACAAATACATTTTTATATTATCGATTCGATAAATATTAAACTTTGTGACGTCTATTACCGAGCCCCTTTCAAATATAAGAGACCGCTCCCATAATCATGATTAATAATCCACTATTTATAAAGCTGTCTCGTGATATTTCAAATGGACCACATCGAGAGAACGACTCTTGTAACATAACCTCTATTTTCGGTTAACGATAAAAATACGTCACAGCTCGCAAATATTTTAGACATTCGCCAACAATTTTGCATTATGCATCGACAGTAACTTTAAATTTTGTAGCTTGTCGCGTACTTTCCAACACTTAATTACTTAAATGCATAACATTGTCATGATGAAAGCAGACAATTCAACATATCGTAATAAATTACCATGATAGTCGTAGGAAAATCCCACTCATTACTCATCCCTTGTACCTGTGTACTGTGTAGCCAAATTCGGTCAGTCATATTTCAACCCTCAAAGGCTTCACCTCTGGCACGCGAACTTAGTTCAATTGTAAACTCTACTTTGTTAAATTCTTTATCAAATGAATATCTTCTTCTGTTTACTCGCTTTTAATGGTTGCGCACGCAACATAGCTTGTGAATTTCCAGAACCGCAAGTTAATTTGTAGGATTTACTATGCTAAAATGATACAAAAAAGGCCCAGCGCACGAGATGCACTTAACGCTTTCTCGCCTGCAATAGCCAAATTCGGTCAGTCATATTTCAACCCGCAAAGGCTTCACCTCTGGCACGTGAACTTAGTTCAATTGTAAACTCTTTGTTAAATTCTTGTTAAATGAATATTTTCTTCTGTCTACTCGCTTTTAAAGGTTGCGCACGCAACATAGCTTGTGAATTTCCAGAACCGCAAGTTAATAAGTAGAATTTACTATGCTGAAATGATACAAAAAAGGCCCAGCGCACGAGATGCACTTAACGCTTTCTCGCCTGCAATAGCCAAATTCAGTCAGTCATATTTCAACCCGCAAAGGCTTCACTTCTGGCACGCTAACTTAGTTCAATTGTAAACTCTTTGTTAAATTCTTGTTAAATGAATATCTTCCTATGTTTACTCGGTTTTAAAGGTTGCGCACGCAACATAGCTTGTGAATTTCCAGAACCTCACGTTAATTTGTAGGATTTACTATGCTGAAATGATACAAAAAGGGCCCAGCGCACGAGATGCACTTAACGCTTTCTCGCCTGCAATAGCCAAATTCGGTCAGTCATATTTCAACCCGCAAAGGCTTCACCTCTGGCACGTGAACTTAGTTCAATTGTAAACTCTTTGTTAAATTCTTGTTAAATGAATATTTTCTTCTGTTTACTCGCTTTTAAAGGTTGCGCACGCAACATAGCTTGTGAATTTCCAGAACCGCAAGTTAATAAGTAGAATTTACTATGCTGAAATGATACAAAAAAGGCCCAGAGCACGAGATGCACTTAACGCTTTCTCGCCTGCAATAGCCAAATTGGGTCAGTCATATTTCAACCCGCAAAGGCATCACTTCTGGCACGCGAACTTAGTTCCATTGTAAACTCTTTGTTAAATTCTTGCCAAATGAATATCTTTTTCTGTTTACGCACGGAACGTAGCTTGTGAATTTCCAGAACCGCAAGTTAATAAGTAGAATTTACTATGCTGAAATGGCCCAGCACACGAGACGCACTTAACGCTTTCTCGCCTTTAAGAGGTTACGGTACAATTGTCGGCTCTCGAGCCGCCACAAAAACAAATAAAAATAAACGTCGATAAACCGGGATTAATGGTGGGTTAGTGGGTAACAATAGCTTAGGTTAGAGCCATCTTGGGAGAGTATTATTAGCTGGAGCGTTGAGAGAAATACTGCTGATTCAACATTAAAAATGCATATATTTTTGGACGATTTTAACAATTTGTACCATAAAACGTCAAACTATAAGCAATCAACCAATATTTAATCTTATGTACACTTACAGGTTAGGTACTGCGCCAATCGGATTGGGTTTCCCTAGTAATTTTTTTAGTTTTTTGGTATTCAATATAAAAATTCAGTCACAAGAAGAATAATTATTTTACATAAATATTGTACAATCACAATGACTTAGAAGAAGATTGTGCGGGATGCATACAATTTAAAGCTAACAGTACAAAGTTACCCATCTGGAAACGACAACAAGACATTCACGCTCGGTAGTTTCATTACTGAGGAACGTACCACGACTATAATACATCACGGAAAGAAAACTACAGAACCCGCAACGGTTCACGTTTATCACTTAAGGAACTATACACAAATGTACACCGACATAACCTATAAAACGAGACCGCCATCGGTTGTGAACGAGGTGTTCTCGTTGTACAAAACAAATGAACATGCAAAACTGCAAATGGCATTATTTGTCATGACAGAAAATTATCACAGCAATGTAACTTAAAATTACGACATATACACGTGCACACACACAGAGAACGCCGACAACAAAATACCTATAAAACATTTTTCATATTAAAAATTGCTTATAGTTTGAATTAAAAATAAAACATCTATTTTACCCGCAGAAATAATCAACACCAAGGCACCCTATCAATTTTCTACAAACAAGGACGAATTTAACTAAAACAATTGCAACTCCTACTACATGCAAATCGTGTGTGTGTGGCCGTCTTTTTCAAAGCACCAACCAGATAATAAAACTCACATTTACTTTTTGCAAAAAAGAAAAATCACATATATTTTTTCTCTAAATAATTAATAAATATCTCTTTCAATAAAAAAAAGTCATATTAAAAATAGAACATTGCTTCGGGGGGGGAGTGGGAGGGGAAGGGAGTTTAATTCTTTTTAGTTTAGAAACAACCATCTACCGTTAATCCTAAGACGTGGAGGTGGGGCTCTACACTCTTAAAACATTCTTATAATGCGTTCTATTGTAATTCATATTCCTATAGAATGCGGGGGTCAATGGGTAGGGGGGGCCATCACATCTGTACATCGGACGATTGGGATTAAAGTTAAAGTTCATCTGCAACAAAATAAAAAATCTGTCAATTTCTATGAGCACAATGCATAACGACAAAAAACGAGGACGACTTTTCTTAAATGCGTACGACAAATGGCTTAAATTTACCAATAAACTATAATCACTTTCTCAGTAAAGAAATATAATGCGGCCAGTAAATGAGGCCATTTTTGAGAAAAATGTTAACCCCCTTGTATTTTTAATCTGCTCAAACAGGGCATCTGTCAACTGTCAATAGTTACTTTGACACTGGGCAATGTAGTATTGCAAGGATAACATTATTTGCTAACATGCAGTTTTATTATTTCAGTAATGTTAATAAAAATCATTAAAGTATAAATGACCAACAGAAATTGGCAGCTGTCAACTGTCAGAATAATATAATTTACTCATGAAAAAATACTTCTAATACAGCAGAATGCAAAGTATCAGTAGGCCCTATGCTTCAGTCAACTTCTTACTGTTTCACTCGTGGCATTGACATATTGACAACGTTATGACAGCTGTCAACTGTCATAACAATGCTATTTTCAGAAAAAAAAAACAACTATCATAATGATAAAGATAGCTACGGACAATGTTGACAGTTGAAAATCAGTATTGGCATTGGACAGTTTAGTACAGGAAGATTGAAAAAAATGACCGTAACTCGAAAAAAAATTGTGCAGACTTTAAACTTTGGTTATAGGTTTAAAATAGGCTACAGTTCAAGAAACAAAAACAATTTGTTTCTGGTAAAATTATCTTTAATTTAGTGTATTTAAATTAATTTTATAGCAATAATTAACAGAAATATGGCGGATGGAATTTTTTTCTAAAACAAGTGTTTTAAAGGTACAAAATAAATTGAGCATCTAGGTGATGCTATATATTAACGAAAAACAGTATTTTTGAAAGAAAAATAATTTACTGAGCAATTACAATAACAGAATGAGGACATTTTGTTAACAAAAATGTGAAAACGAGTATTGAATCGGCCATAATTTCTTTATTTTTTGTGATGTAGAAACAAACAAAAATTAATTTTAAATACTGATTAATTATCTTTAATTTTGTTTCTTAGAACTTTTGAAGGATGTGTCACAGTTTCTAAGATATTCAACACTTTAAACTAAATACTTCATCCTAAAAACGGATGATGGATGCCATCTATAAAATTACATATCTCCGAAACAATCAGCCTTACACAAATATATAAAGAAAATAAATTTATTCTTAGTTTATAAGCTTCATTTTTGATATCCACCATATTTTCTCTTAAAGTAATATTTATCGAAATATTTGCAGAGAAACAAGAATGTTACGTTTTTTCTATAATCCCTTTACAGTTTAAAACGCAATTTTTTTTTTAAAGCAAGCACTATAAGGCGATGAAAAAATTTTGAGCGTATATATTAATGAAAAACAGAATATGGGAATATACTTTTTTAATTACTGACTACTTACATTAACAAAATTGCGACGTTTTTATTAAAAAAAAAAGTGTGAAACATTGTTTCTGTCATAACTTCTTTGTTTTTTATACTATAAAAATAGAAAAAAAAATCATTTGAAAGCCTAATTAATAGTTTTCCATTTTAGTTATTACCGTTTTTGGCTTAAGCGCCATACTTCCAGATCTCCGAAACCATTAACTCTACAAAAATTAGAAAAAAAAACGAAATTCATCCTTAATTTCGTAGCTTTCTTACTTGTCTCTAGCATGTTTTTGCTCAATGTAATACCTTTTGAGTTATTTGACGAAAAGGTATTTGAAATATCTAAAGCTAAAATCCCAAATTTTCTAGTAATTATAACTTAAATCTATCAATTATATGAAAAGTTGCAGAACTTTTGCTCCTTAAAATTGAATTCTCTCTCAGCTTCAACGTTTTTTTTTTTAGGGCTGAAAAGGGGTGACATCCACCCCCCTATAAACTAGCCAGCCCTCGCGTAATCTAGAAACTTCTCTTTTTTATGCATTTACTATTAAACTGCCAAAAATGAACGAGATCTAATTCATATGACATTATTCCGAAGTTAAAACCTCTAGTATTTCGGTTATTTATTCCTATATAAAATTAAATTTAAAATCACCAAATTACAGATAATTTTGTCAGAAACAACTTTTATTTGAACAATTTTTTTGCAAATGAGAAAATAGAGAAAAATCGATTTCATAATTAAAAATACCCCTTTTCACCCCCTACAGGTTCCCGCGGATATGTAAAACTCCTCTAAACTTTTTTGTTTCATGAACATTGGCCTATTTTGAACCTATAACCAAAGTTTAAAGTCTGCACAATTTTTTTTCAAGTTAAAGTAAAGTTTTCCTGTACTAGTTATCAAAGTAGCATACAAAATAACTTGCATATGTGGGAGACAATATTATTATGTACCATATGCTAATATTGGGCAATATTCGGATAGTCATCGACAGTGAAAAACTGCCAATTTGACCATGTTTTCGCAATTTTCGATAAATTTTAATGCCATAATCGTGTTCAGCGATCAAAAATTAGTCGAAAAACACCGTTTCTGCACTTTTGTCAGAATGGGCAAAATAAGTATGCCTTTTTTTAGAACATTGTTTTTTTCTTAACATAAATCATACTTTTTAACAAGAAATTTTTTTTTAAGTATGTCCATATGTGGTGCATAGGGTGCACCCAACCGGGGGGCACCCTGTATATGAAAAAAATTAAACTGCCCCTCAAAAATAACGAAAGTATGAAATTAAATTTAAATTTGTTTTACAAGAGCTATCTAGCAATCAGTGATAGTGGAAGGCAGCAAGGAATATCACATTGAAGTCAGTACAAAAATGTGTAATCTCTAAAAATCCACATTTGGTTGCATTATTTGTATATATCTGCAGGAATAAATAATAAATTATGATTCCTTGTTACCTTCCACTAATAAATAGATAGGCCTTTGTAAAGCCGAATGTAACTTTATTTCATATTTCTTCAGAATTTTTCTTCATATCTTTAACTGCACAAATCTCTGACTTGGAACAAAGATCAGACTTTACATTAGTTATCTTTGTTTACACCTATGGCACATGGCTGACAAGACTGCATATAGATGCTTTTGAGATGTAGGTTCGAAGATGTTGTATTGGTCCCCCAACTCTGCTCACTATGAAGATGACGATATGCAAAAAAAATGCTGTCTGTGATAGGCCTTTTCATCATAAAAGCGCGCATGTGCTGTCGCTATGTTTGTTTGCGGGAACTATGAAATGTTCGGATACTTGATTGTCAAAATGGCTGGACCGGTATCATTTTTTCACATTAATTTAGACGAAAGTGTGATTGACGGTGCAAAATTAGTACACAACATTGTGGAAGAACACACTTGCACTCAATTAAGGCGCTGGCTCAAGTATCCTGGCCGTAAAATGACTGGAAGCAAGAATAAAGAACTGGTTGCAAGGTTAGAATTCAACTTATCAATTTATATACAAGTGCATTAAAAGAAAACAAATGTGTTTAGTCTACAATATGCTTAATAACATTCTTCGTGCAGTAATTGATAATGCAGTAAAAATATTTTCTGTTTTTTTACGAAAATGTAGGGTCAAAAATGCAATTGAAAATGAGGTTTTTTGTCGATCCTTCTGTGGATAAAGTTGGCTCCTTTTTTTATAATTTTTTCAAATAGGTAAACTGTTACGCTATGGCACTACCTATTTTCAAAAAATTGGTAACGGATTTATCATTATTTGTTTAAAAAACGTCGAGTTCCGCCATGTTTGTTCGGACAGTTTTCGCATGTCAATATTGATATAAACATTACGTTTTTTAACCAAATATGACGAATCTGTTACCAATTTTCTGAAAATAGGTAGTGCCATATCGTATAGTTTACCTATTTGAAAAAATTAGAAAAAAAGGATCCAGTTTTATCCACAGAAGGATCGACAAAAAACCTCATCAATTCATTTTTGCATTTTTGACCCCACATGTTCGTAAAAAAACAGAAAATATTTTTAATGCATTATCAATTACTGCACGAAGAATGTTATTAAGCATATTGTAGACTAAACACATTCGTTTTCTTTTAATGCACTTGTATATAAATTGATAAGTTGATAGTTGAATTTTAACCTTGCAACCATTTCTTTATTCTTGCTTCCAGTCATTTTACGGCCAGGATACTTGAGCCAGCGCCTCAATTGAGCGCAAGTGTGTTCTTCCACAATGTTGTGTACTAATTTTGCACCGTGAATCACATTTTCGTCTAAATTAATGTGAAAAAATGATACCGGTCCAGCCATTTTGACAATAAAGTGTCCGAACATTTCATAGTTCCCGCAAACAAACATAGCGGCAGCACATGCGGGCTTCTATGATGAAAAGGCCTATTGGCCATAACTTTGAAACCAATGGAGATATTTGAATTTTTTTAGATTTCTTCTTTCCTTTTATTCACCCTACAGATAACCAAAAAAAGAACCGCCTTTGATTGGTTGTTTAAAACATCAGGAGATAGCTATCTCTTTGGTTGTCTGTATAGTGAGCAATAGGAAATTTTCAGAAGAAATAATTCCAAAATTATGGCATTTATTAGTCGGCCATCAGAAGCAGCCTTTCTTTTTTGTATGCCATCAGGGTGAGTTGATTCTCCAAGAAATTTCTAGCTCTCTCTGACATCACATTCATCAGAATCTTTTAATTGTGTAGATTATGACTTACTTATTGCCAAGTTGTTTAGATATGGTATATGGTATATAAAAACTGTACGCAAGTGGTCAATGTGAATGGAACAGAGAGCAATAAACGTCTAATAAATGCCAGTGTACCACAAGGCTCCATACTGGAGCCATTTATTTACCTTGTCTTTGCCAACAATCTTGCATTTTACATTCAAAGCAAATACAACGTTTGTATTACTTGTTACGCTCATGGTACTAACTTTTTGTGGTTCAAAAAAGTCCTGACTCAGTAAAAAAATATATCAAAAGATCTATAAAGAGACGTTATAATTTGGTCAGAGAGAAACTGGCTTAAACTTAATAAAGAAAAAACTACTACCATATCATTTAGGTACAACATCGACCAAAACGCTAACGATGAATTTTTAGTAATAGATTCTGCTAAAATTTTGGGTGTAATGTTTGACCGAAATTTGATGTGGGCTGCTGACATAGATAGTTTGTTTGTGACATCTAATAAATGCCAGTGTACCACAAGGCTCCATACTGGAGCCATTTATTTACCTTGCCTTTGCCAAGAATCTTGCATTATATATTCAAAGCAAATACAACGTTTGTATTACTTGTTACGCTCATAGTACTAACTTTTTAGTGGTTCAAAAAAGTCCTGACTCAATAAAAAATTATATCAAGAGAACGACGAATTTTTAGTAATAGATTCTGCTAAAATTTTGGGGGTAATGTTTGACCGAAATTTGATGTGGGCTGCTCACATAGATAGTTTGTGTGTGACGCTTAGTAAAGGTTCTTTATTGACATTTTATTACTCTAACATACATTCCCATCCACGGTATGGAATTATGCTTTAGGGATTGAGTACTACTTATGTTCATCGGGCATTTAATACGCAAAAGTTTATCATTAGGACTATGGAGAGTTTACATCCCCGAGAATCGTACAGAGAATCCTTTAAAGCCTTAAAAATACTAACTCTGTCTAGAATATATATTTATGAAATATATTGTTTTTAAAAACAAATCTACTTTTCTTACAAACCAAACACACCGCAATTATCAACCAAGATTTAAAGATCAGCTAATTCCTCGTCAGCATACGACAGCAATATATCAAGAAAGTGTGTTTTCCAACAGATGTAAAATTTATAATCATTTGCCCATTGATTTGAAAAATTGTTGAAGCCTATTTACTTTTAAAGAGGATAAAAAATGTACTAATTGAAAAGTACTTGTATGGTGTTAATGAATTTGACTCAGTCTGACTATTTACATATTTATTCACGACCACTATATTAGGAAGGTATAATACGTCTATTTTCCGTGGATTAAAGGCCCTTTAATACACTAGTGGATTAGAATTCATAATACCACGCTTCGATTTTATAGAATTTTATTTAGAATTATTATTAATATTAACATTAATATTAACATTAATATTAACATTTATATTAAGAACGATCTTCCTGTCATTTTGACCGGTATTAATGAAATTAACTCCTAATTTGGCCGTGGTCGTGGATAGAACATTGAATTACATTCGGGGATTAACAGCCTTCCAATCTACTCGAAAAAATGTTACTCTCGGCTGCGCCTCGAGTGCACATTTTTTCTCATAGATTAAAGGCTTGTCAATCCCCTTATATAATTAATAACGATCATGTGTTTATTTATTTATTGCGTATTTATATACTTTTGTAATTTGTTATTATGTACGTATACAATTTTACATGTGTTTTATTCTATATTTTGAATTATATTATGCTTATGCATATTAGATCAGATTTTTGACGCCCGAGTTGCTTGTATGGTTATTAATTAATGGTATTTGTGTTTGGGAAATAAAGGTTATTATTATTTATTTATTATCATTTAATTATTTGGCAACATCAACCAGAGAAGTGACAATATAGAACTGTGGACAGTGCAAGGACAACCAGATGTCAAGAGTTGAAGAGGACAAACCTCCATAATGTTAAGATGGTGGGAAAGAGCTCTGAAGGTGTGGTGCCTAACGGGCGCTACAGATGGCGTCATGCTGTCAGGCGTGCCATACGGCAAAGGGAGATTAAATAGAACAAAGCATGGGTCACAAAACGTTTATGAATAAGATTACATTTCCCAGAAAGAAACTTCGGTTTTTCTCTTCGCTTTTATGAAATTTTTACTATTTAGTTTATATTGGTGGTGAGGCGTTTATATTAAATTAGGTAGCCTCGCATCGGCAAGCATGAAGAGTCCATCCACGGACAGGTTTAAAGCTTCTTGGCTCTCGTCAGCATGGAGTAGACTGATCAAACTCGTCGATGCAGTCTGTATTTGCCTTATTAGGTCCTAAGGCAGCAACTCCAATTCACTTCAAATATTTTGGAAAGCTTCTCAATAAGCATGAATAGAAATAGGAAATGAGGTATTATTATTATTATAGTTATAAGGCTCTCAATTCTCTACACTTGCAAATCCAGGAAGCATTTACTATGTACAGATACTTTTATAAAACAAAAACACACATTTTCAAATTGTTTATGTTATAATTTGATAACAATACGTTTACAACAGGCTTTTATCTAAATAATACCCTAATCTCTTGAACGATAACAGGACGAAAAACAATTAATTGTTTAATTTATCAAACCATTTTAAGTTGTTTACTTTCTATCGAATATAAATATAAAACATTTGTAGAAAAGTGCACGTAAACGTAAACTAAAATTACCTTAATCGAAGTGTTTAGAAGCTTATCCTTTGATGAAATACAAAATTACGACTCTTGGTTGGTTGGTTGAGACAAAAGATGGAGCCAAAAATGTGAGAAAATTGTAAAATAATAGATACGTTAATTTTTTTCATTTATGAGGAGACAACGCCAATCACAAAGTTTCATCGGTAAAGCTAAAGCTGAAGTGAGGCGAAGGGTAGGCAGTGTGGCTATTATAAGGCATCTGCACGTGCCGTCACAGCTAACGTCAAAAATATGTGTTTCTTAAGATTTAAGACTATTAGCAGCTTATAACGAAATTTTATTTTATTTATGGAATAACAACCATAAATTGGTGACCCCGACAAGAATACGCAATAGATACACGAAAATTTTTTTCTAACATTGGAAGAACAACGATAAAAAGCCAGCAAAATTAAATAAATAAAATAAAATTTCGTTATATATAAATATATATTCCAAGAAGAAAATGGTTTAAATTACATTTTAATAAAATACATGTTATTATTTTGATATCTCAAATTGTTTTTATTTTTGTTTATTTTCTTTTTCCTGGTTACTTGAGATTAAGGTGTGACTTATATTTACCCAGCAAGTGAACTGATCGCCACACAGCTGTTATTTCTGCCTGGTTCTCGTCTTTTCAACTAAAATCTAGTTCAGTGTAATGTTTATGAAGTTCTAAATACTTTGTCCTAATAAAATAGGGCTCTTTTTGTAGGTTGGAAATCTAATCTGTAATTAGCAGTCTATTTTTATTAATCAACAATGTTGAAGAATTACGACTCCAAGCTAAAAATGGGTATACAAACATTAAAAATGAGAATAAACTTGAAAAACTTAAAATTTAAGGTTATGCTGGTTACATGATGCAGATGCTGCTGTAGGTGGCACCATCTATTAAAGAGCACTGTACTAAAAGTCTTGACTGGGAAAAAGCAGTTTTTAGCCGAACGGCTGGCGTTATTGAACTGAAAAAAAGATATTCTTGTAAGTAAATGAATACTACACTTCTATTGAAGAAAGTTTTTAGCTAAAATTTGTTTATTACGAAGCGTGAAATTGTTGATTAATAAAAATAGACTACTAATTACAAGTTAGATTTCCAACCTACAAAAAGAGTCCTATTTTATTAGGACAAATTATTTAAAACTTCATAAACATTACACTGAACTAGATTTTAGTTGAAAATACGGGAACCAGGCAGAAATTTTAATAACAGCTGCGTAATACTCTTATACCTTAAGAAACACATATTTTGAGGTTAGCTGTGACGTTACGTGCAGATGCCTTATAATTGCCACACTGCCTACCCTTCGCCCCATTTCAGCTTTAGCTTTACTGATGAAACTTTGTGATTGGTGTTGCCTCCTCTTAACTCGCTCTAACTCAAACGGGACACCCAATTAGTCTCAAAGTTTTACAGTTGTTATCACTGCACATTTGTTAACAAAGTATGTTAATATGAAGGTCATATTTTAATAAGTGTAGAAATTATGATTTTTTTTCTACGGCTATGTCCATAAACTGTGAAAATTTACAGGTGGAAATGTAACAAGCGACAAACTTTTTTATCTTTCGAAATAGATACCAAATATATCGAGGACGTATGAAGATAAAGGATGGAGCAAACTTTTTTATTTGAAATATTTTTTTTCTAGGATTAACAGTTTTCAAGAAAATTGCAGTTAAGTATACGGAATGCCCTCGTGGACGAAACAGCGTAGAGAATGCTGGAGGAAAACTCTTGGTTTTTGAAAAAATAAAAATCGATCAGTAAAAAGTTATTTCACATTTTAACTTAAGAGGTGTTTGCATCTTTTGGTAAGATTGTAAAAAACAAAAATACTGGATAGTATACTGATGAGCATTTCGCGAAGCAAGCTGACGTCATGAGGCAACGATTCAAATATAACAATTATAGATGATTACTGTCTAGTTAAATCCCCTAAGCAAACATCTTATTTATAAAAACATCAATAAATTATCTAATCTATACACACAAAAAAATATAATAAAAAACTAAACTTACCTCTCTAGGTGACTGTTTCACCCGCAGAGACGAGACAGCCATATTTGAATGGTTGCGATATTTATTGGGGTAATCCAGAGCATTATACCTCTGGTGTATGGATTTTTGTACTTTTTTAGGTTTCTCCTGTAGTGGAGTGGATGGGGGTGAGTTGGTTGGTGTTGAACTCGAACTTTCTGATGACGAGTCCGATGGAAAAGTTGCTAGCGTACAGTACGAACCTTCCGATTCGCCGAGTCTGAAACAATTGAGTCACATTATAAATGTCCTACCACTATTTATTACAAATTATTCATTGCTTAAATATGCTATTATCATTTCAAGAAGGTAAATTGTCAGATGAACTGAAAACATCTATTATTATTCCCGTCCACAACAAAGTGCTAGACCGACATATAAAATTATAGATAGATCAGTAGTTCTGCTCTCGTTTTTTTTCAAAAATATTTGAAAAGGTTTCTTTGTCGAGATTTAACGCGTTCTTGGAACATGGCAATAACAAATTATTGCGCCCTTGTAAAAGCAACAGAGGTAAGTGAATAATGTAACAAAAATAACCCAGGTCCCACCTAAATCATAAATCAGAAAGTGAGTTAATCAGTATTGGTATCATTTTTACAACTTGCACAAAAGTTGCTTTATTTAATATTTTTTCATCCGAATAAATTTCGTGATTTTGTGGGGCGGGTTTTTGCTAAAAAAGTTTTTGTCAGAAACCCAGTCGGGTCTTTGTTGTTTGGGTTTTTGTGTGCCAACCCCGTTTTTAAGTCGATTCTTAGGGAAGTATTCAAATAGGTATATCATAACAAGCGGAATATAGTTTTGAGAATTGAGTAGGTAAACGAATTTTTGTACAGAAATCCTTTTCATAACATATTGAATACAAAATGTCTACTTGTATGTGTCTGTACCTGCAGACCATTTCTTGTAAACAATAACTTCTGTTAGACGAAAATTTGTATTTCAGATTTGGAATATATATATAAAATTAAATTACAAATTTAAAAAACCCCCGACACAAAAATATCGACTAAATAACTAATATAAAAAAAATAAATTAACACAACTTTAAAAATTATGAAATAATTTTGATTCCATATACGAACTCTTATGATTTATTTAAATCCAGCTTACATTTTCTGTATGTCCTCGAGATTTGCTTTCTTATACGCATGAATATTTCGGGAGCTGCTGTTTTGAATATAACTATTTGGTAGTTCGTCTTTACACCACAGACAGACAGACAGACAGACATACAGACAGACAGACAGACAGACAGACAGACAGACAGACAGACAGACAGACAGACAGACAGACAGACAGACAGACATACATACATACAAACATACAAGTCAAACTTATAGCTCTTTTTGGGTCGGGGGTTAAAAAATTGAAAATTTTTGAAAACCCCCGATCAATGTATCTAATCGTACCAGTTTCATATGACCGAATCAAAATGAGGCCAAAATCATATTCGGCTACCATAATTGTCTGCACATTTTCAATTTTACTTCAATTGGACAATTTTTAGAGAAGTTCAACATGGCAAATTCAAGATGGCGACCAATCATCAAAATCTAATATGGCATAAAACCTTCTCGACAAAATACTCTTTCAAATAAAAAAAAGTGCATCGAAATCGGATCACCCGTTGAAGAGATATGAAGCCACAGACAGACAGACAGACAGACATACAAACATACGCGTCAAACTTATAACACTCTTTTTGAGTCGGGGGTTAAAAATTAACTAACTTCAAATTTTTGGTTATTTTTTGGTGGTGCGTTAATTTCTTGGAGAAGTGTATATTCATTGCGTCGTTCCTATCCGATATAAAACTTATAGTTTAAATCGAATCCTTCACCATTTCTTAGAATGCAACGTTATAGTGTAGTAAATTATAGTGTTAAAACTAAAAAATTTTGTCTTTTTCTTCTTAGCAAACCCTTTCATTTGATACCCATATCATGGGGGTGCCTAAAGAATAACTGGTCCGCCATATTGGATTTGGAATGACGTCACTTAGCTAACCATACATTGTCATCCAAACTAAACGTGTATGCAAAATTTCAGCTCAATCGGTTGGGGATAACTATTTTAAAATTCAGTTGCAAGATTTGACCCACAAGAACAAGGCAAGTTAAATAAAAGCTTGTAATCAAGATAGCGACCAAACATCAAAATCTAATATGGCAAAAACCTTCTCGACAAAATACTCTTTCAAATAAAAAAAGTGCATCAAAATGGATCACCCGTTGAAGAGATATGAAGCCACAGACAGACAGACATACAAACATACGCGTCAAACTTATAACACCCCTCTCCTTGGGTCGGGGGTCAAAAATAGAATTCTTCCTACTGAAATTGGGATCTATCAAACAGGGTGATGTCCAGGGGCGTGTAAACTGTAATGTTTTATATAAACTATGTTTCAATATACTTTTCGGCACGTCGAACTAAGGACATACGCACTCCGTTCAACACATTTGGTAAATCAGGATCATTTTTTATGGTGTCTATGCACATTAAAATACCACACTAAACTATCAGCTAACGTCAATAAAGAAAATAAAAATAAAAACTTGGTTCAAAATCCAAAAACCAACACAAAAAGAACGAACAAGTAGTGTCGGTACGTAATGAAGAACTTAACGACTTGAACGGTAAGTCAATAAAATAAATCTTAACTGTAAATACGTGGCCCAAAATTCAAAAAGAACGAAAGCACATACAAAAACAACGAACGGGTTCGACGTGTGTACTTAACGAAATGCCCACAGAAACTAAACTATTGCACAAGGAAGAGTATAGTTTTCTTCAGATCTACTAAGCACTCAGAAAACGCCGACGTATTTCACCTTTACCGCACCGCTAAAGACCTTACCTTACCTACTTTTAAAAAACCATAAAAAATGTGATTATCAACTTGTGTCCTCGCCGACGCGCGGTCTCTAACAAAGGAGCGCGAACACTTTGAAAGAGCCATATTAGCGTATTTGATGGTTAGAGGCGCCGATATACGCGAAGATAAACATTCCAGCAGTTCTCAAACAATATTATCGAAAATTTTGGAAATTTTTGTTTATTTATTTTTCTAAAACTATGTTATATAAGGTTTTTTTGTTCATTTAGTCGTTCCCCACCACCAGTTTTTTTAATGACATGAAACTGATTACACCCTGTATTAATTGCAATGTTGTATTCAGTGATTAAGAATTAAATTTATATCAATTTTTTACAGCCATCCTGTTTTATTTTCGTAGAAATTGTGCAGGTGAAAATGCGCTGCGCATTTGTACGACATCGACAATTATTGTTGCTATTTACATCATGAAACCTTTAAACCTTTCTACATTGCCCCTCCTAGAAATTTGACTAAATTATACATTCGACGTTAATTATTATTTTAATATCGTTAAATGATGCACTTAATTCTCATTCTAGAAAGTTATTTATATGTCGTTACGCAGATTAATTTATCACTTTAGCTTTAGTTTATTTTTCAACGTGCGTCGGATGGCACACCAGTTTTATTTTATTTATTTGCGTTTTGGAGATAGAATTAAATTTTTCTATACTACACATTTTAAGTAAGCTGTAATTATTAAAGTGCACGTAATAATTAGGTTTTAATTGTTATACATTTACATTGTTGTTCGAGTGGGAAAATGTATGAAATTAATGTTAATTCCGCAATTTTATGTGCCCCATTTATTTGACGAACCATCCCAGCTCTATGTACGTTCGAGATTAATTTATAAAAATTGGAGGCAATGAATGTAATTAATAGAGCGAATTGATGATTTGATTAATTCGTTATTCTTGCTACGTATGTCGATATTGTTTCAGAATCGTTATTAACTGTATTTATATTGGAAGGAATCAAACATGAAGCTACTATACTGCCGTCCTAAGCCAAAAAGACGTATCTCAAGTTTTGGCCGAAATGCATATTTTTATACCTTAGGATAGCTGGAGCTATTTTCTATACATTTCCATAGCGAAATAAACGTATTTCAATCGTTAAGTATTTTTAAAGTGCTAACAAAGTTTGACGTATCTAAAAAAATATGAGAAAACCTAAGCGATTTTAGCCAATTAGACGTAATTCAAAACATGCCTTATATCTCAAAACAGTGAAACCTTGAGATACGTCTTTTTGGCTTAGGAGGGCAGTATAGTCTGAGCAATAAGTGTAGACGGTAGACCCGTTGGCGTGCAAATTTACAAGCTTCGCAAATTCCATAATTTGTTTTGGCTGTTATTTATTATAGCCCAGTTACTTTATACATGAACCTCTAAAAAAATACAACCTAAGATTTTCCAACGGGATTCTCTTTATTTTGGCGTCACAAATAATTTCCGATGTTCCTCTGTATTCATAGGTCTTGTTATCTATATATACACTACGTATACAGGGTGTCCCAGAATTGAGTTCCCGGACGGGAACCTGTGATTCCCGAGTTCATATAGTGCCTATTTAACCCAACTTACCTTAGTCCAAAAATGAATTCCTGAGGAAGTACATTCTCTTAAAGTGAGACAGAAAAAATACGTTTTTTCCAATAACTTCCGTTGTATGGAAGATAAAATTTTCAAATTTGGATGGGAGCTGTATCTCTATAAGTACTCTATGTAAACTTGATAACAACCAAATATCTTTTGTTTCTCAATTTTTTTTCATAATAATTAATATTTGACTGGTTGTAACTTTTTAATCACCCTGTAAAATTACGGAATACTTGAACATTTTTACACAGCATTGAAAGGGCTGCAAAAAAGGTACTCTTAAAAATGTTTGTAATATCAATCAAAATACAAGAAATTATCGTTTTTTCTTCTATTTGTATTTAACATTTATTTACAGTTCTAGAACAGAATTTTGTAATAACAGAAAAGTACTGTTTATTTTAAAAACTACATTCATAACAAATGCTCCACGTGACGTCCACCTGTTTCAGTACACAAATCAATACCTTTAAAATTTTTTGTAATATCAACCAAAAATCAAGAATTATCGTTTTTTCTTTGTAGGTCATAAGTGCTCGTGAAACAGAAAACCTGTCGCGGTCTCATGACAAAACTTAATTAATTCGTAACGTCAAAAAATAGCAAGTATAAGATTAATTTCGGTAATCTACCAGCAACGATGAAGACACGGAATATTTGCGATTTTTGTATTTGGTTATTTAAAAACCACTGTATACTCTGTTCCAACTGACACTAGGGGGCAACTTTGGCAACGTGTACAGAACGCGTGCGATGAATTTAGAGAATATTTTCCAACGAATTCGCTCGTCATTGATGAAGAGAATTGATTTGTGTACCTACTCAAAATTTTTTATGAATGTAATTTTTTTTTAAGTAAACTGCTTTTCCATTATTACACAATTTTATACTAGAATTGTAAATAAATGTTAAATACAGATAGAGGAAAAAACAATAATTTCTTGTGTTTTGATTGATATTACAAAAATTTTTAAGAGTACCTTTTTTGCAGCCCTTTTAATGCTGTGTAAAAATGTTCAAGTAATACGTAATTTTACAGGGTGATTAAAAAATTACAGCCAGTCAAATATTAATTATTATGAAAAAAAATTGAGAAACAAAAGATATTTGGTTGTTATCAAGTTTACATAGAGTACTTATAGAGCTACAGCTCTCATCAAAATTTGAAAATTTTATCTTCCATACAACGGAAGTTATTGGAAAAAACTTTTTTTTTCTGTCTCACTTTAAGAGGATGTACTTCCTCAGGGATGCATTTTTGAACTAAGGTAAGTTGGGTTAAATAGGCCCAATATGAATTCAGGAATCACAGGTTCCCGTCCGGGAACTCAATTCTGGGACACCCTGTATAATAGTGGCGTATGCACGAAAACTATTTGTTCTACGTAAATTTTGTATAGAACCTTTTTTATGCATATTTATCCCACGAACAAATTTTACAATAACCAAAATCAACGCGTAAAAGAAATAATTTACGAGTTTGCGAGATATTTGAGAAAAACCAATTTTCTTGACATTTGACCTGCTGTAACTATTGTAGTCGTCCAGTTGGCTTTATGGACTTTTGAGACATTATCTGTGACGCCAAAATAAAGAGAATCCCGTTGGAAAATCTTAGGTTGGATTTTTATATGTATAAAGTGACTGGGTTATTAATATATTACATTTAATAAATAGCCCTATATCCAGTCAACGAAGGAGTGGTAGAGGACATGGAGGGGGAGATAATTTTCCTCTTCAGGAATGCATTGGAAGTAGTTACTTTCCCGGCCTAGGCCGGGAAAGTAACATTCCCGTACGGTTTTGTTGTTCGTTGCTTGGCAACGGATCTTTTCCGGTCTGTTTTCTGATAGGTTCTTAGCAACGGATTAAAATACTGGAATTGTGCACTTTTCGATCTGAAATCGCGCCGAAAATGTAGACATTGCCGATCGATTTCAGAAAATAGTATATTGTGTATTTAGGTGTGAAAGCAATACATTCCCGGACGACGATGCAAAGCATCGAAGCCCGGGAATGTGCTTTCACACCGAAGTACACATACTATTTTTGCTGAAATCACAATCAATATTATTATAAATTAAGGAATTTGTATTAATCCAAAACATTTCTTCATTACAGTCTAACTGCTTACGAATAAATGCAATTTTAATGTGAGTTGGTTTGTCTGCGTGTATTTATTTACTGTCTAAAATATACATAAAAAACCGTACGGGAATGTTACTTTCCCGGCCTAGGCCGGGAAAGTAACATTCCCGTACGGTTTTGTTGATCGTTGCTTGGCAACGTATCTTTCCCGGTCTGTTTTCTGATAGTTTCTTAGCAATGGACTAAAATACTGAAATCGTGCATTTTTCGATCTGAAATCGCGCCGAAAATGTAGATATTGCCAATCGATTTCAGAAAAAGTAACATTCCCGTACGGTTTTTTTGATCGTTGCTTGGCAACGGATCTTTTCCGGTCTGTTTTGTGATAGTTTCTTAGCAATGGACTGAAATACTGGAATTGTGCATTTTTCGATTTGAAATCGCGCCGAAAATGTAAACATTGCCGATCGATTTCAGAAAATAGTATATTGTGTATTTAGGTGTGAAAGCAATACATTCCCGGACGACGATGCAAATTGTTGGCTAGCCGAGGCCAACAAGCATCGAAGTCCGGGAATGTGCTTTCACACCGAAGTACACATACTATTTTTTCTGAAATCACAATCAATATTATTATAAATTAAGAAATTTGTATTAATGCATAACATTTCTTCATTACAATCTAACTGCTTACTAATAAATGCAATTTTAATGTGAGTTGGTTTGTCTGCGTGTATTTATTTACTATTTAAAATATACATAAAAACCGTATACATAAAAAATCGTACGGGAATGTTACTTTCCCGGCCTAGGCCGCTTGGCAACGGATCTTTTGTGCATTTTTCGATTTGAAATCGCGCCGAAAATGTAGACATAGCCGATCGATTTCAGAAAAAGATTATTTTGTGACTGTGATTTATTAGCAGACCACGGCAAACCGTTTTGATAGAGAAATGTCAGATACCTGATTGATTTATTTATTAATTGTCGATTTTCGCTGGCAATCTTGTAGGAAATTTAATTATGTTTAATTTTGCATAGAAAATTTCTCCCGTATGACGTATCGTTTCCGAGTTATAAGGGGAGAATAAAAAAAGAGACTTTTCCACCTCCCCCCCCCCAAAGTGGCGGGGCTAGGGGGCGGGGACTTTGGGTATGTTTACCTCCTAACTGCCACCAACACATTCCTGAAGAGGAAAATTCTCCCCACCTCCATGTCCTCTACCACCGTTGGCTGGACTATGTCACAAATTCCTATAATTGCTTTGGCCAGTCAACAAACAGTCACTACCTTGACAAAAAATTATGTATTTCACATGGAAGTAAGAATTTACACTACCTAGATTGTCCGAATTCCTCGTTAACGTTCAGGATTCAAACCACAACCTCGGTAGTGTAAATCTTCCTTACTTCCCTTGTAAATTAATATTATTGTTACGTGTATACCCCCTTTTGTAAACACCCTGTATCGTGGATCCGGAAATTATAACACCAAGGTAACACTAAACACTAATTTATTAACTAGCGTATTAATTTCAACAATTAATTATTTCACTAATATAACACTCAGTGCTATAATCCAATAATTCAGTCACTTTTGATCACTTTGTTTACTTCTTTTACCCTTCTGATCTTGCTATCTGTACTGAACTGAACTAACTCGGCTTCTCCATTCCTTTATAATCCTAAAGATGAGAGCTCTAGAGTGTTCTCCCCTCATTCTGCAATTTTCTAGCTCTCTGCAATTTCCAGATTCTGACACCGCGCGCCATCTCTAGGCCGACTGCCAAACTAACTAACTAACTTAATTGTTTTCTGTTACTTATTCATGGCTTAGAGGGAATTCCGGCAGATGTCTCTGGGGGTAAAAATATGTAACAATATCAAAACGATAAATTCGTATATAGTGGAGTAAAAAACAGAGGAAAAGTCGCTTCCTTCTCGAGTTTTTTTTTTAATCTTAGAACAAACTGAGACATATACCATTTCGTTAAGTAGGTCGATGTTCATTAGAAATCATGAAATACGACATTTTTTTAGTGGTCACGGACATTGTTATTTTTAAAAAGGTGCGAAATTTTGTTTTTTTTTGAACATCTAATGCCATATCTCAAAAACGAATGGAGATATCCACATGAACTTTTTTTTGTTATAAAACACACACTTAAGCGCTTCTATTTGTGTATAGCATTGTTAATTAAAGCATGTTAAAAACTTAGATAACCTTGAAAGTTAAAATACGCAGTCAAATTTTCACTAAGCTACAAACTTTTTTGTTTTTGGAAATTTTGTATAACATGCTGCGAAGAAAATAAAGCCAAAAGACCAACAAAGTTTTTGATAGCATAATTCTTATTGTGTCTTTGATAGTTTAGGTACAGTGATTTTTTTGGAGCGCGCGAATTGCAGAAATTGAGTATTAATACGCCCGCGTCCACTAAAACTAACTAGTCTCAGGGCGGTGTACGATCAACGTTATTCGTTTTTGGCGAAGGCAAATTACAAAACCGCTGCCCAAGGAATCACTACTTCCACATCCAGCCCTTTAACGTAATAATCTAGTTCCAGATCTCGTTAAAATACATAGGTACGTGTACCAAATTTCAAGTCAATATCTTAAACGGTTCCGGAGTAATCGTGCGCACAAAAAAAGTTACAGACAGACCGACAGGCAGAATTTTTTTTGCTCAAACTTAAAATCTCGAAGTTTCATAACATTCTAAGCCTATTTGTACAATATAAATTTTCAAAAATATTTTTGTCGATACTATACTTGCACTGGATGTGGAAGTAAAATGTGTAACGATATTCTGTCCCTTATTACCACTTGTATTATACTGTAGAACGTATAGCCATTGTGCGAATTGTGCGTGGATTATCTGCTAAAAAAATATTTAAGATAAAAAAATCTAAGTTTCATTGTAAAATGGAGTGGATTTTATGTGGCGTAGTAATAGAGGAGAACGATAAACTTGTGCACAAGCCATGGAAACGGGGTTTCTATAATTAGGGCTGCGGAAATTAAAAGAGACTTAATTTAGGATATTTTTTTCTTTTTTATTACCTAATTTAGGCGAAAATAACACGTTTACTCAATTATTGTGTAGATCTAGGGCAAAAATGCAATGCATGGGAGTTTCGGATAGGGACTCTGACACAGGAAATGTCGGATAAAATATTAAGATTGCCACGTTAAAAAAAAAGTGCTTTAAGAAACTGTCTTTTCTATTTAGCTCCAATAATAACGCAAAAAAAGGAAAACTTGATAGTTTACTTTTTATCAAAACACTCCAAAATTACTACTTTTCCTAAACTTCTCTTTATGGAATTTTATTAGCCCCCCTAGTTGCGCAACTTTTTTTTCATTTACTATAGTACCGTTTCCGAGATCCCAATGCAATGCATTTTTATCCCAGATACTCTATGTAAAATTTTGTATTCCTTTTTGCCTTCAATCTTAGTCCTTAATGCGCCACTGGAAAAAATAAGTTATCCTTTCAGATCCTAAAACGTGATAAAACAGTCCTAAACATAAAAAAATAATAATGAAAAGTTCCGTTACACACAATACATAATCATTATTATTCTAAGTGCCGCGCGCCTACGCTTCGACAATTCCTCCATACTAAAAAATTCGGAACTAGCAAATTATTGCTAATAATGAATATATTTTTTTCTGAAAACTTTTTTAGTCTATTGACTTCATTTTCTTCATAGCATGTTACACAAAATTTTCAAAAACAAAAAAGTTCCTCGCTTAGTGAAAATTTGATGGCGTATTCTCTAAACTTTCAGGATCATCTACGTTTTTGGCATGTTCACATTTTTCTTTATTAGCAATCCTATGTATAGAAAGAAGCGCATAAGTGTGTGTTTTATAACAAAAAAAGTTCACATAGATAGCTCAATTAATTTTTGAGATATGGCAATAGATGTACAAAAAAACATGATTTAAAAAAAATTAAATTTTACACTTTTTTTTAATAAGAATATCTGTGGCCACTAAAAAATGTCGAATTTCGTGTTTTTATGTGTAAAATGATGTTGTCGATAATACCCACTGTGTATGATCTTGTTCTAAGCTGATGAAAAAAAACGACACAATTTTATCGCTGCTCTAATACTCGTCACATTTGGATGATAGAGAGAGTAAAAATTATTCTCTTATAAGCGATAAAACTGTAATAATCCTAAAAATAGGCTCATTTTTCATTCTAGTGTCCATACTTATTGCTCAGACTATAGTTCCCTCTTGGAAAGTTACTGTCAAGTACGCTAATTCGGTTTCTCTTCGGGGCTCTGTCGAGTCGTCGCAATAAAAATTTACAACACGATCACAGTCAGTTTTATAAAAGAAATAAACCTATTCAATGAACTGGGGAGATATTAAAATACATCAATGTCACACTTCTAATAAAAAGTCCGTGTCGTCGCCAGACTACATTTCCATTGGATAAGCCGAGTTGATACACAAACAATTATCTAGTTTAACCATGCATGTTTGTTAGCGTAACGTTTATTTTATTATTATTTTATTTACCATGCGTATTTGATAACAGAAGAACAACAAGGCTTTGTTTATATTATACATTATGTTCGGTATCAGTCTCTGTTTTTGTGAAAGTTCAAACGGATAACGCACAGTGTTACGGAAAAATGCGTTATTCTTTCTCATGGCCGTTTCCAAAGGGCGACTGTTTAAAGAAAAAACTTCAATGTGCTATATGCCTAAATTTAAGAAGGGATTAGTATTAGTACTGCAATCAGGCCGGGATGGCCCATTTTGCCCTAGGGATCTACAGTTTAGTGTGGACTCCAAACCACGGTCCTCGACCACCAACTTTGACCCACGCTGGTCCACCCACCACCTTTCAAGGCGGTGCAATAGCCCGAGGTTCCCGGGTCTCCTGGACCAGCCACCGCCTTTCAAGGTGGTTCACTAGCCCTAGGATTGTCTTTGTTGGCAGCCTACTATTAGATAAGATCATGGGTCACCCCAAGAAGCGATTAACGCCCTAGATTATTAAGCAATTTGGGATGAACGCAAAAACGTAATCAACATTTATGTATGAAATTGATGAATATTCAGATATATTTGGGTTTTCCCCTTTAATCCATTATCTACGTGTCACTGAAGCATCTGTGGTTTTCCTGTATTTTTTATAGTTTTAAAATACGATATAAACATAAATAATTCAACTACAAAGTTACTGAAACGCGAGATCCAATTAACAATCATTAAGGATAGGATTTTGCAGAGTGAGAGGGAAATATGCGTTTATTTTCGGTTTATTATAAATATTTAAAAAATCATAAATAGTATAATCTTTAAAATAGTTTCAGATACTTCCCATTATTCTAAGAAATACAACCATATACATTTTGAGACCTTATAACTTCTCTTGAATGTATAGTGTATCCCAGGATAGATGTAACAAGAGGTGTAATGGACCAAAAATTTTGGAATTTTGGAATGGGAATGGGGGAGATGAGTCCTGCTTGTTGTGAAACTAAAGTATACCAAAAATGACTTGATTTGGTGTTCTACAGGGTGTTTTATAAGCAAAGTTGTAAAAATCACCACTAATAAAGTACCTTTGTTTTTCAAAATATGAAAAAATTCCACTAAGAAAAGTTATTTAGAATGCAATTTTATACCTCTATACCAAATTTCAGGAATATAAAATTATTTTTTTGAAACTTCCCATTTTTTGCGAATTAAGAGTTGAATTCATATTTAAAGTTGTGTAGGAGCAAATGGTAAACATCTCAAAAAGTAGGCTATTGGTAAATAAAAAATTAAATATACGAGATGTAAGAAGGTATAATGTTAATCGAACTAATTGTAAAACAAGAAACAATTACTAACAGAAGATTAATGAGGTTTAAAAATTATAACAAGTAATAAATGTCAAAAACATAACAGATTCACGAATAAATTAATTATTGACCAATACAAAACAATGTTTACAATGTTTTTATTATTCGACGTAGCTACCACCCACATCCACACACATTTCGATCCTTCGCCTGAAGTCCTTAAAACTGTTTCGAATATGATCTAACAGTATAGAGTTTACGGCATTTGTAATTCTCTGCTACATCGCTAGGAAGTGGTTCAGCGTAAACCAACTGCGTGAGGCGACCCCATAAAAAGAAATCCAACATTGGGGATCTCGCCGGCCACTTGATCGGTCCATTCCTGGCAATCCAAATTTTTCCAAAATTTAAATTCAACCACCGATTAACCATTTCTGTGGAGTGGCCAGGGCAACCATCATGTTGAAAATGAACTAAAGGCATATTTCTTAAAATATTTAAATGTTCTTCAGAAAATCTTTCAAGAAGCTGTAAATAAGTGTGCTGGTTTAACCTTCCCTCAATGAAATAAGGTCCAATAACTCCAACGTGATAAGAAACGGCACACCACACATTCACTTTTTTATAATATTGTCTTCTACAATGAATTCTAAAATTTGGATTTTCAGAAGCCCAAAACCGACAATTCTGAGATGAAACAACACCATTGGTTGTGAATGTGGATTAATCTGAGAAAATTATGAAATGATGAAAAAATCTCTCTTCCATGATTTTTTCTCCAATGGTCAAACAAAAATCCAACCTACGGCAGTCATCTCCCTCTTCAAGCGTATGTTTATAATTTGCTTTATATGCCCTAATTTTCTTTGCCTTGTAAATTGTTTGGAGTTCAGACTTGCTAATACTAATAAGAGGTGATCTCTCTCTTAGTGGCATCCTAGGATTTTCTATAATAGCCCCAACATTGTCTTCATCATATCCTTTTATTTTTCTTCTCATGTTAAGAACACTACCAGTAGCCCGAAACTTTTTAATTATTCTCATAGCCTGAGTAGGTGACAACGCAGTGTTTGGAAATTTCAAATTAAATTGGCTTACCACTTCTCTTAGCGAGTTTTCACCGCCAATTCCGTAGCATTGCACAATATAAATTTTTTCACGCACTGTGAGTACCATTTTCACTTAATTTTTTATGCTTGGTTCGTTAATTTGAAACAGAAATTAAGGATAATATTGACTACGTTTGACAGATATGTCAATAATAAATGATAAATGTGTATCCACTGCTTTTCTCATAGCCTACTTTTAGCTTCTACATAACTTTAAATATTAATTCACAAAAAATAATTTCTATGCAGTTTTAATTGAATGGTTCAAAATAAAATACTAATTTATTGAAAAAATGGAAAATTTCAAAAAATAATTTTATATTCCTGAACTTTGGTATAGAGGTATAAAATTGCATTCTAAATAACTTTTCTTAGTGGAATTTTTTCATATTTTGAAAAATAAAGGTACTTTATTAGTGGTGATTTTTACAACTTTGCTTATAAAACACCCTGTAGAACACCAAATCAAGTCATTTGTGGTATACTTTAGTTTTACAACAAGCAGGACTCAATCCCCAAATATCATTCCAAAATTCCAAAATGTTTGGTCCATTACACCTCTTGTTAGATCTATCCTGGGACACACTGTATACTAAATATCAATTTAATGGACTCTTACCTGCTTGATTTTACGCCCAACCTTTCAACGGAATGAGATGAAAATATAATCTAGTTCCAGATCACGTTAAAATACATGCATGTACCAAATTTCAAGTCAATATCTTAAACGGTTTTAGAGTAGTCGTGCGCACAAAAAAAAGTTAAGACAGATCGACAGTCAGAATTTTTTTTCGTTCAAACTTTAAATCTCGACGTTTCATGACATTCTAAGCCTATTTGAACAATAAAAATTTTCAATTTTTTTTATCGTTACTATACTTCCACTGGGTGTGGAAGTAAAAAGAATCATCAAAATCGGTCCAGAGGGAGCCGCTGGCGAAGCCGGAAAAGAAAACAACTTTTGTTTTAAATATATAGATAGTTTGTGATCTACAATAATCACGTAATATATAGTACTAAGATACCTTTGACCGGAATAGCCACCTAATAGTGCAGATCTAATTCCAATCGATTATACAATATTCAGATTTTGGTTACATAAAAAAAGGATTGTTACACCTTGGAATAATGCTAATCAACCACAAATCTAGTGACTTGAATTGGAGTTATTACTTCAACGACTACTTGAAAAAATCCTAAGCACTTATTTGATTAATTTTTTTATTGCCATTAATTTCCTCTATTCATAATGAATTAAATTGTTTTTGCAGTTTTTATCTCCTATCATTATTGGTAATAATTAATCATTTTTAGTGTTAATCGCGACATTAAATTAAAAAAATAATTTTTTAATTTACACGAGTTCAAATTCCGAGCAATATAATTTTATTACGCATCCCAATAATTATACAGTGAGTACAATGTGTGTTGCAAAGATGAAAACAAAATTTTCCTCCAATTGATGGTGAATTATCAAATAAAACACCATCTTTTGCTATGCCTATGATAGAGGATGTCTTCAAATAGACACAATACAATTTTGTTTATAGCGTGTATACAGTGTGTTAACATAACTCTGGATAAACTTTACAGGCTTATTCTACTATCCAAAATAATGAAAAAAGTGTATACCGTGTGTGTAGCCGAACGCTAGGCATCGGGAGTAAAATTACAACATCGCGCGTGCCAGCTGGCTAAAATGAAATAACAGGCTGGAATGCTCCGCTCGACGGAGGAATTTACGGCAACTATGTTGCCATATCTATCGCGCTACGTGGATGTACATGCCTAATGGGAAATTACACGCACGGTATACAAATGCGTGTGCGATTCAAAATAGATAATAACAAATTAAAGTGATTATTCAAGTAACTCCCTCCCACATGGGGTTGCCCATTCGAAAAGCCGGACATTTGGTACAAAAAGCAGAACAGCATTCGTTCGCCATAAAAAAATAACTAGAACACACAAAATCAGTCTTTTAATATTTTTATTAAACTTGATTAATTTGAAAATAGACATTTGTTACACAGGAACAGAAAAAGCAAAACATGTCCGGTTAAAGCCGGACGCCTGGCAACCCTACTCCCACAGCAATACACGCTTCACAACGCCTTATCATTGAATGTCTTGCACGCTCTAGTATTCCTGTGAGTTTCTTATTACTTCGAAATTTTGAATAAGTTCCCTCAGTATCTGTGCGTTAGGAATTGGTTTGTTGTAAATCAGTAATTTTAAATGCTCCCATAGAAAATAATCTAAGGGATTACAAACGGGGGAACGCGCTGGCCAAGTAACTGGTCCTCCCTGTCCGGTCCTATCCAGTGATTGTACACTTCTGTGCAATGACAATGAAATCCCGTACATTTGAAAAAAAAAAATAAAGTAATCCAGTTTTTACTAATATTGAGTGGTGTGAATCAGTCTTTTTGGAATTTAGATTTTTTTTATTATCATATAGGTTATAAAAAACTGACATTGATTGTGAAACGTCATAAGTAAGGTATTTTTGAATAATGTTAATCCAGAAAAAAACATACGTATTTTTGTTTTATTTTTTTACTTTTTTCACACCATTTGATGAGAATGATTTCGATTTATAACAAATGTAAAAATTGACATTGAAAAATTCAGATACGACTGTACATAACTGCGATTGTATTTATTGTGTAAATAATGTAACCTTATATTTTGTCATGGCTCCGTTTCCTTTCAAGACGTGATTAAATCTTGTAGGCATAGAAGCAATTAGTCTACGACAATAGTTTTCTTTTTCTCTTAGCTCCTCCCAGCAATTTTAAATGGTCATTTCTTGGTCTGAAGTTTCGTTCATGTTTTTTTACTAGCAAACCCTAGCCGTTCTCAACTGGGTTTATATCGGGACTGTGCGAAGGCCACGGTAATATTATTGTTCCCAAACTATTGAGTAATTATCTTGGCAGTATGAGTATGGCAGTTGTCTTGTTGATAAATGAAGGTGTTGTTTGTATATAATTGCTCCACCGAAGGAAGCATAACGTTTTCCAAAATATCCCTATAAACCTGTCCATTAGATCTACCATTACCCATAATACGAAACGCTACACCAGGGCCATGCCCGCTTATCCATGCTCAAGCATTAACAGAAAATCGCCTGGACCTGTTTCGCGGAGACACGTAAATTTCTTAAGTTCTGGTATTTGCAGGAAGGTACACCCGAATATGTCCGGCATTACAAGACTGAAAAACTTTTTCATCGGTAAATTCAACATTGTTCCAAAACTCCAACGGGTAATAGACATAATTTAAACAAAACAGAAAGCGGGCTTGCTTCTGTTAATATGGCCTTCTGGACACTTGTACAGTTTTTTAATTCCGATTTTCCTATCCTTCGGCTAGCTGTTGACCTCGATGCTGGAAAATCCGTTCCAAATAGCGTCTCCTGCTGTTTGAAACGGATTTTCCCTCAAATAGCCGAGGAGCGCTTCATTTTGAACGAGACCCTTTTCTTCAAACTCATAACAGTACTTTTATTCAATTGATAATGGTCAGCAACTGCTCTGATAGACCATCCCTCTTCAATTTTAGAGAGACTTAAAATTTTTTCATGTTCACTTAATTTTGGCATTGCGAAAATATGACACTGACACTGACAAATGATTTAATATAGCGAAAAATAGGTGTTCGGAATTTCATTGCACAGAAGTGTACATACTCTACAATGTACTTAGAACTCTTAATGGTACTTCCTCCAACAACCCAGGCAATTCGTTCTATAAAAACGTTTATAATTTTGGCCGTTAAGAATTGGGGGTAGAAAAAAATTTAAAAATCTCCTATAATGTCTCCTGTTCCAACAAAATTTTCAATGTCTAGTGTTCTGTACTTATTTGAATATATTTTTTTTTATTACTTTTCATAGTAGAATAAGCCTATAAAGTTTGGGCAGAGTTATGTTGACACCCTGTACTATAATAATTTAATTAAGTAAATAAATTTAAAACAACACAATTTTAACAAAGTTTTAAACAAATGACATTATTCTCTCAACCAGTTCAAGCGTAAAGTCGTGTTCACACTTGACATGTCAATTCAAATTCTGACATGATCTAGTTAATTTCCCACATTCTCACATTATTTAGCTTCAGTAAAATTCTAAAAACTAAATATTTGGAACACAATGCAGAGTGGACGCAGCTTTAACATAATATTTGTAGCATGTTCTTCAAGAACGTACACATTTCTTTCATCTGTCATTAATCGCAGAGGACATTGTTTTTTTATTTTAGCTTCAATCGACTTTTATTTTTTGATCAGCCGAAAATAACCTTGGATTTATTAGATATCAAATATAAACAAGATAATAAAGCAGAGATGCGATTACTCAATATTTTATATATTTTATAAAAATGATAAATGGGTGATAATTTTAGCACAGTTACTTCGTAGTCTTCGTACCACTACATAAAAAGGGAGCGATAGATTTCTGTGATAACTACAAATGACTGGCACTAATATTACACGCTAGTAAAATAGTGCTGTATATTTATCTGTCTTGTGTCTATGTACAGGGTGGACCAAATATAGATGGGATTTGAGGTTTTGTCTAAAACTATGACATAGACAAAAACCAATATATGTGTCCTGGGCTCGATTTTCGAGAAGCAAACAATAGTGCAAACCGCGATCGTCTATCTTTTTCGACTACCGAGCTACAGAGCGTTTTTGGAAAATTGGCATTTTTGGATGACCACTATATTTCATTACCAAGCGTCGAATGGAAAATCGAGTAACACATTCTTAAGGCACTTTTTTAGTAGAATCCGTTGCTGACAGGAAAAAAATTATGCGTGCCTCAGTTTTTGAGATATAGACATAACTTTTGTTTTTTTAAATGTATATTATTTCGTTATTCCATCACAACTTAAATTAGCTATCCAACGATATATCACGTCATATTTATCTCTAGAAAATGTGTTTTTTTTTTTTAACTGTTTAACGTCGGCCTATTTCCGCTACCAGGGCCTATCACCGACGCCAGGAGACGAGCTACCCCCAACCTGGAAATTTTGCCGCACCTCTTCCCTTAAGAAGAGTAGGGATCTTTTACTTGCCTAACATTTAATAGACAAGGGACCGCCTGCTTTACATCCCCTCCGAAGGATGGTATATCCACTACGTAATCCTCGTCTGAAATTACGTAACTTCCGAGTATACACTGATATACAAGCCTCTAGAAGGTGGGACGAGAACGCTGTATTTTAGAAAATGTGGTTAATTTTCGAAAAATTTAATATATTTATGACATGATACTAAGAAAGTAAGATACGCTCTCACGCTTACGTCCCCTTACCGCAGTCTCCGCTGTTACGTCACGTAAAAGTCAACTAGTTTAGCGGTCAATTACTTCCACGTCCAGTGGAAGTATAGTAACGACAAAAAAAAATTTTAAAATTTTTATTGCCCGAATAGGCTTAAAATGTCATGAAACGTCGAGATTTTAAGTTTTAGCGAAAAAAAATTTTCTGTCTGTCTTTCTAACTTTTTTTTGTGCGCACGTTTACTCTGGAACCGTTTAAGATATTGACTTGAAATTTGGTACACATATGTACTTTAACGAGATCTAGAACTAGATTATATTTTCATCTTGATCCGTCGAAGGGTTGGCGTGTAAATTGGGGTAAATTTGGGATAAATGGGTAAATCAAGCAGGTAAGAGTCCACGAAATTGGTATTTAGTATATACAAGAGAAGCTAAGGTCTCAAAAAAAAAATTGGCATTAGCCACCCCCATTACCACCCCCCACCCCCTTATTAAAGGGGATGAAAAAAAATTGTGGTTTAGTCTACCTATGTACAGGAACCAGAAACCTCAAAATATTTTTTTACTTCATCCACCCCCACTACCACCCCCCCACTCCACTACCGATGTGGGGTATCGTTTTATGGGTTTTGGGGGTAGAGGATTTAAAATATTCTATTATTAAAGTTCCATAAACAATTATTTTCACATACAAAGTTTTTTTCGTTGTGAGTGACTTGGATAGAGAATCTGGATGTGGAAGTAGTGATTCCGTGGGCAGCGGTTTTTTTTATTTTAGATGTAAACTAGAATTACCTTAACCGAAGTGTTTGGAAGCCTCAATGAAATAAGAAATTACGATTTTTTTGGTTGATCGAGACAAAAGATAGAACCAAAAATGTGAGAAAATTGAAAAATAATAGATACAATTATTCTTTCATTTAACTTGCCCTAACTCCGAAACGGGCCAACGAGTTAATCTCAAATTTTTACTACGTCATGACTCTATATCTGTTAATAAAATGTGTTAATATGAAGGTAAAATTTTAATAAGTAAAGAAAATATGATTTTTTTTCCAGACCATGTCGATAAACTGTGAAATTTTACAGGCTCTAATATGACAAGTGAGAAACTTTTTTATCTTTCGAATTAGATACCAAGTATATTGAGGACGTATGAAGGTAAAGAATGGAGCTAACTTTTTTATTTGAAACTTTTTTTTCTAGGACTAACAGTTTTCGAGAAAATTGCAATTAAGTATACGGAACGCCCTCGCTAACGATACAGCAGCGCAGAGAATGCGGTGTGAGAAATAACTACGTTAAGTGTTGTTTAATGAAATCGAATTCAGATTTTCTTGAGATTTTTCAGCAAATCAATAGAGGGTTATTAAATATTTGTAATAATTACCATGAGAGAACACATTGATATATCCTGCGCTATTGAATTAAGTCATACTGCGAAAACAGTATTTTGCAGATGCAAAATGTTTTTGACTGTTTGTCTATTTTCCTGAATAACGTTAGATAAATGCACTGTTTCATAATTAAACTAATTAAAGTGGTACATTATTTACTACTATTATTTATTGTGTTTAATTAAACGAATTAAAATTTGATATTAAATAAAAACAAAATAAATAGCTTATAACCCGTTGAAAAATCAACGGTGCAAAAGATCATACGTGCTTGCATCAATTATTTTGGAGGTGTTTTCACAAACATTTAAATCCACAACGGCCTTATGCAAAATGAAAAGTGCTGACAGAAGCAGTCATAGAATTCTATGATATTAAAAAGTAAAATTGCCTGCAATCAGCTTTCTATGTCTTATATTACGGTTTTCGATGTATTTTTAGGTAGATATTGGACACGGGACTGTCGCGGGCGCGGGCTCTATTTGAAGTTGACTAGAGGGCAGGGGCGGCTGGTGAAATTTCAATAATTTTTTTCTCGTCTCTGGCGCATGGGACCCATACGAAATATGGGAACTAACATCTAGAGAGGCACTCTTCTAACGACCCGTAAAAAATTTTAAAAAAGCAATTTGCGAAAATTTTTTTCAAAATTCGATTGACCCCCCTAGGTCTAGGGACTCCTGTTGAAAATTATTTTTTTTTTGTCATATACATTTTACTTTTCATAAAAGTACAACAATAGGTTTTGGAGTTTATGAAAATATTTTCATTACTAACTGAAATACAACGAATTGAAATTTTATAATTTGTTAAATTGTAAATTACAAAATTTCAGTTCATTGTATTTCAGTTAATAATGTAAATATTTTCATAAACTCCAAAACCTATTGTTGTACTTTTATGAAAAGTAAAATGTATATGACAAAAAAAAAATTTCAACAGGAGTCCCTAGATCGATTGAAAAATTTTTTCACAAATTGCTTTTTCAAATTTTTTTACGGGTCGTTAGAGGAATGCTTCTCTAGATGTTTGTTCCCATATTTCGTATGGGTCCCATGCGCCAGAGACGAGAAAAAAATTATTGAAATTTCACCAGCCGCCCCTGCTAGAGCGTGACGCTATGCGCACAACAGGTCAAAAGCTGGTACTCGTACCGAGCGTATCTTATATTTCATAGTATCATGTATTTATGAGGAGGCCATGGAAAACTTAACAACAACACTTCTTATAATACAAAATAATTTTGCCAAAAATAGGAAAAATTAAACTACAATAAATGTTCGAATTGCCTTCCATTGACATCTATGCATATTTATCGCATTTATAATACGAGAAGGCCATGGTAAAAAAAAAAAGAAAATCGAAATAATAGTATATGTCAAAAAATAATTTGTGAGTTAATTGTGAGTGAGCATTGCTAAGAATGGTTCAATTACTTCCACATTCAGTGGAAGTATTATAGTAACGACAAAAAAAAATTTAAAAATTTTTATTGTTCAAATAGGTTTAAAATGATTTTGTCGAAATTTTAAGTTTGAGCGAAAAAAATTTCTGACTGTCTGTAACTTTTTTGTGCGCACGTTTACTCTGGAACCGTTTAAGATATTGACTTGAAATTTGGTACACATATGTACTTTAACGAGATGTGGAACTAGATTATATTTTCATCTTGTTCCGTCGAAGGGTTGGGGGGTAAATTTGGGGTAAATGGGTAAATCAAGCAGGTAAGAGTCCATAAAATTGGTATTTAGTATATACAAGAGAAGCTAAGATCTCAAAAAAATTTTTGGCATTAGTCAGCCCCATTACCACCTCCACCCCCTTATTGGGGATGAAAAAAAAATGTGATTTAGTGTATGTATGTACAAGAACCAAAAACCTCAAAATATTTTTTTACTTCATCCAAAAGCCTGACTGGACTGAGGCGGCTCGGCGAGAGAAAGACAGAGGCTGATAACCGTGCCTGGGGGCCCTTATCAACATACTCGAAGTCTAGGAAGACCATGTTTGGATGGGGAGCCCTGAGGCACACAAAAAAAAAGTACTACAATAGACCTTATAGGTCGCAGTGGGGGAAGGTCAATCGCCCGCTCCTTCAGAGTAATCTACTTCATCCACCCTCACTACCACCCCCCTATCACCACCGCCACCCCACTACCGATGTGGGGTATCGTTTTATGGGTTTTTGGGGTAGAGGATTTCAAATATTATATTATTAAAGTTCCATAAACAATTATTTCCACATACAAAGTTTTTTCGTTGTGAGTGACTTGGATACAGAATCTGGATGTGGAAGTAGTGATTCCTTGGGCAGCGGTTTATTGTAATGGTGATAAATATGATATTATTATGATTAAGTGTTTTATAGAATGCGGAGAAGATTCAAATTTAGCTTCCGAGCTTTATTTTAATAGGTAAGTTATAGACAGCAAAACTTTGTGGCAAAAGTGCCTTCTACACAATATTTTTAGATATCCAGAAAAAAGACAGCTAGACATAAAAATATTCAAAAGGCTACAACAAAATTTAAAAGAGTTTGGATTATTTGTAAAACCTCGAGCAAAAATATATAATAAAGAAGTTAGAGAAGCTGTAGAAAATATTGTTTTAGAAACTGTAAGAGAAAACCCTAATAGATCGTCTCGCGAAATACAGGAAAATTTAGGAATCCCAAAAACAACTGCGTTGCGTTGTTTAAAAAAAAAAATCAAATCCTACACTCAAAGAAAATGATAGGTAAATTCAACAAAAAGAGCATATGAAATCGCGCCTATCTAGTTTCATAGTTAAATCAATCAGAAAAGAATAGTCATACAACTTTATTTGTTTTCGTAAACAAATAGTAGTTTAATAATCATATCTTCTTGTAACAAATTAAATAGTACAATGACATTTTTTTATGTTCACTAATCATTTTCAATTTGGTCTTCAATTAAATAGTACAACGACTTTGTTTTTTGTTCACCAACTAATTTTTAGGTTGATCTACACTTTATTGTATGATGAAGTTTTTTTTGGTTAGCCAAAATCTCAGTATTGAGACATCAGATCACCCAAACCAAAGATTAGAGATCGTTTATAAGATCCATCCAAATATATCGATGATCCCTGAGAGAATTTGAACATTGGAATAATGTTATTAATTTTCTATAAATTCATAAGAGTATAAGATAATGCATGATAGATTATTGTCAGTGATTTGTATGTGGCGTCATCTGGGAATAATTTCCGTAATAGACTACGTGGTAAGCAAGCAAATTTTATGGTAATTCTTTTAGAACTTCTAGAAGATGACAATAATATTGATTTGTCTACCAAGTACAATAATACAACGAACTAATACTGGGTTAGAATTACAATTCGATAATAGTTAAAAATAAAATATACTATTATCTAGTTTAATTTGACAGAATTCAACAAAATAATAGTCTTATTCATCTATTTTTTAAGTTAATGTTTGTTTTGTTGTACGACAACTTTTTATTAATTAAAATAACAATCACCTCTTGTTTAAAAATACCATCAATATAGTTTGGTTTAACAAAATTAACGATATTGTTAGTTAACCATTTTTTTTTGTTGAATTTACCCATACTATTCCTTTGAGTGTACAAAATTATAAAGGCGTCTCGATTTTTGACAGTGGTTTTTGCGTCAGTGCAATGAAGTGCCAGGATTTGAAGGAACAATTATATGGACAGACGAGGCCCATATAAGCAGGGTTTGAAAATATCGTGATATTTATTATAAATATCAAAATATCCGATATTTGTGATATATATAGGATATATATCAATAATTGATATATATCGGATATTTTAATATTTATAATAAAATTATAAAAAAAATATTTAAAAAAAACTTATTTAAATGTACGGTCATTCTATAGAACGCCCCCTTCTTCCCTATCGGAAAACCAAAGGTACTGACACATACCACACAACAGTACGAGTCGTTTTTGCTAGTTGAAATGTTGCGCTTATTTTCGAAAATTAAACTCTACAATAAAAAAAATGCGAAATGCCAGAAGTAGTATATTGCCCTTGCCCTAAATAATTTTATTTAGGGCAAGGACAATATTTTTCTTTTCAAAACTACCCTTATCGTAGGGGGTAGTTTTCAAAAATAAGCGCAACATTTCAACTAGCAGAAACGACTCGTACTGGTGTGTCAGTACCTTTGGTTTTCCAATAGGGAAGAAGGGGGTGTTTTATAGAATGACCGGGTTTTTTTGCTTTTTAGTACATTTTTGAAAAAAAGCTTTTTAAATTTTTTTTTTATTTAATTATATTTTTGTACTACTTAGTCATCAGACCAGCAATGTTCAACGATACCATAATATACTATTGTCTCTTCAAAACTACATGTACTTATACATCAAATTTCAGCTTATTTCGATAAGAAGAACTTGTTCCAAATTGATATTTTCCACAATTTTTAGTTTTAATTTTACAAGAAAAATTATTCCACACAGGATGTTTGTCCCTCGGCATGTTGCTTAATAGTTAATATATTGTTATATCTATATTTAAATGAATAAAACAGGCAATTCTCAGCTCATTGTAGAACAGACACTTCATGCCAGCATATAAAATAATGGAGGCTAGGTATTGGTTTGCAGGCGTCCCTTCTTTGCTAATAGCAGCAGCAGTAGTTGACATAGTTAAAGCAGTGTTGTCATATTTTCACAATTTTAAGCGTTTTTGCAGAAATTTGATATATATCAAAAAAGTGATATTTATTTCACTATAAATATCATGATATATATCACTGGATATATATCTTCGAACCCTGCATATAAGCAGTACCGGAATTTTTCATCGGCACCATTGGGCTCATGAAAATCAGCACGTAACCGCTACAGTTAATCGTCAATTTGGATTTGGTGTATGGTGTGGTTTTATTGGATACCAAATAACAGGTCCTCATTTTTTCACGGTAATTTGAATACTGAAAATTTTATTAACATTCTACGACGAGAAATAGAGCCTTTTGTAAACATTATGCCTGTAAGATTAATTTAACAACACGATGGCGCCCCAGGTCATACGTTAAATGAAACACGGAATTATTTAAATGCTCAAGTTGGGGAGGATAGGTATCTATATATCACTCAGGACTAGTTTATCAATGTCTAGTTAGCTAAGTTAACTAAATTATTAACTAACAATTAATTTAGCTAACTGGACATTAATAAACAACAAAGTAGTTTAGATATTGTTAAATTTTTAGAAAATAATGGTCCTATTTTGTGGCCAGCTAAATCTCCCGATGTAACCCCCTGCCGATTTTTGGCTTTGGGGTTATTTAAAAAAATATTATATATAGTGTGTTTCACTTGAAACAATAACTTTTTTATTTATTTTTTTTCGTTTTGAATCGAATTTTATTTAAATATAGAACAAATTAGGATCTACTTATGACCAGAAAAACATTCACCTCCTACAAAAGCAAAGCTACCTGCGGTACCAAAATATGCTGAGAAAATCAAAATATCATATTAGGCACTTTTTTATCGGAAAATTTTCTAAATGAAACTTGTTTAGAATTGTCCAAAACCTTTTGTCCAAAATTTAATCAAAACAAAAAAATTTAAAATTTAAAAAATTTTTTAAATAATTATTTAAAAAAAAAACTGTAAATTGCTTGACAACTACCTGGCAGCTTGGGTTTAATTTCAAACAAAATTTGCCATAGTTTTAAAGAAAACCTCAAATCCCATCTAATTAGGTCCACCCTGCACTATAAATTAGCTATCACAAATCGTTTTTGATACTTTAATTGTGTCCTGACGAAGATCGAAAAACAGCTGTAAATGTATTATCTTCTGCAGGTGATGTCGGTGGTGCCTGTCTAGAATCAAAGCAGGCACAGGTCTAAGTATTCACACAACAGAAAGACGATTTGAAACCGGTACAAAGGAAAAATACTTTTATTATCCACAGGGACTGTACGTTAAGGGAACAGGTGCAATCCACAAAACGCACCGTACGCATGTACCTGTGCCACTCAAGCTACCCTATTCGTGCTTTGATTATACAGAGATAGGATCATACCTGAAACTACCAAAAATAGTGTTTCTATTTAAAACCTCAATGGGAGCCCCGACTACAGTATCTCATTCATTAACATAATTACTGCTCATATTTAGCCTCCTAGAATGCTTTCGTAAACGCCGACATCATTCAACGGTGGATTAAGGACGGAAAGCATCTCGCCAGTTACAAGGTTTCTCAAAGGGTCGATAATTAAAAGCGATAACTGTAGTACGGCAGGACCACAACAGAGAACAACCTCTCTCTAGTCATATGGTGGTTTATTTTTAGCTTTTAAATGAATGGCCCTGGCACGTCCGGTTTATATTACAAGAACTCTCGGAGGTTCTGATAAAGACGGATATAAAAAGGAACACAGACCGCCAGTAAACACGCTTGTTTACGATTTGTTTTGACGAAAGAGGAAACGTGTGAATATACGTGAGGTTTTTTATCAATGCTTTGTCACGTTTATTTTCACAGAGGGAAGCTTTGCCATCGTTTGAATTCAATATTAGTTTTTTAAGGTCTAATAAACTTAAGATTAGATTGGCAAGTATATCTATTTGATTTAACCAAAAAGGTTCGCATCTAACTTTCTTATGAACAATCTCTTTTTTTATTCATTGCCATACGAGCTATACAACCAGAGATATTCAAGAAAAACTGCAAAAAAACACAATGTTCAACAGTCTTTTGTTTAAACAAATGACTTGCGGGACAAAGATTTAATCGAAAACTTTTTGCTATACTTCTTGTAATGTTTCCTATAAGTCCCAGCAAGAAAATTGCTATTCTAAAACAATTCCCTACAAAGTGACTTGAACTCTAGTTTTACTCCACTATGCGTGGATGTGGAAGTAAAATTCTTGTGTATGTGTGTTGACCGTTTCTTGTAAACACGATAAATCCTGTCAGATTTAAAGTTTTTATTAGTAGAGTAAAATCTGGAAGTAAAGTCGCTTAGTTTTCGAGAAAAAAAAAACGGCGTAGAACCAAACCAGACTTAGTGGGATTCTTTAGTAAGATAATCGTGTACACGAAATCGTTTTTTACGACATTTTTCGGTGGTCGAGAACTTTTTTATTTCGGAAAAACTCAAAAAAATATATTTTTAATGAAATATGTTTTTTAACGTCTCCACCGCTATATCTCTGAAAATATTTGTGCTATCAAGCTATTTTTTTTTTAGATTAAAGTAGACACAATAGCGCTTCGAACAACGTCCCACGTGAACCCGATTTATTTTTTTTTAAGTTGGTAAAATAATAGGAAACTCAAACTTGTTATTTTCAGTAACGTAATTTTAGGCAATCGAGAAAAGTTTATTTATGAAAATTTGTATATACATGCTGCGTACAAATTGAAGCCAATGGTTGAAAAAAGTTTTTAGGATAAAAATTTTTTATGTCCCGTTCATAGTATTGAGTCAGCGATTTTTTTTAACGGGCCAGTCATATTCTTGCGCGCTCGGCTGTAGCAAGCCTGCCGACTGCAACGATCTGACGATCCCGGTCGGGGTTTATATAGTAGTTTTTAACTTATATCAATAGGTACAAAACCAGTAGTGATCAAAAGCATCTAGGGGATCAATATTATTGTTCAATATTTCATATATTGTACAGTGGTATTGATCATATGTTGTTAATATTAAGAAATTGTATAATAAATATTAAATTGTCTCCTTTTAATAATAAAAAGACAGGTGGTAGTAGTACAGTACCTAGAGGTAAAAAATATGCAAAACTTCGAAGTAATGTCATATTGAATGGATTTCGTTCATTTTTGGCAGTATAATAGTAAATGTTTCACAGAAAAGTTTCTATATTGAGCGGGGGCTTGTTAATTAATTTATATTTTTTAAGTACAGTCATATTTTAAGAAGAAAAGGTTCTATGCAATTTTTCACATAAATTAATAGTTATAAACGACTTCAAAATTGCGATTTTAGCTTAAAAAAAAGTATTTCTAAACGGCTTTCGTCAAGTATCTCAAAAAGTATTACTTTATCGAAAAAATGTTATAGACCAATTACAGAAAGTACAAACTGGGAATTAATTATATTTTTCGTTTATTGATGTAGGATTAATAATTTCGGAGATATTTAAGTTTACATTTGGCATCCAAGTGTTCGTAAGATAACTATTTAGAGTGAGAGTTAAATATCTCAGAAACAGTGACACCTACGCCAAGGATACTAATAGATACAATAATAGGTTATTAATTAAGCTCTCAACTATTTTTTTATTTGTTTATGTAGCATAAAAAACAAAGAAGTTATGACCGAAGCAATGTCCGTCTACACATTATTTTAATAACAACGTCGCCATTTTGTTACTGGAATTAGCCAGTAATTAAAAAAAAAATTATTTCAAACACGGTTTCTCATTAATATACAGCATGACGTAGATGCTCAAATTTTTTGGTTGGTATACAGCACTTGCTTTAGAAAAAATACAGTTTAAACTATATAGGTATTTTCGATAAAACGTATTTTTTTTCCTATTCCAAATATCTCAATAAATATTAGTTTTGTTCAAAAATGTGTAGAGACCAAAAATAAGCTCATAAACTAATAATGAATTTCGCTTGTTTATTTATTTACATAGATTTAATAGTTTCGGAGATATGAGTTTACAAATGGCATCCGAACGTTCATAAGACGAAAAATGCAGTTTAAATGTTAATTATCTTAGAAATTGTGACGCATGCTAAGAAAGGAAATTAAAGACAACTAATTGCGCTTTCAAATTATTTTTTACTCGTTTTGTTACTCTAATTAGCCAATAATTTAAAAAAATTATCTCAAATACAGTTTTTCGTTACCTAAATACTCAAATTTTTTTTGCTCATTTAAAGCACTTGCTTTAGAAAAAAATGCATTTTAAACTTAAAGGTAATTTCGAAACCATTGGATACCAAATATAAACTTAAATATTTCCGAAATTATTAATCCTACACCAATAAACAAAAAATATAATTAATTCCCAGTTTGTAGGGTGTTTTCTGTAATTGGTCTATAACATTTTTTCGATAAAGTAATATTTTTCGAGATACTTGACAAAAGCCGTTTGAAAATACCTTTTTTAAAAGCTTTTATTTTAAGCTAAAATCGCAATTTTGAAGTCGTTATAACTTAAAAACTATCAATTTATGTGAAAAATTGCATGGAACCTTTTCTTCTTAAAATTTGATTCTATTTCAGCTCCAATAAATATATATATTTTTTAAGTGCAGCCCCCTGAGAGGGGGTGGCACATTTTTTATGAATGATATCTAATTTTTTAGATGACAGTAAGCAACTCTACCCCAACCTAGAATGCCATATATTAATCTAAATTCAACTAACGCTACTTCTACGCGACTAAACTGACCAACCCTGCATGCGAGGTGTATTAATTGCGTCCCAATGTCGCGTTTAGCGCTGATAAAAAAAATCGCTGTTGCCAAACGGTACACTTTAGGAAAAAACATATTGTTTCAAAAACTTTTGTGATTATTAGGCTTTATTTTCTTCGCTGCATGTATGCAAATATTTTCAAAAATAAAAAAGTTTATCGATTGGTGAAGATTTCAATACACAAAATATGTATTTTTAGTTTATTTGATTTTTAGAGAAATGAAAGTGCGAATTGTGCCCAAACCGTTTATATTGGTAAAAGCGCTACCGTGTGTGCTTTAATTTGACACAAAACAAATTTCGGTACCTTTAATAGTTTTAAAGATATGGCGGTGGAAACAAAAAAAAACAATTTTCTTTAAAAATACATTTTTTCCACTTTTTATTGATTTAAAAAGTTCGAGACCACAAAAAAATGTCGTAAAATATGATTTCATATGCCCGGTGACATACTCAAAGGAACCTAATATGTTTGACCTGGTTCTATGCCAAAAAAAAAAAAAAACGACACGATAGACTTACGAAATCGCTGCTCTATATCTACTCTTATTAATTAATGAACTGCTCTTGATCAATTAATAGTATCCATAAACAAACAGCGTGAGTTATAATGCGTGAGTTATTATAACTCACTAGGTACAGAGCCAATCACCTTTATCTTCATGCCCTAGCCTGTCCAATCGACGTAACGCGCCACAGACGAAGGTGGAGCCAGGGAGGTAGTGATATATTATTCGCGTTAATATCTGATTTTCTGAAATGTCACAAAATGCTACTTTTGATTCGTTCGTGCCGAGCCGAATTTTCGAATATCGCCGTGAAATTTACGATCAGGTTTATCTGGAAAACTTCCTCTTTACGTCGCGACATGGCATGGCCGTCCCAGTGGTGTTTTTCGAAAAATATGAACGTGTCAAGATTGCATGTTTTTGCAATTTTTTCGACTTCGAAATGTAAGCTGTTTTTTGTTATTTTTCGCAGATATCTCCGAAACGGTGGGAGTTAGCTCGAAATAAAAAACAAGGTCAAACGAGTATTTTCTATTACAAATCTTTTGCTACTATCAGAATTTTGATTTTTTTTTTCGTTTCGGAGGTAACCAGTGAAATGTTGGCCATGTATGGCAAAAATCGCAAATTTTGAGCTTCTACAGTTGGCAACTTAAGTAGAATTAAATTTGCTAAAACTCCTTTTTTTATTTTTTGAATTCCGACAAAAATGAAGGAATTAGAGGGGGCGGGATTCGGGACTTTTTTTTTTTTCGGTAAAATTTCTCCATTTTGTCACCGTAATTAATCGGTAATTAACTGAAATCGATCTCATATACGATGTTCACTTAATATCATGTACTATTTTGACGCTCCGTTAATCTTGGCCCTTCGAAACAAAGGTTTCTGAGAACAATTGTTTTTTTAAGATTTACATACACTCTACAGGAAAACGTGTAATTTCTTGTATTTCCTCGAATATCTCGATAATTATCGTTTTTTTCAAAAAATTTGTAGACAGCTTATGTAAAGAGAACTGATTGAGCTTTCCGACGCTTTTTTAATTTTTTCTCTAACATAAAAACAAGACTTTTGACCGAATATGCGCTCCGGGTTATTGCAGTTCGCAGAGAAGTTTTGCATTTTCCGCCGAGTAATATTAATCTGCAAAGCTGATGAAGTTAAATTACAGCCTTCGCCTGCGGCTCGTGCTGTAAACTTCATCTGCGTGAGTTATTACCTACATTACCGCTCGTTGAATAATATACTATTATTTGTTTGAGGTCTATGAAAATAGCATAAAATAGCAGTAGGATAATATAGTTGAAACAATCGCATTTGTGAGAGACTTTGAGAGGCAAGGGGTGCAGAACGTAGAGCCAGATTTAACTATATTGTAAATAGATATAAAATAATAATAATTTATAATATTGCACTTACAATATCCCCTAAAGCACTACTATGAATTGGTAACAAAACTTACTAAAATTATTTTCAAAAACACATTACCAAATAAAGAAATATAAAGTAATTATTGAATTATATCTTCATCCCGACTAGGCCAAGCAGAGGGTACAAAAGAAATGAAATTTGGTGGGATGGTAGACATAGGTTCCCTGATGGTACACCTGAGTTTGCGACCTCGGGGGGTTGCCGTTCGAGGGGTGAGGGGGTGAAAACTGCTTCGCGACGCTTTTCGGGAAATAACGCCGTTGTGGTAAGTGCTATCGAAAAAAAGTTCAAATGAAATATGTAGAGAACAAAATTGTGCTCAATTTTGGTCTTCGTATTTTTCGTCCACGACCAATAGTTTCCGCTCTACGGCTTGCCAAAGTTGGGGGGGTTGATTTGCAATTTTCAACAAAATCAGAACTTCATCACGGATTAAGACGAAGATGCTATCAAACAATTCTGTAATATTTTTTTTTCTGAAAGTGTAATGTTTTCTGAGTCTGCAGATGCCGCGATGAAATTCTGATTTTGTTGAAAATTGCAAATCAACCCCCAACTCTGGCGCGCCGTAGAGCGGAAACTATTGGTCGTAGACGAAAAATACAACGACCAAAATTGTGCACAATTTTGTTCTCTACATATTTCATTTGAACTTTTTATCGATAGCATTTACCACAACTGCGCTATTTCCCGAAAAGCGTCGCGACGCAGAGTTTTCACCCCCCCCCTCGAGCGGCACCCCCCCAGGTCGCAAACTCGGGTGTACTATCAGGGGACCTATGTCTACCATCCCACCAAATTTCATTTCTTTCCGACCTTTTGCGAATAGAACCCCCCCCCCCCCATTGCTTGGCCTAGACAGTATATAGTGGATTGTGTGAGTCGAACGAAAACCCGACTATTGTCTGATGCAACCAGATTAGTCCTACCCCCCGTTTTCCAGAATGCTGAACACTGTGATGGTAGCAGAATTTCCCGTTGGGGTGATCCACCCCCGCAAACGGCCAAAAACCACTCCCAAACGGGGTCAAACGCGTATTATAATTATTTGAGGGACTCTCGCTTGGTGATCCTCGTTTTCGAGGTGGTGGCAAAATTTCTAGCCAAAAACCACCCCCCAAACGGGGTCAAACGCATATTATAATTATTTAAGGTACTCTTATTTGGTGATCCCCCGCTTTCGAGGATGTTGAACAACCGTGGTGATGGTGGAATTCCTCCCCAGGGTGACTCACCCCGGAAATGGCCAATAACAACCCTCCAAAGGGGTGAGAGTGCATTCTCAGCATACCCCTGGGCAGAACCCCCCTCGTTTTTGAGGATGCTACACAAGAAAAAAAAAATTAAGATATCACCTCGATCTCGTCAACAAAGTATCTTCATTTACTGTGGAGCTGAAAAAAGATGAATGTATATTTTCTGTACATATTTTTTGGAAAAAATAGGTTTATATAATAATTGAAACATCTGATTTATTTAATTATAATATATTATATAAAATATTTTTATTGCCATTGAGGGGGTGATGTCAAGCACTCGATTTGTGGTATATGCTCGAAAATGGGAGGGAAATATTTTTGTCCAGTGGTATGATGAGAGCGCTCTCTCACCTCTTTGAGGGGGAGGGGTTATTGGCTGTTGAGGGGGTGGGCGGGTGTCCCAGGGTCCTCCCCATAATTAGTATGCTCGAAAACGGGGGATCAATAAGTTGGAGGTGGTTTTTGGCCGTTTGCGGGGGTGGGTAACCAGAGGTGTGTAACTCCCATGTTTTATATAAATTGTTTTATTACCGGCATGATCGCGCGGCGGGCTAAAGCGTGTTAGTAGCAAGCACGCTTGGTCACACTGTCTATCGTATACTGGGTTCGACCTACAATTTCAAATGTTTTTTTTTTTATAAAATTGTTATTTCCTTATTTTGCAACTAAAACTCCGTATTTAAGCTTTTCTTCATAATTGAAAAACTTGTTAAATAAATTTTCAAAAAATTGTAAAAGAAAAAAGGTAGTTCGCTTAAAGTCGATTTCATATTATCTAATTTTTAGAATACCCTGTATAATTTATCTAAGTTTGACAACTGTTTATGACTTCCCAATACAAGCAAAACTTTTTATAAACAATGACTTTTTCTCAGCAAATAAAAAATAAGAAAGTTTACAAGAGTGTAGTACTCATCCGGGGACACATTGTATATTGGAAGCACTTTACATACATATACACAGCCATTGTCAGTGCCGCAGCTCGACAGACAGTGTGACCAGCAAATTTGCTGAAAAAAAAAATCTCATACATAATCGACTTTCTGCAATAACTGTATTAATGTACTTGTGATTTTTTTATCTAAATCCTCTACTTTTGAATTATTTTATTTTGATGTAAGTGTTTATGATTGATTAATTATAACTAATTGAAATTAATTAGAAAAAGAAAAATGCGGTTCTTATCTCATTTGCTAAAGGAGGCACGTTTTTAATCACATATAGACTAGACATATTAAAGCAATAAATTGAAACGTCTACAGGGTGCTTGTAAGTCATGTTACGGGATATTCTCGGATAAACCGTGCGATTTCCATTCATGATTAAAGTGATTTTTTTGTGGAAATCAGGGGCATGGTAAAGCAACTTGCGAGGTGTGGACTTTTGGTTTTACCAACAATTTAAATTTCGAAGACATGTCCAAAACAGTTAAACAAAACAGCTAGGGCTTAACTGCTCGGTTGGAATTTTGCAGCAAATTTCTTTGGTTTAATAAAAAAATAAATAAAAATGACAGTGGCGGATTCAGGGGTTATACCACAAGGCGGCAATTTTTTTGAAATATACCAAAGGCACATAAAAACAAAAAATTATTATTATTAGTACGTACTAAGTATGAGTACATTATTAATTTATTTGAGAAAGTGTTTTTTATTTTAACTAGACTAGAGTTCCTTATTATTGTCAAATGTACAGGGTGGTCGCACGAACGTTAGAACCTCATTTAACTTCGTTATTTTTGGAGTTACGTAAAAAAGTTAAAAATAAAAGTTACGAGAAATCACACGTGTTTTCCAAAAATCATTTCAGAAAAACAATTAAAAGTCGAATTTCGGAGATGCGAACTTTACTTTGTTTTTTTTTTAATTGTTTTACACCATTTGAAAGGCCATAGGAAAACCTTTTCAATGATGTATGACACATAGTATTTTTCTTAAAAACTATAGTAGATATTCAGTTTTATATTTTCTTATATTAAGTGTCATGGTAGTCAGAGAAGGAAAAATATATATAAATTATTGAAATTCTCCATTTTATTTAAAATAAAGTGAAATTAGATACTAACAGGTATTTTGACAGAACTAACATATTGTTTATTTGAATTTACATACCTACTTTTGTTTTCCATGGCCAATTTGATAGATTGTAAATTTATAGTAAATTAGACAAAATGTTTTTAAGATAAATACCATGTACATAATTAAAAAGCTTTTTCATGGCATTTCAAATGGTGTAAATATATATGGAGTGTTCCCTTTAAAGAAAACAAAGTAAACTTCGAAATGCGACTTTCAATTGCTATTCTGAAATAATTTTTGGAAAATACATAATTTTTATTTTCGTACTTTTTTACGTAACTCCAAAAATAACGAAGTTAAATGAGGTTCGCGCGACCACACTACATAGAATTTTCTAAATATCTGTTATAGAGTAGGAGTTGTTTTGCTGATTCCTGATAAGCCTATCTGGCCTCGGCCTATTTGGCCTATTAGTACGGGAGACAGCGCTGCATTTTTTCGAGGAATTTTAAACCGAATAAATTTCATTTTTATCAGTTGATTAATATTCAATAATTATCAAAGTGAGCGTCAGTCGCCGCATCCGCGGTGGAGCTAGAGGTGACAGCATGTTAAAGTTGAAAAAAAAATTATGCTACGAGTATTTTCATACTCGAAAAACCAATCTAACTTGAACAACTACCTTTATTTTCATATACACAGCTTTGTAAAACTTTTAATATCACTGATACAATAAAAAAAAAATATATTTCGTGAGCAGGATTTGAACCCGAGACGTCCCTATCCTGAATAAAATGTGCCAGTCGCCTTACCCACTCCGCTATCTAACGACTGAGGCCCGGTTTGTAAGAACATAATATGACATGTAATTTATTTATTTTATTTTTTTTAAATAATAATAACAATTGGAATGAATTATAGTTTATGTACTTTTATGGTACAGCTCATAACGAACATTTTCCTTCTTTTTGTTGTTTTCCATAGAACTTATAGATTTCGAGATATTCAAAGAAACCGATGGAAAACGATTTTTTAACAACTTATTTATATGCTCTCACCATTAGCTCCACCGCTACCAGAGTAGCAGACTGTCAGATTGCTGAATGACTTGTTTAAAGGCAGCGCTGCCTCCGGTACTATATGTCTAAATGAATAACATTTTAAATGCATACCAAAGTTTATTTCAAATTTTATTTTGTTCTCATATAATAAACAATTATATATCGATCTGATTTTTAATTTATCCATTTATCTTGTTAGTACTAATGATTTTATGCTTTGTGCTATTGACAAACCTATGGGGAGAAAGCGTGAAAGGGAGTAAGCGAGGAGGGAAGTGACCCTTTAAAAGGGGAGGTGAGGTGTAGAGGGAATATAATTACTTCCACATCCAGTGGAAGTATAGTAACGACAAAAAAATTTTTAAAATTTTTTATTGTTTAAATAGGCTTAGAATATCATGAAACGTCGAGATTTCAAGTTTGAAGGAAAAAAAAATTTGTCTGTCGGTCTGTAACTTTTTTTGTGCGCACGTTTACTCTAGAACCGTTTGAGATATTGACTTGAAATTTGGTACACATATGTACTTTAACGAGATCTAGAACTAGATTATATTTTCATCTTATTCCGTCGAAGGGTTGGGGGGTAAATTGGGGTAAATTTGGGGAAAATAGGTAAATCAAGCAGGTAAGAGTCCATAAAATTGGTATTTATTATATACAAGAGAAGCTAAGGTCTCAAAAAAAAATTTGGCATTGGCCACCCCCATTACCACCCCCACTCCATTATTAAAGGGGATGAAAAAAAAATTTGATTTAGTGTGTGTACAAGAACCAGAAACCTCAAAATATTTTTTTACTTTATCCACCCCCCCCTCTCCCACCCCCTGTCACCACCCCCACCCCACTACCGATGTGGGGTATCGTTTTATGGATTTTGGGGTACAGGATTTCAAATATTATATTATTACAGTTCCATAAACAATTATTTCCAGATACAAAATTTTTTCGTTGTGTGACTTGGATAGAAAATCCGGATGTGGAAGTAGTGATTCCTTGGGCAGCGGTTTTTTTTACTGCTGAGGAAGGAGCAGAGTAGGAAAGGGGGTGGGAAGGCGGCAAGTTTCCTAGGCAGCAGAAGTATAAATCCGCCACTGAAAAATAATATGACCTTTAAACCGGTTCCAGACACTTGGTATCGTTCTAACGAATACATTTATACATATACCTTTGTGACTAATTTTGGCTCTAAAAATTAAAATCAGTAACTATTTTTACTGTCAGAGCATGACATACGACAAAGTTTTTTGGCTTTTTAAATACCTTTAAACTTATTATAAGTCAAAAATAGAATGCCTGCAAAATTCCAACCTTAAGTAAAGTCCAAAACTAATTAATCTGCAGGAAAAATAAACTGTTAGCCATGCGAAAGTCAATCCACGCATAAAACTGGTTAGGCTAGAAGATACATGTCGAAGTTATCAGTTGCCAACAAGGAGTAAAATTGAACATGTTTTCAATTTATCCATGCCATAATTATTTCCAGACTTAAAGCTGGGAAATAACGCCCCGAAGTATAAACGCACAATCTAAATTTAAAATACCAAATGCTACGCCTACTACACGAAGTTTTGAACGCGTAAACACTAAAAGGGAAATGTGTTCTAAAACATGTAATCAATGGATTTTCGTTGTTCACCTCAATAATAGTGCGTCGTAAGTAGTCGATAAATGACGTAAACAAATCCCGTTTATAACGTTATTAACAAATTATAAAACTTCACAAGAATATAAAATTTATAAAAAATATAGCTCCATCTGTGTTTATTTACGTCGTATAGATACCACATTAAAACAGCATATATAGGCGATGTATACATACATATATATCAATTTTATCTTGAAAAGTGCATATTTTATTGATTGTTGGCTGATTGTACACATCGTGAAATAATTCTATTAAAAACAACGCAAACCTTAAAAAACTGGCAAATATAAACAAAACTTTTCTAATAATTTCAAACTCTTATCACGATTCATGTTCAGATCATTTCGAGTAGTAAGTAACTATCTAATCTCAATCTCTGATTCGGCCATCCCAGTTTGTCTGTTGATTAATATTTCTAAAAATATAAACCAGTTTCATAGCCTTTTTAAGTTGAAACTAGTCTTACCACACAGCATTGTAGTTGCTAAATGGTGGAAAGTTTGTTGTTTACTAATTAATTTATATTTTCAACGAATAAAGAACGTCACCAATCCTGACTTATGTTACATAAAATAGCCATGGAGCAATGGCAAACCAAACACTGATAACTTTATTTACCAAAAATATCCTTAAAAGTAAAGAGTTCACTAAGAACGAGACCCCGGCTCCATGACATCAAAACCAGAATCGCCTTTGGGCGAAATGAACAATGTGATAATTTTCACGAACAATAATAATATGATAGTTTACCATGCAATATATTTTTTGTATTTTTTGAATCTTTACTTAATACAGAACACAGTATGTAAAGGGTTGTTTCCTATTTTACTTCCACATCCAGTGGAAGTATAGTAACGACAAAATTTTTTAAAATTTTTATTGTTCAAATAGGCTTAAAATGTCATGAAACGTCGAGATTTTAAGTTTGAGCGAAAAAAAAATTTGTCTGTCTGTCGGTCTGTCTGTAACTTTTTTGTGCGCACGTTTACTCTGGAACCGTTTAAGATATTGACTTGAAATTTGGTACACATATGTACTTTAACGAGATCTGGAACTAGATTATATTTTCATCTTGTTCCGTCAAAAGGTTGGGGGGTAAATTGGGGTAAATGGGTAAATCAAGAAGGTAAAAGTCCATAAAATTGGTATTTAGTATATACAAGAGAAGCTAAGGTGTCAAAAAAATTTTTGGCATTAGCCACCCCCACCCCCTTATTAAAGGGGATGAAAAAAATTGTGATTTAGTGTATGTACAAGAACCACAAACCTCAAAATATTGTTCTACTTCATCCACCCCCATTACCCCCCCCCCCCTATCACCACCCCCACTGTACTACCGATGTGGAGTATCGTTTTATGGGCTTTTGGGGTAGAGGATTTCAAATATTATATTATTAAAGTTCCATAAACAATTATTTCCACATACAAAGTTTTTTCGTTGTCAGTGAATTGGATAGAGAATCTGGACGTGGAAGTAGTGATTCCTTGGGCAGCGGTTTTTATAAAGTGAACAATTCTACATACAGTGGAGTAAACGTAGTCAAAAAAGAGGCATTGTTTCGGAATAATTTGTAACTGCATAAAAATTTATAAAATTTTTTTAAATGTGTTCTAAATAAGTTTAAGTTCAAAGTCTACCAGTTGGTATTGTACGCTAAATCTTTATTATTTGTTTATTAATAACAAAAAACTGCAAAATTAGTTGTTAAATGAAATATCTCGAAAACTAATCGAGGAAAAATCATGAAAATCAGGTACTAGGGGTATGCTGATTACGAATTTGATGTCAGATTTGCAAAATTCAAAATGGCGGATACAAAATGGCCGACCGAAACGAAGAGTGCGAAATTCGCCATAAAAATGAGCATTAATGGGTTTTTACGGGTTTTCGGGTATGCTGATGATGAATCTGATGTCAAATTCATAAAAATTATGTAGGTAAATGTAAAATGTTTAATATAAATAAGTACAATCTACTATAAAAATACTTTTACTATAAACTACAATGAAAGGAAGTATTTTAACTATAATATATGATACGTACGGTTTTTCAATCAAGAATGTAATAAAAAAAGACTTTATTTATGAACATACAGTGATTGTCCGATAATTGATTTTTAAATGCAAACACGTTGAACGAAAAGGGCAGATAATACTTTTTCGCATTCTAAATCTTCTGATTGTACTTGCTCCAGTTCATCGCTTTCTTCGTGTAAGTCGTCGATGTCTTGGCAGGGAGAACAATTTGTACAACTGTTGCCACTACATGATGCGGAGCACACCATAGTGCAAAAAAGACCAGATTTTCTACACCCACATGCTGATCCGCAACCTTTCCTGCAGCTACAGAATATAATGTTAAGTATGTCGTCTGATGCAGGTCGTTGACTCATTGGTTTAGGTACTAAATTACCATTGACTTGTTTCCAATCCCGGCTCTCTGCATGTAAATGCTTACCCATCCACGTTTGCATCTGCAAATACATTCTTTTACAGTGCTGCTCCAAGGCATCTTCTGTGGGTGGTAATGAAGACAGCTTCACACTGTTTATTTTTCCGGAAGTACCTTTCACGAAGCAGTCATACTGAAATGAGTTTGAGTCAGCTACATTTTTGCTTGCACCATACAAAGCCAATACGCACATAATGCTAGACTACAAAAGAATTTCTGGACTTTGATGATCCTCAGCGAAACTTTCGGCGGCTTTTATTAAATCTACTTGATTTTCAATTTTTTTTTAAAACTTTACTTTGCTCCGGTTGAAAAATGCCGACGTACTGTCACAACCTGTGAAACAGTGAATGAATAAAATGTGTTTTTGGCAATTTGGAAAGTTTTCTAACAAATTTTTCGAATGAAACCATTTTTCTTCAGTTTTTCCTTTTCCAAACTTTTTAAAAGATATACTTTTTTGAGGTGAGCATAAACACATCAATATCTTCAGACACAATAACGGCTTCACGCGGTTGATTGATTGCCGCTATTACAATCATTCGGTCGGCATCATCAGGTGCTTGGAGGACGATCACATTATTGCCAATTAATTTTTTTGGCAATACATCAATAAACCTCTTTTTATTATTTTCGTTGCCTAAAACTTTGTCTTGAGGAATAGTCAGCAGCATTTCATCATTAAAAATTATTGTTGGAGAAGTTTTGTTTACAGCTCTACGATTTCTTTCTGCCGATTTAATATTACATGAATCGTACCCATCAAATACAACAATAACGTCAGTACTGAAATTTATTTTTTCGGTTCGAATTTGGTAGTTGTTATTATATCTTGTTGTATTCTTCTCGAATTTTTCAATAATTTACGAATTTTTTTTTTAAAATATTGATTTAATCAAATACATTAATTTCACATTATTATTTCCACATCCAGTGGAAGTATAGTACCGACAAAAACATTTTTAAAAATTTTTATTGTTCAAATAGGCTTAGAATGTCATCAAACGTCGAGATTTTAAGTTTGAGCGAAAAAAAATGTCTGTCTTTTTTTGTGCGCACGTTTACTCTGGAACCGTTTGAGATATTGACCTGAAACTTGGTACACATATGTACTTTAACGAGATCTAGAACTAGTACAGTAAAAGTCGACCTTCTCTATAGGAGGTGCTCACAAATAATTCCCGGCAAGCCGATTTTTTCAGGGTCGATGGAGAGGTGTCTCCCGAGTATCCGACCAAAAGGTCACAGTCCACACCTCTTGTATGGTGTTGCAATAGGGGTGGTTTCTTATTTTTTGTTTTTCTTGAAATTTTCCAGCTTGTACATAGTAATAGTCCAGGAGGCAGTGACGATTTTCGGTACTTATTTTCCCAGTCAGCAAACATGGATAGAATTGTTCGGTTAGTAATTCTAAGCAAAATTCATATATATTTAGGGGGGGGTTTTCCGATGGGTTGAGGCGGAAAATGCGTCAGAACATACGAATACACTGCCCTTTTTTTCCCAGTGATAAAAATAGTTCTAGTAGAAAGAGGTATACTGAAGTTAAGTAAAAAAAATAGTCTGGCTAATCTGTGAGTATGGATAATATGTCTGGCAGGTGAAAAACTGAAAAGTTTTCATCAAAAAAATTTCCCTCATTTTCGCAGTCATGAAAATTTATCAGATGATGGCCTATATTATAATAACAGCTTAAAATACAATCTGGCTAATGTGGAACACCCCTAAAGCCTTGCCAGACTCGTCTAATGATCGTCAGGCGCGCTGAATTCGGCACGTTCAATTATACAGGTGATTAGTGTCATACGTACATATTCTTTTTTGACAACATTAAATAATTGAATACAAAAAAGCAAATACACTGTATAGAGTGTAGAATTATGATGGGGCAGGTTGAAAAAATTTATTGATGAAATCGAATTTTAATGAAAGCCACAAAAAAGTCTTTATTTTACATCGGCTAATGAAAAAAATAACTATAATTGATCAAAAATAATAATCAATAGTACAGCACTTAGGAAGTGAATTGTAATTCATGTAAAAGTAAAAACTATTATTTTAACAATATATTACACATGATTATGTTCGTTCTGCTAGCGGAATATAAAAAATAAACTGTAATAAACGTTATAGAGATAATTTATATTTCTTTTAAAACTAATCATATTTAACCACCCATACAGATATTGCGTTTTTTTATATAAATTTTCATTTGTTATCTGTTAATACTGTTAATATGCGCCATTTAGCCACCCATACAGATATTGCATTTTTTTTATATAAAGTTTCATTTGTTATCTGCTAATAGTGCTAATACTGTTAATATGCGCCATTTAGCCAAAACAACAACTAATGCTAAAAAATAGCTGCTATTAAAATAGCAGCTATTTTTAACTGCTAATTGAAAGTGGCAGTAGCAGAAGTAGCTGCTAAACAAAAATAGCCGGTTCGACCCATCACTATAGTGTATATTGTCATATGATAGTAAGAACGAACTTAAAATCCGAGTAACTGACAGAGATAGGTATACAAGGGACAGGGGTCTAGGCAGCTGCGCTTAGGTAACTCGCATTCCAGCGTCGTTAAATACGCACGTGCTGCTATTCCACTCCTCGTTTAACTACCTGGCTTGTGAGTCTGGCAAGGCCTTCGTGATTGTAAATGTCAGCCAGACGTGTATTTTCTATGAAATTATAGTATAATCTATCATGTGGCAAATTTTCAAATCCGGGAAAATAAGAGCAAAAATTTTCTATTTTTCCCATTTTGAAGATGCCGCCAGACTCATTTGTCAATTTCTTAAATGAGCCAGACTTATTTTTAATTATAGTTTAGAATTGTATCAATTTATGAGCTAAATTTCAAGCCTGGCAAAATAAGGGTTACGGATCCGCAAAATTCGTCAAATTTTGAAATCCGCAAATTTTCAGCCAGACTCACTTTCCGCTATCTGAGATAAGCCAGACTGCTATTTTCATAAACTTTATGTTCCACTTTAGTAAATGTAAAATATTTATGACTGGGAAAATAAGTGGACTTGCATTGTGTTTTTATTTTTTGAATCCATCCAAAAATTTTAGCCAGACTCAAAAATTCTTGTTTTTTGTCACAGATTGAACAGATTAATTCATATACACCGACTGGGAAAATAAGTACGAAAAAATTTCACTGTCTCCTGGACTATAAGTAATATTCTCTACAACTTTGCCTAATAAAATTTTTTTGTAACCTTGATTTTTGACGGTCCAGCGCCCATTATATGGGAAAACATTCACCATATTTATTTACTATGGTTTAGGAAACATACAAACAAAAGGCTGATAGCTGGTTTTTGCAGGGTTCATTGAGAACTGTCTCCTGAATCTCAAAAAAAAAAAAAAATTGGTTGGAGATTCAGGAGACAGTTCTCAATCAACCCTGCAAAAACCAGCTATTCAGCCTTTTGTTTGTATGTTTCCTGAACCATAGTAAATAAATGTGGTGAATGTTTTCCCATATAATGGGCACTGGACCGTCAAAAAGAAAACTAAAAAAAAAACAAAAAATAAGAAGCCACCTCTATCGGAACACCCTACAAGAGGTGTGGACTGTGACTTTTTGGTCGGATACTCGGGACTTTATCGACCCGAAAAAATCAGCTTGCTGGGAGAAATTTTTTTGAAAAATGATATCTTTATTGGACTAAACTAGATTATATTTTTATTTTGTTCCGTCGAAGGGTTGGGGGGTAAATTGGGGTAAATTTAGGGTAAATAGGCAAATCAAGCAGGTAAGAGTTCGGAAAATACATGTCATATATATTTCTTTCGTAACATTTCCCGTTCTTTCGAATGGCGCTATCAGTTTTTTCGTACAAATAAAATTTAAAAAGTTATTCGCAAAAAACCGTATTTTTGCACTTAAATTGTTAAATAAAAATAGGACGCGTACACTTTTTTGCGGTAGACTTTTCACTACGTTATTCTAGCATACTTGAAGAATATTGTTCAGCAGAGTCTACCTGGATACAAATTTTTCCGAAGTGAAAATCTTAGTTTACTCCACTAATAAGAAATGGCTATTTACGATATTTTTTTGTGGTAGATATTTTTTATTTCGAAAAAAACTCATTGATTATAAAAATCGTATATCTTCAAATCTAATCGAGCTATCTATTTTTTTTTAATTCAAGTACACAAAGAAGCGCTTCCAATGGTCTTTTTGTTTCTATCAATTGTTGTTTATTATTTTCTTTGAATAACAATGAACTTATTACTTTGCTAAGAATGTACGCATATTTTGACGAAGCGACAAACTTTTTTATTTTTGCAAATTTTCATATACATGCAGCGAAGCAATTGAAGCAAAGATAGAGGTTTTTGAAGAAAAAAAAAAATTTATCTAAACATTTTTTGAATCTCGGTAGTTACAAGTTTGACAAAAAACATGCTTTTCTTTCACACCCTAGTAGCACAACATATTGGGTCGATATAGGTACAACATGTTACCTATATTGCATACTGGGCCAATATATGTCAGATTTAGCCTATATTGCACCAATATGCTTATCAGCTGTATTTTCAATATATTAATCCAATATATATCCAATGTTTTACAAACATTGGCATACCAGATTCAGATTAACAATATTTAACCAACATTGGCGCAATATGTAGAAAGTAATATTAATTTCCAAATACTGGGCATATATGCTTTATTATTTTTGTTTACTTATTTATTGACAAATTAGCATCAGTATATATATATATATATATATATATATATATATATATATATATATATATATATATATATATATATATATATATATATATATATATACGCTATGATGTTGCTATGACTGCTTGGTTTAGAGGCAAGCAAATTTGACTCTTACCCAGAGGTCCCGGGTTCGATTCCAGGCCGTGGCACTGGGGTTTTTTCTGAAGAAAAAATTAATCCCAGAATACTCCGATATTAGATGTCCATCCCTTGTCTCCAAACGTGTAGCTCTTTCCGCACAAGGCTCTTCCGGAGCCTTCAAGGATAAAGGGAGTCGTATTACCTGTGGTATGTTGTAATTTAAATACCCTCTCAAATGTTTTTAATCAGCTGAATGCTGAAGGTTGAGTAGCCTGTATAACTATTATACAAAATGCCATTTGTCTTGTATTGTTAGTTGCTATAAAAACAATTAATGTATATTTTAATACATGATGTACATTTCTAATTTTAAATTTACCGCCCATAGCAAATTCAGAAACAGTGACACATTCGAGTTTCGGCCATGTTGCCGTATGCCGGTCAGTTGTTGGTGTTTCATAACTTCGTCAATTTCTTTAATAAAATACAGTATGCAGCTTGCGACAACTACAATAATTTAATAGGTAAGTGTGCATGTTCCTATTCCAATAATAATTAATAGTAAACATAGTTTAGTTTTTAGTAATTTTTCATATTCCTACAAAGGCGTATTTATCTTCTTTCTGCCATGTTTAATGCAGAAATCGTGGCCCAGTGGGTGTATAATATTCAGGACATTTTTGCAAATCATGCATATTTAGGCACTATGATATTTACTACTAATTACCTGTATCTTACATTTGTCTAAATACCTATGCGTAATTATTTTATAAATACAAATTGTATATTGGGCCAATATTTTCCCAAATCTGATTGCAAATCTGACTCAATATTAAGGTTAGCAAATCTGATTCAATATTAACATTAATTAACCAATATTGGCGCAATATGTAGAAAGTAATATTAGACACTAAGACAGTATGATATATTTAACTTATTCGTAGAGTTTTTCAATATTTCAGCATTTTTTCTCAAAAAGATCAAGGGTCCTCGGTGCGATGTAAACAGCATCAAGTGTGAGAATGAAAAGATCAACTCACAACATGACTTTCACCACAGGCGAAGAACTAATGGGTGTAAATCAGCAATTAGTAGAAACATAGGAAAATACAAGGAAAATAGTATGCGTATTTATTGTTACTTACATACAATATTATTAAAATACAGGGAACATGCTAGATTTAAATTCAATATTTAAGGGGAGAGGACACCCACAAAAAAGCTATGAATGCCCAACTAATGAAAAAGGAAGTCCCTAGCTATGTTCTATTCAGGAGAAGTAAACAAAAGAAGAAATCAGTGTCAAAGCTTAAATTCTTTGACGTAGTGTCTAGTAAGTAAAACATTAAACTAGTGGGTTTCCTGTAGTCAACTAATTTTCACTATTGTAGAGGCCGATTCAAAGAAGTCACAGATGGGCAAATAAATCGAGCAATCTTAGCATACTTAGCTGGATCATCAGATAAAGATAGGGAAGTAAATCTCGCGAATCCACAAGAAATCATGGTCCCTCAAGAAATGAAACGGATGAATGGGTATACAATAATAATTGCACTTATTTTTTTATTGTTTTGTTTAAGTTTCGAACAAACGTTTTGTTTTCCTTTATATTCTATGCAATTATCATAATTACATTTTTATTCGTTAGCGTTTTAGTTCATTTCATATAAATATATTATTTTTAAAATTTTCAGATTTTGATAACGACATCCATTCAAATTCCAATTGATGTAGGCACCTCTGTGCTACACAATGTGCCCAAATTTCTAACATGGGAACTCGTGCAGTAGGAATTCCCATGTCAGAAATTCAGATACATTGTGTAGCTATATGGCGCCTATGTTGATATCCAATATAGCACCTGTATGTTAGTATCCAATATAGTGCCTATATGTTAGTATCCAATATGACACCTATATTAGTATCTAATATGGAACCAATGTTGGTATTCAATATGATGCCAATCTTGATATAATAATAATAATAATAATAATAATGATTTATTGCCCAACAGATAAAAAAAATCCAGTTACAGGACAAACATGAACAAGATACAACTAATAGCTAAAAACTAAAAATTAAAAACTAAAATCTAAAAACTAATAAAGTATATTATACTTTGGGTATGGTAGTAGTATAAGTTACAAATCTGTTAGTAGTATATTTTTAAACAGTAAGAGAATAAGATGTCAATATTTGAGTAATGAGATGGAAAAAATTATCGAAAAGAAGATTGTAGTAAGAAAAGAACATAAGTATTCATGTAAACATAGGTATACATAATATATACATATAAATAGGTATAGTTGATATCTAATATTATGCCAATATTTGATTGCAATATTGGGCATTTATTGTCAAAATCTGTCGCTCAATATATTGGCCCAATATGTTGATGCCTATATTGGCCCAATCAACTTGTGCTACAGGAGCATCCTGTAGCCACCAACGTGCTTCAAAATAAAAACATTTGGCAAAGCACGCTATTTCACAAATAAATTATCTCTTAAATCCTGAAAACCGCAAATTATATTTCTTATCCTCAAAAAATGTGATTAAATCCAACCCAAAAATTTGCTTGATCCGTTTCAATTGGCCAGTAATCTATTTAGGCAGACACGATCAGCAACAAAAAGCACACTGATAATTCTTTAACGTCTAGGTAAACCAAAATTACGACGGGAGGTAAAACACGAGATCGAATAAGATTAACAATTCTAAATTTCATGTTTAAAGAATAAAAAACAACATTCTGAGATAATCGCAGTGACTTTACTTGTTTTATCTTTCATTTTGCTTACGTAATGGATTATTTGCAATATTCGCATGTTTCACTATGAGTCGTACCTCAAAAAAATTAATCATTAAAATGTCATTTGGATGAGTTAATACTATTTTTGTAGAAGGTAAACATTAATATATTCCACTGTAGTTTGCGGTGTGTAAATTACCGCTATTAATTTTTCTGGAAGACTTAGCGTATAGCGGAACTCTGAGCAATATGTAAATACCACTATCTGGTATTTGGCGGTTTTCAGATTAGATTTTTTTATCTCGAAAACTGCGGAGAAAATTCTGTTGGATTTTTCACAATGCAATAAAAAGTAGTGTTCTTTCAGCTGTGCTGGTAGTTCCTTCGAAAAACCCGTCGGGGGGGCATAATATTGAAAAATTTTCATCATGATGTACACGGTGCTGGCAGAGGCAGATCATATTTTTTTGTCGAAAACTACAAATTGTGTCACTCTGATTTTTTCACAGTATGTTAAGTAGTGGTTTTTTCAGCTGTGCTGGTAGTTTTTTGGAAAAATCCGTGAGGGGGATATAATATTGAAAATTTTTCATCATAACATACACAGTGCTGGAAGACTATTTTTTTTTCGGAAAACTACAAAGTGTGCCTCTGATTTTTTCACAGTACATTAAGAAAATAGCGTTGTTTTCAGTTGTGCTGGTAGTTTTTTCAAAAAAGGAGGGACATAATACTGAAAATTTGTCAACATGACGTACACGGCGCTGGCAGACTATATTTTTTTTCTCGAAAAACTACCAAAGTGTGCCACTCTGACTTTTTCCTAGTATATTAAGAAAGTAGTGTTCCTTTCAGCTGTAGTACTGGTATTTTTTTCGAAAAATCCGTAGAAGGGACATAATATTGAAAAGGACCCCGCATTTTTTATATGTAATTTGGGTTTTACTCCCGGGAGCCAAAACTTTGCACATTAGTAGTTTATGACGTGTCGATCAATAGTTTTCACGGTCAGAAAAAAATTTAATGACAGGGTTTCGGGATATTGGCCAAAGAAGGTCATAATTTAACAAATTTTTCAACTAAAAATAATTACTTCCACGTCCAGTGGATGTATAGTAACGACAAGAAAATTTTTATTGTTCAAATAGTCTTAGAATGTCATGAAACGTCGAGATTTTAAGTTTACTCTGGAACCGTTTAAGATATTGACTTGAAATTTGGTACACGTATTACTGGAGCGGATCTGGCGAGAAAAAGAGGAGTTTTGAAACCAACTTTTTTAAAAGTTTTTTTATTTGCAAAAAACGTTTTTTGTGAACTTTGACCTTGAATATTTTTTTCCGCCGTAGTGATCTCGTTGCCGATTTTTAATATTTTCTTTAAAACACCAAAATAGATCGATTTAAAAAAGAAAAATGAAGGATATATTTTGTTAGATCAGAAGCCATATTTGTCTAAAATGACTGGAGTAAAAGTGTTTATTAATCAGGGTTGGAAAAAAAAACTGTTTTTTTTTTCATTTTAAACAAAAAAAACATTTTTTTTTTGTATTGAACAGTTTTTTTTGTGTTTAAAACAGGTTTTTTAAAGTTCTAAATGGTATGTTTAAAATATGTTTAAAACAGGTTTAAAACGTTTAAAACTATATTCAACTAAAATAATCTAGTTCTAGATCTCGTTAAAGTACATATGTGTACCAAATTTCAAGTCAATATCTTAAACGGTTCCAGAGTAAACGTGCGCACAAAAAAAAGTTACAGGCAGACCGACAGACAGACAGACAGACAGACAGACAGACAGACAGACAGACAGACAGACAGACAGACCGACCGACAGACAGACAGACAGACAGACAGACAGACCGACAGACAGACAGACAGACAGACAGACAGACCGACAGACAGACAGACAGAAATTTTTTTTTCGCTCAAACCTAAAATCTCGACGTTTCATGACATTTTAAGCCTATTTGGACAATAAAAATTTTTTAAAATTTTTTTGTCGTTACTATACTTCCACTGGACGTGAAGTAATTAAACGGTGCCAGGCACACTATGTCTGCTACTACTAGTTAATGTCAGATGGCGCTCTTAAACGGATTTTACAGCACTCTGCAAATAAAATGTTCAGTTTAGTGCACGTGACCACTATATCGGAATTATTTATTGGAATGGACCATCATCGGCACTTTTCCTTTTCCAAAAACTCCAAAATAATACATTTATTTAAAACATCGCACTGTGTTTTAAACTGTGTTTTGAACAGTTGTTTAAAACATCGCATTGTGTATTAAATATGTTTTAAACATTTGTTTAAAGCACAGTGCGATGTTTTAAACATGTTTTAAACACTTTGTTTAAACCATTTCGTTTTAAACATGCCAACCCTGTTATTAATATATATCTGTATACTTATTCCTTATTTTTAATTTAAGAAGTTTAATAACTGACTCAAGGTTTGCTTGTTTAAGTAGAGAGAACTTTAAGTACAACGAATTATAATGTATAGTGTGCTAGTGTAAACAGTGAATTTTTCAAGAATTACTATATCAAAGTGTTTATTTATATATATCTGTGTAAATTTAATCCTTATTTTTAAGGTTTGCTTGTTTGAGTAGAGAGAACTTTAAGTACAACGAATTATAATATATAGTGCTAGTGCAGAGTTTTGATTTTCCGAATAAGGTGTATTAGAGAATATTATTTAGGTATTATGCAAATCACAACTTACATAATACCTAAATAATATTCTGTAATCATGACAAAAGCAAATAAATAAAAAATAATCAATTGTAAAAGGTGTTGCATGTTGTATCGCTTCTAACCGCTTATGCATTGTAGTGGGAATTGATACGTCTTTCTTTTACTAAATCTGTTTTCTTTCCTGCGCTCGTTTATCTCGGGGCCTCATCCGAATTTGTATGTGCAGGGACAAGAAAGTCAATGTAAATAAACACTAACCACTGGTGCAAAGGCAATGAGCACTTCTAAAGACAATATTTACCGCCTCTTATATTTCTTTCTAATACCATAACCATTAGTCTAGTCAACGAAGGAGCGGTAGAGGACATGGAAGGAGGGAGAATTTTCCTCTTCAGGAATGTATTGGGGGTAGTTAGGAGGTAAACATTCTAAAAGTCCCTGCCGCCTCAGGGGGAGGAGTGGAAAGGTTCCTTTTTTTCGATTCTTCGCTTATAACTCGGAAAATATGAGTCGTACGGAAAAAAGTATTCTATGAAAAATTAAACAAATTAAATTTCCTACAAGAATGTCTATATTCATTTTCTTCCTATATGTTATACTTTCCGAGATATTCGCCAGCGAAAATCGATGACTAATAAATAAATTAATTAGGTCTCTGAAATTTTTCTATCAAAGCGGTTTACCGTGGTCTGCTAATAAATCACAGTCACAAAACAATCTTTATTCTACATCACTCGATATATTTACTAAGGTAATATTTTGTCTGTAGGAAATGTAATTTGTTTAATTTTTCATCCCCCCCCCCTGAGGAGGCGGCTAGGGACTTCCTCCAACATATACCCGAAGAGGACAATTCAACTTCCCTCCTTCCATGTCCTCCACAATCCCCTTTTGGGCAGTCATTGATTGGACTATATAAAAAATGTTGCTGCCACAGAAACGTTTCCAACTTCACACACATCGTAAAATGTATGGATAAACAATGAAGCGGTCGCTGAAAAGTTCCATTTCTTCCACAAGTGGAAAATTGTTCAGAAGATGGACGAAATGAAATTAAAAATGTATACTTCCGAATTCTTGAAATTTTACAGTTTGATTGCTCACCCCATTGTGTTTAATTCTTCAAGAAAACAAATCTGATGAATAGTGGCCAAGGAAATTCTCGTTCACAAATTGAAAAAAAAATTATGACAATCGAATAAATCATGAAGCAATCAATATAAATCAACAACCGTCCCGGACAAATTGAACATTCATCAAAAATGTAGCTTTTCCTAAACTTTAAATATTTATTTTCATCTGCGTGGCGTTATTAATATTCTCATGACAGCCTATGGACTTGATCCAAGCGTTGTTATTTACAAATACTGACTACGAAACTGGCACCGATTCAAAAAGTATTATAATCGGCAGTTCAACGCACTTCTCCAAAAATCAACATAGGAAATTTTGAAATCAAACCCTCTAAAGTTAGCGAATTTAATAATGCCTTCTAAAACATCGGCTTACCTATAGCATACTTCATTAGGATCCACCCATACTGTAAGTTCTGTGGGGAGGCGTAAGTCGCTGTATGCGAGTCCGCATTTGCTGGCTGCTAACTCCAGCGTGAGATCTATGGGACTCACACAATTGACTCGTATACATCTGTAACCTTGTCCCTTAGTGGGTAAATTCGGGAACCAGTGCTTCTCAAACCTGAAACAAAACAATTGGAGCGTTAGTGTAAGATTCCATTGAAATGACCCTCGAGCAGGATCCTTGTAGAGCACTATCTATACATAAATGGGAGTTCCACAAGGTTTTGTTCTGGGTCACCTATTATTCATGTTATACATTATTAACTTGCCCAATTTTATTGACGATACTACGACCGTTATGTATGCCGATATCATTTGTTTAATAATTGCCGAATCAGTTGACAAGTTAAGATACTGCTAAACAATAGAGGCTTGTTGAGCAGCCGATTGCAAAATACCGTAACGCTATTTTGACATCTAGCAACGCGCAGTTAACGGTCTACGTTGGAATGGAATTGAAAGTGTTGGTAAATCATTTATTACCACAGAAAGAGTAGAGGCTCTAGAACCCTACCTTGTGGAGTGCCTAGCTTCACAGTAATTTCCCATTAGGCATGTACATTCACGTAGCGCGAAAGATATGACAACACTGCTGCCGTAAATTCCTCCGTCGGGTGGAGCATCCCAGAGCTCTGTTATTTCATTTCAGCCAGCTGGCACGCGCGATGTTGTAATTTTACTCCCTATGCCTAGCGCCCCGCTACACGCACGGTATAATATAAGTAATTTTTATAAAAACTAAAAAATATTCTTCAAATGTGTAAATGTTAAGCTCACAAAAACGTACAGCAATACACTTTTGCAAAACAACATAATATTTAGGACATATTGCAGCGCCATCACAGGTTCGAGCTAACGTTTTTGTTTTCGACCAACTATTTTTACAATTTAAAGCAAAATATAACAAAGTTGGGATTAAATCCTTCTGAATGCATTTTCAAGTATTAGTGTTAAATATAAATCATAAAAACAAAAACGGAGCCCCGTGACAAACTGTCATAAGTAAAAATTCTGAGGCAAATATTACATTGAGCATTATAATATGTTTATTATAATGCTCACGGCAATTGAAATGTAAATCGATTTGACTTGACACAAAAATACTTAGGAAAAATTATTTGCGTGCTATTTTCAATGGCAATTTAGAATTATTATCAGCATCAGCCATGTAAGAATTAAATAATAAAAACACAATGACGCGATATAAAATGAACCTTGCTTTTTTACCATTCGATATAGCTGTAGAAAAAAAACCTAAGGAAAATACGAAGTGCAAATAGCAAAGGCGATTAAATATTTGTGTATTATTTCAACTGATACGTAATAAACAGACTACTTAAAGGTCATTTCACTCTACTTTGCTTAATGAAATATTTCAACACAATATGTTGTTATTTGCATAAACGTTTTTTTTTAGGAGTAGGCTGATACATGTTCATGTATGGTGATGTGATGTTAATTGAGAAAATAAACATTTCTCCTCGTAAAATGACACAAACTGTCGGGAACGCCGCTACGGCATGGCAGGTTAAAAAATCCTCCATTCACAGGCAGTTATGAACGAAGAGAAAGTTATGCCTACTTGTACTTATGTTACGGAATATTAAAATAGATACAGTTTTAATTGTTCCTTTATAATTATATGTACCTCGACCAATACAGTAGACTCCATAGACTCAACAATTGTTTCCGGACGCCATTATTCTATGAGGTTTACCATACCCAACCACCCCCAAATCGAGAAATTTAATATTTCAAAAAGCATTAGTGATTTATTTCTGAAACGGAGTTGATTTTTTATGTTTTTAATCTTAAAAAATTGAAAATGGCGGGTGATTTTTTTCCTAAAGCCTCAATTTTTGGGTTCATCGTCTATTATTAATTACTTATAGATATAGTATAAATATAGGAACTTTCTTAGTTATACTTTAGTTTTAATCATCGTCTTTAGATGACTGCCAACCATGTTGACAGCTCGTAGAGAATATCCCAGCCCCCTCCTGTTATGGTGCAAAATTAAAATTAAAAATATTTATTTTTTAAAAATGAGATTTTTAGAAAATCTTTGGAGCATCACAGAAAACTGCCATTTAATCACACTAAATCTTTTTTTGGCTTAATTTGTAATTTTTTTAACGTCCTTTGTACATTTGCAGTGCACAGTAGGCTAGAACCACCTTTAAATGAAATATGCATGCACTCTCTCAATTCCTACGGGAAATTGTAGCTTTATCTGTCCTGAAACAATTGCCGTAAAATCTAAAATCATTCCCTTGGCCGTTTTCTAGAAAATTCACTTTTAATTTTTTTTTTGAAAACTGATTTTTTGCATTGATAAGCTTGTTAAAATGTCAATCAAGAAAGTAAAATTGAACATTCCAATACAAATTTCAACTTAAGCCAAGTTTGGGGAAATAACATACAAGAAACCTTCATGCTCGACAACTCCAGACGTTTTGATAATAATCGGGTTATATAAACTTTCCAAGTAGTCAATTTAGACAAAATCATTAGATCTATTCCTATGTTATTTTGAATGACAGCAATTTTTGTCTACCAATATATCCGTAACCAATGAATAACATTACTATTTGCGTAACTGGATTTACTATAGGGAAATCCGAGCGCCTCTATTAGCCATCTGAGTAGACTTTCCATTCGCTCAGTCAGATAACGGGTGAGTATGAGAACTATACCACCGCCGATGAAGACAACCCACAGAAGAGGCATGAAGATAACCCAACCACCTACCCACTACCCTGCAGGTATCGGACGAAATGCCATCCAGTACCCGTAGTCACCTAGCTCCGTGCAGATAGAACGTGCTATCAAAGCACTTAGGTCTGCACTTCTTCGAGCTACATAGCTCATTCCTACCTAACCGATGATCCGGATGGCAGGATGTCAATTGACATTCTGCATACCGGCAGTCAATCCCAGCCAAAAATACCCCAAACTTTTTGTACAGACGGATGACTACCCAGGGGGTGACAAGCTGGCGAAGAAAGATCATCAAGACAGAAGAGCGCCAGAAGATAAAGGCCTTAGCCAGCAAGGTCCAAAAGGCCAGGACCCGGGGAGGTGGGCCGAAATCATCCTGTGCTAGGGTAAAGAGCAGTAGTCCTGCTCGACCTAAGATATCTGAGACCGTCATCACTGCCAAAGAATATTGGCGTCGCTCGGTTCAGTTACTCTTTAGACTTCACTAGGCAAACAATCCAAGACTCCAAGAGTGCAAATTTTCTGTGACCATGATTATAATCAAAGAAATTATGCAAAATGCAAATGCAATGCAAATCATGCAAGAACGCACGATGAAAATAGATATTGTCTTTGTCTATTTTATAAACGTAAGAATCACGGATTGAAGAAGATAACTGATACTTAACTGATAGGTTGTTTGAAATATGTCCGGGTATTCAGAGGCTTCAAAAATGTAGTAGATTCTTGTTTTTATCAATGCAAAAAATCGGTTCTCAAAAAAAAAAATAAAAGTGAATTTTCTAGAAAACGGCCAAGGGAATGATTTCAGATTTTACGGGAATTGTTTCGGGATAGATAAAGCTACCATTTCCCGTAGGAATTGAGAGAGTGCATGCATATTTCATTTAAAGGTGGTTCTAGCCCACTGTGAGTGGTTATAAAAAAAATTGTTTGTAACGCCATATGACGATATCCAAAAATGACATTTATTGGATAGTTTCAATGAATTAAAACAATGTCATTATTGACAAGTGTAAAATAAAGAAAAAAAGAGTGAAATAAAGAAATTTTATTTCACAGTGTGAAATAAAACTTATTGGTTTCTATGGAAACAGAAATAGAATTTAGTCTATCTTTACAAAATTATAGTTTTCTAATTTCGAATGGCGATACAAAAATTTTTATATATAACTCGAGACTAAAATGTGTTTTTTTACTCGTGTGGTTTATAGCACTCGCCTTCGACTCGTACTACAAATGCCACCCTTGTAAAAAAACACCATTTTTACATTTAACACCACTTGTTATATAATAGTTATTTATTAGGCTAGTGAGTTATGTTACATAAAAGTCGCGCAAGAAAAATTTAGCCCGCGAGCCCGAAGGGAGAGTGGGCTAATTTTCATAAGTGACTTATATGTAATAACTCACGTGTCTAATACAACATTTTACCCAACACTTTTATATAAATGCTTTTTCAGTGACAAACAATAAAATTACTATAATAGAAAATACAAGTAGCTTATTACTAAGTAGATTCTGAATGGATGTGCCGAGGAGGCTGTGGTTGTTATCTATATTGTTTGTAAGCAGGGGTTGTTTAATAAACATTGTGTAATTAGCCTCAAAATGGAAAATTGTGAAATATATAATATGGAAATTCCGACCGATATTTTGCAAGAAGCCAAAGAAGCCACAGCCAATTTAATTCCAGAAAAGTCCAAAGTAACCTATTTTAAAGAATGTCTACAATTTGAAAATTTGATGAAAAAAAAGGAGTTAGTGCTGGAAACGAAGAAGTGCTTCTCGCTTACTATCTACATTTGAGTAAACAAATTGCAACTTCTTCGATGTGGACTAAATATTCTATGATAAAGGCGACTTCAAAAGTATACAGGAACTTTGATATAACAAGATATGGAAAACTTGTGGCATATTTAAAAGCCGATCAAGAAATTTCAAACCCAAAAAGGCCAAAATTTTGGAAAGAGCACATGTCGAACAATATTTGATGGATGCCCCTGACGATGAGCATCTTGAGTCACAAGTAGGTGTTTATTATGATGTTCTTGCTTTTATGTATTTAATTGTTTGGGTTTTTTAGGTTCCATTGATATTGGGAGTTTGCGGTGTCTGCCGTTGCGGTGAACTGACCTACTTAAGCGGCGTCGAAGATATAAAAGATAAAGAACAATATCTATATATATCCATACCAGATACCAAGACGAATACATCAAGAAATTTCACAGTTTTAAATGAAGGATTTTTGGTAAACCCACTTAATTTGATTAGAAAATATGTGTCTTTAAGACAACAAAATGTGTCTGGCAAAAGATTTTTCGTAAATTTTCAAAGGGGAAAGTGCAATGCGTTGGATTAAATAAGCTCTCAAAAATTCCAAGAATTGTAGCTGATTATTTGCAATTTAGAGCAGCGATTTCTTAAGTTTATCGTGTCGTTTTTTTTTTTTTTGGCGTAGAACCAGTTCAAACATATTAGGTTCTTTTGAGTATGTCACCGGGCATATTAAATCATATTTTACGACATTTTTTGTGGTCTAGAACTTTTTAAATCAATAAAAAGTGAAAAAAATGTATTTTTAAAGAAAATTGTTTTTTTTTGTTTCCACCGCCATATCTTTAAAACTATTAAAGGTACCGAAATTTGTTTTGTGTCAAATTAAAGCACACACTGTAGCGCTTTTACCAATATAAACGGTTTGGGCACAATTCGCACTTTCATTTCTCTAAAAATCAAATAAACTAAAAATACATATTTTGTGTATTGAAATCTTCACCAATCGATAAACTTTTTTATTTTTGAAAATATTTGCATACATGCAGCGAAGAAAATAAAGCCTAATAATCACAAAAGTTTTTGAAAAAATATGTTTTTGCCTAAAGTGTACTGTTTGGCAACAGCGATTTTTTTTATCAGCGCTAAACGCGACATTGGGACGCAATTAATACACCTCGCATGCAGGTTGGTCAGATTAGTAACGTAGAAGTAGCGTTAGTTGAATCTAGATTAATATATGGCATTCTAGGTTGGGGTGGAGTTGCTTACTGTCATCTAAAAAATTAAATATCATTCAGAAAAAATGTGCCACCCCCTCTCAGGGGGTGGCACTTAAAAAATATATATATTTATTGGAGCTAAAATAGAATCAAATTTTAAGAAGAAAAGGTTCCATGCAATTTTTCACATAAATTGATAGTTTTTAAGTTATAACGACTTCAAAATTGCGATTTTAGCTTAAAACAAAAGGTTTTAAAAAAGGTGTTTTCAAACGGCTTTCGTCAAGTATCTCGAAAAGTATTACTTTATCGAAAAAATGTTATAGACCAATTACAGAAACAAACTGGGAATTAATTATATTTTTTGTTTATTGATGTAGGATTAATAATTTCGGAAATATTTAAGTTTATATTTGGTATCCAAGGGGTTCGAAATTACCTTTAAAGTTTAAAATGCATTTTTTTCTAAAGCAAGTGCTTTAAATGAGCAAAAAGAATTTGAGCATTTAGGTAATGCTACATTTTAACGAAAAACTGTGTTTGAGATAATTTTTTTAGATTATTGGCTAATTAGAATAACAAAACGAGTAAAAAATAATTTGAAAGCGCAATTAATTGTCATTAATTTCCTTTCTTAGCATGCGTCACAATTTCTGAGGTAATTAACATTTAAACTGCATTTTTCGTCTTATGAACGTTCGGATGCCATTTGTAAACTCATATCTCCGAAACTATTAAATCTATGTAAATAAATAAACAAGCGAAATTCATTATTATTAGTTTATGAGCTTTATTTTTGGTCTCTACACATTTTTGAACAAAACTAATATTTATTGAGATATTTGGAATAGTAAAAAAAATACGTTTTATCGAAAATACCTTTATAGTTTAAACTGTATTTTTTCTAAAGCAAGTGCTGTATACGAACCAAAAAATTTGAGCATCTACGTCATGCTGTATATTAATGAGAAACCGTGTTTGAAATTAATTTTTTTTTTAATTACTGGCTAATTACAGTAACAAAATGGCGACGTTGTAATTAAAATAATGTGTAGACGGACATTGCTTCGGTCATAACTTCTTTGTTTTTTATGCTACATAAACAAATAAAAAAATAGTTAAGAGCTTAATTAATAACCTATTATTGTATCTATTAGTATCCTTGGCGTAGGTGTCACAGTTTCTGAGATATTTAACTCTCACTCTAAATAGTTATCTTACGAACACTTGGATGCCAAATGTAAACTTAAATATCTCCGAAATTATTAATCCTACATCAATAAACAAAAAATATAATTAATTCCCAGTTTGTACTTTCTGTAATTGGTCTATAACGTTTTTTCGATAAAGTAATACTTTTTGAGATACTTGACGAAAGCCGTTTAGAAATACCTTTTTTTAAGCTAAAATCGCAATTTTGAAGTCGTTATAACTTAAAAACTTCAATTTATGTGAAAAATTGCATAGAACCTTTTCTTCTTAAAATATGATTGTACTTCATATATTTTTTAAGTGCCGCCCCCTCAAAGGGGGTGGCATCCACCCCCTATAAATTAACAAGCCCCCGCTCAATATAGAAACTTTTCTGTGAAACATTTACTATTATACTGCCAAAAATGAACGAAATCCGTTCAATATGACATTACTTCGAAGTTTTTTTTACCTCTAGGTACTGTACTACTACCACCTGTCTTTTTATTATTAAAAGGAGACTATTTAATATTTATTATACAATTTCTTAATATTAACAACATATGATCAATACTACTGTACAATATATGAAATATTGAACAATAATATTGATCCCCTAGATGCTTTTGATCACTACTGGTTTTGTACCTATTGATATAAGTTAAACTATCATATACACCCCGGCCGGGATCGTCAGATCGTTGCAGTCGGCAGGCTTGCTACAGCCGAGCGCGCAAGAATATGACTTTGGCCCGTTAAAAAAAATCGCTGACTCAATACTATGAACGGGACATGAAAAATTTTTATCCTAAAAACTTTTTTCAACTATTGGCTTCAATTTGTACGCAGCATGTATATACAAATTTTCATAAATAAACTTTTTTCTCGATTGCCTAAAATTACGTTACTGAAAATAAGTTTGAGTTTCCTATTATTTTACCAACTTAAAAAAAAATAAATCGGGTTCACGTGGGACGTTGTTCGAAGCGCTATTGTGTCTACTTTAATCTAAAAAAAAAAAAATAGCTTGATAGCACAAATATTTTCAGAGATATAGCGGTGGAGACGTTAAATAACATATTTCATTAAAAATCTATTTTTTTGAGTTTTTCCGAAATAAAAAAGTTCTCGACCACCGAAAAATGTCGTAAAAAACGATTTCGTGTACACGATTATCTTACTAAGAATCCCACCAAGTCTGGTTTGGTTCTACGCCGGTTTTTTTTTTTTTTTCGAAAACTAAGCGACTTTACTTCCAGATTTTACTCCTCGGCAACTCTTTTGGCCAATGCTGGGGGTGACATTACCACCCTTAAACGTCACGGTTGGTGGAAATCATCCACCGTGGTGGAGGGTTATTTGGAAGATTCAGTCTCAAACAAGATTGTTATTGCTGAAAAAATACAGGGAGAGCAGCGCAACGAGTCAGGCGATACAGACTAGTACTTATAGAGAAAAATTGTGTACAGGAGAGCAGTTTTCGTTGTGAAAAATCGAATATGATGACAATAAATGTTAACATAAATATAAATAAATAAGTGTTAGTGCATGGATTCTTTGTTTTGTTAATTTTTCGTATAATAAAGACAATAAATAAATAAATTGCTTGGACTTTTTTTATATTAAAATTACTCCTTAGTAGGGCTCAACCGATAGATCAGCATCGGCATCGGCGCCGATGGTACAAAATTTCACCCATAGAAGTGTTCACCATTTACCTCCTGACAGTAATGAATTAGCTCAACAAAATTTTGTGGTGAATCTAAAAGGGAGGAATAGTGGAAATTTCATGCCCTATCCTTTCTTGCAACTCTTCGATATTTCGCGGCCTATTTTTGTAGACTACATTTTTTATGTCACCCCACAGAAAGAAGTCAGGTGGGGTCATATCGGGAGACCTAGCTGGCAATTCGTTTGCAAAATTTTATGAATGGAACATCGACTAATGTTATGATTTAAATGAATCGAATTTATTGGATTTTTCACCATTCTAACATGACTTTCAAAGAATTTTCATCATTTGTAACGCTTACCGGTTTTCCATTAAAGAAAAAGCAGCTTTATTTCGTCTTGACTTTTTTACTGATTCTGTATACTTAATTTTTTATTGTAATAGATTTTAAAAAACCCTAAAACTTTTGTATGTTAACATTTTTCGCTAGCTATCTTTAAGAGATAATTGACAGTTTCCATACATATCAGCGACCCTGTATGTATTGCACTATAAAACTTAGAATATCTATCTACCCATTAAAGGTTAACGATAGCGCTTAGCCATGAAACACTATTTACCAACCCAATCGCGTTTACGTTAAATTTATAAATATTGTTTGTATTCCGCCGTTTCCTATTTAAAAATATCCAATGTAAATCGCGATAAAAACGAATGTGGTTTAGTTAACATTACTTTTATGTTTCAAATAAAAATAAGGGTCATTCACGTGTAGAAAATATCCTATCGATCGGTAAAAAATACGTCAACCTGTTTTTCTTTTGAGATGTATCCACCTACTTCGTCTTTTGTATCACGTGCCCTGTAAAAATCTCAGGCAATTAAATTTGGCGAATCAACGGAGTGGAACAAATGGGTAACGATGTTTTAGAGAATGTTTTACTTCTAAAATTTGTACGTACATTTTGGATATATCGCTTTAACCTTCTAGGACAAAAGGAGATTCGACCTATTATACGGATAAACACTATAAAATCACAAGTTTATCCTCGGATATGGCAATGAGTAATAACGGCAAGGATTCTCTATTAATTAAAATAAATAAGGTATTTCGGAAATAATCAATGAAAGTCAAACCGTGATTTTAACAAATGCACAATTTGATACTCCGTGTTTACATTTCTCAAATGTGCTGCCAAAAACCCGGCATCGACCGATACCAATATGGCATACCGGTGGTCATTTATAGCCGAAATGATACTTTGTAAAATGACATTAAGGATAGGATCTTGCAGAGTGAGAGGGAAATATGCCTGTATTTTCAATTTATTATAAATATTTAAAAGATCATAAATAATGGTATAATCTTTAAAATAGTTTCAGATACTTCCCATTGTTCTAAGGAATACAACCATATACAGATGAGATTTCCTGCAAAAAAGCTCCTATACATTTTTCCGATTATCCAATTGGTTTTTCCGGAAAAGCTTCTTGAAAAATATATATATATGTATTTGCTTTTTCGCGTTTTTTTTTTCATTTTGACGTATATGTCTCTCAAATATATATAACCTTTTTTGTAGGAAATCACATTCTAAAGTTTAGTAATGTTCATTTAGCCTTAAAAATGCGTACTTTCCGAGATATAATGTCCAAATGAAAAAAAAATTACGAAAAAGCAAGTATATATATTTTTCAAGAAGCTTTTCCGGAAAAACCAATGGGATAATCGAAAAATGTATAGGAGGTTCTTTGTAGAAAATCTTATTTTGAACAAGTTTATTTATGTTCATTTAGCCCTAAAATTGCGTGCTTTTCGAGATATTTGCATTCAAAATAAAAAAAAACACGAAAAAACAGATATATTTTTTAAGTCGCTTTTCCGGAAAAACTAATGGGATAATCGGGAAAATGCAGTAAGAAATCGTATTCTGAACACGTTTACCTATGTTCATTTAGCCTTAAAAATGCGTACTTTTCGAGATATGAAAGTCTAAATGAAAAAAAAAAAAAACACGAAAAAACGTATATATAGGGAGTAAAAATTACAACATCGCGTGTGCCAGCTGGCTGAAATGAAATTACTGAGAGCTGGGATACTCCGCTGACGGACGAGTTTACTGCGCTGTGTTGTCATATCTCTCGCGCTACGTGAATGTACATGCCTAATGGGCAATTACACGCACGGTATATCTCAAAAATCATGTCTTTTTTTTTCTGCGCATAAGCAAAAAATTGTTCTAAAAGTTGAGTACTTACTATCTATGCAAAGAAACTGCTGTTCAAAGTCTTTCTTTAAAACGGCGTTTTTTCCCCCAATTTGAGTGGACTATATATATACAGCGTGTCGCACTTTTCATGGAGCCACCCTCATATCTCGCTTATCTGATATCCGAATATTTTGAAATTTTGATGGTGAATATATACCTATAAAGTGAGTCTTTAGACGTAACCACATTTGATTTTAGTCAGAGGCGTTCGATTCTAGAATGGAAAAAGGGGGTCGATTTTCGAAAAAATATAATTAGCGACCTTTTCAGTAAAAAACAAGTGAGATATTCTTAATCAGCACCTTTAGAAAGCCATTTGTACAAAAGTAAATCGTAGTGGGTTCAAAGGTGTTTGAGATAGGGGCCGTCAAAGAAACAATTTTTTCAACTAAAAATAATTTTTATCTGCAAAATGAAAAAAATTAATTCTTCATTTTTTGTTCAGAATAATGTATTGTACTGGTCTGAATTGATTTTACAATAAAATAATTATTATTTAATAAGAAAAAAATTCTAATTCGTACATGCTTACCATTTTTCTAACGAATAATCTTCAATAAAGATCTAAGTAAGCCATGAAAGTAAAAGTTATTGTGAGTGCCAATTGGTTTTATTTATTTATTTATTTTAGTTTAATTTATTTTATTTTTTAATTTTTGCCTTATTTAAATAAATAATTATTTTGTTGTAAAATCAATTCAAACTAGTACAATACATTATTCTGAACAAAAAATGAAGAATAATTTTTTTTCATTTGAGAATCCGTTTTGCAGATAAAAATTATTTTTAGTTAAAAAAATTGTTTCTTTAACGGCCCCAGTCACAAACACCTTTGAACCCACTACGATGTAATCTTGTACAAACGGGTTTCTTAAGGTGCTGATTAAGAATATCTCACTTGTTTTTTACTGAAAAAATCGCTAATATATTTTTTCGAAAATCGACCCCCTTTTTCCATTCTAGAATCGAACGCCTCTGACTAAAATCAAATGTGGTTACGTATAAAAACTTACATTATAGGTATATATTCCCCACCAAAATTTCAGAATATTCGGATATCAGATGAGCGAGATATGAGGGTGGCTCCATGAAAAGTGCGACACGCTGTATATATAAAACTACATTTGCCGAATCTATATACCAAATTACCAAGTCAATGATTTGGACATCGTTAGGTACTATACTTCAGACTTACTGAACCAACCTTTTCCAAGTGCGTTGAGGAAAGACAATAGAGAGTTGTTGAGCAACCAAAATAACGTAACGTTATCGAGATACGGTAACTTTATTTCATTGAGTTAGATTGAAATAAAGTTACCGTATCTCGATAACGTTACGTTATTTTGGTTGTTCAACAACTCTCTAATATTGATAGTGCACAATGACTAATTCCGAAAAGAATATGCACATGCAGTTAGAACTGTTATGCACGCGAGGACACGACATAGCAAGGTTCTTCAACTAACTACTCTCATAATTTTGTGTATTAAATTCTATAGAATTAATATGGGCATATACTACAAAAGTTTCCGTGCAACGGAACTTTTAATATGAAAAAGACGTAAACAGCTTTCTTCAAAAGTGGCAGAAGGGTCAATCGAAGAAAAATGGGTCGAGAATCGCGGTTAGAGTACGCAAAATGTGACGGCTGAAAAGTATCCGCGAAAAGATCATTGAACCCATAATTGTGCGAGAAGACAGCTCGTCGACTCTTGGATTCTCTGAATCTGATTCGAATTAATATTTAGGTACTGTTATTTCAGACTTGTCAGGTTTTCAATATTCAATAGTTTTTAACTATAAGTAAAATATTTACATCTACTACTGCGATTTTTTATTTTTATAGGTAAATACCGGCAAAAAAATATAATTGGTTCATCAATATATTATTTTTAACTCGTTGCATTTTAATCAAGATACGCCCAAAAGATGAGCACAGATAAAAATCTAATATTATGCCTTAGTAGGGAAAGGAGAATAGTACAATATGATCAGTACGTGATAAACCTTTCCGTTACTCAAAATCGGTTCTGAACTAACGCAGCATCAACCAACACCCCGTATAAAGCATTTAAAGGTGTTAAATTTAGAAATATACGACAATGATAAGTTGGAATTTCCCATACACTTCACTCCACGGTTTGATGTTACAATAACACCATTTAACAGGTTCTACTTCTAACGATAATTAAATTTGTTTTCATCGCTACCTTTTTTTAGAGTTTACCACTCAGTGTCTTTGTTAAAAAAGACACTTTGTTCTATAATAGTTTGTTTAATAATATACGTATATCGTCCAACGATGTTAATAAGTGTGAGGACATAAACCGGAAAACACTGAGATGTTGCAAAATAGATTGCAAAACCATGTATGTATTGCAGATACATGCTAATGACAGCACAGATTTCCTACGCATATTGAAATTAGACTTACAAATTATAGACCAGGAAATTCGGGACATTTGTTGTCTGGCATAAATAATTAACATAACATAACAGACCATACGTAACCATAGTAGCACAAGCTATTGGGTGGATATAGGTAAAGTGTGAACGCCGATCAAGTGAACATCGAAAATATGGCTCTTCGTAAATGTCAAAGGCAATTACTTCTCCTTTTTCAGATGGAAGAAGAGGAAATGTTGGAGCTGTTATTACTCTGTACTCGAAATGAAGTTTCAGAGTTACAGAAGTCGTGGGACACATGGATATCAAGAAATTTTCTTTAAATCTGTTCTAATGGATAACGACACCAAATTTCGTGAAATTTTTAGAGTAACAAAAAGATTAAACTTGCTCATGAATCAATCACCTTTGAAAAATACTTCCAAAACGCGTGCGTTTGGCTGCAATTCTTATTTGAAACTAGTGTTGCGGCCATGAGAACAGAAGACGTTGCTTTTTTAAAAAAATTTTTTTAAATTTTGTCAGACTATTTTTGATCACAATAGACTAAATTACTTCCACATCCAGTGGAAGTATAGTAACGAAAAACAAAATTTTAAAAATTTTTATTGTTCAAATAGCCTTAGAATGTCATGAAACGTCGAGATTTCAAGTTTGAGCGAAAAAAAAAAAATTTCTGTCTGTCTGTCGGTCTGTAACTTTTTTTGTGCGCACGTTTACTTTGGAACCGTTTAAGATATTGACTTGAAATTTGGTACACATATGTACTTTAACGAGATCTAGAACTAGATTATATTTTCATCTTGTTCCGTCGAAGGGTTGGGGGGTAAATTGGGGTAAATTTGGAGTAAATAGGTAAATCAAGCAGGTAAGAGTTCATAAAATTGATATTAAGTATAGGCAAGAGAAGCCAAGGTCTCAAAAAACATTTTGGCGTTAGCCACCCCCATTACCACCCCCACCCCATTATTAAAGGGGATGAAAAAAAAAAGTGATTTAGTGTGTGTACAAGAACCAGAAACCTCAAAATATTTTTTTACTTTATCCATTTAAAAACCTGACTTTCACCACAGACGAAGAACTAATTAGTGTAAATCAGCAATTAGCGGAAAAGTAGGAAAATGCGAGAAAAGTGGTAAGGGTATTTACTGTTATATAAATATTATTAAAATACAGGGAACATTCCAGATTTAAATTCTATATTGGGGGGGGGGAGGGGACAGCCACACGAAAACTATGAACGTCCAACTAATGAAAAAGGAAGTAGGTACCAAGCTATGTTCTATTCAGGAGAAATAAACAAAAGAAAAAACCAGTGTGAAACCTCAAATTTTTTGACGTAGTGTCTAGTAAGTAAAAAATTAAACTAGTGAGTGGGTTTGCTATACTGATTTTCAGTGTTATAAAGGTAGTTCATAGCTGATTCACAGAAATAAGAGATGTGCAATTAAAACGAGCAATATCAGGATCTTAGCTGAATCTTCAGATAAAGATGGGGAAGTAGTCCAGTCAACGGAACGCTAAAATGAACAAAATCTCTAACTTGAGTGCTAATGAATGGATTTTGATGATCATAATGACGTTAATAAAAGAGTCTAAAAATAGATAGTCCAGTCAATGAAAGAGTGGTAGAGAACATTTAGGAGGGGAGAATTTTTCTCTTCAGGAATGTGTTGGGGGTAGTTAGGAGGTAAACATACTAAAAGTCCCCGCTAGCCCCGCCGCTTCAGGGGGACAGGGGGGTGGAAAGGTTCCTTTTTTCGATTCTTCGCTTATAACTCGGAAACGATGCGTCGTACGGAAAAAGGTAATCTATGCAAAATTAAACGTAGTTAAATTTCCCACAAGAATGTTTATATTCACTTTCTTCCTATGTGTTATAGTTTACGAGATATTCGCCAGCGAAAATCGATAATTAATAAAAAAAAACAATTATGTACCTTGAATATTTCTATCAAAGCGGTCTACCGTGGTCTGCTAATAAATCACAGTCACAAAACAATCTTTATTTTACAACACTGGACGTATTTACTAATGTAATATTTTGTCGAAATCTATACATTTCCTTAAATATACAGTGTGACTCACTTAAAATGAAGATACCCTTTATAACTTTTTCATTTTGCTTCCGATTTGAATCAAATTTTACTCAAGTATAGAACAAATTAGGATCTATTTATGACCAGAAAATCATTCACCTGCTATAAAGGCAAAGCCACTTGCGGTACCAAAATATGAGGAAAAAGATTAAAAATCATGTTGCTAAGGCTTTCGCGGAGCTGGTGATCTGGCTGCTGGTTTCCGGGTCTTCTTCTGCGTAGACTTGGTTGAGTGCTTGACGTTTTGACCATCTTGTCGTGGTCTTATTCTGAAGCGAAGTGAGCTCTGCTGGACTGAGCTCCTCTATTTATACAGGTTTTTCAGGAGGCGTGTTGCGGATCATTGCTCAAGCGGAACTACAATTACCAATAACGTGGAAGTCAATGTTCCGCATGAGCAATGATCCGCAACACGCCTCCTGAAAACCTGTATAAATAGAGGAGCTCAGTCCAGCAGAGCTCACTTCGCTTCAGAAGAAGACCACGGCAAGATGGTCGAAACGTCAAGCACTCAACCAAGTCTACGCGGAAGAAGACCCGGAAACCAGCAGCCAGATATTAAAAATCATATTGATGGGTCTTGTCTTGACGAATTTCAGGTAGCCACCACAAATTGCGGAAACTGAGGATCCCCTTTGCCAGATGAGCTTATATATGAGAAATCCCCCATCAATAACCAAATCAAATTTTGGTGTATGTACGTTTGTGCCGCCGATCGGATGCATTTTTTAGAATTTCTAACATTCAAAATGTTTTATTTTGTTCAGCATATTTTGGTACCGCAGGCTTTGCCTTTCTAGCAGCCGAATGTTTTTCTGGTCATAACATAAGTAGATTCTAATTTGTCCTATGCTTGAGTAAAATTTGATTCGAATCGGAAACAAAATGATGAGGGAGGGAAAATGAAAAAGTTGAAAAAAAATCTGAAAAAATTCAGGTGAATGTATCATCGAAATACAAAACTTTTTTTTTATTTGCAACTTTTCTGTAAAGTGTGTCTTCACAAAGTTTTTCCGGAAAAACATGAAAAACATTTTTGACATTGTAGCGTTTTAAAAATATGTAATTTAAAAATTTGAACAAATCCAGACGTATGCATTGAGGCCTTCTAAACATTTTTGTTTGTTGGAATTTTTTTGTAACTTGCTAATTTTCCGAGTTACAGGCAGTTTTTCACGATAAATAGTACTACATTTCTTGCATATTAAAAATTACATGAAAATTTGAAAAATGAGCGTGATTTATATATATTATAAAAAAATATGAAACCTATATAGTTACACCATTTTTAAAGATCCTATTTAATTTTCAAATTGAAAATGTGATAAAAGTTTTCCAGAGAAATTTATTTTATTTATCGTGAAAAACTGCATGTAATTCGGAAAATTAGCAAGTTACAAAAAAATTCCTAGAGACAAAAAATGTTTAGAAGGCCTCAATGTGTACGTCTGAGTTTTTTCAAATTTTTAAAGCGCTACAAGTTCAATGTTAGGGTTTTTCCGGAAAAACTCTGTAAAAACGCACTTTACGGAAAACTTGCAAATAAAAAAAAGTTTTGTATTTTGACGATACATCCACGTGCATTTGTTCAGATTTTTTTTCAACTTTTACATTTCCCCTTCCCCACTTTTAGAAATTTTTGACTGGCCATATCTAGAAAAAAAAATGCATTTTTCGAAAAAATTCACAAGAGTAAAAACATCTTATTTTGGGCCAAAAAAGGTAAATACATTGCTTTTTTTCCATTTTTGACCTAATTCTACAAGTTACGGAACCGGTGATAAAAAGGGCGTTTTCTACCCCTTCTGATCATTTCCTACTCTAATCTTTTTTTTAACTTTTTTATTAACGTCATTACAAACACATTGCACAAGGTTTCATCAAAATACATTCATTAGCACTCAAGTTAGACTGGAGTGAAGTAAGTCTCGCGAATCCACAAGAAATCGCAAGAGACGAAACAAATCAATGGGCTAATTTAAGCTTACTTCCACGTCCAGTGGAAGTACAGTAACGACAAAAAAAAATTTAAAAATTTTTATTGTCCAAATAGGCTTAAAATGTCATGAAACGTCGAGATTTTAAGTTTGAGCGAAAAAAAAATTTCTGTCTGTCGGTAACTTTTTTTTGTGCGCACGTTTACTCTGGAACCGTTTAAGATATTGACTTGAAATTTGGTACACATATGTACTTTAACGAGATCTAGAACTAGATTATATTTTCATCTTGTTCCGTCGAAGGGTTGGGGGGTAAATTGGGGTAAATTTGGGGTAAATAGGTCAATCAAGCAGGTAAGAGTCCATAAAATTGGTATTTAGTATATACAAGAGAAGCTAAAAATTTTTGGCATTAGCCACCCCCATTACCACCCCCACCCCCTTATTAAAGGGGATGAAAAAAAAATGTGATTTAGTGTATGTACAGGAACCAGAAACCTCAAAATATTTTTTTACTTCATCCACCCCCCACTATCACCCCTCTATCACCACCCCCCACCCCACTACCGATGTGGGGTATCGTTTTATGGGTTTTTGGGGTAGAGGATTTCAAATATTATATTATTAAAGTTCCATAAACAATTATTTTCACATACAAAGTTTTTTCGTTGTTAGTGACTTGGATAGAGAATCTGGATGTGGAAGTAGTGATTCCTTGGGCAGCGGTTTTTTTTATTGATTTTATGTAAGTTTCAGAGAAATTGATTTTAATTTTCCTATATATTTTATGTAACTATCACAATTAAATTTTTATTTGTTTGTGTTTTTGTTCAATTTCATATATAACATTTTTTTTTAATTTTCATCAGATTTTGATTGCGACATCCATTCCAATCGATGCAGGCACCTCTGTGCATACTACTGCATGCATTCCTACGTCAGAGGTTTAGACACACTGTGTAGCTATATGACTATGTTGGTATCCAATATGGCATCTATATATTAGTATCCAATAAGACACCTATGTTAGTATCTAATATGGAACCATCGCACAGTGGGAAATTATGGACTTTTTTGGCAAAATTCGCCCAACTGAATTCGCAACAAAAGCTAACATTTTTTTTTAAATTGCATAGAAATTGTCGCTACAACCTGGTGCTACTACAAAATGACTAAAATTAAATCTGACCTGCAAAATTTTAAAACAATTCCTATTAAACCTTTCAGTCTAGTCAATTTTGGGTACTTTTAACGTTTTTATCAAATTATTTCAAATAGAACATATCTTTATTACAAAATCCAATGAAATCATATGTTGCTTGGACACATTTCGAGATATTGGCCATTTCTGGGTATTCCTTGACGTTTTTATCAAATTATTTCAAATATAACATATCTTTATTTCAAAATTCAAAATGTTTTGCGGGTCCCTGACAGAGCTGTGTAGTTCAGTACAAAAATGTACTGCAAATATGTACTGCAGTAGTTTAGGTACTTTAAGTACTTTTAATATTTCTGTACTGGTATTGTAAATTTCCAGTACATGTTTGCAATGTACTTGTACTGGGTACTTATTTTCGAAAATTTTTTTACGAAGTATTACTTGTTACTTAAAAAAGTACTGTAAAATCATAATCTACTTTAAGTACTTTACGTAAGTACTCCCAATATTACAAAACACTCTCAGTATTAATAAAAACTGTAAAACTATAAACTACTCCAAGTACTTAAGAAAAAATGAGCCAGTATTTTATTTTAATAATCAAATAATTTTCATCAGCTCTTAGACTCTTATATATTATGCTTTATAATTTTAAGTTGTCTCAAGTTTTATATTATATATTTTTTACCTATTTCCTTTGTTGTAAATTTATATACCGTGTGTGTAGTCGCGGGCTAGGCATGGGGAGAAGAATTACAACATCGCGCGTGCCAGCTGGCTGCAATGAAATAACAGAGCTGGAATGCTCCACCAACGGACGAATTTACAGCTGCCGGTGTTGTCAAATCTCTCGCGCTACGTGAATGTACATGCCTAATGGGAAATTACACGCACGGTATTAGAAATAAAATGAGTATTAAAAATATATCTTTTGTGACCTTACTGTAATTTTCATACATCATGTCGTATAGTACATACGATATTATAGTAATACCATTATTACCGTTATTACCATTACTAATCAACAATAATAGAAATGGGCTCCAAACATGATTTTTTTTTTAATGAAAATTATACTTCCAAAAACTTCACCGTTATTATTGATATCAACATGTTGCTGTTGTAGTCTAGCTGGGCACGAAATTTCAATATGACTCGGGTTATGAAAAGTTTCCGTATCAATACGTCGTACACTAAGGGAGGGCCCTGATCTGGGAATTTGCTGACAGCTCGAGCGGGGAGGGGCGACGCCATATTAAAAAAATGGCACAAAAACAGTCTCCTTGAAATATCTCGCTTCGGGTGCCTCATACGGCAAAAAAATGTTCTTATGAAAATAAAAGAACATTCAATTTTCTACAAAATATGTTTTATAGATTTTTTCGTTAAACTGAATAGTTTCGGTGCAGCAGCCGAAATTACGATTTTTTGTAATTTCTCAGTTTAGTGCGACTTTTATGAAGGAGTATTTTTGTGTTGAGACAAAATTTGTTTTCATACCTGAAAATCTTCAAATATAGTTGATTTTACTTGTTTGCTACGCGTAGCTCAATGTTCAATACTCGTTTCCACGCCACCTTGAGGAAGAGTATATGGCGCGTTTTCTTTTACGTGGTTGTGCCCTATAGACCAAATCCTCGACTAGCCTGCTTCTTGAGGCGTTTTAGGTGCTTGATGTCGAAGGTCCATGCTCGTTATAGTCTTCAACAATATTTTCTTCGGAAATTGCTTTCGTTGCGCTCTTCACTATAATTTACAAATTTTCTAACCGACAAAGCTGCGACAATGCACCAGGAATAGTCGACGAGCTTCATGACGATGAAGTCTACTCTCCAGTCGAAACATTTCTCGCAAGCATGGAGAACAATCAATACGTAGAATCAGTGAATAGCGCAACGGAAGCAATTTCCGAAGAGACTACAACGAACCTGGACCTTCGACATCAGGCACCTAAAACGCCTCAAGAAGCAGGTTAGTCGTGGATTTAGCCTATAGGGGACAACCACGTAAAAGAAAACGCGCCATATACTCTACCTCAAGGTGGCGTGGAAACGAGTATTGAACATTGAGCTATGCGTAGCAGACAAGTAAAATCATCTATATTTGAAGATTTTCAGGTATGAAAACAAATTTTGTCTCAACATAAAAATACTTCTTCATAAAAGTCATACTAAATTGAGAAATTACAAAAAATCATAATTTTGGCTGCACCGAAACTATTCAGTTTAACGAAAAAATCTATAGAACATGTTTTGTAGAAAATTTAATTCTCTTTTATTTTCATAAGAGCATTTTTTTGCCATATGAGGCACCCGAAGCGAGATATTTCAAAGAGACTGTTTTTGTTCGCCATTTTTTCAATATGGTAGGGCCCCTCCCCGCTCGAGCTGTCAGCAAATTCCCAAATCAGGATGCTCCCTTAGTGTACGATGTATTGTTACGGAAGCTTTTCATAACCCGAGTCATATCGAAATTTCGTGCCCAGCTCTCCGTCTATTGTATTACTGACTATTGTTGGCAATCCTAAAATTCTAAAAATGATATTAATAATATTTATCTGATATTAGTACTGTTTTTAAAAAAGTACTTACAAATATATACTGCAAGTAATTCAAAATACTGGAAGTCGTTAAGGCTACTGTTTTTAAAAGTACTTGCAGTACTTGAAAGTACTGCAAGTAATTATAAAACACTCTAAGTATTCAAAATACTGAAAATACTTGAAGAGTACTTTACTTATTACTGCTATTGCAAATGTTTAATTTTAAGTACATTTCTGAATATTTCAAGTACTTCTGAAAAGTACTGGTACTTAATACTGCAAGTAAAACAAAAATTGTTTGATACTGCTTACTGGTTACTGTCAGTACTTTCATTGAGTACTGGTCACAGCTCTGGTCCCTGATTACTAATACAATAGACATTTTGTCCTAATGGTTTCATTAGATTTTGTAATAAAGATAGTAGCAACGAGGAAAAGCCGCTTTTTCTCCATCATTTAGGACCGTATTACCTATCAATTCCCACTAGTTTCATGTATTCTTGAATTAACAACTTCAGTTTAAAATTTGAATAAGTGTTAACCACAATTACATTTGGTCTAATCTGTAAATAGTCTTAGCGCACCTCTAAGCGCTGTAGAACAATATAATGCCAGGTAATGACCAAATACGCTGCAATTTGCCTGACCTATTAAAACAAAAGGTCTATTAAGTCAAAGTGACTTATCATATTTATATTTCCTTAATAAACAAATACTCCTAATGTTACCTTTCACCTTACATTTCCTTTCTGAATCATCAATAATCACCAGCACGCCGATTTGTTTCGAGTAAACGTACAAAGCGACACAACAAACCAATTTAAAATATTATAAATTCTCCTTCAAATCCCCACGAATCGAAGGTCGTACTATTTACTTAATGCAAGTTTAACGTAAAATTCACAATTAAGCAATTAAAAACAACTAAAATTTAAATATTGCTCAAGAATGTTTATTATTAAAAATACATTTCGCAAGTTTAATAATACATTTTTTATTGGTGGGTTTATAGAACGATTAAAGTGAGTAATGATATAATGAATTGTATACTATACCTACTATTTAAATATTTGTTAACAGTATGAAACGTTGTGCAACTTGTCGTTATTGTCTCTGGAATATAAGAACTTTATTACTGAAATAATTTCAACTGGCACGGTCACCGATTGATTATAATTATTTACAACACTCAAGAGTGAATAGCCTGCAAGTTTTAATCTAATAATTGAATAAAGCAGGCTTCGTTTTAACATTATTCTTTTTTGATAGGAAACCCTACAATTACAATGCAGATTAGCTCAAGCAGAGCCGGTCTTATCCAAGAGGATTGTTCACAATTATTTACTTGTGAATACAGAGAAACTGTTCGTTGTTCTATATCTCGTTACTTATTGTCTTGGTTCATCCCAAACTATTATACTAGAGTTTTGAAGAAGTACATTAATTTACATAATATTATATTTCACGATCCACCTCAGATTACATGATATACAGGGTCATTCACGGAAAGCAGGTATTAGACGTTTCTTGGGATCTGTCGAGTTTAGAAATTTGAAAATTGGTATGAGGGGATTTTTGGATATGGCGGATCCAACGAAAATATTTTCATGCTTGTGCTACTTCCGCTTATACCGGATGTAGCACCTAACTTTGTTATTTTAAATGGAACACCCTGTATTTTATTGCATATTTCGATTCCTCATAAAATTTTAGCTTAGGTTTATGTACCATAACATACTCTTAAACATACCGGTTTTCGAGATAATTAATATTTTTGGAGATTTTTGACGGTTCCCACCCTTCGGTAAAAAAATCAATATCTTCTATCATGTAGCCGATTAGGAAATTTTCTTTTCAAACTCTTACAAGTATCCTATGACCTAACTAAAAATTCTCTTATGTTTTCACAATATCATACAGAGTATTTTATTTTCAGTCGAACATTGTCTTAGTTTAAATAATTTTTTTTCAAATGGAACCCTGTATATTTTCACAGAATCTAATAGAGGATTGAATTCTGCATCGATTGATGTTACCATTCCCTATACCCATCTCTCTTTGTTTTCTTATTATGGACGAATATTTGTTAAACGTACAAACAAAATCAGCACTGTTTGTAAGTAGGCAATACAAGTCATAACTTGGTTCCTTTTTTATCATAAACGAGAATAATCATGTAGATAATTGATAACCATTTGTTTATTATCAAGATGACAGCTTCAAAAACGAAAGATTAGATTTATAACAAATACTTTGGGACAAAAATTTACAAAATTAATGAACACTTTGAATATAAATATTTAATGCAGCAACTGTTCAAAATGCTCTCCACTTGCACTTACAGTGGCTTGGCTAATTCAATGTAGCTCGTTCTCTCTTCTTTGGATCTTCTTTGGCAGTAGCAGGAGTGGCATAAACAATATTTTTAATACCCCAAAGGCCCAAAGTCTAAGGGGGTCAAATCAGGGGACCTTGCTGGCCATCTCCAAGGTCCTCGGTAGCAAAACCACCTATCTTCGAACGTCGCTACTAATTCGTCATAAACTTCCCGTGGACCGCAACCATTCATTTGAAAATACATAGAATTATAAATATTTAGGGGCAAATTATCAATAAAAGTTACTGTTCGCAAAATCTTCGCATATTTATTCCTATTTAAATTCTCCTCGTAGATATGATACTATCAAAAACATTGTTTATGCCACCACGGCTACTACCAAAGAAGATCCAAAGAAGAGAATACGGACTGCATTTCAGTAAATAAATACCCACAAAATTCGCCGAGCCATTGTAAGTGCCGTAAATTCCAGGATATTGGCTTGTTTGGAGCAGAATGGAGAGCATTTTGAACAGTTGCTGCATTAAATATTTATATTCAGTGTTCATTAATTTTGTAAATTTTTGTCCCAAAGTATTTGTTATAAATCTAATCTCTCGTTTTTGAAGCTATCAAAAACAAATGATTATCAATTATCTACATGATTATTCTCGTTTATGATAAAAAAGGAACCGAGTTATGACTTGTATTGCCTACTAACAAACAGTGCTGATTTTGTTTGTACGTTTTACAAATATTCGTCCATAATAAGAAAACAAAGTGAGATAGGTATAGGGAATGGTAATATCAATCGATGCAGAAATCAATCCTCTATTAGATTCTATGAAAATATGCAGGGGGTTCCATTTGAAAAAAATGACTTTTTGACGTTTGAACTAAAACAATGTTCGACTGTGAAAATAAAATACTCTGTATGATATTGTGAAAACATAAGAGAACTTTTAGTTAGGTCATAGGATACTTGTAAAAGTTTGAAAAGAAAATTTCCTAATCGGCTACATGATAGAAGATATTGATTTTTTTTCCGAAGGGTGGGAACCGTCAAAAATCTCCAAAAATATTAATTATCTCGAAAACCGGAATGTTTAAGAGTATACTATGGTACATAAACCTAAGCTAAAATTTTATGAGGAATCGAAATATGCAATAAAATACAGGGTGTTCCATTTAAAATAACAAAGTTAGGTGCTACAAGCAGAAGTAGCACAAGCATGAAAATATTTTCGTTGGATCCGCCATATCTAAAAACCCCCTCATACCAATTTTCAAATTTCTAAACTCGACAGATCCCAAGAAACGTCTAATACCCGCTTTCCGTGAATGACCCTGTATGTAGTTTCCATTTCTTTGAGTGTGAACCACAATGTTGAAAGTATTTTTTTTTCTTAGTACCTACGCCTATGTATCGTATCATAGCAACTTACCAGGACCTGCTTTCTTTCATAAAAATCAAATACAAATCTATAGATGTAACTGTGAAATAATTTAAAAAAATGATCGTCAATGTCCGATTGCAGTTTTCAATAGTTTTGTAAATCTTATTAAAAACGACAACATTTTAAAGTAAAACTGACCTCACTGATTTTATTTACGTAAAATCCGTTCGAACCTAACCGTACATTGCAGTTTCGATATCTAGTGCATTTTCGTGTTTTTGTAGCTTAATCAAAAACCTTAATATTTTGCTCTGAAATTATAATAAAGTATAAGTACACTTCTGTGCAATCAAATCCCGTACATTTGAAAAATAAAGTAATCCAGTTTTTACTAATATTGAGCGGTGTGAATCAGTGATTTTGGAATTTAGATTTTTTTTATTATTATATATCTTATAAAAAACTGACATTGATTGTAAAACGTCCATAAGTAAGGTATTTGAATAATGTTAATCCAGAAGGAAAACACGTATTTTTGTTTTTTTTTTTACTTTTTTTTACACCATTCGATGGGAATGATTTCGATTAATGTAACCTAATATTTTGTCATGGCTTCGTTTCCTTACAAGACGTGATTAAATCTTAATGACATAAAAGCAATTAGTCTACGACAATAGTTTTCTTTTTCTCTTAGCTCCTCCCAGCAATTTTCAATGGCCGACCACAATTCTTCATTTCTTGGTCTGAAGTTTCGTTCATAATTTTTTTTTACTAGCAAACCCCAGACGTTCACAATTGAGTTTATAGCGGGACTGTGGGAAGGCCACGGTAATAATTCAATATTATTGTTCACAAACTACTGAGTAATTATCCTGGCAGTATGTCCGCCATTACAAGACTGAAAAATGTTTCCATTGATAAACACAACATTGTTCCAAAATTCAAAACACCAACGGTTGATAGACATAATTTAAACAACAAATGCGGGATTGCTCCTGTTCTTCTGTTAATATGGTCTTCTTGATAATTTTTACCTTGTACAGTTGTTTAATTCCGATTTTTTTATCCCTCGGCTAGCTGTTGACCTCGATGCTGGAAAATCTGTCATAAACACAGCATCTCCTGTTGATTGAAACGGATTTTCCCTCAAATAGCCAAAGAGAGCTTCATCTTGAACGAGATTTGAACTTCTCGATCGGCCTGAACAGTCCTTTCTCTTTACGCTACCTTCCTCCTCCCACCTTTTCTTCACACTCATAACAGTACTTTACAATTGATAATGGTTAGCAACTGCTCTTATAGACCATCCCTCTTCAATTTTAGGGACAATTAAAACTTTTTCATGTTCAGTTAATTTTGGCATTGCGAAAATATGACACTGACAAATAAATAAAAAATGATATGATATAAGGAAAAATTGGTGTACCTACGGGATTTCAAGGCACAGAAGTGTACCTAGTTTATATAAAACATTACAGTTTATATGCCTCTGGTGATCACTATGGCACACGTTCAATAGGAAGTATTTTTCCATGCTATTTTACTCATATTCCAAAAAAATAGTCTAACAGAAGTCATCGCGTTTAACAGTTATTCACCACCCGACTTACTTTTGTTTGCTTCATAATATTCAAATCTGAGACACCATATTGAAGTTTTGATAACTTGTACATTTTCGTAGTTTTGTGTCTAATTAAAAACCTTTGTAACATTTTGCTTTAAAATTACAATACAGATTATGTTGAACATGACCATTTACACACCCATGATGATCACCCCGTATGACGGATACGGCCCAATTTCAGGGAGTACTTTACCGTGTTATTATACATATGTTTATGTCCGATACTACAAATAATACAATTTAGATGCGGCATTGTGAAATGTTTCGGGTATAATTTTTACCTTCCTCAAACAATTTAAAAAATTTAATAGATATAGGCGGTGTCTGCAAATCCCAAGACACCTGGTATACATGTGAACTCTTACTCTCTCCGAATAAAATATTAGCCTTACAGGATTTGCAGTGATGATAATGCATGACTGCTAATCTTTCTGCGTTTTTTTATTATACCTAATATTTATATTCTTAACATTATTAATTTAATTATTCGTATTTCTACGCATACCTAAAAATACTGGATTAGTTCTGATGAAACAGGTTTTGACACAGTTCAATTAGGTGCGGAGATCATACATGGCGCATTTCTTTCCTTATCCCAATATTTAATCTTTGGTAATAGCCAGCTTTCTAGTTACATTGACAATGTAAATAATGAAACACGCCTTGATACGACAACAAAGAATAGTTGTTGTTACACCCATGCCCCCTTTACTTTTCTTAAAAATAAACTGAACGAAATGACTCGGTCCGTGTACACGCTTAATTTCGACCGAAATAGTATCTATAAATAACGAGTTTTAAAAATATTTACCTGCCTACCGAGAAAAAAATATTTTGAATCCAAACTTACTACGCGGGATAGTAAAGATAAAAATATTCAATAGAGGAGCATCGTTACATTATCTAACATATTATCAATCAATGTGAAGACTCAGACATCTTGCAAAATGTACCTTTCCTTTTCTTAGCACACTTTTTGCGAAAAAAATCTTAAAATAGGAAAGAGTGAGAGAGGAGACTATTTATGTAATAAGTGCTCATGAGTAGGTCAAGATGTAACATAACTAACTTAAAAATGTAATATCTGACCAATATAATACAAAAACCGCTGCCCAAGGAATCACTACTTCCACATCCAGATTTTTTTATCTAAGTCACTCACAACGAAAAAATTTTGTAGGTGGAAATAATTGTTTATGGAATATTAATAATATAATATTTGAAATCCTCTACCCCAAAAACTCATAAAATGATACCCCACATCGGTAGCGGGGTGGGGGTGGTGATGGGGGGGTGGTAGTGGACGAAGTAAAAAACATTTTGAGGTTTCTGGTTCTTGTACACACCCTAATTCACAATTCTTTTTCATCCCCTTTAATAATGGGGTGGGGGTGGTAATGGGGGTGGCTAATGCCACAATTTTTTTTGAGACCTCAGCTTCTCTTGTATATACTAAATACCAATTTTATGGACTCTTACCTGCTTGATTTACCTATTTTCCCCAAATTTACCCCCCAACCCTTCGACGGAACAAGATGAAAATATAATCTAGTTCTAGATCTCGTTATAGTAATTTACGTTATAAGTCCGGTAGGTGACTTATTACAATACGAGTTGTTTTACGTTTAGTTTGTTTTCCGGAATATAAACGAGTACTGTAATGAAACCTACCGGACCTGTATCGTATAATATTTTATTTCATACTGTCCAGTAAATCCTTTTTAAAATGAATAAAAAGTTATAATTATTGAAATTTGAGAAATATTAGTTCGTAATCTGACAATCGCATCACCGTAACGATGTTATAGCCATTGTTTTCCTTATTGTGATTGTCTCTAGCTTATCACTGTCAACTAAATAAATGGTTGGGGTTTTAGAAACAACTTTATAGAATGGTACTAGGTTATTGAAAACCAATAAAGGAAACATTTTTTTTTCTCGCGCGAAAATTAAAAAAAAATTTTGTTGATTTCAAAAGTCTGGTATCATTCTATCAAGTTTTCTCTAAAAGCCTATCAAAGACTTTTTTCAATCGGTTCAGGGATATAGGAGAAATTGTCGAATGACGAAATCATTTTCTTAAGCATGACCTATATCAGCCTAGGCCATGGATCCAGTGTTTCTACATGCAAAGGTTTATCGATATGCTACCTAAACAGACGTTCCTGTTCGGCAACTTTTATTTGGGCCTTCAAACGATTTGGCTGAAGCTCAGTGACAGACTCTGTGTCAGCACCGTGCCAGCCTCCACGTCTGTCGTCGAATGCGAGACCAAGTTCATCTGCGGCTCTCTTTGCTGCCTTAAACAATTCTGCACCCATGCCTACGTTTTCATACTAATTACAGGACCGGATCTTAGCTCCTAAAGGTGTTGCATGCCATACTGAGTGCTACTCTGTCATGCCAAATATCTTGTAGCAGCAGTTCAGGCAGGTGATTGGCCTAAATTCCTTGAGTTAGACAGATCATCCTTACGAGCATAGTCCGTCCCTCGTTTAATCATGTACTGAAAACTCGGGCCACACGACGGTGGGAGGATATTTTTTCCACCACCAGTTATTTATGCCGTCTGGGCACGGAGCAATGAAGTTCTTGCCGGACTTCCTCCGAACTGATTTCCGGGCACACTTCTGGCTGTTCAAACGAGAACAGAGAGCCTCGAAGTGTGCTATTGCTAGATTATAAAAAATACATAAGGATCGAGTTGAGAACCTTTTCCATTTTTAAAAATTTTTTGAGGTCGGAACGTTGAGAGATCAAAATTATATCTGAAAACTGAAACTTATTTAAAAGTTCAACATAAAAATTGTTTGATAGAATTTGATAAGACCCTGTATACTGTTTACGTTTTCTTCAGTAGATACGTCAAAGTCGAATTTTTGCCTCGAATACTAAATAGCATTGAGAAACAACTCATAAAAATAGTAACGTTTTTATAAATATAAATCATTTCCGTTAGCATCGGACGAAGAATAAAAAGTGTTCAAATTGAAACGAATTTACTATTTTAATTAAAAAAATAATTAAGGCTAGATTTGTCTTGGTAGCTGAAACGAAATTAGTTTTTGATTAAGTATTACCGTCGAAACAAACAATACTTTTTCTCATAAAACACAATGGTATAAGATATACATACACGGTAGGTCAAAATTTTCTATCGTCAGAGCTGAGTTTTATCTTTTCGTAAAACGAGATCGCTTTAACATTCAGATGGAGTAAATAAGACAGTTACCATTTTACCATTTAGGATTCCGTACTTTCGACATTTGAATCGGTCATCCATGAAAATTTAAATTCCAAAAATAAAATTAAATGCTAATGGAACATACTAAAACAATAGCAAAATTTAAAAATGTCTTTTATATAAAGAAAATATTTCAAGTAAAAAGCTTTTGACATGTGATGCTTCTGAAATGAACAACTAAACTGATTAAAATCGCATGACAATATCTGTATTAAGAATAGAAAAATTAGATACATAAAACATTATATTTAATACATTATAAATATATTAATACTAATCTTGCCTCAAATGATTAATAAAAACAGAGTTGCGATTTTTGGTAAATTAAAATATTATCGATGATTTCAAGCTTTCGGCATAAATTTCATCAATCATGAAGAAAAAATGATGGTTAGTGAATTAGCAGTAATCTATGACTCATACTCTTCGGATTTAGAAATACTTAAAACAAATGGAATTTGCAACACATCTTGGAAATATTTTTAGTTACTAACAATGTTACTCAACATAAAGATACGGTCTGATAGTATAAATTAGATACACCCATGTTAATTTCGTCCTGTATAAACATATAATGTGTACGTATACTACAGTACCTAGCGGTAAAAAATATGCAAAATTTTGAAATAATATATGTAGTGATATTTTTTTGGGTGATTTTTATAGTCAATGGTATCATCTTCAATTTCTATAGTTAGAGGCAATCATTGAGACTTTCATAGCAATTTGCTGCACTTTTGAGATTTTTGTCTTCGAGTTATTAACAAGAACATTAATTTTTGAAAAATGTATTCAGAGTTGACCATTAAAGGCCATAGTTCAAGAGTAGATTCTTTGGATCAAAATATGAGGATACAACCAAACATGCTTTAGTAAATTGTTGCTGTGAAAAAAGATACAGGGTGTCAAAATTGTAAAGTTTTTTCTTTTTTTTTTGCAATATCTCAACTACCTAAGACGTCACCAAAGCATTTTTCAATAAATACAATTTGTCCTTTTCACATTGAATTTGTTTTCAAATAATTTTTGAGATCTATGCGGCAGTTTTCTCGAAAACGGTTTGAATCATCAAGTTCTATCAAGTGTACCTTTTTTTTACGTAGAAATGACTCCTGCGTGAGATTTTCTAGTCAAAAGTTCCACTACGTTTCGTAAAAAAAAAAGAGAAAAAATACTCATCATCAGGTATAGCTCATGAGGCGCCTTCATGGGCTAGGGTGATGTGGTACATAAATTATTGTTTCTTAGCTTAAAAACTGTTTCCTTACCAAATTGGGAGAAGATCGGTCAATAGGTAGTTGACATATTGCAAAAAAAAAGAAAAAAAAATACAATTTTGAAACCTTGTATCTTTTTCCAGAACAACAATTTACTAAAGCATGTTTGGTTATATCCTCATATTTTGATCCAAAGAATCTAACCTTGAATTATGGTCCACCCTGTATGATGCGCATTTCCAAATTTCCAGCAAATCCCAATATTTGTGAGATATACCACAAAAAACAGTTTTACAACTTTGCTGCTCTTTTAGAATTTTTTTCTGCAAATCATTTTAAAATGAGTTTTTTTCGAATTTTAACAATGTTCCGGACTTCCCCGCGTGGCTAATAGGCACCTAGAGGGACCGTGGTTGCTTAAACGACGTTTCGGCAGAATCATATTCTGCCACCTTCAAATTCTCGCCGACAGCTGTCTAGCTGTTCCTCAAACTAAACTGAATTAACGTTATTCTAATTTCAATTTAATAAACTGATCATTAAATAATAGTGTAAATTGTAATACACATCAATACTGTTAACATATTATACACATGTATATTTTTAAAAGATTGCACATATATTATTAAATACTGATAATGTTATACAAACATTTTAGTGGAAAATTTGATTGTCTTTATGATATTCAAAAAATATTATTAATGTTGAAAACAATATTGCCATATTTTAAAGTAATATTTATATTACGTTACAAAAATATTTGACTGCTGTGTGGATAGTACTTATGTCAACGTAAAATGTTAACTCACTCGTATACATACGAATTTATTGAATTCGGGGTATTTGTTTTTAATTTCTCACAGGCATACACCATTCAAAGGCAAGGTAGGCAAAGTAAAATTTTTATACATAAAAAAGTAAAAGAGCCCTAGACGAACCGGTATGGTGGTAGAGGGGACAGGCGTTTAAAATTTAAAGGGACAACAGCAAGGGCGTATAGCGCCCCCAGAACCAGGACAGACAACCCTACAAACGACCAACCTACACCAGCACAAAGACCTAACCCAAGACAACAACAAACACAGACTAAAACACAAGACAGACCTCAGACAGACATACAGATGCCACCTCTGTCACAAGAAACAGCAGACGTCATATCAACCCAAAACGTCCAGGCTTGGCGAAACTTTAGAGAGAGACAGAAGGCTGCCTCTCAAACAGCCACGCAACAAAGATCAGAGGAAGACAGGGACGAAAATCCCTTAAGAGAAATTATAAACTGTCTTAAAACATTCGACCTTAAAAAAATTTGGCAAACAATTAAAAATATTTTACAAGAGCTCAAACGGACAAAAGATCCACTCGAAAAATTATTCATTCTCTTAGAGCATGCCTCACAATATATATGAGCAAAACAAACAAAAATCAACTTAATTTGTTGCAATTTAATTGCAACGGAATAACCAGACAAAAAACAGAATTCGAGCACACCCTAAAACAACAGGACATCGACATCTGCTGTTTGAGTGAGACCAACTTAAAACCGAACAAACAATTTTCTATATTGGACTATCAAATCTATCGCTCTGACCGCCCTGGAAGAGGGGGAGGAACTGCAATTATTATCAAAAAAACCATCAAACACTCGCAAATACTCCTACCCCCATTAATATCCCTCGAAGCCACGGCAATAATGTTACACCGCCAGGCGGGCGATATAATGATAGTCTCAATATATAGAAAACCACAGTTGACACTCACCCCGCTCGACTTCGACAGACTAAAAACCGTACACCCAACGTACATACTGCTTGGTGACTTCAATGCAAAACACCCAACATGGAGTCCTAACAACCCCCTACCTAACTCCTCCGGTAACACCCTATTCAACTACATAGACACATACCCTAATCACACCCTGATAGCTCCTCAACGACCCACCAGACCTACCCCAGGCCGATCAGTCGTAGACATAGGGGTAACTAGAAACCTCTATTGCCCCTGTGACTGCGACACACTGGAAATACTGGATAGCGACCACTATCCAGTCTTAACAAAATTCTACATGCAGATACACTGCACGCCACAAACAAGACACCCCAGAGAGAGCGACTACGACTGGTCGGCCTTCTCCCAGTACTTATCCAATAACATTCCCAACAACCCCATATGCGATTCCGCTGACGAAATCGACCAAGCAGTAGACAGACTGACAAACCACATAAAAGACGCACTGACCTACAGCATAAGATACATCCCACCTAAGTCCCACCGACCTAAACTTCCACAGCAACTAGTGGATCTAATTAAAACCAAAAACCGTTTAAGAAAGAGATTTCACAACACACGCGACCCTACGCTGAAACCCAGAGTCAACGAGCTTAAAAGGCTAATTGATTCTGGGATTAAAGCTTTCAGAAACGAATCCATAGAAAAACTAGTTGCTACCCACCCCGAGGATCCCTTTTTTGCCCCTCGCATATTCACAAAAAAACCCATCCAAATACCCCCTCTCACAACCCAAGTTGGCGTGGCAACGACCGACTCGGAAAAAGCTGAATCATTTTCCACATATCTTACAACCGTATTCCAACCCAACCCCATCCCGCAATCCACCCTAAACCTAGTACAGCCATTCCTACAGTCGTTAAGACAAACAACCCTCCCGGCTGATACGGACCCCATATTTTTTAAACCATCGGAAATAAGGGCGGCAGTCCTTTCATTACACCCCAGGAAAGCACCTGGACACGACAACATCCCTTCTTTCGCTATCAAACACCTTCCCATCCAGGCATACATGTACCTAACTAAACTATATAACTGTTGCATGAGACACGTCCACTACCCCAGGGAGTGGAGAGTCTCAAAAATAATAAACATCCCCAAACCAAACAAACCTAAAACCCACCCGTCAGGATACAGGCCAGTAAGCCTGCTCCCGGCACTGGCTAAAGTCCTAGACATCCTACTTTTAAGTCGTGTCCAGGAACACCTGGACACAACTAATGTATTAAATAACTTCCAATATGGGTTTCGTACCAGCCACTCCACCACCCAACAGCTATACCGAGTTTGCGAAATCGTCACGACCAACTTCAATCGAGGTCTACTAACAGGGTTTGTCGCCCTAGACCTCGAGAAAGCCTTCGACAAAGTTTGGCATCCTGGACTACTTTACAAGCTCCACATCACGGGATTTTCCACCCGAATCATTCAAATGATCGGGTCCTATTTATCGGACCGACACTTTCGAGTTGTAGTCAACCAGGAGAGCTCTCCTAGACAGCCCATCCACTCCGGCATCCCCCAAGGGTCATCCCTTGGACCTATCCTGTTCAACATATACATTAACGACTTACCACCCCCGACAGACCACAGAACAACCCTCTGCTTGTTTGCTGATGATACCGCCATTTTGACAACGTCGAAAGAGGCGGATATCATGACAGACCTGCTTGAACAACAAACAAACAGAATAATAAACTTCTACAATAACTGGGGGCTAAAAACAAATACAGACAAAACACAACCCATCTACTTCACAAAACGCACGGGCAAGTTAACCACGAACATAAAAATACAGGGTCAACCTTTTACCTGGAAGGAAGAAATATTATACCTAGGGGTCACACTCGACCGCAAAATGTTATTTAAAACCCACATAAACAACGTACTGGGGAAGTGCTGGAGACGCACCTCCACCCTCTACCCCCTCCTAAAAAATTCCCCACCCCACGTCGCAACGCTAATCTATAAGTCATACCTAAGACCAATATTGACTTACGCATCACCCATATGGTATCCTATTACATCCCCAACACATCAGAACAAAATTCAAGTAACCCAAAATAAACTCTTGCGACTTGCTAACAAATTACCCATATACACCCCACTTCAGATACTCCATGACATTTCAGGAACCCCAACAATATCAAATTTCATCCTAAATAAACTTCTACCCAATTTTGCGAATTCACTTGTAGCTTCAATCAACCCTACGCTAACGAACCCCCTTACAACCAAATTCTCTACAGCCCCCACCCATCCCTCATTAAATTACATATTTACTCCCTAATAATTGTAAACTGTAATAATGGAAAAAAAACAAAAAAAAAAAAACAAAAAACAAAAAAATAATAAAAAAGGACAAAAAAACAGAACAACCAACAAAACACAAAAAAATGCAAAAAATCAAAAACCAAAAATGTTGAAGATCAAAAACAAAAAGAGCCATACACAAAAACAACAAATAAATACCAAAACAACATCAAAAAGAGCCAAAAAAAAAAAAAAACACAGTACACTACAACCCATAATAGCATATCCAAAAATTGTTAACCCACACCCTACTAAAAATTAGATAAAACTAACAAAATTAAACTAACAAATACTCTGTTAGCCTCAGAGCACGCCAAATTAATCGAATAAAACCCAACAGACCTGAATAAGCATCGGAAGATGGAAAGTTCAAAGCAAAGGCACACACTACGAAGTCAAGGGCGTATAGTCGTACATAGCTGGAATCCAGCCTGTTGCCCGAAACATACATTAACATTATACCTCGACCTTGGTGTCTGAGCTCAGCAGTGACAACTTCGAATATCAGGGTACCGACAAAACAGGATGAAGGTTGAAAACGAAGGATATAGGATATACGGTTAAAATCACTTGCTGGGAAAAAAAGTCATCGATAAGGGTTGACTAAGGGGAGCTATTTAACGGATGTGTAACGGTTGTTGCACAGTTTTTACATAACACCGAGGCTTTGTCACGTCAAGAGTAAAACTACTAGCAATACAGAGTGTTTTAATTAAGTACCTTCTTTCCGGCGAATGATAAATGTGGAAAAAGTTGAGGTTTGTCAAACATTTACCTCAGATCAGATTTTGGGGGACCTACAACATTTGAAATAAAAGAAATTAGGTGTAACAGAAATTTAACAACGGGTATTTTCATTCGGCAGCGCTCGGCTGCAATTTCCATACTTTTCGTACGAGTTTTATTAAACATACTTCAATAACATTTTAAAGTTAAATTGATCTTCTAGTCAAGGTAATTTTCGTTCAAACTTAAGACGCACACTATATATTGCAGTTCCGATATCTTCATTAATTTCGTATTTTTCTGTGCTTAATCAAAAACTTTAGTAAACAATAGGCCCTTGGCAAAAAATATAATTTTTCGTATTTTTAGAATCTTAATACAAAACACAGTGTGTAAAGGGTTTTTTCTTATTTTTACTTCCACATCCAGTGGAAGTATAGTAGCGACAAAACAAATTTTTTTAAAATTTTTATTGTTCAAATAGACTTGAAATTTGGTATACGTATGTACTTTAACGGAATCTAGAACTAGATTCTATTTTCATCTTGTTCCGTCGAAGGGTTGGGGGGTAAATTGGGGTAAATGTGGGGAAAATAGGTAAATCAAGCAGGTAAGAGTCCATAAAATTGGTATTTAGTATATACAAGAGAAGCTAAGGTCTCAAAAAAAATTTTGGCATTAGCCACTCCCATTACCACCCTCACTCCATAAAAATGTGATTTAGTGTGTGTACAAGAACCAGAAACCTCAAAATGTTTTTTTTCTTCATCCACCCCCACTACCATCCCCTATCACCACCCCCACCCCGCTACCGATGTGGGGTATCGTTTTATAGGTTTTTGGGGTAGAGGATTTCAAATATTATACTATTAAAGTTCCATAAACTATTATTTCCACATACAAAATTTTTTCGTTGTGAGTGACTTGGATAGAAAATTTGAATGTGGAAGTAGTAATTCCTTGGGCAGCGGTTTTTTCTTTTATAAACGGTATTCGAACATTAAAGTTTGAATAAATCCGTTAGGCGCGCAAACAACGCGTGACGTCATGTAACAGGAGACGCCACAGCGTAGCGTACATTTTAAGTTAATTCCATTTGTGGACTTTTAAGTGAACAATTCTACATGGCTATTTATAATATTTTTTTATGATAGATATTCTTTATTTCGAAAAAACTTAAGAAACTGATCAATTATAAAAGTCGTGTTTTTTAACTACCGTCATGCCATATCTTCAAATCTAATTGAGCTATCGATCTAATTTTTTTTTAAATTCAAGTACACGAACAAGCGCTTCCAATGATCTGGTTTCTATCGATTATTGTTTATTATTTTCTTTAAACAACAATGAACTTATTGCTTCGCTAAGAATGTATTCATATTTTGACTAAGCGACAAACTTTTTTTATTATTGGAAATTTACTGCACCAATTGTATGACCGAATCATTGCACTCGCAGAGATGTACTGTTAGATGACGTCACGTCCAATATGAATGTGTTCTCAGATACGGCCCCTTCTCCCTGTGATTTAAATATTTTCCAGTTAGAAATTATGAAAACAGATTTGATAACTGCTAATGTTTAGTAACACTATATTAATATATTATACATAAATTAATTATTATATTCCCCCAAAAAACGAGATTTTTAAAAAATCTTTGAAGCTTCATAAAAAACGGCCATTTGGTCACTCTTCTGTTTTTCTTAAATTGTAGTTTTTTGAACGTGCTTTACCACAGTGATAAAAATTAATTTTTTATATTATTTTAAAAATTAAAAAAACTTCAAGTGTTCTAACCACTGGGCTATAGCCGTAAAACATTTGACAATTCCATGAAAATTGACCTCCCCCCCCCCAAAAAAAAAAACAATCCTTGAAATCGAAAATAAAATTTCCCACATCCCAAAAAAAACGTTGATCTGCTCGACCATCCAACGCTAGGTAATTTATTGATAAATCCGAATTGAGATTTTTAAAAAGGAATCTACCATCTGGTTCAGGTATATTATACAACCACTGGTAATAAATCCGATTTCCTAAACGTAATATCACCCTAGGATGTAGGTACTTCCGTAATTGGGACTCGTGGCTCCGGAATGACTTTACACGATGTAAAACATATCTAAACTTGGTACTTTCAAGAAAGCTGTGAAAGTTTAATGATAATGATACTTCTGCTTATATTAAGTACCGTGGATGATTCGAATTGACATATAAGTGTCGGATCAGTTGGTACATATCGTTTTAAAATTTAATTTAATTAAATCTTGCTGTTTTATGTTTCTGCACATTACATTTATTTAATTCCCTAAGATTAATGTTTTGCATCTCGCCTTGGTTTCAGGTACTCTTTTAGATATTTCAGTTTTTCACTGATAGAAAGTTTCATTAAAAACTACCAAAGAATGATTTGTAACGAAACTCTATTTTTAAATAGAAATGCTCTTTATATATAGGGCTGATATGATCATATCATACTTCCTTATTAAGTTGAATAAAACAAAAAAACCTATGTTTTGAGCCAACTAACTTGTTTTTAAATTCCATTGTCAAAAATTTATAATATACAGAAACAATAATCAATCTGGGATACAACATTGATTCGACAATTCTGTGTTTCACTTTTTCATGTAGCATGTATGTAAAGGGTCTCGCCGGTTAAGTATATGCAATTGGGCCCAGCGGCTTATTGGGCTATTCATTCACATGAATGTTGCTTATGACTAGGAATGCTCAATAAAATATGTAATAAACCTCTATCCCCTATATTACTAGAGTTATGGGGGTCACAACCCTCAACTTTAAAATTAATTTATTTCAAAACTGTTAAATGAAATTAATAGAAGACGTTGATATAAAATAGCTTTATATTTTACATTTTTTTTTACATTCCCATTACCTACGTAATTTAGTATATTAAAAAAATTATTTAATTTTTGAGGCTTCTGTTTTTATATCAACGCCTTGAGTGACGCCTACCAAAAAAATCTATATTATTTAACACTGACATACTTAATTATCGTGTGTAAAAATTACTGCAAGGTCAGATTGGTGGAAGGTGCTTAAAAATATATAAACCTAGGTAAAGAACAATAACACAGGCACAAAAAAAATGTTTGGTACAAAAATTATGTAATTTTTTTCGTAGAATCAGAGTTCGCGATCAAAAGTGGAGAATGACATTAAAAATTCATTAGTTAGCCCCACCCTCCTATCATCAGGAGGTGAAAAATTGTGCCCAAAAGATGCCCCCCTTTGAACAGAACATCTTTTGTCTCAAACATTTCCTGAGGAGATATTACTGTGGATTAAATGAAATGGCCTAACCATATTATCTAATAAAATCAATACTTCTTAAGCAAAAAAAGCCAAAAGTAGTAGTATATTTTTTTGCTTATTAGCTTCCAAATAAGTAGGAATTAAGTGGTTTATGTCTTCGCACTTATTTTTTTTTTGTGTGCCTGTGTTCATTTAGATTTTTAAGCATCTTCCACCAGTTTGACCTTGAAGTAATTTTTACACATGATAATTAATTATGCTAGTGTTAAATAATACAGATTTATTTGGTAGGTGTCACTCAAGTGGTTAATATAAAAACAGCACCCTCAAAAAATAAATTATTTTTTATATATACTAAATGACGTAATAGAAATATAAAAAAAAATGTAAAATATAAAGCTATTTTATATCAACGTTTTTTACTAATTTCAATTAATTATCTTCAATGGTTTTGAAAAAAAAAAAAATTTTAAAGTTGAGGTTGTTACCCCCATAACTCTGGTAATATAGGGGATAGAGGTTTATTACATATTTTATTGAGCACACCTAGTTTATGTGAATGAATAGCCCAATAAGCCGCTGGGCCCAATTCCATATACTGAACCGGCGAGACCCTTTATGTAGTGCCTTTAGTTTCATATATAATATACTCAATTTACTTGTCACATCGTCACCTCAATATTACAAGGTTGTATGTAACATATTTGAGAATTTTTAATTAGTAATAATGCAAAGTTGTATGTGACGTGGCGAATCTTTTGCGACTTTTTAATAGATGGCAGCACATCTGTTCCGAATTTTATACTTTATAAAATAAAGGTGCATGTAAAAATATTACACTAGTTGAATAACATAGTTGCATGTTTTAACATACAACTCTGTTTTTTAATATCGAGATATTTTTAAAGCAAGATAGCTGTATGTTAACTTCCAGGCCTGCTCATTAATGATGAATTAAGTTTTTTAAATTCGCTCTCTTATTATATTATAAAGTACAAAACATCGTACAGTCAGACCAAATTCATTACCATCAACATAAAGCACGCCATGACTAATAGACTGGGGACCAAAAATTTGCCTGAACCAAAACAAGTTATTAAAATTAATACATTGCCCAATCAAAAAGTTAATGCAATCCGTTCAGTGTTGGATGCCCACTGTTGAGAAGCAATACTATGACGCCATTATTAAAAAAACAAAAATGGGGAAACTAGTAAGAAGACTGGTAAAAAAGCCAATTAGACTTTACTTCGATAATGCTATTATACTTATTTCAATATTTTTTTGTATCCTAGAATAAATAAATGATTCGCCATAATAATTCTTTTTTTTAAATACACAATAGAAAAACTAAGTTGTATGTGACAAAACAAATCTCACTGGTGGGAGACCAAAGTTATATGTATTTTTTTAAATCAAAATATATGTTTTGAAATTGAACACAAAAAAATATGACCATTACATAGTCGAGTAATATAAGCACTTTGAGTGAATTGAGAATAAAAAATAAAAAAATTAAACCGCTTCTACCCCTCAACTTTAAAGTCAATTTTCTCAGAACTGCATTTAGTGCTCATAGAACCATGTAATATTGAGGTGACGACATGCTTTTCAAAATTTAAACTATTGTGACGTGTTTCCACCCTTAGGAAACTACCCCTTGCAAATTCCGTGGGTTCCAAAAATTATAACAAGAGATGTCCACTAACACACTTTATTAAATATTTACTGGATACTTCACAATACTATTATTAATTTAAATACACTTTACTGACTAAAATCCACAATGTTTATCACTTTGTTTATCTTTGAAGTCTTAACCTCACTTTCTATACTTTCTGAACTTTCTGAACTACTCGCCGAGAATGCGGTCGGTCTTTTATACCCAAAAATGACAGATCTCGATTGTTCTGTGATGACGCCACCATTCTCTAGATCATTCCAGATGTCACCAGAACTAACTTCTGGTAGGTTTCTCGAGTAGGTGCAAATACACTACATTCATTCTAAGGGTTGTAACACATTACACTATCATCAAATATTACTCCTAGGTTTTTCGCAATTTGAAATCTAAACATTTAGAAGGAACCTTATCCCATCTTTCATTATTGTGCTGCCGCAAATGAATAGTTTTGGTGTCCTTAATGCTGTATTGTGTATATTCCACCAAGTTTTATTTTTGCATGAAATAAGTACTTAAGTTAATAATAATAATAATAATAATAATAATAATAACTACAGTCTTTATTCCACAATAATATAAATATACAAACAAATAAACGAGACACATATTTCAGTAAATTGTGGAAAAGGCGGAGTTCAAGCATTTTGGATTTGTCGTCCAAAATGCTTGCTATAATAATAATAATAACGTCCCTGAGTCCGCCCCTCATAATTGTGAAATGGCAACCTGAGATACGAGCTCTGATTATAAGTTAAATTAGAATTCAGGACTGGGAACTGGACCTTATTAAAACGTTGAATAAGATAATGGATTATTTTTTACTATTAAGTACCTATGAACTTGTCGTAGAAAATACACGTGGTAGTAAAATAAAGAGGGAAAATGATGAGAGGAAAGGAATTTCGCGATAAGATAAATATCGTGTAAATGACACAAATAATATAAAACAAATAGAAAATACGTAGATTCAACATCCTCATGATCTCATGATTTAGACAAACTATGACGCTCGTTATGGTTACTTCGCAGTTCCAACGATCCGAACACATCTTTAAAAAATTATCGCTTTTTTTTATAAACAATTTGGTGACGATGAGATTATGCGTGTTGTAGATAGATGTATATAAACAATATACATACGACCAATTTAAAATTAACAAGTCTACTTTATGTTACTGGAACACACACTACATTATTCAACTTTAACGGTTATTTAAATTTGTAAAGCAAGAATAAGTTATTTGCAGACCTCCTATCGATTATCATTAACATATTTTATAACTAATTTAATTTACAACACAAGAGAGTCGACATAAATAGAGAAAGCGTCAAACAATTTTATAATGCCAACATATTTTGGATTATTAAGTTCGGCTAGTGTACCAATCGGTGTTAATATTACAACTGGGGGACAAAACAATACCTTATTACTTATCATTCTTCATTCATAACAGGCTAGTACATAAAATACGAATACTATGTTTAGTTTTATCGATAGAACCCTAGTAAAACGGGATTGCAGCTAACTAACATCTCTTACATCGAAAAAAATTTTGATGCTATATTTGCACTCCAGTATATGTGGAAATTGTTCATAGAACTTTAATAATATAATATTTGAACTAGTCTATCCCGAAAACCCATAAATCGATATGCCACATTTGTAGTGAGCTGGCTGAGGTCAAACAAAATTTTAAGGCCTTTGGTTTTTGTACAAACACTAAATCGCAATTTTATTTTTTTTTACCCTCTTTATTAATGGGGTAAGGGTAGAAATGGGGGGGGGGGGGTGGCTGTTGCCTAAAATTGAGACCTTGACTTCTCGTACATACACTAAATCCCAGTTTTATGGACTCTGGCTTGCTTCATTTATTTACTCTCAGCCAGGGTGGGAAAAAAAATCAAGATTTTTTTAATTTAAAAAAATCGTGAATTTTTTAGAAGTTTTAAATACAATTTTTTTGAATTAAATTTTAAATGCCATGAAAACTTAATTATAAATGGTAATAAGGAATATGGAAATATCGAAAACAAAATCAATTTCTAATAGACATAACAGCATGTATAATAAACGCAACGTGAGTGAGTACGTGAGTAGATAATAGATACCACAAAAATATTCAGAATATTAATTTCTATTCAATTGCTTTCGCATTTCGCCGCCTTGCCTACCCCCAATTTATTTCTCAAGTTGCTGGGGACCAAGTTAAATGTCGACAATATCTTTTCTATCGAGGCTGAAGATGCAGCAGCGGTGGTTAATTGCATAACCTCTTCTTTTATTATTAATTTTTCAGGATTGTAGTCTTCGAAATGACAAATCCACCATGCAGAATCATTTTACAGTCCTTCTACTGCGGGTTTGGACATTAACGAGCCAACAAACGGCTGAGATTTGGAAAGAAACTTCAAAACGAGTTGAAAAATTGCCAACGAAAAATTTTCTTCTGCACAACATACTGCCATACGTTTTTTTTTTCTGGAGTTAACATTATTTGTCCCACTTTCTGCTGGCTATCGGGGTCGGGACTATTATGCATATATTTTGAACTAATCATAAATGCTAATAAATGGTACGGAGTAAGAGTTGTTTTGTAACGTTGTTTGATTTTAATTTGTAATTTTTCATGGGTTATAATATTCTCGAGCTTTTTCCTCATTTTTTCCAGTGAAATACTGCATTTGATAATGTGCAATTTTCCCTTTGCAGCCTATCCATCCAAACAAATGGCCACTGGTTTTAGTCTTTCTATAAGCGATTCACAATTTCTTTTCAAATTGAGATTAGTCACTCGCCTTCTAATATCGACATCAATGTTATCTCGTTCATTTTCATCCTCGCATATGGCTATTAAAATATTCCAATTTTTTATATATGATTCCAAGGAATCACAGATATAATTCCAGCGAACTTCTGTTGGTAATGTCAAGGCAGAGCCATTTCTACAAGAAAACTCAGCTCTTGCATGATGATTATTTCGAAAATATTTTATGACCAGGATAACTTGATTGGTAATATTTTCCATGTTAAGAGATTGAGCCAATAATTGACCCTGATGTGCACCACAGAAATAAGTGATTAGATCCATTTCCAAATCTTTCGAAATCATTGTTCGACATTTTTTTTCATATTAGCAGCGTTGTCGGTAACGATGCTCCTTATCTTGCAACTAATATCTACGTCGCACAGTGATGGAAAATGGAAACAATTCGAGCCACGCGGCAATTTCAATCGTACAGCAATAATTTTTTTTTATTCTTCTTGCAATAACATGTAAAATCGGAGAAGAATGGAAGTACCTAAATCCGAGTTTTTTATTTTTTTTGTTTTTTTTTTATATTTTTTTGTTTTTTTTACATTTTGGTTGGTTGGAAGTGAAATGAGGTGAAGTGCAGTGGTGGAAATCTTAAAAGATATTCCACAAATTAACACAGTACTAAATCTGATAATTCCCTTTCTGTGTGCTGTTACTTTTACTTCCACATCCAGTGGAGTAACGACAAAAAAAATTGTATTGTTCAAATAGGCTTAGAATGTCATGAAACGTCGAGATTTTAAGTTTGAGCGAAAAAAAATTTTCTGTCTGTCTGTCTATAACCTTTTTGTGCGCACGTTTACTCTGGAACCGTTTGAGATATTGACTTGAAATTTGGTACACATATGTACTTCAACGAGATCTAGAACTAGATTATATTTCATCTTGTTCCGTCGAAGGGTTAGGGGGTAAATTTGGGGTAAGTAGGTAAATCAATCAGGTAAGACACCATAAAATTGGTATTTAGTATATAAAAGAGAAGCTAAGGTCCCAAAAAAATTTTGGCATTAACCACCCCCACACCATTATTAAAGGGGATGGAAAAAAATTGTGATTTAATGTCTGTACAAGAACCAGAAACCTCAAAATACGTTTTTACTTCATCCACCCCCACTCCACTACCACCCCCACCCCACTACCGATGTGGGGTATCGTTTTATGGGTTTTTGGGGTAGAGGATTTCAAATATTATATCATTAAAGTTCCATAAACAACCATTTCCACATACAAAATTGTTTCGTTGTGAGTGACTTGGATAGAAAATCTGGATGTGGAAGTAGTGATTCCTTGGGCAGCGGTTTTTCTAAAGACGTGGAAATAATGTTTTCCTCATATGGACTTGTTCATTCAGACATTACGATATTAGGAATCGGTTGGGCAATGAAAAAGCATCCAAATTAGTATTTCTCTTTTAAACGTTGTAATATTTAATATGTCTTGTTTGCATTGTTTTGAAACAGATATATTTTTTAAAAGCTTTTATTTAACTTGCAATGTTTGTATGTTTGTTTGTTGGTTTAGATCAAATCTTGCAAGCTGAATTTCGACTAGTTCTAATTAAGCTAGAGCTTTGAAATTTGGCACACGTGTATAAGTCCGGTGACAATGCAACATAGTATAGCCATTATCGGTCTAAATCCAATATGGCGGACGTCCCAAGATGGCGGATCGGCTTTTTAGTCACATTCCCCTTGATATGGGGTTTGACGAGTAAAATACGGTAAACAATGTGACGTCATTCTAAATCCAATATGGCGGACGTCCCAAAATGGCGGATCGGCTTTTTAGTCACAACCCCCTGATATGGGTATCAAATGAAAGGGTTTGACAAGTAAAATACGATAAACAATGTGACGTCATTCTACATCCAATATGGCGGACGTGGTGGAAGAGGTGGGAAGGGTAGGAAAGGGGTGGTAAGAGTTGGGGAAAGGTGGGGAAGAGGTGGGAAATGGATGGGAAGAGGTGGGAAATGGATGGGAAGAGGTGGGGAAGGGGTGGGAAGGGTAGGAAAGGGGTGGTAAGAGGCGGGGAAAGTTGGGGAAGAGGTGGGAAGAAGTGGGGAAGAGGTGGGAAAGGGGTGGGAAGAGGTGGGAAAGGGGTGGGAAGAGGTGGGAAAGGGGTGGGAAGAGGTGGGAAAGGGGTGGGAAGAGGTGGGGAAGGGATGGGCGAGGTAGGGAATAGGGTGGAAAGAGGTGGAGAGATGGGAAAGGGCAGTGGAAGAGGTGGGAAAGGGGTGGGAAGAGGTGGGAATAGGGAGGGACGAAGTGGGAATAGGGTGGGACGAGGTGGGGAGGCGGTGGGAATAGGGTGGAAAGAGGTGGGAAAGGGGTGGGAAGAAGTGGGAAGTAGTGTTAGAGGGGAGAGGGAAGGGGTGGATGGCGGTGGCAAATGAAAGGGTTTTGTCTGTCTGTTTGTAAAATAAGTAGACTAAAGTAAAAAATAAAATTATTAAAATATTTTTAAGGAAAAGCTTTTATTTGAAAAAAACTACTAAAAAGTAAAAATAATTTCGTTTAAATTCATACACATGGAAACCAAAAGAGCTTTGGGGGCGGTCAATTGAGCAAAGTAACTATGCAATAGCGTTATATGACCGCCCCCAAAGCTTTTGGTTTCCATGTGTATGAATTTAAACAAAATTATTTTTACTTTTTAGTAGTTTTTTTCAAATAAAAGCTTTTCGTTAAAAATATTTTTTTTATATAATTTTATATTTTTATATGTTCATATGTTTGTTAAGTTAATGTTTTAAGCCTTTAAATTAAAGGGTTTTTAAAGTTTTATTTTTGCAAATAAAAATGTTTACCAACAAAGTTTGTATTTTTTTAATAACATTTTTAAAATAAAAATCACTTGATTTTAATCGTGATTTAATTAAATGACTGGCAGACATTTTTTTTTTGTTAAATTAAACTAAAAAAAACTATATCTCGGTCGATTATTGACCAACGGGGCTAGAAAAAAACGTTTTTAGAATAAACTACTTCACTACTGCATTGGACAACGGCCGTGAAAGACCACATTCTACTAAACCATTTAGAGTCTGCAGAGCCATGTAATCTGTAACATAAAATGAATGTTTCTTGTTCCATCAGTCGCGATATGTCTTATTATTATTGTGGTATCAACTCGGCTCGCTTAGGATACATGCAATCACAATAACGGAATTTTAAATTGAATCAAATCAAACCAGCCAAGCTGTCGTATAGCTCGTTCAGACTGTCGTTTAGATAAAATAATCTTAATTGCCAGTATTATGAACTTCATTTTATCTAGAACTTTTTTTCTGAAATGTACATATACGATTCGCATAATAATTATTAAAAGGATCATAAAATGAATCGGCACGGTTCTCTCGACATTAACTATTATTTATGATCATTTATTACGTACTCTGTATGTATTTTCACATATCTCTTCGACATTTGAATAGTATTTTTTCCACGACTGCTTTCGAAAACTACAAATAACGCAGAGTAACCATGACTCGAAACTGTCTTTTTTGTCACGATGTATGCAAAAATCCAAAAAACACAGTACTGTCAGGTTTTTCACACAGTCCTATCAAAAACAAACACTGACACCTTTTATTTTATATTTTTCGAGGTAGGTTACATTGAGAAAAAAATGTTGGCATTCACAGACTATTTGATACAAACTCTACAAGTTTGAGAAGGTGCCAACATTTTTTTTTTTTTTTGAAAAACACCAGTTTTAGCCCGTTTTAGGCCAAAAGTCCAATTTTTTGCCAAAAAAATATGGAAAATGGGCAAGCAGAAAATGTTGGCATATGGTTTTCCAGCAATGAGCATTGACAACGAAAATTTTCCGCCTGGTCAAAAAGTGGTATACCTACTACTACATTCCAATTTTGGCCACAATTGATGTCGCCGGTGCTGCCAATTGCACGGAGAAAAAATGTTGGCATATATCGGATGGTGATCGCCAAGATACCCTCTTCGACTAACACCAAGATCCAAAGTGTTATACTCTGTTTCACAATTGAATATTTTCTGGGGCGGCTAGCGCCAAAACGGCCAGGGGGGTTAAGATAAAATACTTGCTAAAACATAACATCAATGCCAATATGTTATATCCCAGGCCCCGTATATGTAGCTATCTCCTAGACATAAGTCCTGCTTTTCGTATTTTAGGCCTGGCAACCCTAGCTGTGTAGTGTTTTCAAGTGGTACAGAACCTTATCGGAAATACATACTTATGTTTAATGGTGTATGTAAATCGTTTTTGGTATGTTTGGTATGTACATACGTTGTATGCATGTATGCATATATAAAATTTAACGAACAAGTCACAAACGGTAATGAATATAAAGGATACACATTTTTTTACGCACTGTAAGTCTGGAACATACTAATAAACGACTCGACAACCGATGCGATCTACATTTCGTGGAATTAATGCATAATTTTTAATTAAAAATTAACGGCTCATTGATTTTCTGATATTAAGAGCGATATTGAGATCTGATGGTATAGATATGATATAGGTAATTTATATTAAAGCAACAAAAAATTATGCAACAGAGCAGTTTCAATAGACACCAAAACTAGGTTGTTACACAATGTTAGTTTGATAAAAATCAAGACACTGCATCCACATGTAGGTACACCCATTATTACTAAAAATTCCAAACATTTCTCCCAATAAAAATAACACCTATTATAAAGATAAATCAATTCAATTTAAACAGACTCTACATTGCCATCATCAAACAAAAGCAAATATTTCAATAATTCTTCGAGACATTTTAAATATTAAAATTCTCTCGACATTATCATGTTTACTTTGCATAAATCCAAATATAAACAAAATATCTGAATGTTCACCATTAATATATTTCACCAGATGCCGGAGACGAAATTAAAAATGGTATCTCGAGAGGTACAGTCGTGACCAGAAAAAGGTTTCCGACCTGAACAGCGTATTTTATAAGTTTTCCCTGCGTGAGTATGACTGCGTTTGAGCATTCTAAGCTCCGCCCAGGCGGTTGCCGCTAAACCAATGCCTTTGAAATTGTTACCACAATAATAAAAGTTTGGAGTTCCGTGTCGGCATCGCAAGAAAGTGATAACGGTGGTGCATCCGCTGAGTTTTTGTTAATTTCGTTTCGGTCGGCATATCTATTCGTTGTTTGTCCTGTAGGAGCGTGTAAAATTAAGCATACAGGATCAGTCAAAAAGTCATGACAAAACAAAGTTGCTTTTTCATTAATGGAACACCCTGTATATTATTCCATATTTCAATTCTTCTCGAAGTTCGAAATCCATTTAGTGTGAACAATTTTCACGTTTAAGTGAAACTGAGCGTATTGAAATCTTAATTATCATAGGATATGGTGATAGAAGACGAAATTGTGACCAAGTAGTGAATATTTTTAATGGATTGCATCCCGATCGGGAACCTCTTTCTAAATCAACCGTATCAAAGACATTGCAGCGTTTTCATGAAACTGGAGGTGTCAAAGACCGGTAAGCGTTACAAATGAAGAGAAAATTCTTTGAAAGTCATGTTAGATGTGGTGGAAAATCCAATAAATTCGACACAACAGAGGGTTTTAAATCATAACATGACTCAATATTCCATTCAAAAAAATTTGCAAACGGGAAAAATTCCATCCATATAAAATTCATTTGTTACAAGAATTAAGTAAAGACGATTTTGATCGTAGAATCAAGTTCTGCGAAGTTATTATGGATAAATTAAACGAAAATGTCAACTTTGTCGACCACGTATTGTTTGCTGACGAATCTACATTTTGTTTAAACGGACAGGTAAACCGACAGAACTGTACGTATTAGTCAGACCAAAATCCACATTGGACGGAGAAAGTTCACATCCAACGACCACAAAAAGTAAATGTTTGGTGTGACATTATTGGTGAACGCGTCATTGGACCCTATTTTATAAACGGAAATTTGACCTCTCAACGAAATTTATTGCTTTTGCAAGAACATATTATTCCCGAGCTTGGACGATTATTCCCGAATAACAACAATGCCATTTTACCGGTATAACAAATATGGTTTCAGCAAGATGGGACTCCTCCACATTTTTGACTTGTGGTACGGGCATGTCTAGAGGAAACTTTTCCTGGTAACTGGATTCGACGCAGGGGGGCAACTGAATGGCCAGCTAGGTCTCCCGATATTACCCCGCTTGATTTTTTTCTGTAGTGTAATAGAATTTAAAAAAACCCTAAAACTTCTGTGTCAACATTTTTCGCTAGCTATCTTACTTTAGGAGATAATCGACCATTTCCATACACATCAGCTACACAGTGACCATGTGTCAGCGTATTCTTTAAACAGCCTAAATTTTCAGTATGCAAATCACTTGGACCACTGACTTCGGATAAATATAAATTCTATTGTATGCTGAACTCTTCAAGAGTGCATATGTGACAATGGTTTTGATGATGATGCCCAACTTGTTAGATTTAAATTTTGGGAGAGCGAAAAAATAATAAGAATTATTATTCAATTGTTCACATTCTAGAACCCATGTCTTGATTCAGATTCTCAAATTCAGATTCTTTTCAAAATAAAGAATAAAGTGGTGAAGGTTCAGTAGAGAGATGAATAGAGGGAGGAAAAGAAGAGAATACCTGGAAAAGAGATGGAGTAGGGAGGGAAGGATGAATGGAGAGAGGAGGGATAGGTGGAAGGAGAGAGAGATAATTATAATGAGAAAAAATTATAATCAAAAGTGAAACATTTCCTCATCAGACTTTTTTCTCTCTACATATGATAACTTAAGTGTAATTTATAAGTACTTTCATTCATATTTTACCGCACCATCAACATAATTAGTGTATGTCACATTAATCTAATTTTTCGACAGTAAAACAAGATTTGGGCAAGCAGATAGTTGAGCCGCTTTTACGAAGCGAACAAAATCATCTGTTTACAATGTGAATAGTGAGCTAGGAATTTTACCGTTATCAGTTATAACAATGTACAAATAAGTGTAAGCCTTTCGATACAAAAAAAGTGTGTTTGATAGATTAGGTCAGTTAGAACTGCTAATTACCACGGAACAAACGTCACATAAAATATTAACAATGAGAGAAAATTTAAAACAACTGCATTTATGTATCGAAACATAAACAAAGTTTTAATCACAAAAGTATAGGAAATGCAGGTAATATATGTAAAACCAAAGATAATTAGATTAACAAAAAAATTACATAAAAAAATGTATAATGTATACAAAGTACAACCATCATCATAGCTGTTTTCTACTGTTGACATGCTCGACCTATCTACACCATCAATAATTATCGTCTTTAGCAATGCTTGCCTTCGTCACGTCCAATTTTTATGAAGAAACCCCGGTTGCCTAATCGCCATCCTGCTGTGGTTAAATGAAGGCTCGAATGAAGGTTAATACTTAATGATTTAAATAAAAATCAAGTATGAAAAGATAGTTTATTTTGACTTTTATATGCATAGATGAAGAAATAACGTTCATAATAAAATAACATGGTCGTTTATAGGTCACAGTCGAGATAAAGCAAAGGAAACAATGCCAAAGCAAAGTTAAATGATATATTTTTTTATGATTTTACACAAGCAGTTGCAAAGTGATGGATTTGATTGATAAACGTGTCATGTATTAATTGATAAGTATTAGGGTGCTCAGTCTCAAGTAGAAAGAACATCAATCTGATAGTTGTTTTATCTTGTTTATTTATTATTTTTAACACGAATCTTACGGCGGCGGCGGATCAAAAACTTTTATTAGGACGCAAGGCAAAAAATTATGTTGTACATTTTTTTGTCATATGTGAGTTAAGAGTTTTATGAAACTGATATATCTCGTCAAGTACCTCTGACATAACGAATGAATTTAAAATATATTTTTCCTTTTGCTATAATCTATTTTACAGCCTTTTGGTATTTATTTTGTCTATAGATTCATAGGTATAGTAAACATACAAAATTAGGTATCAATTAACGTTAAATATTATTATTAGTATTAGTTTTATCATTAATATTTTGATTTGGCTGATTATATATCTATGTAATTTTGTCCGGTTATTATATCGATCTATTAAAGAGGAAAAAGCACAATTTGACTTAAATAGAATTAAAGTAATAAAGTTCTATTTAGAACAAACACAAAAAGTCAAATGTGGCAATGATATAGCCCAAGAATGTATATACATATAGGCGTGCCACAAGGGTCAGTTTTAGGTCCTTTATTCTTCCTAATTTATGTTAATGACTTATCAATGAACCATTTACTGCAGATGGCACCACAATGTCTAGTACAGGCAAAGTACTAAGTGACGACGGTCTTGTTGCCCAGTCGAACGCTGAGCAATGGTTTTCTCATAATGGGCTTCGTTTAAATTTGTCTAAAACACAAACAATGATTCTATTCTTAAAAAATATAAACCTACACTAAAAACGGTTTGTGCTTTGTGCCACTGCTCAATGTCATCTGGTATCTTATGGCATGGAGACATTCATTCTCATGGCACCGGGTCAGATTACAGCCTAAAGCTGTAATGCATTTGGATACAGAGATGATTCTAATGTCTCCTTCATCAATGGATGGTTTACTAACTTTTCCCTGAATTTTTATACTTGAATGTGTAATGTATGTTAAGAATAATATGAAGAGATTCACTGCTCATAGTGATATAGATAACTATAATACACGAAAAAATAATGCGATAGGCATTTCCAAAATACTGTACTGTGCTGTCCAAAAGTCAAAAAAAAAAATCTAAGCTTCATTGTTTTAAAATTTTATAATTTGTTGCCTTCTAAATGTAAAATGTTGCCATCAGTTTATGAATAAAATCAAAAGCTCTCTCATAATGAACTCATTTTATTTCTATGATGAGTTTTTAAATTACACCTTTAACAATAAATAGTGTGCCAATAACTTGATGTTTTATATTATTCGTACTTGTCCATTATATGTATTTTTTAGTTATTTTATTATTCACATCTGTCTATATTATGTTTATTTTAAATGACCAATGTTATAAAAATTGATATTATTTCGTTGATCAATATTTTGATCATGTATTATTATAACTATCTCTATCTATCTATTAGAAATCAACAAAAGATGATCTTCTTAAGAAAATATTTACCACGGGCGTCACAATTAAAAAAATATGTAGCGTGTTGCGATTAATAATTTGCTATGTTTAAAATAAACAAAATAGAAATTGATTACTTTAAAACAAGTGCTTCACTAAGTAAAATATCGAAAAAGTCAGGATTTTATTTAAATCAATGATTTTTACGAGAATAACAATTGTATAATATTAAAGAAATACAACTCGTTATCAATCTGTAACACCCAAAATAGTTTTAATAAACACATTATTTTGTTAATTATTAATTACACAATTAACGCAGAAATAACAACAACCAGATGAAAAGTAATACTTAACTACGTTCAAGTCTAATTAATTTTATAAATAAATATGAGGCGAATTATATAATACCATTTCTGAGATAATATTTTGCAACCACGGTAGATGTTATGCAGCTCTGTTAATAAATCATTATTACAATGCTCTAAATGAATGTGGTACCTAGCACTTAATAAAAAAATGTCAAAAGTTTAGCGGGTCAATTTCTAACTGTTTCATAGAATAACTGACGGTGAAAACTGATCCTAAATTGTACCATGTAAGTTCTGGAAACATAGTACAGTATCTAGAGGTAAAAAATATGCAAAACTTCGGAATAATGTCATATTGAACGGATTTCGTTCATTTTTGGCAATATAATAGTAAATGCTTCACAGAAAAGTTTCTATATTGTGCGGGGGCTTGCTAATTTATAGGGGGTGGATGCCATCCTCTCTCAAGGGGTTGCACTTAAAAAATATGTATATTTATTGGAGCTGAAGTAGAATCAAATTTTAAGAAGAAAAGGTTTTATGCAATTTTTCACATAAATTGATAGTTTTTAAGTTATAACGACTTTAAAATTGCCATTTTATAGGTTAAAAAAAAAGGTAATTCTAAACGGCTTTCGTCAAGTATCTCGAAAAGCATTACTTTATCGAAAAAATGTTAGAGACCAATTACAGAAAGTACAAACTGGAAATTAATTATATTTTTTGTTTATTGATGTAGGATTAATAATTTCGGAGATATTTAAGTTTACATTTGGCATTCAAGTGTTCATAAGATAAATATCTTAGAAACTGTGACACCTACGTCAAGGATGCTAATAGGTAGAATAATAGGTCATTAATTAAGCTTTTAACTTTTTTTTAATTTCTTTCTGTAGCATAAAAAAGAAGGAAGTTATGACCGAAGCAATGTGCGTCTACACATTTTTTTTGATAACATCGTCGCCATTTTGTTACGGTAATTAACCAGTAATTAAAAAAAAAGGAATTTCAAACACTGTTTCTTATTAATATATATAGACCGTGGGATAGTGACAGATTTTTTTAAACGTTTGGTTCCTATCTGGCCTTTTGGGAGCCTTTTGTGCCTGATTTGTACTAACCATTTTATTTTCGTGTTTATCAAACGGTTATCCAGGGCCCCTCAGCGGAAAACAGAAAAGAAAATTTCATGAAAATAAGGAATTTCAAACGTTTTGTTCCTATCTGGCGTCAAGTTAGACTTACGTTTTAAAGAAAAACATCCGACGGAAGCTTACCGTCAGACAAATTCCGTGGGCCGGAAGGCCCGAAATTTCAATGCGAAGTTGTAAGAAAAAATGGTCAAAATCAAACGATTTGGTTCTTATCTGGGAGTTGTATATATAGGTAAATAGATTATAATTATCGCGATATAACGAACGCCAGACAAATTCTGAGGGCCCAACAGTGAAAAAATTATTGTTGAAGTTGTCAACTATTCCGCGAAAATCAAACGATTTACATTCGTCTGGCATTTGTTTTTTTGTTAATATTAGGCAATAAGTAGTTTCAATTTAAGATTCCCAGACGAATTGGCTGGGCCCCCTGGATAGCCAGACAAAAAGAAAAGCGCGAAAAAAATGCCATTTTTCAAACGATTTATTCCTGTCTGGCATTTGGATTTTAAAAAGATATGTTAATAAATAAGCCGTATTTCTAGTCCCAGATAAAAAGCTTGGGCCCAGACGTAGATATGTTGAGCGAAAGTATCGAAAAATCAAAAAACAGTCGTGTAAAAATCGATGCATTTTCAAACGATTTACACTCGCCTGGGATTTGTTTTTTTAAAAAGATATGTTAATAAACAAACCATATTTCAAGTGCCAGACAAAAATCTGGGGCGCAGCTGTATGTAGATATATCGCAAATTTTGAGGTTCTACAGTTGGCAACTTTTTAATCCTGGCTCCTACGCCAAAAGACTACTCTAGCTAATTTAAATAGAATAAAATTTGCTAAAACTCTTTTTGTAATTTTTGAATTCCGACAAAAATGAAGGGGCGGGATTTGGGACTTTTTTTTTTCGGTAAAATTTCTCCATTTTGTCACCGTAATTAATCGGTAATTAATTGAAATCGATCTCATATATGATGTTCACTTAATATCATGTACTACTTTGACGTTCCGTTAATCTCGGTCCTTCGAAACAAAGGTTTCAGAGAAAAATTATTTTTTTAGATTTACATACATTATAGGAAAACGTGTAATTTCCTACATTTCCTCGAATATCTCGATAATTATTGTTTTTTTCGAAAAATTTGTAGATAGCTTATGTAAAGAGAATTGATTGAGCTTTCCGACACTTTTTTTATTTTTTCTCTAACATAAAGAGCAAAAGACCAAATATGCGGACGTCTCAAAGCCAACCGCCACCCAGTCTATTAATTAGGGTGAAGACGTACCGTACGCGAGACTAGTTTCTCGATCTGACGTCACAGTGTTTTTCGTGAGGAGTATAGCGAGGATTTCAACTTTAATTATTTGTTGCAAAGTAAGTACTGCGATTTAAGAGCTGATATTCGATGTGACGTGTTTTTATACATAAACACACACTTTAATGAAATACAAAAAAAATGGGCAAGTTCCCCATTAGCAAACGATAAATAAAAATCACCCCGGGACGAGCGGGGAGTATAAAAAGCAGCGTCGTTCGCAAGCAATGCATACCATATATGTTTCTACCACATCACATCTTACGTGTCTTATGTCGCGTGCATTAAAATGAGAGAAGAAATCACTTTTGTGTAGTTGACTACCTACGCCAAGGGAGAATGAAACAGGTACGGATTTACGAGAACTCTCAGTTTCTATGGTGTAGTGCAGAGTTGTAAATCATATATTAATATGTAATAATTTATATTTGTCCTTTTGCTAGTATGTAACTTATTTATTGTAAATATTATTCGATTATGAATGTGAAAGTGACAGTTATATTGAATCCAGTGATAAAGAAAATCAAATTCCAAATGAGTTTCAAGTGAGAAAAAAAACGGCATTTCAAGGGCGGATCTGGACCTTGAGCTTGGGGAGGGGGGTAACATAGCCGCGTGTTGAAAATAACAAAAATGTTTTTCCTCGAAAATTAAAATTGATGAGCGGGGGGGAAAAAATCTCAAAAAAAAATTATAAACACAACTAAATAGAATATATATTCAAAAATATAAAATAAAATAATACAAATTATGAAATTTTAAAATGAAAGTTGATTGTTTACGGAATCTTGTTACCCCGTTACCCCCCATAAATCCGCGCTTGCGGCATTTAAGTAGTGACGCGAAACAAATTTGTTTAAATGTGTATAATACTCTTTTACAATGACAAGCTAATGAAATGCCAGACGAGTGTGAATCGTTTGAAAATGCATCGATTTTTACACGACTGTTTTTTGATTTTTTGATACTTCCACTCAACATATCTACGGTTGGGCCCAAGCTTTTTGTCTGGGACTTGAAATATGGTTTATTTATTACCATATCTTTTTAAAATCCAAATGCCAGACAGGAATAAATCGTTTGAAAAAATGGCTTTTTTTCGTGCACTTCTTTTAAGATTTAAAATATGTTTGGCCCACGCTTTTGGTCTGGGACTTGAAATATGGTTTATTTATTACCATATCTTTTTGAAATCAAAATGCCAGACAGGAATAAATCGTTTGAAAAAATGGTTTTTTTTTTCGTGCACTTCTTTTAAGATTTAAAATATGTTTGGCCCACGCTTTTTGTCTGGGACTTGAAATATGGTTTAGTTATTACCATATCTCTTTAAGATCCAAATGCCAGACAGGAATAAATCGTTTGAAAAAATGGCTTTTTTTCGTGCACTTCTTTTAAGATTTAAAATATGTTTGGCCCACTAAAAATGTCTGTGAATGATACAATACATTTTCGTTTTGGTTAATTTTTACAGAAAAAATCATTTCACATGAGAACCAATCGTTTGATTTTCGCGGAATAGTTGACAACTTGAACAATAATTTTCTCACTGTTGGGCCCTCAGAATTTGTCTGGCGTTTGTTATATCGCAATAATTATAATCTATTTACTTATATATACAACTCCCAGATAAGAACCAAATCGTTTGATTTTGACCATTTTTTCTTACAACTTCGCATTGAAATTTCGGGCCATCCGGCCCACGGAATTTGTCTGGCGATAAGCTTCCGTCGGATGTTTTTCTTTAAAACGTAAGTCTAACTTGACGCCAGATAGGAACAAAACGTTTGAAATTCCTTATTTTCATGAAATTTTCTTTTCTGTTTTCCGCTGAGGGGCCTTGGATAACCGTTTGATAAACACGAAAATGGTTAGTACAAGTCAGGCACAAAAGGCTCCCAAAAGGCCAGATAGGAACCAAACGTTTAAAAAAATCTGTCACTATCCCACGGTCTAATAGCATGACGTAGATGCTCAAAATTTTTTGGTTTGTATACAGCACTTGCTTTAGAAAAAAAATACAGTTTAAACTATAAAGGTAAGTATTTTCGATAAAACGTAATTTTTATTTCTTTTTCCAACTATCTCAATAAATATTAGTTTTATTGAAAAATGGGTAGAAACCAAAAATAAAGCTGATAACTGATAATGAATTTCGCTTGTTTATTTATTTACATAGATTGAATAGTTTCGGAGATATGAACGTTTACAAATAGCGTCCGAACGTTTATAAGATGAAAAACCGCTGCCCAAGGAATCACTACTTCCACATCCAGATTCTCTATCCAAGTCACTCACAACGAAAAAACTTTGTATGTGAAAATAATTTTTTATGGAACTTTAATAATATAATAATTGAAATCTTCTACCCCAAAAACCCATAAAACGATACCCCACATAGGTAGTGGGGTGGAGGGGAGTGGGGGTGGATGAAGTAAAAAAATATTTTGAGGTTTCTGGTTCCTGTACATGCACTAAATCACATTTTTTTTTTCATCCCCTTTAATAAGGAGGTGGGGGTGGTAATGGGGGTGACTAATACCAATTTCATGGACTCTTAACCTGCTTGATTTACCCATTTACCCCAAATTTACCCCAATTTACCCCCCAACCCTCCGACGGAACAAGATGAAAATATAATCTAGCTCTAGATCTCGTTAAAGTACATACGTGTACCAAATTTCAAGTCAATATCTTAAACGGTTTCAGAGTAAACGTGCGCACAAAAAAAAGTTACAGACAGACCGACAGACAGACAGAAATTTTTTTTCGCTAAAACTTAAAATCTCGACGTTTCATAACATTTTAAGCCTATTTGGACAATAAAAATTTTTTTAAACTTTTTTGTCGTTACTATACTTCCACTGGACGTGTAAGTAAAATGCAGTTTAAATGTTAAATATCTCAGAAATTGTGACACCTACGTCACGCATGCTAAGAAATTAAATTAAAGACAATTAATTGTCTTTCAAATTATTTTTTACTCGTTCCTGTAGCATAATAAATAAGGTCGCCATTTTGTTATTCTAATTAGCCAGTAATTTAAAAAAATGATCTGAAATACAGTGTTTCGTTAAGATGTAGCATTATCTAGATGCTCAAATGTTTTTGCTCATTTAAAGCACTTGCTTTAGAAAAAAATGCATTTTAAACTTTAAAGGTAATTTCGAAACACTTGGATAACAAATATAAACTTAAATATCTCCGAAATTATTAATCCTACATTAATAAACAAAAAATATAATTAATTCCCAAAACGGTGTTGATCTAAAGATTTGTACTTAAAATTCAATCAGTTGTTTTCTTTACAGTTTCCTTGTAGGCTTTTGCGTCGACCTCCTTGTATTTTTCTATTAGTATTTATTATGCTTCATTTTTTAGGTCCCCTATCAGAGTATTCTTTAATTTTAACTTTTCACAGACTTAGAATTGGCTATATAAATTTTAAAATTCTGAAATAAATGCTCGATCTTCGGTCTTATTTGCCATGATAATACAAGGCTACAAACTTTTTAAATTTTGTCATTTTTTAAAAATAAATCTTTTAATTCCGAAAGCATTAAAGATGACGATTTGATGTTTTTTTTCTGCAATTGTCAAGAAGGATCAGAACTTTCCGTGCAATTTAAAAAAAAAACAGTGCAAAAATTGAAAAACGCCAAGAGAATGAAAATAAAAGCACAAGATACGCCTCAAAAATATCCCAACTAGGTAGTAGATAGAGTTGATGAATTATTCAATAAATAATACAAACACAATTTATTTACCTGCATCATATTGTGATGACCTTTCTAAAAATGTGAATTATAGAAATTATGATCGAATCAGCAATTAAAATTTGAAACGAATAATAGTTGTCCCATTATGCAGTGTATCTAAAATTAAATTTATTGGCACAAACTTATGTATACATAAATTAATAAATATGTAAACCAGGTACCTTGGTATCTACATCTATATATATACAATTTAAAGAACGACCAACGTCAATAAACACATTACGTACAAATTATACACACATTTTTATTTAACTTGCTGGATAACTATTGATTTTTCTCTTCTCGGGTTGTTCATATTTGACTATATACTATACGACATATTTTATGGATCTCAAACATTCAAGTTTGATTCATTCTATATGCAATTCCTAAGTATTCCTAAGGTAATCTGCTTTTTGCGAGGTTTCGACCGACTTACCTCAACACGTGTCAATGAAGCTATCGACATAAAATTAACTTATTGTGCTATTCGAATTTTGGCAATATCTAATTAATGGATTTTACGGTATAACAGAATTTTTAAATTTTAATGTTGACACCAATAACTTTAAATCATCACACGAATTTAAATCATTTTCATTGTATTCAGTATTGTTTGTCGTGATTTACTCTACCCTCGACTATACCTATGTGCATCATCCCAAATGACAATTTTAGTTTTAACAGACTGTATACGATATTCTAAAAGCTTATAAACATGAATAGTCTGGAAGACTCTATAAAACTGACTTAAAACCCTTATAAGAGTACAGGACAGGGGCACACCTAGAGAAAGACCTCTTTTTAAAACAAATATTAAAGTTTTCAAGTTCTACTGAGTCATCTAAATCGTTACTCACAGAATATCTGAGGATTATTGTAAAACCATACTTGGTTTAGGATCAGCACCGTATTAAAATTTAAACGACACACACAAATGCTTTCAGACAACGTTTTGTGTTTAATGAAGTAAATATAAACGCTAACTAATAAATCGATTGCCACATTCACTTCATCCACGTGATACCGTGCGTGTAATTTCCCATGGACCAAAATAGTGTGACGTTTCACTCCCACTCTAACTATTCCATCCTATTTCTCACATCGACCTTATCGCCACTGTACATAAGGCCCTGGTTAAAATTGAATTTGAAATTTCAGAAAATCTGTGAATATTTAACTATTGAATTATCATCCTAATGCTTTAACTTTAAAAGATGCGCCTTCTTGTAATAATACTGTAATTTTTAAGTCCTCTTGAAATTTTATCAGAAATTAATTGTTTATTGTGCACGCGTAATACGTATGTCGGGCATAACTCCATCTTCTTATTTTTATTTGTTTTCCTGGTTGAAGTTTAAGGTTATGTATAGTGGATTATTTCTTTTAACTTTCAAGGATTTTACAGTATTTAAAGTGTTTGTATATCAAAAATGGTCCAAAAACTACATTTTTCTGCGATTGCTCAATTTTTTAAGTATAAAGAAACATTCATGGTCAAGGCAGAAAGTTCTGTTGAAGCGTGAAGCGGGCCGCATGAAAGGAATGATTATGATCCTGAGGTACTGATTGTTAAGGGAGAAGTTCATGCTGGCATGAGAGATAGAATCTATAAAGTGTGCTTTTTTTTTTAAATAAATATATTTTACTTTAAATGTAATTAATTGTTTTCAGATATTTTTGAATAACGATAAAAATATAACCGATGCAGAATGTACTTGTCCAAGGGGATTATGGTTATGCCATCATATGGCTGCTCTGGGTCTCTTTACACACTATAATATTTCTGTAAGAGTACGAACATGCCAAAGATGCTACGCAGCTATAGAAGTTCAGGCCGCAGTTTCAGTCAATGCATTGAAGCCATCAATTTGTACTAGGAGCAGTTCCTGCTAGCATCGACGGTATGTGCGGTTATATTTAAATGTATAGATTTGTTTTACACATTGATGGCTTCGATGCATCTACTGAATTTGCGGTCTGAACTTCTATATAGCTGCGTATCAACTATCGTAACAAATGAAGTGTGCTCATGGAATATGTCGTATTTACTAGACAGTTCAATTTTAAACTATTTTAATCATATATGTATATATTTAATAGAAATAAGTTTTGAATAAATGATACAATATGTAATTTCTTTATTTAAGTATTTGCGTTTCTAAGTGAAAATACTTACAAATAAACATTGAAACACGAGGTTGGAGGCAAGGCCCCCACAAGAGAGGGTCAGTAGGTACTGTGATACCTGGGCCCGATTGCCCCGATTAGGCTAGTAAATGCAATTTTCGCTCGTTTCAGAGACCTGGACAAATTTTTTTTTTATTTTCAAATTTCTCCTAGGCGTGGGGGCCTGCCAGTGAATTTGGTATAGGGGCCTGGTTAGAGGACGAAAGTCTATGATAACAGTATGGGCAGATTTCTAAATTCACCGATGGATCGCACCGGTAAGCAATGACATTATTTGATTGGCTATTTTGAAATAGATAGCCAATCAGATTCGTATTTTGTCCACCGGGTGCGTCAATCGGTGAATTTAGAAAAGTGCGGTATAAAATAATGGAAAGCAATTCAAATAATAAATAAAACAGGCTTTGAGGTTAGAGCACAAAGAAATAATCATAGAACTACGTTCTCAATAATTTTCCAGACACTTGTAGAACGCATGCGCATAAACAACCATTTAGAAAACATTTTTTTATTTATTCTCGGTAGAGAAAATTGATTACCACATGTAAAAAACTTATACTCCAGCTCTATTTTTATACTAGTAGTTAGGTTTCAATAGTTAAATATGAAAAATAACGTACCAATCCTTAGATACATTTTTAAGTAATTTATTTTGACCCTTAAAGCACATGTACATAAGGCATACTTCAAAGAGTGGATGGAAAGGAATTCAAATTAACCTCCTCGTGAATGACGTCACGACTATTGTGGTCCATTAGGCATGTACATTCACGTAGCGCGAGAAATATGACAACACCGGCAGCCGTAAATTCGTCCATCGATGGAGCATTCCAGCTCTGTTATTTCATTTCAGCCAGCTGGCACACGCGATGTTGTAATTCTACTCCCCATGCCTAGCCCGCGACTACACACACGGTATATGGGCCGCCATACAATTATAAAAAATAAATATAAAAAAATCGTTTCACCTAAATAATAATTAACGCTTGTTTTTAAAAGTTTTTTTACTTTTAATTTAATTTTCAAATTTTTAGTTACATACTACCATTATTATACTCTTCGCAAAAACGAAGAGTATATTGTATTTGATCGGCACATTTCTAAAATCGTAAATATCGCTCGTAGAGAAAAAAATTTCATATCATTGTGTTAGTGAACGATTTCTGAACAACTTTCAAAATGTCCGTCTGTCCGTCCGTCACGTTTCTTGTAAGCACGATAACTCAAAAAAGAAAAATCCGATTGTACTGAAATTTGGACAGTAAGTTAGTGTTGTCTAGAGGAAGAACCCTATTGTTTTTGAACAAAATCGATCAGTAAATAAAAATGTTATTAATGATTTAAACATGAAAAAAAATTTTTTGTTTTTTATGTTTTTGTAATTGAATAGAAATCTGGTGAAATAATATTTCATTTTAATATTTAAATATTTTTATATTTTACAAACATACATTTTATAATGTAATATACAACCGTGGAAATATAATTTTAGCTCGTCTCTTATAATGTAAAAATTTACGTTTTTTTACGTGTTAAGTGGTGGAGTAGTTCTTACGCTTTTGACTCGGAATCAAAAGGTCCCGGGTTCGAAACCCAAATAGGGTATGGTACAATTTTTTTTCATTTTTACTTTATTTTACCAACTAAGGTCTTTTACCAACTAAGTTCGTACTATAAAATTAAAAATTTCTAAAACTAACACAGAGCAAGATAAATAAAAGATTATAAAATGAACATATGGCGAATACAGAGAAAGACTACTTATAAATTAAGTTTGGGAGTCCTCATAGTGGGCTAGAATTTTCAACGAGGCTAAGTTTACTGTATAACATGGTTAGATGGTTCTTAAAAATTCGTGCGCTCTCTTACTTTTAAAATACTTTTATTTTTTCCAAAAAAAAAAAAAAACAATAGTGGAGCCAAATTAGGATTTTAATGTGAACTGTCTGGTCGGGGCAGTTTTTCTGTATTAACGTGTTCAGGGGGCCAACTTAAGTTCACAGCTCAGTTATGCAGTTTCTGCGAGGTCGGCGTATTGTTTATTTAAACAATTTAATTTTTTAGATCGTGTTTTCCATCGGTTTTCTTTGAATATCTTGAAATCTATAAGTCCTATAGAAAACAATAAAAACGTTCGTTTTGAGGTGTACAATAAAAGTACATAGTTCAGTCTAATTGTTATTATTGTTTAAAAAAATTGAACATTGCAAAATTATGTCACTGTTCTTTCAAAAATAATGGATAATATGCAATGAAATTTTGGTAAAATATAGCTCTTATATACCATTGTTGCTAAAACTTTGCACTCTTGTGAAATCCTGAGATCAAGACCAAGAAATCTGTACGATGGCTCAAATTGTAGCATTCTATAAGTACTTTAATATCACGGAGAAAAACTTTTTTTTTCAAAATTTAAACTCGTTTTATTGCAGTTTATAGTTTTCGAAATTTTAGTTATAAACAAATTCAAGTAACCCTCTGGTTTTTTTTATGAAACCAAAAACGATAAACGAGTAATGAAAGTAGATTTAAAAAGCCAACTTTTGATGAAAAATTAATGCTCTACTTGCATTTGGAGCTGAGAGATACGTTAGTTTTTACGTTCAGTTCAGGTCACTTATAAATGAACGAATCGATATTTCTTCAATGCTTATTATTTTGTTTCTGCTATTTGAAGATAATCCAAAGGTACAATTGTTAAAATAACATCGAATAAAGAGGTTTTGAGAACATATGCACATTTTCAATTTTTTTATAACTTTTTTAATTTTGGTCACGAAAATGGTAAACCAACCTAACTTGAACAATTCTACTCTCATGTCCATGAATGCTTTATAAAACTTTTAATATTACTGGTACAATAAAAAAATATATTTCGGGAGCAGGATTTGAACTCCAATTTCCGCATCCCGAATAAAATTAGACAAATTAGCCAAATTACCCGAATAAAAAGTTGTCATTACCCACTTGGCTATCTAGCAACTCTGGTTTGTAAAATCATAATAGGACATTTAGACATATTTGGCGATTTTCGTATCTCTAACAAAATCGCACTTTCAGGCCTCTATACAGTATCTTTTTACAATTGTAGCTTTGAATTATAATCAAGTAGCAGAGACAAAATAATAGACATTGGAGAAATATCAGTCCAAATGTCAATAAGAAATATCGATTTGTGTATTTATAAGTGACCTAAACGTAAAACTAACGTACCTCAGCTCCAAATATAAGTAGAGCATTATTTTTACTTCCACATCCAGTGGAAGTATAGTAACGGCAAAAAATTTTTAAAAAATTTTTATTGTTCAAATAGGCTTAGAATGTCATGAAACGTCGAGATTTTAAGTTTGAGCGAAAAAAATTTTCTGTCTGTCTGTCTAACTTTTTTTGTGCGCACGTTTACTCTGGAACCGTTTGAGATATTGACTTGAAATTTGGTACATATATGTACTTTAACGAGATCTAGAACTAGATTATATTTTCATCTTGTTCCGTCGGTTGGGGGGTAAATTGGGGTAAATTTGGGGTAAATAGGTGAATCAAGCAGGTAAGAGTTCATAAAATTAGTATTTAGTATATACAAGAGAAACTAAGGTCTCCAAAAAAATGTTGGCATTAGCCACCCCCACCCCATTATTAAAGGGGATGAAAAAAAATGTGATTTGGTGTGTGTACAAGAACAAGAACCAGAAACGTCAAAATATTTTTTTACTTTATCCACCCCCATTACCACCCCCACCCCACTACCGAGGTGGGGTATCGTTTTATGGGTTTTTAGGGTAGAGGATTTCAAATATTATATTATTAAAGTTCCATAAACAATTATTTCCACATACAAAATTTTTTCGTTGTGAGTGACTTGGATAGAAAATCCGGATGTGGAAGTAGTGATTCCTCGGGCAGCGGTTTTTTTAAGTCTACTTTCGTTGCTCCTTTACCGTTTTTGATTTCATAAAAAAAAACAGTTATTTGAATTTGTTTATAACTAAAATTCCGAAAATTATAAACAACTGCAATAAAAAGGTTTTACTTAAATTTTGAAAAAAAAAAAAATTCTCTCCGTGATCTTAAAGCACTTATAAAGAGCTACAATTTGAGCCATCGTACACATTTCTTGGTTTTGATGGCGGGATTTCACAAGGGTGCAAAGTTTTAGCATCAGTTGTATATCTGAGCCGTTTTAATAATCATTTTGATTTGAAATTTTAAGTGGCGATTGTACCTTGTAAGAGCTATATTTCTCCAAAATTTCATTGAATATTATCTTTTGAAAGAACAGTGATTTGTTTAGAAACGCATAATTTTGCAATATTCACTTTTTTTAAAATAATAATAACAATTGGAATGAATTATAGTTAGGGTGACCAGATTTTTGTGCTGGACACTTCTGCTGGGAAAAAAATTGATGAGCGGGGGGAGCAGAAATCCGAAAAATCATTTCTTGATCCCAACATTTTTTGATGACAGAGGAAACATTTTTTTGATCACAGACAGTACTCCAAAATGCTGGACTGTCCAGCGAAATTCCAGACGTATGGTCACCCTAATTATACCTAGTTTATGTACTTTTATTGTACAGCTCATAACGAACATTTTCCTTCTTTTTGTTGTTTTCCATCGGACTTATAGATTTCGATATATTCAAAGAAAACCGATGAAAAACACGGTAGAAAAAATTAAATTGTTTAAATAAACAATACGCCGACCTCGCAGAAACTACAAAACTGAACTGTGAACTTAAGTTGACCCCCTGAACATGTTAAAATAGAAAAACTGCCCTGGCCATACAATTCACATTAAAATCCTAATTTGACTACACATACATGGTTAGATAGTTCTTAAAAATGCGTGCGCTCTCTAAAAACACTTTACTTCTTTGCAAAAAAACATCACAGATTCAATTTGGATCAATGCAGTTTTATTCATATTTTATTTACAAAAATTTTAATTCCTAGTTTGGCCTGATCCGATGAACAAAACCCGAGAGTAAAAAAAACGAGACAAAAATATGTTTTCCAAAATTAAAACTTATTTCCAAAAAACGCTCACCTCCCAGATTGGACAAAACTTTACTGTAACTTCCTGACAACATACAGGTTGCATTTCCAGAAAAAAATTGACCCCCAAACAATCATTGAAACCGTATTTTTATGCTTGGTTTTATTCGACTATTTGGAATATTGTTGAGCTTGGAATTCTCAACTTGTCATCAAAACTTTGACAGGAGTTTTGTAATTTCGTGTCAAATATTAACATAACCTGATTTCAATAAAATGTCAAATACCATTGACATCACATCAAGTGAAGACGTAATAAAGAATGAATTAAAATTACTGCGCCCAAAAACACACTCCTTAAATCGTTCGGAACATTTATAGAAATTCTCTCTAGATAAGACCCTACTTGGGTTAAAAGAAATTTTGAAATTTTGTAGTGCCAATATTACTTAACTCGAAAATAATGCATTTTTAACGATAATTTAAAATATACCTTTCTTCAAGATCAATTAGGCATCTTGCTAAATACGTGATAAAACCACCGACTTGAGCCTTTGGAACACTGCAGAATTGACGCCAAATAATGGCTTTATAATAGCAACAATCCTCACATTAACGTAGTCCCGAGATCCACGTTAATATGTCATAACAATTAATTTCGAAAACGAGCGTGGAAATGAAAAGTACACGTTTCAATATTATCGCTAGGTAGTTATATTTTTAAACATTTAACTGGGTATGATAATTACACATGACATTTTATAATACCTATGACTGCGAGAATTGATAAAATATAATTATTCCCGAAGATTACCTACGTGTCAGCAGTGTATTTTTACAATAGTCTTTCACTTTTACAGCATTTGAATCTTGCAATAACATTTAAAGGTTATTAGAGGTTTTTTTTCTTAAACAGGCCTTGGCGATTAACAATCGTGTTTATAAATATTAGTAGACACGTAGGAAATGGCAAAAACACCACACCATAACAATCCTTAAATTATTTAACAGTTTACAGTAATTGGTACATTTGAAACAATTCAAACTCTCATTTTAAGCAATTCCTACAGAGAGGGTTGAGCATAATTCAATTACAAATTATAATTAATTCATGATAAAGCATTCATAAAAGACGGAGCACTTTTCAAAATAATGTACAACTAGAGTGTGACTAAAAAAGACTTACCTTTCTACGAGAAGTTCAGTAAGATGTTTCTTAAAGTTTTCTAGCTGGTCTCTAGGGAAGGTATCACTTTTTTCAATAAAACGAATAAAGAACATAACAGCAGTTAAAATCTCTTCCTTCATATTCGTTCGTTCGAATCTTTTTTCATCGGTGTTTAAATGAAAATTAAAAAACTAAAGCTGCCAAATATTGTCTAGGTCTGCCAGAGGTTATCTGAAAGCAAGACAAAAATTTTGTTTTCCACTAGAACTTGCAAACTTGATCATAAAATAATTTATTTTGCCCAATAAAAATATTTACCAGTCACTTAAATTAACGTAAAAACCTTGTATAAAATGGAAATCGTTTAAATATTAGTCTTACAACTATTTTTTTCGACCATAATTTTAAGTAAAAACTAATTGTTTTTACATGACAGGAAACGTTAATCAAACTTGACAAAAATCAGCGTTTTGTCAAATAAATTTACAACGAACCATAAGAAAAGTTAATATTTATTATTTGCATAATATTAAGGTATTTATTCATCACAGGAAATTACTATTTGAAAATCAGGGAAAAACATTTATAAATTTGCCACAAATCATAATTTCATCAGAAATGATAACCCATTAGAGTTGCGGAACAAAGGACAAGAAAAAAACTGAAAAGCCTATACGTAAACAGATGCGGGTCAAAATTATGTACAACTTACAACCAAAACAAAGAACCCGTCTGTTCATGCAGCTGAGCACGTCGTATGTTCATCACCCCGAGGGGTCGAAATCAGCCAGGTGGTCCATTTTCAACGAATTATTTCACATTTTTTACACACACTTAATACATTCAAAACTCTCATTAGGTACTTTCTTGCGTTACACGTATTATTTGTTGTATCGCACATTCTAAAAACGACCTGACTACGTGACATATTTCGTCGATTTTCTATCAAATACACGCGCATTTTTGAAAGTTTTGCCTGTAGATACTTACCTCAAACGTTTTCGATTAATACTTAATATTGCGGAATAACTGTTCGTCATGTATAACACAATTTTTGATAAAGTTTTTGGCAGCACACGCACACAAAGCACGAACAAAATGACGGCGAAAAATGAACTGAACAGGTCGGAAGTGAGTCACAAACTGGCAAATCATCTGTTTTGAGTTTTCTGGCACAATGCGCAGTAGCGCGACGTCTCATTGGCGCGATGTTTGAATTGTTTGGTGGGGATGATTATTCTGTTTCTGAGTTTAGGTACTTAAAACTACGCTTTTTGCAAACAAAATTTACTTTTTCTTTACAAGAAACCAGATATTATTGTTTTATATTAAAATTATGCTAACTATTAGTTATAAACTTTATCCCATTCAGGTACGGAATTAGCCCAGTGGTATTGAGTGGGCACACAGTTTTTAGGTGGGCCAAGGGGTATTATCAAAACAACCCAACAAAATTTTTATCTACTTAAGCACTTTGGAAAATTTACCCACCTAGTGCAAAATAATAGGATGCCTATAATTTGTCAGGGTGCGCTTCACCATAATTTCGTGGCTGATCATTGGCTATGAATAAGAGATACTAATAAGGAGATTTCATAATTGTCCGTTTTAACTAACATCGTAACTATTCCATAATGCAGAAACAAGTGGCACTCGTAACAATTTTTTAAAAAATTCTGAGTTAGAATACTTACATTTCAGCGAGGCTACAAAACAACACCTGGCAATGAGGATAGCAGCTGTGACGTCAACAGTTCGCCTTTGGTGGACGATCCAGGCGAGTGCTCCGTTTCAATGCCGTCATAGGATATTTGTTTATTATGAGATAACGCAGAATCGTAAGCAACGCATACTTTGATTTTACCTATTTAAAATGCTTTCAAAAAAGTGGTGCTTTGTGCCAGGGTGTAAAAATACAACTTATATCGCACCAGATAAAATTATTGTATCGTTCCCAAAATATAAGAAAACAGCTACGAGACGTTTATTGTTGGATGTTGCTGAAAAAAACTGTTCTTTTGTTGTGAACAGCATTTTAAGACAAAACTTGCAACAAAGGTCAAACTTTTACAGTTTTCACAAAATAAATACACTTTGAACGAGTTTTTCGAAAATATAGCAATACTTCAACTATAAGAGCCTGGATATTTTGCTGACCCATTTTCACTCTGTGAAATGCATATTTGAAATCAGTCAATTTTCTTTGCGATTTTCAAGAAATATAATGAAAAATTTTTACTTTGTTAAGAATATCTCGTAAAATATCGATTTTAGGGCATGATACTATGAAATATAAGATACGCTCGGTACGAGTACCAGCTTTTGACCTGCTGTGCGCATAGCGTCACCCTCTAGTCAACTTCAAATCGAGCCCGCGCCGGCGACCATCTACCTAAAAATACATCGAAAACCGTAATATAAGACCTAGAAAACTGATTGTAGGCAATTTTACTTTTTAATATCATAGAACTTTATGACTGCTTTTGTCAGCACTTTTCATTTTGCATAAGGCCGTTGTGGGTTTAAATAATTGGTGCAAGCACATATGATCTTTTGCACCGTTGATTTTTTAACTTTAAAGCTATTTATTTTGTTTTTATTTAATATCAAATTTTAATTCATTTAATTAAACACAATAAATAGTAATAGTAAATAATATACTACTTTAATTAGTTTAATTATGAAACAGTGCATTTAGCTAACGTTATTCAGGAAAATAGACAAACAGTCAAGAATGAGAAATATTTATTTTGTTATTTCGAGATAAATTGCCGGATTCTTTAATGTTTTTATTGCATCTGCAAAATAGCATTTTCGCAGTATGACTTAATTCAATAGCACGGGACATATCAATGTGTTCTCTCAAGGTAATTATTACAAATATTTAATAACCCTCCATTGATTTGCTGAAAAATGTCAAAAAACCCTGAATTCGATTTCATTAAACAACACTAACGTACATTAGTTCTCACACTGCATTATCTGCACTGTATAGTTCGCGAGGGCGTTCTGTATACGGAATTGCAATTTTCTCGAAAACTGTTAATCCTAGAAAAAGTTTTAAATAAAAAAGTTCGCTCAATCGCTTTATCTTCATATGCCCTCGATACACTTGGTATCTATTTCGAAAAACAAAAAAGTTTCTCGTTTGTTGTATTCCAACCTGTAAATTTTCACAGTTTATCGACATAGCCTTAGAAATAAAATCATATTTTCTACACTTATTAAAACTTCATATTAACACATTTTGTTAACAAATATGGATCCATCAGACAGTAAAAATTTGAGATTAATTCGTTGTCCCGTTTTTTTAGTTAGAGCGAGTTAAATGAAAAAATAATTGTATCTATTATTTTACAATTTTCTCATATTTTTGTCTCGAACAACCAAAAGTCATATTTTTTTTTTTATTTTTTTTATTTTATCGAAGGATAAGCTTGTAAACACTTCTGTTAAGGTAATTTTAGTTTACATCTAAACTAAAAATTGACCGCTGAACTAGTTGACTTTTACGTGACGTAACATCGGGAACTGCAGTAAGGGGAGGTATGCGTGAGAGCGTATCTCTATTTCTTAGTATCATACCCTAAGTATGTCAAGAAAAATTATTTTTGTATTTTCTAAATAGATCGTCCTGATATCGAGCAAAAGCTTCAATTTTGTTCTTATAAAGGTGCATTTGATTTCTGATATTTTTTTTGTTCAAAAATTCAACGAGAAAAACTAAAAAGTAATTATTCATAGTATATTTTCTCAATTTTATGATGGTAAATAAGTGAACATTGACTTAAGAATAAATTGTTTTGAAGCTTCTTAAACACTCACTTTTTCAAGTATAAAAATGTAAAATTTGGAGCCAATGCGATATTTCCAAATTTCCACCACGTCAATCGTACAAAAATAAATATAAAATGAGCTAAAAGTAATTTTCTCTCTAAAATCAGTATTTTAGAAGATAACGTATTAATTGATATTACTACACCCCACTTTCTTGCATGATCCTTATCTGAATTTTCGGAGAAAAACCAATGGCATATTGTTACGTATGTAATGTACTAAATTTGAGCAAAATCTTTTTAGAAACGTTTTTGAGAAAATCATTTTTTCATTTTCTTTCTATGTGAACTACCCTTGATTTTAAGGGTAGATGAAAAATAAGAAAGTTCGATATTTGTAAGACAAGATAAATAGGAGATAGATATCGAATTTCTAGCTGGTGAATGTTTGTTCAAAATGTTTATACCCACTGAAATTTTGTAGCGATATCCATTTCATTTCATACCTGAACAAAGTATTGACCGCCTGGCCTTGGCAGCCTGGGTCCCAAGTGCACCCTTAATTTTTTGAAATTTCAGAAAATAAGGCTGAAAAAAAAAATGAAAATATTCTTGAAATTTGATACCCCGGATGTCCTGGATAGGTCTCCGATATAGACAGGCAATTGCAAAGCTGCACTATTAGTGGTGATATTTTAGCCTCTAATTTTGTCAGCAGATTTCTAATGCTATGAAAGGAATTAATGTTAAAAGCCAGATCTAAAACACAGTGAAATATATCTTTCGCTTTGTTTTAAGTAGGTAGATACCTAATACAAAAATCAGGCATCTTTCCCTCCAAACTATGGACAAATTTCTATATATGTCTTCTCCAAAATTTTGGTATTGTTAATATCCCCAATAGCACACGATGTCCACCGGACGTTCGTTTTATGTCCATTTAATGTACTGACATCCATGGACATAAACTGGACGTCTACCGGACGTCTATCATCGGATTTACTTTTAAAATTGTACGGAATGGATGTACTCTGAATGTCCATTTTATGTACGGGAAGTATGTACATTTTATGCCCATATAGGGGCAGGAGATGGAAGTCCATTCGTGTTCGTTGATTTAAATAGTATATTTTTGTAATAAATGATAATATCTCCATACCACTTTCTTTCCAACACGTTTCCGAGATATGTATACATATCAGTGAATACCACACTGAACATCCAAAATATGTGCCCCAACGGACGTCCTCTGAATGACCAATTTATGTACAGCAAGTACACATATTTTACGTCCCTATAGGGACAGCAGCAGCACGTCTATTTAATATTCGCTGATGTAAATATTCTATTTATGTTGTAGATGACGATATTATTCCTTTACTGTGAAAATTTAGCAGATGTAATATGTTTGTCACTGAAGGTATTGCCTGTCCCTTACTATTAACTATAACTACTTACTATAACTATGTATTGTATTTTTACTATTATAACTTTATATTAATTATATAACTGAAGCATATTTCTTTTTATTATTATTATTATAAATATACGTACTTACATTAAAATATTCTTACCTTGACCTCGGCAAAGGTCATACTTTTTTAAAGAAACTTGTGAATAGGACTAAGAGCGAACCACTGATGTCAATCCAATCGTTTTGACAGCAGTGAATATTTGAATTTCTACTGCACACGACATCATAGTTTTCACTGAAATTTTTTCATATTCCCATTATACAGTTTGTATTCTATGATATTAGACCAAAATTACATGTTTTAAATTTTTTTAAATCTCCCTCCATTATTATCAAAATATCTACCCAACTTAAGCAACGGAAAAACGGATATCGAAAACAACAGTGAAGAAAACAAATACTGCAGCAAAGTGTGCTTTTAAACAGTTCAAAATCGAACTCCATATGTAATAGTCAATGTTGTTGCTCTTCAAATCCTCCATCACCTTGTTCACTTTGGATGTTTATGAGTGGAACACCTTGTATATAGGAAGGACCTACAACGCAAATGCAAAAAAAAACATGGAAAGTGCAAGGCCGTCGAGAATGAGTTTGGGCTGTGGGACTAAAAACTCGCTTGGGTTCAATCGGATTATTTTTTTCACGTATTGTAACTTTTGACTCTTGGCAATAGTTCATTTAATTTACCAAATTTACTATGTGAGATTTTGGATCATACTAGTTTGAGATGGTTTGTGGCAAGTCGAGCTTAGTGCCCGTGATGAATTTACCAATCTGCTGAAATAATTTGTAACCTTCTAGTCCCACAATTATTTCCGTCTACTGCTTATCTATTAGTTTGTCTAAATTTTAAAGATGAGTGCTACGTAGTTCCAGTACTTGCAAACTGTAAGTAGAAAACTTTGTTAAAAGCGTTGCTGGTCTCGTTGCAGTTTGAAATTAATATTCCCGTTTAATATCAGGAGTAAGCATTTTGTTAACGAATCATTAGCCTATATTTTGGTGCAAGTGCGTGATCATTTGCCTAAATAATTTTGGGTTCGAAGTTTAGCCGACAGTAATTAAAGACTACCTTAAATAAATTAGTATAATAAAAGTATTCATGTAGATTATTTTATCATTTGTTTGGTACAGTTTATAAGTGTTTTTTATGTATTTTAATGTTTTCTGTTCATACCTACTGTTTTTAGTAAAGTTTTTGTAGTACTTTTTAATATTTGGTAATTTCGCAAATAATTCAATTGTTTTGACAATTTCATGTTGGCCAACTAAGCGAATTTATTTTATTTGGCATTTTCTTCTTCTTACGATTAATATTGTTTATCTAACAAAAGCATTATTGTTGCCCATTGCCCTGCCAAAAATTAATCCCCTGAAAGCCGACCCACTGTACTTTTTTACGCAGCGCTCCTGGGAATATGAAAAAGATAATCTTGGATGTGGCGAGAAAACATAAAGAAAAAGAAATAGAAACAGAGGGATTAATGATACAGTCTGTTCAATTCTTTTTTGTAATATTTTATTGCCATGCAAATAATAACGTTAATAATTTACATGAAAATATATTCATTTAAAATATTGTCACAGTTTAATAAAGGAGGTCATTAGCAAAACCTAATTTTAATTAAATTAACTTTCAACGAGGTAGACGTATCTTAAAATTTCTTATAAAAAAAAGCTTAAAAATATTCTTTAAAATAGGCCATTGGTAATTAAGTACTGAAATTCATTGTATTAAGTAACTAGCGCCTATAACACCTTACCTAAATCTTACTAAATACATAAAAAATAATTTGTCTCAATTAAAAATATATTATAGAAAAATATCATTGCTAAAAATAAAAAAGTAAAAAATTCTTATTGGTATGGAAAATCTTTTTGCAACATAAATAAATTATTTGTGAAATTGATCGATGCACAATTTGCAGGACCAGGAACCCTCTGGAGGATTTACTAGTGGAGGTGAAAGACAATACATATGGTACCCGCGGTCACAGTCGTCACAGAAAAGAAGTTGATCCTGTAACAAAAAAACAGCGGCACAATATTACTGACCATCGACAGTCCAGAAATATAATTCAATCAGTTAAAATATAGTTTATTATCACGGATTCTATTGTCTACAAGGACCTTAAAATGTTTAATCATCTACAGACCCATATTAAAGATAATCTCCAATCGGGATTTCAAAATAGCAGTAAAGAATTTTCTTATTTCTTATTTCAAACCTGACTATAATTTACAAGAATTCTTTGACGATACATTTTAATATTAATATATATGTTTACTTGAAAATGTATTTGTATATATTGTATTTTGTTTGTCTTATACAATTTTTAAGTCACTTATTATTAATTCATTTTTTTTAACTTTAACAACAAGAATTTGTATTCTTCTGGACAATAAAGTATATTTTGATTGATTTGAAAACCATGTCATTAACAAAATAAAGGGGATCCCAAGTAGTATATAAGCAAGTAAATAAAACAGATAAAAATATAGATTTACAATGTGTCCCCGGATGGGGAATTTTTAGAATAGCCTGTATAATTTATTTCAAGTTTAGCAACTGTTTGGGACTTCCTAAGGCAAGCAAAACATTGAGACTTTTTCTCAGCGTATCAAAAATATAGAGTGAGATCCCAGAGCCGCCAGACCTACGTCATTTTATCAAAGCTAATATTTTGACAGCGAATAGTGTAATATATCTAGTTAAGAACGTATGAGTATTTGCTAGCTTAAAAGCGGGGCGCTTTTGCAGAAAACAGGTACAAAAGGTACATAAAAATTTTCTCACTTACGTTAAAGTATGATAGCTGATTTATTTTTCAAGTGACACGCTAACGACATGGTGTAAGCGTCAATCTCTGAATCTTAAGGTCCGTGGTTCGATCCCTGAGCGTTCTCAGCTTTTTTTCTTTCAAATATACGTACTAAGAAAAAAAGTTATGGCCAAAAATAATAAATATTTCCCTATTGGTTGTCTCTTTCTTGGTAATCGCCACCTTAAGTTAATATTTGTTGAAAAAAAAAAAAGCTAAGAACGCTCAGGGATCGAACCACGGACCTTAAGATTCGGAGGTTGACGCTTACACCATGTCGTTAGCCTGTCACTTGAAAAATAAATCAGCTCTCATACTTTAACGTAGGACAGAAAAATTTGTATGTACCTTTTGTACCTGTTTTCTGCAAAAGCGCCCAGCTTTCAAGCTAGCAAATACGCATACGTTCTTAACTAGATATTACACTATTCGTTGTCAAAATATTAGCTTTGCTAAAATGACGTAGGTCTGGCGGCTCTGGGATCTTGGACTATAAGAAAGTTTACAAGAGTACACATTCTATATGCATATTTAATGATGCAGAATTGTTAGATTTTTGTCTACATCTAATCCAGTGGCAGTCGGGGAAATTTAGGTTAGCCATATATTTGTATTGGATGCATGAGAACAGTCATACTTTAAGGAATGATTATCAAGGCTAAATGAAGAAGTTTTGGCAAATAAACCCTCCCCTCTCTCTCCTCCAAATTTGTGAGAAAACCCTATTATTTGGGTCCCAAAATACTTGCAAAATTCAAAATCGCGCCTTCAATATGGCGTCCTAGACTTGGTTAACTTATAATTTTTAAAGATCCCTGTATAGTACAATAACTGGAGGTTGTAACTTCGGAATAATGTCATATTGAACGGATTTCGTTCATTTTTGGCAGCATAATAGTAAATGCTTTACAGAAAAGTTTCTATATTGTGCGGGGGCTTGCTAATTTATAGGGGGTGGATGCCACCCATTCTCAGGGGGTGGCACTTTAAAAATATATATATTTGTTGGAGCTGAAATAGAATCAAATTATAAGAAGAAAAGGTTCTATGCAATTTTTCACATAAATTGATAGTTTTTAAGTTATAACGACTTCAAAATAGCGATTTTAGCTTTAAAAAAAGGTATTTCCAAACGGCTTTCGTCAAGTATCTCAAAAAGTATTACTTTATTGAAAAAATGTTACAGACCAATTTCAGAAAGTACAAACTGGGAATTAATTATATTTTTTGTTTATTGATGTAGGATTAATAATTTCAGAGATATTTAAGTTTATATTTGGTATCCAAGTGTTTCGAAATTACCTTTAAAGTTTTTTTCTAAAGCTTTAAATGAGCAAAAGGAATTGAGCATCTAGGTAATGCTACATCTTAACGAAAAACTGTATTTGAGATAATTTTTTTAAATTACTGGCTAATTAGAGTAACAAAATGGCGACCTTTTTATATAAAAAAATATAATACGCATATTTTTCCGTCATAACTTCTTTATTTCTTATGCTACAGGAACGAGTAAAAAATAATTTGAAAGCGCAATTAATTGTCTTTAATTTCATTTCTTAGCATGCGTGACGTAGATTGTCACAGTTTCTGAGATATTTAACATTTAAACTGCATTTTTCGTCTTATAAACGTTCGGACGCCATTTGTAAACTTTCATATCTCCGAAACTATTAAATCTATGTAAATAAATAAATAAGCGAAATTCATTATCAGTTTATGAGCTTTATTTTTGGTCTCTACCCATTTTTCAATTAAACTAATATTTATCGAGATATTTGGAAAAGGAAAAAAAAATTATGTTTTATCAAAAATACCTTTGTAGTTTAAACTGTATTTTTTTTCTAAAGCAAGTGCTGTATACAAACCAAAAAGTTTGAGCATCTACATCATGGTATATATTAATGAGAAACAGTGTTTGAAATTTGTTTTTCTTAATTACTGGCTAATTACAGTAACAAAATGGCGACGTTGTTATTAAAAAAATGTGTAGATGCACATTGCTTTGATCATAACTTCTTTATTTTTTATGCTACAGAAACAAATAAAAAACAGTTGAAAGCATAATTAATAACCTATTATTCCACCTATAAGCACCCTTGACGTAGGTGTCACAATTTCTGAGATATTTAACTCTCACTCTAAATAATTCTCTTATGAACTCTTGGATGCCAATTGTAAACTTAAATATCTCCGAAATTATTAATCCTACATCAATAAACAAAAAATATAATTAATTCCCAGTTTGTACTTTCTGTAATTGGTCTGTAACATTTTTTCGATAAGATAATACTTTTCGAGATACTTGACGAAAGCCGTTTGGAAATACCTTTTTTTAAGCTAAAATCGCAATTTTGAAGTCGTTATAACTTAAAAACTATCAATTTATGTGAAAAATTGCATAGAACCTTTTCTTCTTAAAATTTGATTCTACTTCAGCTCCAATAAATATATATTTTTTTAAGCGTTACCCCCTGAGAGGGGGTGGCATCCACCCCCTATAAATTAGCAAGCCCCCGCACAATATAGAAACTTTTCTGTGAAGCATTTACTATTATACTGCCAAAAATGAACGAAATCCGTTCAATATGACATTATTCCGAAGTTTTGCATATTTTTTACCTCTAGGTACTGTACTAGTAGCGGAACAAGGGCATTTTGCTAGTAAAGTATAAAAAAGCCTCATCCCTCCTCCTATACAAATACTTACATCATTATCTGAATTTCCACAAACAGAACAACATTTGCATTCAATACATTGCCAACGATACTTCTTCACTGATATTTTCATATTATCTGTAAACTGAAGGCATGTTGGGTGTCCTGCAAGAAATAGTTGGTTTTTAGCGACATAAACACATTCACGATACAATGAAGAATACGACATATAAGTATCACTTGATAGGTAGTAGTAGAAAGGTCTCAAAATACAATAATTTTATATATTTTTTTACGTTACAAAATAGTTTTGTATGAGGTTTTATTTTTTTAAATGTTGCTATAAAAATTCCAAATATTTTTTTAATGCTGTTACTTTTATTTTCAGTGTTATTGAAGTTTACATAATCACCACTATTCTTGTGTAACTTGATATCTATTCAATATTGAAAAGTTTACAATAATAGGATATTTGTCAACAGTTGTTATTCTGGTGCAATCAATATTGATTTTTTCTCAATAATAATTTAGACATTTAGCTGAATAAAACGTACATTTTTTTCAAAGATTGTTGGGAGGGAGGGGAGAAAATTTCTAATTTTACATAAACCGAAATTAATTATACTTTAACGAAACTTAATGAAATTATAGATCCTGTAGGTGTAAACTATTTTTTTTCCTAAAATTATAACTTTTTGAATGAACTTTGCAATGGTGATAAAAATAAATTTTGTATGTTATTTTAAAGTTACATTTCGTGCATCTTTGTAAAATGCATTTTTTTGTAATGTATTTTTTGTATTGAAAAAAATGTATCCTGCAAATAATTTTGTCATCTGTGAAAAGTGCTTTAAAAAAAAACAAACAATTAAAAAAAAGACCCTTCTACATTAATCAGAAGCTGAGACATTATATCTATAGCATTTCGTGCATTTATTTCTGTACATATTTAAATTTTTTGAGCTGAAATTGGCACTGCCTATGCTCTAATGCATGAGAAGTTTAGTGAATGCATAAAATAAATTTTAATCGTTAATATACCTACAATTATGCAGGTATTTGGGCAAATAATCAGACACATGAAACCCGTGAGGGTACAAACAAATTCATCGGTATATAAAACAAATACTGTGAAAATTATTATGGGCTACTGTCGACAATACGAATTGAAGTTTTCTCCGTGCATGAATTTGTATGTATCCAAGAAAAACCCTCACAGGGTTCTTTTGTCTGATTTGCTCGAATACACGCGCTAGTTCATCAACACCACGATTGCCACGACAAGAATATTTCCCCCACTCCTGTTACTAAGGCTTCGAGGTTCTAGGAGAACATGCGGAGATGATATCCATGCATTCTATTTCCTCGTCTAGAGTGCTCAGACAAAGTCAAACACGTTTCGCGAAACATGTCATTTTTTGCACTAATTGATAGAATTGGGCTTCATTGAAAAATAAGCAATAAACTGTATTCTTGTGGTGGTTAGACTTCAATGCTGTCTATTCAATATTGATAATTGAAAGAAAAAGGTTAAACCAGTTGTTAGAGATTTCAAGTTGATTTCATTCACGCGTCCTTAAGTACACTTCTGTGCAATGAAATCCAGTACACTTATTTTTCGTTATATTAAATCATTATTTATTTCATATCTGTTATGTACAGCTTATTTGAATAAAGGATTTATTATTATTATTATTATTATTATTATCAGTGTCATATTTTTGCAATGCCAAAATTAACTGAACATGAAAAAATTTAATTCTCTCTGAAATTGAAGAGGGATGGTTTATCAGAGTTGCTAACCATTATCAATTGAATAAAAGTACTGTTATGAGTGTGAAGAAAAGGTGGGATGAGGAAGGTAGCTTATAGAGAAAAGACGGTTCAGGCCGATCGAGAAGTTCAAATCTTGTTCAAGATGAAGATGAAGCCGAAAATCCGTTTCAAACAGCAAATTTTCCAGCATCGAGGTCAACAGCTAGCCGAAGGATAGGAAAATCGGAATTAAAAAACTGTACAACTGCTAAGAAGACCATATTAACAGAAGAATAGAAGCAAGCCCGAATTCTGTTTTGTTTAAATTATGTCTATTGCCTGTGTTTTGGAACAATGTTGTGTTTACCGATGAAAAAGTTTTTCAGTCTTGTAATGACGGACATATCCGGGTGTACTGTTCTGCAAATACCAGGTTTCACGAACGTTACGTGTCTCTGCGGAACAGGTCTGGGCGATTTTCTGTTAATGTTTGGGCATGGATAAGCATGCATGGCCCTGGTGTAGCATGGCGTATTATGGGTAATAGTAGATTTAATGGACAGGTTTATAGGGATATTTTGAAAAAAATATGCCTCCTTCGGTGGGGCAATTATATCCAAACAAGACAACTGTCCTATTTATACTACCAGGATAATTACTCAATGGTTTGGGAACAATGATATAGAATTATTACTGTGGCCTTCGCATAGTCCCGATATAAACCCAACTGAGAACGTCTGGGGTTTGCTAGTAAAAAAAAAATTATGAACGAAACTTCAGACCAAGAAATGAAGCAGAATTGTGGTCGGCCACTGAAAATTGCTGGGAGGAGCTAAAAGAAAAAGAAAACTATTGTCGTAGATTAATTGCTTCTATGCCAACAAAATTTAATCGTTGCACAGAAATGTACCTAAATAAAAAGTTATTTTATTGATATAGGGTCTACAAAATGATGACGTGAGGTAAATATTTTAAATTAATTATTACACTCAAAGAAATAGTATGGGTAAATTCAACAAAAAAAAAATGGTTAACTAACAATATCGTTAATTTTGTTAAACCAAACTATATTGATGGTATTTTTAAACAAGAGGTGATTGTTATTTTAATTAATAAAAAGTTGTCCTACAACAAAACAAACATTAACTTAAAAAATAGATGAATAAGACTATTATTTTGTTCGTCTGACTCAGAGATGGGTCAAGGAAACTTTCCATTGGAAAGTTTCCAGGAAATTTTCGGAAGTTTCCGGAACGGAATTTTGATAAAAATGAAAGTTTCCTTTTAAATATTTGAATATTCCGAAAGTTTCCAAAATTCCGGGAAAGTTTCCAAATTTTTCACGAATATTTACAGTTGTTCTTATAAATTTGAAATTGCCGCCACGATGATCTAACATAACCTCAAACGCCAGAAATCCAGATATTCTTTCGAAATTATCAAAAATTAATCCGATGTTTGATGACTCAGGGTTTCATATGGTCACCGCTCGGATTATTACTATTGGCACAGAATTTCTCTAATTTCGTGCTATTGGCTATGATAACGGATGAGTTGACAGACACATGATAAGTTACGTTTATTTCTTTACTCACACTCTATCGCTTCTCGATGAATAATATCTAGCATTTTTTTCTGTTACATTAAAAACGAAAATGATTAAAAAGAAATATACTTTTATTTTTTTACAAATTATAAGATATTTAATAGTTTTAGTTTTATTTTAATAAAATTATGATGAATGTTATGTTGTGTTATAGTGGTTTAATTTATTTTGATATTATTTTCTTATTATTTTTTTAAGTGTTAAAATTTAAAGTTAAATAAACATTTATTTATTATTTTATTCATTTGTTTTATACTTTTAATTCAATATAACTATAATATGATATTTAGATCTTATTTCTGTCTGGCCTTCTACATTTCCGTTTCTGCACAAAATAGGAGTTACGACTTACATATGATATTTACATAAATTTTTAATTTTATAATCCACATATTTATCACATTCTATAAATTATTTTATTTATATTTAATTATTTAATAATTCAAACAAAACAAATTACTGGGTAACCACCCAATTGCTCCATATTCTTCATATAGCACAGGGCACATATAGCGGGTGTCATATAATATCAATTATTTGGTAAAAGTCTGTAAAAGTAATGTAAATAATATATTTATATGCACTTATTTGGTATCAAAATGAAGCTTAGATCATCACGAATCAGATTTCACCATAAAATAGACTCTGAATATTCCCAATGGAAAGTTTCCAGGAAAGCTTCCTGGAAACTTTCGGAGTAATCAAAACTCCGGGAGTTTACCCATCTCTGGTCTGACTATTATTTTGTTGAATTCTGTCAAATTAAACTAGATAATAGTATATTTTATTTTTAACTATTATCGAATTGTAATTCTACAAACCAATATTATTGTCGTCTTCTAGAAGTTCTAAAAGAATTACCTTAAAATTTGCTTGCTTACCACGTAGTCTATTACAGAAATTATTCCCAGATGACGCCACATACAAATCACTGACAATAATCAATCATGCATTATCTTACACTCTTATGAATTTATAGAAAATTAATAACATGATTGCAGTGTTCAAATTCTCTCAGGGATCATCGATATATTTGGATGGATCTTATAAACGATCTATAATCTTTGGTTTGGGTGGTCTGATGTCTCAATACTGAGATTTTGGCTAACCAAAAAAAATTTCATCATACAATAAAGTGTAGATCAACCTAAAAATTAGTTGGTGAACAAAAAACAAAGTCGTACTATTTAATTGTAAACCAAATTGAAAATGGTTAGTGAACATAAAAAAATGTCATTGTACTATTTAATTTGTTACAAGAAGATATGATTATTAAACTACTATTTGTTTACGAAAACAAATAAAGTTGTATGACTATTCTTTACTGATTGATTTAACTATGAAACTAGATAGGCGCGATTTCATGTGCTCTTTTTGGTTGAATTTACCTATCATTTTCTTTGAGTGTATATATATTTTTAATGGTAAAATATAAACACGATTAGTTTTTCTCTTACTCAGCTACTTTATACATGATTATTTCACGCAAAATTTTGGAATGAATATGAGATATATTATCCACTCACCTTACCCGAGCAACTTTTAGAGGTTTTTGTATGTCTAATAAGCAAACAGTTCAAGATTTAATTATAGAATTAGCTGCACATCTCATAGATGGAGAAAGAGAAATCAGCATTAAAAAAAAATACAAATTCTAATTGCGGTAATTTCATTTGCAAAAGGTATAATCACGATTATATAGCATTTCATTTCATGAATAGATTGTTATTGTTAATTTTGTGACATAACCACACAACATCCGTTCGCACCTGCCACTGCCACTAATAAAATATGGTGATATTTGAAAAATATCACGGTATTTTGTCTATTGGTGCTATTGTGTAAAAGGTACATTTCCAACTTATTCAAGCTTATTGATAAAGATATCAATATTGAAAATGAGTTATCGATGTGGAATATGAATACAAAGCAAAAAGCAACATTGATGATGAATTCAATAATCAAATCAGTATTGTAGATGTTAGTGTGCACAAGAATACTAGCGATTAAACATATAATAAAATGAGCATACTTTAGTAGCATATTAGACGAGAATTTTCATTTACCTACCTCTATTATTTTCATCTCAGAACAAATATTGGACCGGAGTCCCAAGATACAAAAAGCATAGGGCCCCTAAACTCCTAGATCCGCCCCTGATGGTCTAGTACAATGTGACTCACGTAAATCATTAACTTTTATTACAACTATTTTTTTTATTTGCTGATTAACGCGTATATGCAAGTTTTGTATAATTTTTTTAGGGATATTAAGTAATCATCATTATTTCGGGAGCGCACTTGTTTTTTAGGCCTATTTTTTGTAATTTTAATGATAAGCTGTCATTGGTTTGACATTTTTTGCCGTAACTTGATCTTATATAGAAAGATAATGGTGCGAGAGCTACGTGGCTTTTTCGGAAACTCATCGTTACAAGCATTTTCTATGCGCTGATTAAATTCTATCTAAATAACAACAAAATAGACTTCTGGCATTTGTCAGCCCATCGATTTGGCCATGGTTCAAGATATAAAAATCAGTGAAATTATATCATCTTTACAAGGCTAATTTTTTTTGTGTGTACATATTTTATGTTTAGAATGAATAAAATGAGATCGCCAGAAAGTGTGGGCCGTCAGGGGCACAGCCAGAAAGGTCAAAGATGTAAAGAAACGGAGTTATATAACATGATCGTTACAAGATTTTTTTTAATCTGAGCATGTTTATTTAATGTTTTGAACAAAGAAAAAATTTCCAGAAAGAAACACCCGTCAGTAAGGCTAGCCAGAAAGAAAATGTTTAGGATTTGGAAAATTGGATTTTTTTCGCATATTCCATCTCAGAACTCTAAACTCATCGTTACAAGTTCTGGCTCCTTTTTAAAACGTAAATATAAGCTCCTTCAATAATAGAATAGCCTCCCTAGAAAGTAGTGTCAACAAAAGTACCATAGGCTCTTAAATATACAGGAATTTAACACTTTTCGGCTAACTTGACTTCCTACCGTGCCTCAGATGTATTATATCATTATTACCTTTCTGGCTGCGCCTCCTGATGGCCCACACTTTCTGGCGATCTTATTTTATTCATTCTGAACATAAAATGTGTACACACGAAAAAAAATGAGCCTTGTAACAATAACATAATTTCACTGATTTTTAGACAGTGTTCCCATAACCATAAAAATATCTCAAAGTTCATCAAACGATGATGTGCCGAAAAAGCCACCTAGCTCCCGCTCTATAAGGTTTATACTGTGTACCACTCTACTTTTATAAGTTTCAAGTTCATTTTATCTTCATATTGGTCCAGTGTTTGCTTAAAAGAGTTCAGAAATAATAAATGTAATATTAAAATTATCCAGATTTCTTCATGGACATTTTATAGCTTTTCACTCCCGATATCGGATTATAAGGCTTTTAAAAAACAGTTGGAAGGTATAGCCTTATGTGTTTTCTAGAAATGGAGGAAGATGATAAAAAGGTCTTGCTTTGGATAACTGGGCTTAGGTTGCATTGTATTGTCATTTTATTGTATATTTAATCGATGTTGTTTTAGTTTGTAAGTAATAATTAATCAAAATTTTATAATTAGATAAAGTTTAGTTAGCGTGTTTTTCAATATTAATATAAGTATTAATTAAGCCAACAAATTAAAACAACATTGATTAAACGTACAATAAAATGACAATCCCAAGGAACAATTTTAGTTTCTTAAATGTATACAAGGGTGCTATAAAACTATTTATAAAATGCCTTGAAAAATCTATTTTGCTGTAACAATATCCTTAATACCACCATAAAGCGACTTGTAGACTAAAAGGGCCCATCTTTATGAAGGTTGTTAAGGCCTTTTTAAATTCCATCATAAAACTCCTTAGTGAGGCATAGTGCTGCCTTGAAAACCCTGTTCGTGTCGTTTTAAAACCTTTCCTTAAACCTATTTTAAAGCTGTCAGAAGCTTTTCTATTAGCTTCCTGCATTTCTAGAAAACACCTAGAAGGCTACTTTAAAACTTGTTTTTAAAACTCTTATAAGTCCATATTAGAACTGAGCAGGGGCGGCTGGTGAAATTTCAACAATTTTTTTCTTGTCTGTGGCGCATGGGACCCATACGAAATATGGGAAATAACATCTAGAGAAGCACTCCTCTAACGACCCCTAAAAAATTTTGAAAAAGCAGTTTGCGAAAAAAATTTTCAAAATTCGATTGACCCCTCTAGGTCTAGGGACTCCTGTTTAAAATTAATTTTTTTTGTCATATACATTTTACTTTTCATAAAAATACAACAACAGGTTTTGAAGTTTATGAAAATATTTCCATTACTAACTGAGATACAACGAATTGAAATTTTTTCATTTGTTAAATTGTAAATTACAAAATTTCAGTTCATTGTGTTTCAGTTAATAATGAAAATATTTTCATAAACTTCAAAACCTGTTGTATTTTTATGAAAAGTAAAATGTATATGACAAAAAAATTAATTTTAAACAGGAGTCCCTAGACCTAGGGGGGTCAACCGAATTTTGAAAAAAATGTTCGCAAACTGCTTTTTCAAAATTTTTTAGGGGTCGTTAGAGGAGTGCTTCTCTCGATGTTATTTCCCATATTTCGTATGGGTACCATGCGCCACAGACGAGAAAAAAATTGTTGAAATTTCACCAGCCGCCCCTGGAACTGAGAAGCTATAAGAATGTCCACGAAGGAATCCAAATAATTTTATTATTGCATTTATTTTTTCTAAACTGATTTAAGCAAACACACCATCAGACTTATTGAAGATAAAATGGAATTTGAAATTTATAAAGCTTAGAGTGGCACTAGAACCTCTCTAAGGCCGATTTAAAAGGTAATAAAAAGACATCAGGTATGATAAAAAAATTTAAATCAACGGCAGTTTATCGTTAAAACTACATAAGAAAGGCCCAAACAACAAGAGCCCCTCAGAAATAATAATGATTTTAATATCCATACAAAATTTGCATAGACACGTAATCAGCAAATTTAAAAAAGTGGGCTGCTTCTCGGTTCCCACGGTAATTTTTCGTAGTTTCTTGTAATTCTACCTTAATTTACTAACGAAAAAGTGATAATTATTGATAATTATAATTGTGAGATTGACCTTAAATATTTTTATATAACAAGAAAAACATGGCCGGCCAACTAAAAACCTAATTGTCATTTTACAGTCCTCTCCAGTGTTGCCAGGTCTAGTGAAATTTCACTAGATCTGGTGATTTTTTTTAAATCTAGTGATTTAGTGACAACTTTTACGAAAATGCCCATTTTTAATGATTTTGGAATCATCCAATTTATTGCCCTCTACTTTACCTCGATCAGCAGCTCTTAGACGAGAGAGACGCGTGGAGCGGGGAATCGAATGAAAGAGACAGACATATCTGATTTCCGTGCAAAAGACACAGACAAAGATGCCTGTAGTGTCTACAGCTGACGTAGGCTGTAGACCCTAACAGAATCTCTTTCATTCGATTCCCCGCTCCACGCGTCTCTCTCATCTAAAAGCTGCTAATTGAGGTAACCGTATAGTTATTGACCGTGAATCGCTACAATCGAATAGCCTGGGCTCGTTGCCCTCTAGCGGCTCGTAGACAAACAGTACTTTCTAGTTACAAACCATTTAATACAATACAGAGTACGAAGTCTGGCAACGAAATAATCAGACAGAGGACGCTCAAAACTATGCTGTGCTCAGAGAGCTCAAGAAAATTACATGTCCTACAAACACTACAACTTTTGAAAATTAAAGATGAGAGCTTTAATTTCAAATCTAGTGAAATTTTAGTAAGATTCAGTAACTTTTTAAAGCGTCGTCTGATAACTTTTAAAATTTTGATCTGGCAACACTGGTCCTCTCATTAAACTATATATTCTAATAATGGTAATGACCTAGAACATTTACTCTAAATGAAGCCCTTTTAGTCTTTTTGTATACTATCACAAATAATCCCTTTCTTACAAAAATGCAAATGCACTTGGCGAAGATCACATGGACTTGATAAAAGCTGTAATAAAACGTTTGGGACGCTGACATTTGATACAAAAAACTTAAAACTTAACCTCAAAATAATTTGTATGTGTGTGTGTTTTAACAGTCCTTTTAAAATGGCCACTTTTTTTTATTTTCTTCCACCTTTCCAAAAAAGACTTAATTACACATCAGTAAGTCGTGAATTGCTTTAACACACACACACACACATGCATCAACGGCACTTCAGACAGACATATTGTTTATTATTTTTATAATAAATGTTTTATTGGGTTTTGGAAAGTGTTTTATGGAATTAAAATTTGCCTTTTAGATTTATAGAGGCCTTTTTTTCTTCATAACGGTTTCATCACAACATTTATCAAGGATGATTTAAGAGTCTAGTTTTGTAATGGTCTTTAATAAGTACTAATAGGCATTGAAAATGTCTAGTTTTAAAAAAGATTTAAAATGCATTTATTGCAAATATGTTAAAACCATAAAGAATAATTTAAAGCCTCTTTAAATCTAAATGGAATTTAAGACGTTCATAAAACTAATTAGCTTTATGGAGAGTTTTATGTAGGTTATGATAAACCCATTACAAATACATATTATCCTAGAAGCAAATTAGCTTTATAATTAGGTCTTACAGAATGCTTTAAAACTTACTTTATAAGAGCAAGTATACTTGAAGCCTAAAAGGCCTTAACTACATCAATAAAGCACAAGACTATTTCCTTTCTTAAAACCTCCTCAAGTCCAAAATAACTTTTAAATTGTTCCTTGGGATACGATGCAAGTTAAGTCGAGTTATTAGAAGCGCGTGGCAATATACCATGTAAACATAGTTGTAAAGCAATACCGACATATTCAGTATGTCCCTACGGAATTTGCACACTGATATAATTTTGAGTTAATGACTTCAGAATATTACTAAGGATGATGTGCACTTCTATATAGAATTATATTAGAATTTAAAGTCGCAACTTTTGATTTAAGATAAATTTGTAATTAATTATTCTAAAAATTGCTTACTGGCAAAATGTAACTCAATGTCTCATTTTATAAAGAATAAATAAATAGTCCGACTGTAGATACCATGAGTCAAACTTGGTTTACCATGTATGTAAAAATTGTACTGTTTCAAACTCAATTTAATGGCAAATGCAAAATATTTTAATGAAATTAATAATCAAAATTGTTATTACAATAAAGAGAGAATCTGTTTTTATTAATATTAAAATTTGTATGCGGTCCCTACTGTTGAGTTTATCATTTATTATTTTAAACAATAACTGAAAAATTTTAAACGAAAATGTATACTTTTTCAGAACTTACCTTTCGATCTCATTAGTAAATTCACGGGAGAGGAGAACGGAGGAGGGAAATTGAGTGCCGAAGAACAGTGATCTTCCAAGTTACGTAATTTTTCTTTAACATTATTTTGAATGCATCAAAATAACAGATGGCCAGGAAAAGATGCATCCCAATGCATTAAAATATGTAGAAAAATTTTGCAGAAAAATTCACATAAACTGAAGTGCACCGTACCTCGGCACTGAAAAATCAAACATGTCTTATTTATTGGCATCATTTATTGCACAATTTTACTACACTTGCAATAATCATCCTTGGAAAATAACTGTTCTTTACAACAACTCAATGCATGTGCCAAAATTTGAATGCTTTCCACAAAAGCATGAAGCTCACGGTTACGGCAAAAACGTAATGTGATCGGTGAGCAACAAAAACCATTCAAATATTGATCCTCAATGTATGTATATCCTAATCATCTACTGTTACTTAAAATTAGTCTGGCAATACTTTATCTAATGCGTTTCTAATAAATGTCAATTAAACGTACGACAATTAAATATGTATAAGGTACGTAACAATCAAAACGTAACTGAATTCGCCTTGTCACAGACATCAGGTATGATGCAGCCACTGGGCGTTCTCTATGGGAAAATTTATGTTAATCATAGGTTTACAATTTAAAGAGACTACTTCGGATGCTTTTTTTTAGATTTTATACACAATGTTCTCTTAACGTTTCTTATTTTCTGGTAATGTAAATTTCTTTTTCCTTTTTTTTTTTGCATGGGTAAAGCAAACTTTCCACGAAATTTTCGGGAGTTTTGTAGTCATAAAAATTTACATTCCCTAATCAATAGAGTTATTGGGTTATGGAACTGTGGGGTTATGAGGTTATGACATTACGAGGTTATGAAGTAAACATATTTAAAAAAAATTTCTAACTGCTCATTTCAGTGTGATGGGTGAAAAACTGGCTTTTTACGTTTTTTTTTTTAAGGTTGGGGATGAAAAACGAACCAATCTGACAATTCTGACTTCGGATTCGAATTCAGCAGGTGAAAATACATACACTGGTCTGGTCCGTTAGACAGATAACTCTTTTTTTTTGTGAGCTTGTGCCTATTTTACAATGTTTTCACATTTTTATTTCTATTAGACTAGTTCACAAGTTCGAAGCCGTGTTAATTCTTGATAAAGCTCTTAAAAATATGAGTAATGATGTCTAGAAAAATGTGCAAAAGTTTCAAACCCGCACATAAACAATTGCAAAAGTTATAAACAAATTTAGATTGAAAAAATAACGAGTTTCGTTTTTTGCAAATAACTCGAAAACTATTAATATTTAAGAAATTTTAAAGAAATATTCTTAAAGAGGAAGAAACATCCAATAAAAAAGTCCCGACTCCCGAAACTTTATCTATCTCTATTATTAATGATTTTAATTTAATGTTGAAAATAGAGCTCCGCGAGACAAACACTAAACCGTTACGATGCTCTGAAACCAGCCGTTATAAGTAAAAACATTTTATTAAATATTAATCTAAAAATTTTTGAAAATTATGGTATTATTTAGACACTTAAAGGAACAATATCCTGCTGGAAAAAATGTTTTCACCAATTTTTCATAAAATGAGCTATATTTTTTTTTAGTTTTTTTTTGTTAGCTTAAATAATTAATAACTAAGACTATAACAATTAAAAACATCGCAATATCATAATCACATAAGTATAGTTGACATAAGGTCTCTAAAAAAAATTTGTTAATAAACAATAGGCTCATTTTATGAAAAATTGGTGAAATAGTATATTGTGTATTTAGGTGTGAAAGCAATACATTCCCGGACGACGATGCAAATTGTTGGCCGAGGCGCTAGCCGAGGCCAACAAGCATCGAAGTCCGGGAATGTGCTTTCACACCGAAGTACACATACTATTTTTTCTGAAATCACAATCAATATTATTATAAATTAAGGTATTTGTATTAATGCATAACATTTCTTCATTACAATCTAACTGCTTACTAATAAATGCAATTTTAATGTGAGTTGTCCTGTTTGCGTGTATTTATTTATTGTCTAAAATATATATAAAAAAACCGTACGGGAATGTTACTTTCCCGGCTTAGGCCGGGAAAGTAACATTCCCGTACGGTTTTGTTGATCGTTGCTTGGCAACGGATCTTTTCCGGTCTGTTTTCTGATAGTTTCTTAGCAACGGACTAAAATACTGAAATTGTGCATTTTTCGATCTGAAATCGCGCCGAAAATGTAGACATTGCCGATCGATTTCAGAAAAACGTTTTTTTCTAACAGGATATGGTTCCTTTAAGTGTCTAAATAATACCATAATTTTTAAAAATTTTTAAATTAATATTTAATAACATAAAAAAATGTTTTTAATTGCAACGGCCGGTTTCAGAGCATCGTAACGGCTAGTGTTCGCCACGCCACGCCACATTCAACCTTAAATTAAAATTATTAATAATAGAAATAGAGTTTCAGGAGTTGGGACTTTTTTATTGGAAATTTCTTCCTCTTTAAGAATCTTGCTTTAAAATTTCTTAAATATTAGTAGTTTTCAAGTTATTTGCAAAAAACGAAACTCATTATTTTTTCAATCTAAATTTGTTTATAACTTTTGCAATTGTTTATGTGCAGGTTTGAAACTTTTGCACATTTTTCTAGACATTCCAAATCCAATGAGCCCTCGCTCATATTTTTACGAGCTTTATCAGAATTAACACAGCTTTGAACTTGTGAACTAGTCTATATCTTTTGTCTCGACCAACCATGAGATGTAATTTTTTATTTCATTGAAGGTCATTTGAAGGCCAACTTTCGTTTTTTAAATAGGAACCCCCCATTTTGGCCCCGAATTCTGAAAGAGCAAAAGATTTTGCATTAGAGTTGAAAGGGGTCAAATTGACCCTAGGGTCTGATGACTGAACGCAGACAATAGTGATCATGATGACCTTACAGCTGGATTTTAAGGTCAAATCGAGGTCATTTCACGATCGGGTCAATTTGACTGCTTCAACTCTAATGCAAAATTTTTCGCTCTTTCAGAATCCGGAGTCAAAAATAGGCATTCCTATTTAAAAAAGTTATTCAGGCGTATCCATACTTTTGGGACACTCTGCATATGTATATAACATACGCATTTTTGTAATTTTAATTATATACAGACTGAAGGACTTCAATCGATGACCAATTGGATTTTATCTAATAAAGAACTTGTTTATTATTACTATTATTATTAAAATAATGACGAGCATCTAAATATAGTTACAGTGAAAAGTATATAAACCTGAATCTACAGGGTGTCCCAGGATAAATGTAACAAGAGGTATAATGGACCAAAAATTTTGGAATGGTATTTGGGGATTGAGTCCTGCTTGTTGTAAAACTAAAGTATACCAAAAATGACTTGATTTGGTAAAAATCACCACTACTAAAGTACCTTTATTTTTCAAAATATGAAAAAATTCTACTAAGAAAAGTTATTTAGAATGCAATTTTATACCTCTATACCAAATTTCAGGAATACAAAATTATTTTTTTGAAACTTCCCATTTTTTCAATAAATTAGTATTTTATTTTGAACCATTCAATTAAAACTGCATAGAAATTATTTTTTGTGAATTAATATTTAAAGTTATGTAGAAGCTAAAAGTAGGCTATGAGAAAAGCAGTGGACACACATTTTCATTTATTATTGACATATCTGTCAAATGTAGTCAATATTATCCTTAATTTCTGTTTCAAATTAACGAACCAAGCATAAAAAATTAAGTGAAAATGGTACTCACAGTGCGTGAAAAAATTTATATTGTGCAATGCTACGGAATTGGCGGTGAAAACTCGCTAAGAGAAGTGGTAAGCCAATTTAATTTGAAATTTTCAAACACTGCTTTGTCACGTACTCAGGCTATGAGAATAATTAAAAAGTTTCTGGCTACTGGTAGTGTTCTCAACATGAAAAGAAAAATAAAAGCATATAATGAAGACAATGTTGGGGCTATTATAGCTTATGCCTCTGTTATAGAAAATCCCAGGATGCCACTAAGAGAGAGATCAGCTCTTATTAATATTAGCAAGTCTGAACTCCAAAGAATTTATAAGGCAAAGAAAATTATAATAAATATAAAGCAAATTATAAACATACGCTTGAAGAGGGAGATGACGGCTGTAGGTTGGATTTTTGTTTGACCATTGGAGAAAAAATCATGGAAGAGAGATTTTTTCATCATTTCATAATTTTCTCAGATGAATCCACATTCACAACCAATGGTGTTGTTTCATCTCAGAATTGTCGGTTTTGGGCTTCTGAAAATCCAAATTTTAGAATTCATTGTAGAAGACAATATTATAAAAAAGTGAATGTGTGGTGTGCCGTTTCTTATCACGTTGGAGTTATTGGATCTTATTTCATTGAGGGAAGGATAAACCAGCGCACTTATTTAAAGCTTCTTGAAAGATTTTCTGAAAAACATTTAAATATTTTAAGAGATATGCCTTTAGTTCATTTTCAACATGGTTTCCCTGGCCACTCCACAGATATGGTTAATCGGTGGTTGAATTTAAATTTTGGAGAAAATTAGATTACCAGGAATGGACCGATCAAGTGGCCGGCGACCTATCAATATTGGATTTCTTTTTATGGGGTCGCCTCAAGCAGTTGGTTTACGCTGAACCACTTCCTAACGATGTAACAGTATTGAAGCAGATAATTACAAATGCCGTTAACTCCATACCGTTAGATCATATTCGAAACAGTTTTAAGGACTTCAGGCGAAGAATCGAAATGTGTGTGGATGTGGGTGGTAGCTACATCGAATAATAAAAAAATTGTAAACATTGTTTTGTATTGGTCAATAATTAATTTGTTTGTGAATCTGTTATGTTTTTGACATTTATTACGTGTTATAATTTTTAAACCTCATTAATCTTCTGTTAGTAATTGTTTCTTGTTTTACAATTAGTTCGATTAACATTATACCTTCTTACATCTCGTATATTCAATTTTTTATTTACCAATAGCCTACTTTTTGAGATGATTAACATTTGCTCCTACACAACTTTAAATATGAATTCAATTCTTAATTCGCAAAAAATGGGAAGTTTCAAAAAAATAATTTTATTTTCCTGAAATTTGGTATAGAGGTATAAAATTGCATTTTATGTGGATTGCATTCTTAGTGGAATTTTTTCATATTTTGAAAAATAGAGGTACTTTATTAGTGGTGATTTTTTACAACAAATCAAGTCATTTTTGGTATACTTTAGTTTTACAACAAGCAGGACTCAATCCCCAAATACCATTCCAAAATTCCAAAATTTTTGGCCAATAACACCTCTTGCTACATCTATCCTGGGACACACTGTATATGCCTTGTTCATGTTAAAAGTCAAAGCGCAATGCCTGTTTAAACGTTCTGTATATGAGTGTGTAAAAAAAAAACCTTTATCCCTCATCGAAACTTCGTATCTCCCATAGAGAACAACGTACAATCTACAGGAAAATAATGTGGTAAAATATTGCCAAAGTTTCATATAGCTCCTCTAAATTAAATAAATACAATATGACTAAGCAAAGAACTAGCACAATGGAAGTATTTTTTTATATAAATAATAAATGCCCTAGAATTTTTGGAAGACAATCCAATATGGATTTTTTCAAAAGTCTACCTAAAAGTTTAATATTTGGTAATTCCAGTCTATCTGGCGAGACAACTTTAACTAATTTTACTTATCTTAAGCACATTACAGTTAATTAATGTTGCATTTTACTTTACTCTAAATTACGAATAACTAACTAGCATTTAAAGTAACTATGGTACTTTCTTCCTTTCCAATTCTTACTGTGGCTATAGTACGTCGCTAAATGCCAGTCATTTTCTACATAATCTATAACGTTAACGTAAAATAGTGCGCCACAGAAAAATTGTTCGAGATAATAGCAGTTTCGGCTGATAGTACAATTACAATTTTGACACTTTTCGTTTTAAAATCTACAGAAAAAAAGTAATCACAAAATAATACTGGACATCAAAATGAAACGTTCAATCAAGCTCAAAAATAACAATTTCAATTCGGTTAAAAGTTAATTTTCCTCGATTTTATCACAGACAAAAACAAAAATTTCACGAAACTTTTGAGCACGATCAAATAAAAAACTCAACACACTATCTAGTAATATTTTGAAAATTTTGTACATTTTTGGCAGCTCTTGGTTTGTCTTTTCAATTCAAACACCGAAAAACTAAATACGCTTTCATACGATGAAAAACAGAAAAGCCCAGTATTGGTCCATACAAGTATTATAACTACTATAGTGGGTGAGGTATGCCGCATAAATAGGGCGAATCCTGCACTTCAGCTCCACAGGGTGCCATTCGGCACCAAGGAGATTCATTTTTGATTAGGATGCGTCAACAATTCCCCTTAGGAACCAAGATGGTGGCCATTTTTTTGAAAAAAAAAAAAAAAAAACTAAATTACAATCATTCATACTTGTGGTAAATGATTTCTGGTTGAATCATACATTAAAACATGAATGCGGTTGAGTATGGTGTTCGGATGTTTCTTGCCTCAAAACACAAATATGAAGTCCTTTTCTGATAAGAAGTTACTAAAATTACCAAATGTTCGATTTAAAAAAGTTAAATTTTTTTATTTACTTAATTCTAATTTTTAAATTTTGAAGGGAATACCGATTTTGAATTACATATACCGCATGTAACAGGATCATGGTACACTTTTTCCATTAGTTTTAAAGATAAACAACTGAAATTTGGAACATTTTATATACAATTAATTTATTTATAATTACCTAGGTAAACATAAGGTGGCTTCGCAATACAAAAAAAGAACACAAAACATCAAAACAGCTGTTCAAAATGCGGTCCATTAACGTCAATGCACTTCTGAACTCGCATAGCTGTATCTCGAAAAATATTTGCCATATTTAGAGTATAAAAATACTCTTCGCAAATACAATAACGAAGAATATATTGCATTTGATCGACATACACCAGTAAATATCCCTCGCAGACGAAAATTTTCATATCATTGTTAGTAAACAAATTCTGAACAACTTTCAAAATGTCCGTCTATCTGTCTGTTCATCACGTTTCTTGTAAGTACGACAACTTTAGAAAGAAAAGTCCGATTGTATTGAAATTTGGAGAGTAATTTAGTGTTAGCTAGAGGAAGAACCCTATTTTTGAACAAAATTGATCAGTAAATAAAAAAGTTATTAATTATTTAAATTTGTAATTGAATAGAAATCTGATGAAATGATATTTCATAATATAATATAGTGAAAATATGATTTTAGCTCGTGTCTTATAATGTAAATATTTACATTTTTCTACATGGCAGGTGGTGGTGTAGTAAATTTGACTTCGAATCCAAGACTCACAGGTTCGAAACGTACATAGGTTTTGGTATAGGTTTTTTTTTAATTTTTACTTTATTTTGTACTGAGTCTTTCACCAACTAAGTTCGTACTATAAAATTAAAAATGTTTAAAACTGACATTTTATAAAAATGTCAAATTATATCAAAATTCAATTCAACTCAAAAGTTCAATAAACTGGTGACAGTATGTTTTTAGCTTGTTTTTATTACATTTTCCAAAAGATCTCTTAATTTTAGAGCGAAATGCAAAAAAACAACATTTTCTAGGATCTCTACAGGCTTTAGAATTAATCGATAACATGGATGCTGCGTGACGTCATTCAATTTTAGTTACATTTACATTCCCCTCTTTTCGGCACTTATATGCTGCATACTTTTGTGTTAAAATATTCAAATAGTCTCCAAACTACCATAATGAAGTACACTTCTGTGCAATAAAATCCCGTACACCTATTTTTCGCTATATTAAATCATTATTTATTTATTGTCAGTGTCATATTTTCAAAATGCCGAAATTAACTGAACATGAAAAAATTCTAATTCTCTCTAAAATGGAAGAGGGATGGTCTATCAGAGCAGTTGCTAACCATTATCACTTAAATAAAAGTACAATTATGAGTGTGAAGACAAGGTGGGAGGAGGAAGATATCATAAAGAGAAAAGGCCAGGCCGGCGGGAAGTTCAAATCTCGCTCGAGATGAAGCGCTCCTTGGCTATTTGAGGAAAAATCCCTTTCAAACAGCAGTAGACGCTGTGTCCGTGACAAATTTTCCAGCATCGAGGTCAACAGCTAGCCGAAGGATAGGAAAATCGGAATTCAAAAACTGTGTAAGTGCCAAGAAAACCATATTAACAGAAGAACATAAGCATGCCCGCATTCTGTTTTGTTTAAATTGTGTCTATCACCCGTTGGAGTTTTGGAACAATGTTGTGTTTACCGATGAAAAAGTTTTTCAGTCTTGTAATGACGGACATATGTACAAAATATTAGGTTACATTATTTACACAATAAATACAATCGCAGTTATGTGTAGTCGTATCTGTGAATTTTTCAATGTCAATTTTTACATTTGTTATAAATCGAAATCATTCCCATCGAACGGTGTAAAAAAAAACAAAAATACGTATCGATTAATATTATTCAAATACATTACTTAGGATGTTTCACAATCAATATCACTTTTTTATAACCTATATGATAATAAAAAACCTAAATTCCAAAAAGACTGATTCACACTGGATTACTTGACTTTTCAAGTGTACGGGATTTTATTGCACAGAAGTGTACATCTCTGGCAGATTAGACATAACCCCGGGTTCTAACAGCGCAAGCGCAACTTCGAAACAGACTTTCGGATTGAAAGACGCCAGCACTTTGAGCGGTCAGTTCATATTTAAAGCAGTATGCTTCTGAAACTACTTATAGGATCGACCTCAAATTTTCAGTGTTATAATTATTCGACGATTAGTTCGCATAAAAGTACTAAAAAGTGAAATATGAAATTTCTAGTTCTAACAGCAATTGCGTAGACAATATTTCTTAAATCATTCCAAACAAAAAAAATCCATGGGAGTCAAATCAGGTGAACTTGGAGGCCACCTGACAGGAAGAGTGTATTTTCATATTTTTCTTAGCTGTAATTTTAACTGTATTTATTTTGATTGTATGTATTGATGTTTTAAATGTCACTTAATAGGTATCATAGGATTAAGAAAATTATGCAGAATTCAAAAATGCAATAATATATAGGGCGTTCCAATTGAAAATCAAAAGTTAGGTCACTTAAAATAGCCTTTGCCATCTTGGTTCCTAAGGGAAAATGTTGACATGTCCTGATCTAAAATCAATCTCCTTATACTAAGGAATAACTGTGCCAAATTGCATCCTGTGGAGCTGACATGCCGCAAAAAAATTCGTACCGCACCCACCACTAATAAACCTTACAAATACGCAACATTTATTAAATCTCATAGGGGCTTACATTTATCTACTTCATATTAAAATTTTGATATTGTATGTGGTGTTTTCATTTATTACTATACGTCGACTTATTAGGAATAGTTCAGGGCTGTCCATCTATAAATGCAAACGTTCCAAATGGGAACGCAAGGAACTCAACGTATCACCGGCGGCCATTAAATAAGAGATTCTCTCGCTAAATCACAATCGACATTTTTAATATACCTGGTGCAACTGACATGGTTTTCTCCCTTACATTTTAGAGACACACCGTTATAGATAACCACAGTAAAATAAAAATATGCTTAAAAAAGTGGTATATTTCATTTATTACCAGTGGCTTTCAATTTTAATTGCTAACACAGTTTGGTTTCGATTTTGTTTTTCTTTACGATAAGAAATATTCATTAGACACAATGAACATACATACAGAAACAATAGGGAAATAGCATAAGAATTAATTTTGAAAATATTTATTTTTTTTATTTTTATTTAATTGCCTTGTTTATTTTAACGTCCTGACGAAGTTTAGCTAATGCTACTTCAAGACTTAACCAGGACGTACAGTGGTCAAAATGCCCGAAAACGTGGCCAAAAGTCCCTAAAATTGAAATTTCTGTTTAGGGACTTTTTATCGCTGATTTCGAATTAAAAAAAAAAAAAACGAATCCAATATGGTCGACTTTCTTACTAAAAATTTAGTTATTTCAGCTGAAAATCAGTGTTTATGGAGTTTTCAAGGTCGCTGGTTTCGAATTTGATATACATTTTTGTTAAAAATAGAAATAATTTTTTTTTTTAAAGATAGCGCAGTGGGATGAAATGGAAAGGTGAATACACAACAAAAAATATTATTTCCACACGATTTTATTGCAACTGCTACTTGTCGTCAGACGAAGAATTACTTTCATCTTCGCTACTTTGCAATGTTGAATTAATTATTTTTATGTTTTTAAAATAAATGTATATCAAATTCGAAATCGGCGACCTCGAAAACCCCTATACACTGACTTTTGGCTGAAAAAACTTATACTTTAATAAAAAAAAGTAGGCCATATTGGATATGTCATTTTCTTTTCTTTTTAAATAATATCAAATTCGAAATTAACGACCTTGAAAACCCCTATACAATGACTTTCAGCTGAAGACACTTATTTTTCAACAGAGAAGTCGGCCATATTGGATCCGCCATTTTGATTTCTCAAAAAATAATATCAAATTCCCGATACACTGACTTTCGGCTGAAAAAACTAATTTTTTAATAAAAAGTCGGCCATATTGGATCCACCATTTTGTTTTCTTTTTAAATAATCTCAAATTTGAAGTCAATGACGTCGAAAACCCCTATATATCAATTTCTATCAAAATTTTCGGGCATTTTGACTACTGTGGGACGGTGACATGAGATACGGTCACCCATCTATGTTTATTTATTTATATATTTACATACAACTATCCAACGGGACCACCGGACTCGCCCATTTTGAAAACTCCGAAAGTTTCCAGGAAGTTTTCCTTCTAACTTTCCATTGGGTATATTAATAGACTGTTTTATACAAGCTTCATTTTGATACCAAATAAGTGGATACAATTATATAATTTACATGACTTTCACAGACTTTTATCAAATATGGAAAGTTTCCTCGACCCATCTCTGCATCTTAGCAATCTTTTTATCTGAGTTACTATCTTTATTGTCTGCAGACAGAAAAAAAAAGGGAACCATATTTTCAGTTGCACCATGCATATGATATCTTATAAGCACATAGAGTACATTATGTTGTCAATGTTAAATTGACAATGAAATGAAACATGGTCAGTAAGAACCATAATACTATGGTCATTATGGTTAAATATCTAATCAGGAAAGATATCCTACAGTGTTCATCAGATACTTGGTTGAAAAATTACTTCTTAATTTTGATTGATACTAGTGAAATGTTAGTGCGGGAGTCAGCGCCGCTTTTTTTTGAAAAATTTGCTTAAAATTACTTTCTTATTTTTTTGTATTATATTTAAGCTGTTTTCAGAAAATCCGGCAACTAAATTGTATAGTTTGATAGGGGCTTTAAACGATTATGATATTAAAAAATAATCAGAAAAATATCACATAAACCTAATCATATTTTAGACAAAAATTTGAAGGCAATAACATAAGTAATTGCCTATTTTGACTAGATTGTTGCCGGTGATCGTTTCAAAAATTCGGATCGAGGAGTGTTAACGGACAGCCCTGTGAGATTCTAACAGCACTGGAAGCCAACTAGACCTTCTTTTTCCTACCCTTTTTACCATTGTTACTTTTATCTTCAACCTTAGCAGTCTTACCTGATCTACCACAATCAGAACACGACACCAGTTCCTCTTGTCCTCCAGTCTTCTTGTTCTCCCTGGCGTCGCCCAAGCAAAAATCACAGTAGGGGCTCGGAGCGGCCTTTTTCGGCCCGTCCGGAATCAGAGAAACGCCTGCCATATCGAGTGGTCCGGGGACGAGCGGGAGAGGCTCTAAAGATTTCTCGGGCATGAGCACTGGCATCTGCGCATCATCCACCAAGGGAGGTGGCTGCTGCGGGGGCAGGTTCGGCGGCAGATTCGGGGGGGTCTGAGGGGGGGGACCGCCCACCATTGGGGGCATCGGGAGCTGAGGATTAGGACCGGCAGGATTGTTAGGGCGACCTCGGCGACCTGGCGTACCTGTAGCATGTAGGGACATAGAGTTAGCTCCACCTTTTTTATTCTAAAAAAGGATACAACGAAAAGTTACAAAGGCATCAGGTCCTGGCATACTTGATACAAATTCCATGGCTACAGATCCTCGGGATATTCAACTAAGACATATCCACACAAACATTTATCGTACTTTCGTTTTTAATCTGTTAAAAATCACAATAAAAAAAGGACATTATGTACTTATACGAGGTTTTCAACAATTATTACAAGATAACAGGTTCGTAAAGCAAAAAAAAATGGGGAGAATAATTTCTGCAGGGTAGTTTTTGTATGTATAATGTAGGGGGGTGCCACACTCATTAATTAATGTTTTCCACAAAAATATCCTTACCGCTAGTCGCTACATGTTGAAAAAATTACGGTAAAAATAGGTTTATCTCAATTACCTCCTTTCCTGTTGGTTCTACCTTAACATTAGGTATTATCAATATTGTAGAAAATGAAAAAAAAAGGATAAATTGTTTGAAAAGCTGAGCAGCTCGAAGTTTAAAAAATAATTAAATTTTCCAGCTGCTTATTTTACAATCGATAGTGGAAAGAAATTGTTCAAACAGTTTTGGGAAATTTTATAATCTACAATATTGATAATAGTTAGTCACTATGTAGGAGCAATAGGGACAGAGATAATTACAAAAATCAAATCTGCAGTCAAGCATAATTTTTCACATTCTTGGGCAAGTGTAAATCTTAAAGTATTAGCAATAGATAAAAACTGTGTTGACAGATCAGTGAAGACTCGAAAAATTTGGATAAAATTAATTTTTTAGTATCAAAAATATTTCTGGGTGCGTGTATATTTAAGATGTTGATTGAAACTTAAGTACATTCTGTACCTACTGTTTTCTGAAATTAATAAATATGATTATTATTATTATGGGGACCACCTAAGTAAAAATGAAGGGATACGCAACAGATTTCTCTCTGTTAAAACATTTTGTAACATATATCACTTAACATAAACAAAGTTGTCATTGTAGTCCCAAATGGTAATGTTGGGAAATGAGAAGTAAAATGGGTGAGTATTTATTAAGGTGTTGAAGAGATTTAGATAAAATGATTCGATGTTCAAATATTATAAGGTAAACAAATGCAAAAAATAAATAAAATCAGGAAAAGTTTAAAAGTAATGATTTGATATTATGAAAAATATAAGTAATAAGAAATTGAAAATAAAATTTAAAAAATCTTTCTTTTGTAATTTAGTATTGTTCTTAGGAGAACGAGATGAGTACCACTTATGTCCAATTAATGGCATCTTTATATTAGATTTCTTTCAGTTCAACTTCTGAAACTGAGGAATGCGAGATGCTATTAAAGAAAAAAAAAACAATGTTTCAGAAAGTGAAAAAGAAGCTGAACACATTAAATGCGAAACGTCGTAATTTTAGGCAACGGAAATAATTAAATAAAACTTGTTTCATAAAAAAGTACTAATGGTACTGCTGCACTAGATCATGGTTCTTCTTTTTGAGACTGTTCCATTCGAGAATGCTCTATATTGTTAACGATATCGGAATTTTACATTGCAGTTGTACCTACTTCCTTCATCGAAAAGGAAAGAAATATTGTTCGATCGAAATTTCGTGCCTTCATTTGTAAAAAATTGTAACCTTTTACCTTTTTTACCCTTCATGGAGGTGAAAAGTGCTTGTATACATTTAACAACTAAATTTTTATAAAAAAAATATTTGTATCTTTCAGCACGACAAAAAACCTGTCAAAAGATCTGACTTACATTTAGACACCCTCCCATCCTTTTCCACCCCCTTTCGGGAGGTGAAAATCGCTTTCACGGCTGCACAGCGGTATCTTTGTTCCAAAAAAATTATGAAACTGCTCAGAAGTAGAAAACTTTAAAAGACGGTGCAGAAATCACTCTGACCCTAACGCTTTTCCACCCCTTTACACATAAACACACCACACATCGTAGACAACCCCCAAATCCAAAGCCAAGGCTGTCCGGAAGGGAGTTACACATTTGAAAAAATGCAGACATACATCCGTATCTACCGGTATTGTCAGTACCGGGGCCGGGGCTCGTACCCAGAGCGCGATAGACAGTCGATCAGCATATTCACCACTCAATATGTCTTAACCGACTAAGCTGCTGTGCTGGCCTTTAAAGCGGCTGCGCAGCGGTATCTTTGTTCCAAAAAAATTATGGAACCACTCAGGTGAGTTGTACAAATAAAGATGCAGCAATGACTGAGGCAATTCCTGACCATTTTCCAACCCTTTCGGGTGTGGTAATCAGTTAAACGGCTGATACAAAAAGTACAAAGCATCTAGACAGCCTTTTTTTGACCATAGTCTAATAAAATATAGTACTGTCTTATTCAAAAAATGGTCAAAAAATCACAGTAGAATATTTGTTATATTTCATGAGTTCTGAGGTTGGCAACTAACTCCTTTAAAGATTCCTCCAACCTATGCTACAACAAAGAAAAGTATAAGGAAAACAAGACAAACGCATTCAAGAAAACTTTTTCAATAAAGTTTTTTCCTTGACTATGTATGTCCAAATAACATAAATGCATTCCAGACCACATGGAGATGACGAATTTATTTTTAGAGTACTCTAAAGGGTTCGGAAACTCCCTTAAGCTGTCCAAGAAACTTTTTTTTGGCACAAGTGTTTAAATGAGAGTAGAAACAAGAGGAATAAATTGTAGTTGATTATTTGTTACACAGTGTGATAAAACTGCTTGCACATTTTTTAATATGGCGGGGTTCAGCCTTTACGTAGCTAGAAAAATTCCCTGAATTTCTCAGGTTTTGAATAATAAAAAAAATATTTTTCAATGGCACATAACAATTATTACACTGGTCGACAAAAAAAAAAAAAAAATTGGGGTGCACTCTTGTTCAGAACCACGCTATCCTATGTTGTTTGACATGCCAAAACCGAATTTGATATAAAAAAAAAAAAAAAAATCTATCGCATCAGTTTTTGTCTACCACCTCTTTCATCCCCTAAAAAGGGCAAAAAAATGCGCTGAAGCCAATTTTGGACAAAAAAAAATTATACTAATACCACCACTTTAATCCCCTAAAAGGGGCAAAAAAGAAAGTCTTGTCCTAAGGTTCTGATCAAGGCCGTGTAGAGCGGGTGTGCGAGAGGTGTCTCCATCTATTTTTAGGGGCGTTTTCGGCGTCGTATCTAGAGCAGGGCAACAGGGGCGTAATTTTTTCGATCCCCGCTCATCAATTTTTATTTTCGAGGAAAAATTTTTTTGTGGGCGATAAATTTAAATATAAAGGGGCGTAATTTTTCTGTTTTTCTCCCCCTCGCTCATCAATTTTTATTTCCGGGAAAAAAAAAAATTTTTTGCGAGAAGGGGGGAGAAAATGTAAAGTGACCATATTTGAATCTTGCTAATGCGGGATATAATAATAAAAATTACAAATTTCAAATTTCAAAAACAAAAATTGGTCAGTGGGGAAAGGAAATATTTTTTTTTAAATCACAGCATCCCTAGGCTATACGCTAGTTAGTCTTATGGATAATTCGGACCTGGATGCTTGTTGAAGTAGGAGGCGGCATCTTAGATTTGCCACACCAGCAGCCAAATCTCTAGAAAACGGCCCTGGTTCCTTTTCTGAAGCTAATTTTGGGCAAAAAAAATTTCTATCGTGTGAGTTTCCTTCTGCCACCCCTAGGGGATAAAAGGGAAACTGACACAATACAAAAAATTTTTTTGTCCCAAATTGGCTTCAGTGCGTCAAAATACTTCAGAAAAATTAGATCAGAACCTTACAACAAGACCTTTTTGCTCTTTTTAGGGGATAACAGGGGTGGTAGACAAAAACTGATTTTATTTTAATATCAGAATTGGTTTCAGCATATCAAAAAACATGGGGTAAGAAGTTCTGATCAAAAGTGCAGCCCCCCCCCTTTTTTTGTCGGCCTGTGTTATTATATTAAACGCGGTTTTAGATAATCAAATAATTTATATAGGCGTCACAAATTTTTTTGTTTTTTTAAATTTAAATTAGAATAATCTAAAACAACAGTGAGAGTTCGTAATTTGTTTCTTTTCCATAATAATGACTCGAAATTTCTTGGTTTTAATGATTTTTTTTTTAATTCCCTGAGATTTCCATGGTTTTTAAAATCCCCTCAATTCTCCAGATTCTTCAGGTTTTCCATAAGAGTTCGAACCCTGTATGGTTAGCATTATAATTGTGCGAGCAGTTTTGCCATACAAGTATTTGTTATTGATACTTTTTAGGTAAAAACCCATCTGCTATTAGCCCTTTCACGACGGGAGCCGCAAACACGCGCAAATCTCTGATTGACATATGTGCGGGAGACGCATATTTTCGAATGCCGTGAATACTACTTAAAATCGGGAGGCGCAAGATTGTGGTCTGATATTCGCTTAAAAGCATCTTCAAGCTGTAGCTTGTTAGTTGCAGAAAAGCTGTGGTCTGAAAAACAGTTGTCTACTCGCAGTTTATTCTTGAGTGTGTCGTAAACAGCTGCAAATTTTTCTTAAAATAAATTGCATTTTTTACAAAATGAACAGGAAAAATAAATATTTAGCAGATGAGCTTGGAAAAATTTTTTTTAGATGTAAAAAGGCTTGGATGTTATTATGATGTGGGGAATATGTGGTGTTGGAATATTGATATTAGTTCTTCAGTATAAAAATTCTGTATATACCAAATAAAAATGCACGCGAACAATAATTATTATTAAAAAAAAAAAACTTTTTTTTTTAGATTATTAATGAAGTAAGAACGTTGTATGCTTTTAACAATTACCGTGTGTGTAGTCACGGGCTAGGCATGGGGAGAAGAATTACAACATCGCGCGTTCCAGCTGGCTGAAATGAAATAACAGAGCTGGAATGCTCCATCGACGGACGAATTTACGGCTGACGGTGTTGTCAAATCTCTCGCGCTACGTGAATGTACATGCCTAATGGGAAATTACACGCACGGTATATATTATATATTTGCATACCTATTAAATAAAACGTTTATCTTCTATCTTCGTTTATTCCAACTTGTGCATATAAGGGCGCGTGTCTTTGGAGTCGGGAACCGCATTAATGCGCGAAACTAATAAACGGGAGACGCATGATTGCGCGAACGCAAAAAATCCCCGTTTGTGAGGCCAGTCGCCTAAAAAAACGCCCGATGCGAAAGGGTTAAAAAAAAATCTTACAATGAATAGTATTAAGTATTTTATGTTTTCTTCTCACCCCTATGAAGAGCGAAAAATATAAGAAGTGTGACTGAGCACAAGTACGACTGTTCTGCGTTGTATGGGTGCAACGATGAAAGAATATCTGAATAGACGTTCTTCTAGTTAATTTTACCCACGTAAAGGCCACAAAAGGGGGCGGCTCAGAGTAATTGCTACAATTGCTACAATTTTCTTTGAGATGTACTACTCATCTGAGTGGTTCCATAATTATTTTAACTATGCAACCGTGACAGTGATTTTCACCCCCGGAAGGGTGTCTAACTGTAAATCAGATCATTCGACTGAGGTGATAAAAAACCTGCTGTGCTGAAAGATACAATTTTTTTTTTTTTATTAGAAATGTTAAATGTATATAAGCGATTTTACCCCCATTAGTGAGTGTCTCGCATTCGTGCGTGGTTTCACTTTATCTAAGCAGAATGTATACCAATTCACAATTTTGAAATTCTCTGACTTTTCCAGAACTTTTCAATAAAAATTCCAAAACATCTTTCTGCTCGAAAATGAAAATTGATGAGCGGAGGAGGTGAAATGGAAAATATTTTTTAACGAACGGGAGACGCAACATGAGAATAACTTTAGATACAAGTTTTAATAAATTTTCCCTAATTTTTTTTATACATTTATAAATAAATTCCCTGACTTTTCCCTGATTTCCCTAACCAAAATCAAATTCCTTGACTTTTCCAGGTTTTCCCCCTTTTGCGAAAAATGCAAGGTCTATGAATTTTTCATGAAAAAACACTACTATAAGTCAATTTTATTGATTATGCAAAATTAATCATGAGTATTAATAACGTCGGAACAATGTAACTTTTAAGCAATTGACCATAGAAACAAATTGCTTAAACAAAAGTCTTGGAAATTTTTATAATTTACAATATCGACAATAATTAAGTACTACGTAGGCGCAACTGGGACAGAGATAATTGCAAAAATCTGCAGCGAATCCCAAATGTTCACCATTCTGATTGCTGTAAATCGTAAAATATTTGCAATAGAGAAAAATAAAATAATAGAAATAAAAGTAGTAGCTTTTTACATTTTCTACAATATTCATATTACCTAATTTTAAGGTAGAACTAACAGGAAAGAAGAAACACGCAAAAAAAATCGAATCAAGAATATAATATTTATATGCAAATAATTAAATTCTTCATATGAAACAAATGCTTTTTGTGGCAAGAAATAAAAAGTTAGTCGTAAATAAATTTATTTGTTACAAACTTATCGTTTTTTGAAATAAAACCATGTTGTTTCATATGAAGAATTTAATTATTTGCGTATATATAAATATATATTCTTGATTCAAAACATTTTTTCTCCGTGTAATGCAGAAAAACCTATTTTGATCGCCATTTTTAGTGGCAAAGATATTTTGTGAAAAACATTAATTAGTGATTATGCCTGATCCAACCTTATATTTATTTTTTTGGACTAGTGAGACTTTAATGATGTCACAGAACTAAAGACTTAGTGAACAGAGAATATTATTTAGGTATTAAGCAAATCACAACTTACACACTTTTTTATTTATTAAGAAATTACCTGCTTTCTGTTATTGTTGCCCAAATCTGGTCACGCTAATATACTACTTAAGTAAACACTTTAAAACACTCATTATTGGAGAACCAATCAAAACAACTACTCTTCTAGCTAATACTGACGAATTATTGAATTACGTAACATTTTAAGTAAAAAAAATTATATTGAAAACACTTAAATAATTTATTGAAATTCAGTCTTTCACAACTATTATTGAACCTTACAATCCATTTCAACTCTAGAAGAAGAGTAGTTGTTTTGACTGGTTCTCCAATGACGAGCGTTTTAAAGTGCTTTCCTAAGGAGTATATTAGCGTGACCAGATTAAGGTACCAATATACAAAAAGTAGACAATTCCATATAAAATAAAAAAGTGTGAATGACTGAATTTAAATAAATAATTTAAGTGTTTTCAATATATTTTATTGCTTTAAAATGAATCCCATCGTGTAATTCAATACTTCGTCAGTATTAGCTAGAAGAGTAGTTGTTTTGATTGGTTTTCCAATAATGAGTGTTTTAAAGTATTTACCTGACTAGTATATTAGCGTGCCCAGGTTGAGGCAACAATATACAGAAAGTAGGTAATTTTATAATAAATAAAAAAGTGTGTAAGTTGTGATTTGCTTAATACCTAAATAATATTCTCTAATTTAGTGAACTATAAGTAATTCATGTGATTTCAAGTGCTCATGGAATTTGGCTAAATTATCATTCTGATGAGGTCATTGGTGTTGATAAACACTTTTTTCTTTTGTTAATTGTTACTACTTCCATATCAGTAGTTAAGAATATCCTGGGCATTTTATAATCTTCGCAACCTTCTAATCCATTACTTAACGATGACTGAGGTCAAAATAAAGTGTGCACCGTACTGTGCATTTAAAACAGTCAAGAAAACAAACGAAATTTGTGAGTTAGTGCATATCTGTAGGCATGGATTAAGTTTCTTTATCTTTTGATAATAACACTCATGCTAGTAACACTCACATTACATTAGTTTCTGTGAAAAGGAGTTTGCTATTGCAAAATATGCAAACTTTAAAAAACATAGTTAAATCTGCTGATAGGAGAAAAATTAATCGTTAATCTGTATTAAACAAACGTTATAAATGCTACTGATTATTTTAAAAAAATAACGAATTAACTGTAACCGTAACTAATAGAGAGCTGATCATTCCAACTACACATGCATGCAAAAAACACTCAAAAAAGAAAGTAAAAAAGTTTAAAAAGGCAGTACCGGGTGTCTGGTTCAAAAAGGAAACGTAACTATCCTGATACACTTGTCCTTGATCGTTGGCCCTGTTGGAATTTGCAGGATGGCCCTCCCCCATCCCCCCAGCCATATGGGGCGGCAAAGGACCCATCGGACCCAATGGACCACCCATCGGGCCCGGGGGCCCGACCGGGAGGCCTTGCGGAGGGCCGACCGGCAGACCTGGGAATCCCGAGGTCATGGGCCCGCCCATCTGTGAGGAGGGGGTGGGGGCGTTACTGTCGCGCGAGTTCTCATCGCTAGCGCCCTCTTTGTGTGAATGGCCATAGTGGTAAGTCAGCCCGGGCCTGGTCTTGTAACGCGCACCGCACACTGAAATTTTTCAAACAAAAAAGAAAACAATGCCGATTCCATCTCTGTCATCATTAAATTATCATCAATAGAAAAAGTATAAATTTACACGATTAAATTGAATCTAATACAAAAAAATTATACAGACATAATTGCAATGAGATCCAATTTAAAATGATAATCTTCTGGTGAGATGGTTGTGCAATGATTTTTTTTTACCCGATGGTAATTTTGATATACTGCGTTAATTTTCAAAGCAAAAGATACAAAATAATGCCATTCGGGAGAGATGTTTGAGAGAAAATTAACATTACCCTTGAAAAGTCCACAGATAAACAATTTAGTAGAGCAAAAGTATAACAATAATAATTAATATGTAGTATTAAAAGATGGCAAATCGTCATTGAATAATTGTTAAATTGCATATTTAATATACAGGGTGAGTCAGTAATGTGCAGAGAATCAATATCTCCTGAACCTTTCGAAATTTTAAAAAATGTCCGAGATGAATATTCTGGAAGATCAAGAGTAGCATATCAGTGGTTACTTTTTCGCTTGCAGCCGTCAAAAAAAAGGTACTCGCTACGATGTAGTCAGAGGGACGCCGTTAAACCTCGCCTCTTCATACCTCAATAATACACGTATTTGAAACCTTTTTGTTCAAACTTATATTGTGTGTTTTCTAAACATTTTTATTTTTATGTATTGTGGCATCGTATCGTATTTGAATATTTAGGGCCAGTTGTATAGGTTTAGTTTAAACTACAAGCTACAGTCAAATTTAGGTTAAGCCTCTAATGTCCATTGTATAAGTGACTGTAAGAGTTTAACTATCAACTGGTGGATGGAGTACCGGTTAAACTCCAAGCTGCGGTTAAATACATGCGCAAACTGACAGATATTTGTGTGTGATGTTTTTATAACCTCAATACTGTGCAGTCCTTCTTTTCACTGGATCCATTTTTAAGGAGTAATATTCCCAACCCACAGAAAACATATATTACTATTTTACATATTTTTTCTATTTTCTAACCAACAAAACACGGCATGCTACAAAATACATGTCGTAATGTAACCTAATTAGCACACAATTTATTGGTTATCAGCTGTGAGTAATAATAAAAAGAAGTATTGATATATTAGCGAAGTTTGCGTAAAAAGGGAAGTATTCATATTTTAATAAAGTTCGCTTAAATTAACTAGAAGATATACAAGGGGCATACTGCAACTATTCTAGTTTAAACTTTCGATTAAACTTTCGTTTAAACTTGGGTTTAAACTAAAGTTTAAACATATCCTACACAACTGGCCCTTAATTCTTTTATTTTATATTTATATATTATCTTTATTCATATATGTGATTTTTACATAATTTAGTTACATCTAGTTTTTATATTTAATTTTGACTTGTGGATACATTTCTTGTAAAAGTTTTAACACCAATAAATGTCTATCTATCTGTCTATAGAACCCAAATTGTCAAATTGAACTATGATGTAACAAGTAATATACGTGACATAAAACAGAATGTTCCTCAAAGACCTGTTTTGGGCCCTCTGCTATTTATGTCAATAATTTCATACCACTTCTAGGTAGAATATCAAACGTTCACGTTGTGTTATGCTAATGACAGAAATGTCCTTATCATAGACAGTGATTTAAATATGATTCAAAATACTTTTGAACTAATATACTCAAACATAATTAAATGGTTTCAAACAAATAAGCTCAAGTTGAATAAAAATAAAACGCTTTTATTCACTTTCTAAAGAAACATAAAAAGAAACGGTTTCTTCCCATTTTTGATTTTGCCACCAATTCTAACCTAACTAACAACAATTCCTCTGGGTATTTTTTTAATTACTATTCATTATAAGGAATAAGGAATTTTTGAGAACTGAGACTAAAAGTTAAGTTAGAATTGGCGGCAAATTCAAAAATGGGAAGAAAGGTTTTTTTTTTTGTTCGTTTTAACCCTCCCAGGAAAAAGCCCATTTTTGGGAAAATTGCCATCTCTGGATATTATTATTATTATCAGCTCATAGGTAAATTGATTGTCAAAACATTTTAAACCAAAATATACATGGTGCGTTCCATTTGAAAAAACTGAGTTATGACATTCTAAAAATATAACAGTTTCAATCATTGTGCAGAAAGAATACTTTGTAGAATTGGGTTCAATTTCTTTGCAGATTTTACTGTTGACCACTGCAAATGCATTTTTGTAAATAGTATAATAATGTGGCAACGCTGCAGTGTAAATCCAAAAATAACATATGCCTTGATAGAGAATTAAGAGCCAAATTTAAAACTTAGGTTTTCCATTTAAAAAATCGTAATATTCACTTGTCACCATTTTGTGAAACACCTTATAAATTTTAAAATAATTTCAGAATATGCCACTCTTATCTAACTTCCACAATTCTTATCCGAGGCATTTTTTTCAAATGGTTGAGGAGATACTGACTGTCTACGCACTACTGACTCACTCTATATGTAAATGTATCTTGGAAGGCTAGCAACTAGGTAGAGCAGTAACTAAAAAATTACCAATTGAACCGAAACAGTTCTTTCGGTAGTTTGCAGAAATAAATAAAAAATGCGGTCGATTATACAGGTACAAGAAATCAAAACTGGAGAGAAAATTGTATCTTTTGCCTTGAAATGAAATCAGGTTGTTATTAAAGCAATAAAAATGAAGCAAATTACCAACCATAAAACCACATAATATAATATATCTGTAACACCATAGTCAGAAGATTGTCACTTTTCAACCGACAAAAATTAGGGACTGGAACCGATTAAAAAAATTTGCACCATTAGAAATAATAGTCGGGTTAAAATAAGCAGTTTAAATAATGCATTAGAATTAAAAATAAGCACTAATAACGAGTATGTTAGTATTTAAAATATTTAAAAAAACAGCGACAAGAAATTTTAATTCAACACATGACATGAAGAACCCAAGCGCCAGGTGGTTTGAACCCGAACCGAAATTTTGAACAGCACTATCAAAAAAATGTAAATAAACATTCAATTTGGAAAAACCGAATTCAACATAGACTAACTTTTATTTATGGAAATTTCTGTCGAAAACCGTTCTCTGCAAATTAATATTTTAAGCAAAAACTTTCAAGTGACAAAAATGAATCGCAATAATTCGAGATAAACCCTACACACTCCATTCATAATATTTTTAAATGGAATCAATGTATAGTTGCACAAAAATTCGTTGCTTAGTGTAAGAAAGTGAAGTAAATATGTCTTTAGTTCATAGCCAACTCTATCATAAAAAGTGGATGGAGTATAATTTACGATTCCTGCATATTTACCAGGTGCAAATTTATGCCAGATGAAATCTACACCATTTGATAGGTTATATTGTATGTACTGTTATATTCAATTCGTGCACCATCTTTTCATGCCTTTTCTAAATTAGAACGACTTGAAAAAAGTATCAAAAATTCGTGTTTTCTAATCAACTCGGAAAGCTGCTAAAATGAAACCAAATATAGAAATATTGTGGAGCACATGTTTTGCAGAACACTAAATTTCCTAGTAGCATACCTATACAGTCTAGTATTCAGGTGTGGAAGACACTTGAATTGAATGTTAAATACAGATATATTAGCTTCTCCGCCATTTTGTGACATTTTCCTCTCAAACTTAGGCATAGGAATGGTGTAGGTTTCATCCGGCCTAAAAGTACCTGGAATTTTCACTAGTTTCGGTGCCTGGTGAAATTAATATATCCACTTGCAACTTTTAATAACAATAAAATTTAATTTATTTTTTTGAAACTTCATTTTATATCTATCAGGCTTCTCAAACACGGAAAATCTCTGTACAGTTCCCGCTATGGCAAAAACGAAGTGTTAAAAATCCTGATACAAAAAATAACAGTTGAATAATGTTTAGAAACTATTTTGAAATTTTAGCAAGACAATATAAATAGTTGATATAAGTATGCAATTCTGATTTAACTCCTTTATAAAATGGCACATTACAGAAAATGAAAAACAAAAAAAGAATAATGCATGCGATTTTTATATCACGTTGTAAATGAAATGTGATATGACAAACTTTAACCCAATCACTCCCACTAGTAACCGTTTATACAAGGTAATCAAGCGGGACATTTAACTTCACTACTGGTAGCTCAGATAGATATGGAGTAACTTATTATTAATCTTTGCACAATATAAACTAATACACGATATTACTAAATGGTCTTGTTAAACTTGTCTACTAACCATAAGAAAAAAATACAAACATTCTGTAAAGCACCTGTTCTATGCTATAGGTGTGATGTTTTTCTCCATATACTTATAACTTCTATGGAATCAACTAATAAGGATATCGTAGAAAATATGTTGGTTCTTAAACAATCAATACAACAAAGATAACAGTTCTGCACACGTCTTGCCAATCTTTATGGTCAGCAGAAAGCTAGTTTTTAATGACATCAAAATCCGAACAATACACTCGACGTAAGTTTCGGAATAATACCCTTGCAAGAGCTTAAAATTATTCAAATCGTTGCCAATTTGACTGGCAAAATTCTTGTCGAGTACAGCATTCAGCCTTGCAACGTTAGACAAAACTACTCCAACGTTAGCTTCACGAGTATAAGAAGGAAACGTTTTCCATATTGAATGTTCCATCACGTTTTTCACAAGCCATATCTCCATTAGTTGAAAAGGTAGAAATTCGAGACAAATATTACGTTAAATGGGATCCAAAAGGGATTTGAATGACATAAAAAACCACTCCCTAATCACCCACCCTAATTTTGTTTTTTCAAATGGCACCCCATTTACACTTTATTCCGAAAATAGGACCCAGATAGTAAATAACAATGAAATTAATAATAACAGTTGTAACACGAAACAAGACGTTCCACAGGGCTCTATTGTAGGACCACTGCTTTTTAATATTTTCACCAATCTCATATCTTAATAACATACCCAATATCTATACTGTATGCTACGCAGATGACACAAATATTTTAATATTTAACACGAACTTAAAGCTACTTCACGCCACTTAGACCAAGCATATTAGCGTGGAAATAATTTCCACAAGTAGCCACATAAAAAATAAAACTGTTCTAGAATTCCATTCTTTTTTTTTTTTTCGGATAAAAATGTTATTTACAATAATAATAACCAAATACGGTGACTTTTTATGTTTTTTCGTCAATATTTTCAAAACTAAGGGAGATACAGCAAATAACAAGTACCTTTTTCGTACAGCATAAAATTCTCTAAAATAATGGTTATAACAAAAAAAAAAAAAAAACGGTATAGTTGATAGCTTCCTGTGTACCGGCCGCCAAAGTCTTGAAAGTGCGATTCTGAAGTGCTTGTCATTCTTTGATAGTACAGTTACGATGTTTTCTCGATTATTTAAAATGCAACTAAAAATCTGACAAAAATTACACTTCATCATTTGCAATGGGGATGCCACATTGACAGTCTGTACTGTAAATTGACTAGTTCTGATAAGCTGTATTTCAAAAACTGATCATTTTTAGAATTCTTGTACATTGAGACTTTTCATCAAAACATACAGTGTGTCCCAGGATAGATGTAACAAGAGGTGTAATGGACCAAAAATTTTGGAATGTTGCAATGGTATTTGGGGATTGAGTTCTGCTTGTTGTAAAACTAAAGTATACCAAAAATGACTTGATTTGGTGTTCTACAGGGTGTTTTATAAGCAAAGTTGTAAAAATCACCACTAATAAAGTACCTTTATTTTTCAAAATATGAAAAAATTCCACTAAGAAAAGTTATTTAGAATGCAATTTTATACCTCTATACCAAATTTCAGGAATATAAAATTGTTTTTTGAAACTTCCTATTTTCTGCGAATTAAGAGTTGAATTCATATTTAAAGTTGTGTAGGAACAAATGTTAATCATCTCAAAAAGTAGGCTATTGGTAAATAAAACATTGAATATACGAGATGTAAGAAGGTATAATGTTAATCGAAGTAATTGTAAAACAAGAAACAATTACTAACAGAAGATTAATGAGGTTTAAAAATTATAACAAGTAATAAATGTCAAAAACATAACAGATTCACAAACAAATTAATTATTGACCAATACAAAACAATGTTTACAATGTTTTTATTATTCGACGTAGCTACCACCCACATTCACACACATTTCGATCCTTCGCCTGAAGTCCTTAAAACTGTTTCGAATATGATCTAACGGTATGGAGTTTACGGCATTTGTAATTCTCTGCTTCAATACTGCTACATCGTTAGGAAGTGGTTCAGCGTAAACCAACTGCTTGAGGCGACCCCATAAAAAGAAATCCAATATTGATAAGTCTGGGGATTTCGTCGGCCACTTGATCTGTCCATTCCTAGCAATTCAATTTTCTCCAAAATTTAAATTCAACCACCGATTAACCATTTCTGTGGAGTGGCCAGGGCAACCATCATGTTGAAAATGAACTAACGGCATATCTCTTAAAATATTTAAATGTTCTTCAGAAAATCTTTCAAGAAGCTGTAAATAAGTGTGCTGGTTTAACTTTCCCTCAATTAAACAAGGTCCAATAACTCCAACGTGATAAGAAACGGCACACCACACATTCACTTTTTTATAATATTGTCTTCTACAATGAATTCTAAAATTTGGATTTTCAGAAGCCCAAAACCGACAATTCTGAGATGAAACAACACCATTGGTTGTGAATGTGGATTCATCTGAGAAAATTATGAAATGATGAAAAAATCCCTCTTCCATGATTTTTTCTCCAATGATCAAACAAAAATCCAACCTACGGCCGTCATCTCCCTCTTCAAGCGTATGTTTATAATTTGCTTTATATGCCCTAATTTTCTTTGCCTTGTAAATTCTTTGGAGTTCAGACTTGCTAATATTAATAAGAGCTGATCTCTCTCTTAGTGGCATCCTAGGATTTTCTTTAACAGAGGCATGAGCTATAATAGCCCCAACATTGTCTTCATCATATGCTTTTATTTTTCTTTTCATGTTACGAACACTACCAGTAGCCAGAAACTTTTTAATTATTCTCATAGCCTGAGTACGTGACAAAGCAGTGTTTGGAAATTTCAAATTAAATTGGCTTACCACTTCTCTTAGCGAGTTTTCACCGCCAATTCCGTAGCATTCCACAATATAAATTTTTTCACGCACTGTGAGTACCATTTTCACTTAATTTTTTATGCTTGGTTCGTTAATTTGAAACAGAAATTAAGGATAATATTGACTACGTTTGACAGATATGTCAATAATAAATGATAAATGTGTATCCACTACTTTTCTCATAGCCTACTTTTAGCTTCTACATAACTTTAAACATTAATCTACAAAAAATAATTTCTATGCAGTTTTAATTGAATGGTTCAAAATAAAATACTAATTTATTGAAAAAATGGGAAGTTTCAAAAAAATAATTTTATATTCCTGAAATTTGGTATAAAAGTATAAAATTGCATTCTAAATAACTTTTCTTAGTGGAATTTTTTCATATTTTGAAAAATAAAGGTACTTTATTAGTGGTGATTTTTACAACTTTGCTTATAAAACATCCTGTAGAACACCAAATCATGTCATTTTTGGTATACTTTAGTTTTACAACAAGCAGGACTCAATCCCCAAATACCATTCCAAAATTCCAAAATTTTTGGTCCATTACACTGCTTGTTGCATCTATCCTGGGACACACTGTATATTAATCAAAATTTAAGAAAATTTTATAGAAACCCAAATTCCATTTAAAGTGTGAAGGGCCTTCTGTCCAATATATTTTTATTGATTCCAAAAAAGAAAGAATACAGAGGAGAAATCAAGCACTAAGATATGTTCCAAATGATTTTCTCCAGAAGCAACATATGCATCAAAACCTCTTATGATGGAAGCCTTATATTCAGAGCAATTTCATTACATGCTCAAATTATTTTGCTTTTTAAACCTTCCAAATCAGCAGGACATTGTGTACACCACTTGTTTTAAATCTTCCCAAATCCCATTTTACTTAGAATTTTGCTCAAATCTCTATCTTTTCAACTAATAGTAGTATTTATTGATGCTCTTGATTCATTGCAAGTAATGGGGATATAGCTTGTGGCAAACCTGACTGGACGTCCAGTATTTTAATGACAAAACAAACATCTTTCATTTCACGGTCAGCGCATAAAACGATTATTACGAGATAAACCGAGTACATTTACGTCATTTGTTAGTCTATGGACAGATCAAAATTTTCATCAATCCAATAAGAAATTAACCAGAAAATGAGACATTTTTTCGGTTCGAGTCCCTGCCTAAACAATAAGAAGAAGAAGCTGTCCTAAAGCATCAAGCGTTTAAAAAACACCATTATCTCTAAGAGTATGCTACAACTCATTTTGGTTTTTAAAGAGATTTTCGCAATTGTCATGCTCAAGCACAGATTTCTTTCTTTTTCTTTGATTAAATATATTGTTTCTTCGTTAAAATATGTACCAATCGAGACGAAATAAATATATATGGAAAATTTTCAATTCACTTGCACGATAAATGAAAAAATAATAAAACACATCACCTACTAATAAAAAAATTTTGAAAATATATAACAATTTGGCAAATATAACTCTTCAGAGTCTATGGAGAGTCGCAAACATTGGCCACAGCAAAACGTCGGCTTCATTCAAGGTTACGAATTTTTAAAATGTATGGATTATATGAACGGAATGAATTCTATTAGTGACGTCACATAATTATGCCACCCACGTTAAACTTTCAAGACACACAATAAATTAGGTTCTTGAAATTTTGCAACATTCAAAATGGTGGCTTCAATATGGCGGCCAATTTGTATAAAAGGCAATACCCACGTTAGAAAGACTGGTAATTTTTTTTTATATAAAAAAAATCCCTAATACAAATTACCTGGAAATTGACGCCATTTTCCTCTATGGAATAAATTAAAAATAAGGGGGTAAAAAGGGTGTTGAAATTTTAGGCTTTTTTGGGAACTATTAGATCTAGATGCATGAAATTTGGCAGAAATATTTTTTGCTGAAATCTATTAGATACGTGTAAGACGAAATTTCGATTTTCACTTTTTGAAGGGGTCAAGATGGGGGTAGTAGATGGTTTAAAGCGCACCCGTATTTTTGAAATCGTGTAAGTCAGAAACGTGATTACTCGAGCGATGGACTCTCCTGAGGAAATAAGAAGACACGTATTTCACGGTTTTCAAAAGAAAAAGGGTAAACGGGGGAGGGGGTGGTTTTTAAACTTTTCGGAAACAGTTAGACCGTGAAATTTGGCAGAAATACTCTTTATTGGAATCTATTAGACACGAGGGAGACGAAATTTCGATTTTCACTTCTTGAAATAAGGAGGCACGTATTCGACGGTTTTCAAAAAGAGACCCCCCTATCCCGAACATGTGGATAGGGAGAGGCATGTTTTTAAGCATGAAATTTGACACATACCCGCCCATGCGTTCTATTGTCGATTAAAATTATTATTTTTTTCGTTTAACTCGCTCTAACACAAAAATAGACAAATTGCAATGCAGTGAGTTTCCCTGAGTACTAAGGATGCGCAGTGGGTTTCCTGGAGTACTATGAATGCGCAGTGGGTTTCCTCGAGTACTATTAATGCGCAGTGGGTTTCCTCGGGTACTACGGATGTGCAATGGATTTCTTTGGGCATTATGGATGCGCAAAGTGTAATTAATGAATTTTACACCCCTTAGAATGGTTGAAGCAACCCTCGAGGTCGCTACAACCTTGTCTTCCGTGAAAAATGAAGGGATATGCACAGAAATAACAATCATGTATCGAAAAACATGTAAATCCTGGATAGCATGCTTTCTGGTGAAAAATGAATATTTTTCCCGTAATCAGCGACTCCGAAAACAGGGGGATACGCGTTTGAACCGAATCATTTAAAAAAAAATGATTTTCCATCCCACGGGAAGGTTTAATCAACCCCCTAGCCTGCTGTCTGGATTCCACTTACTCTATAACCCCCTTCCATATTATTTCAAGTATAGCCCCGTCGATAAATCACTCCTCATGTAGACCCGTTTATATATGAAAACATAAAGGGATCCATAAAGGGTTTTTGGCCATTTCGGGGGGTTGCGGCGGTCAAAAACTTCTCCCATCATTTGCATTGTGTCCAACACCCACAAAAACTGGGGGGGGGGAAGGTAATCTTGTCTTTGCACGAAATATTTTATTTCATTCTTGGATACATAAGAAAATTTGTCATAGAGTGACTCCTTATTTGTGTTTGAAGTGTTAAAATTAAAATGCGGTTTCATTTTTCAACACTTCAATATCACGAAACCATGAAGGCAACCAAAATTCAAAGATCTAAACCTTACTGTAATAATATTAAATTAAAAAACCCAAAAGCATTTAGTTTCTTTCATTGGGGGGGATCACTAGCTGGCCTGTGACTTTTCAAGATAAATATCGTGGCCGAACATAGTAAAAAATGGCGCTGCATGTTTTAAATATTTAATCCACGGGAAAAATAAAATTATTGCTGTGTTCCAACCCTCGAAGATACGGTTCTCATGAGCATATGTATTAAGGACCAAGTTCCAATGTGATTGGTAGGCAACTTGTGTGTCATGAGTTTTATGTGGATTGCATACTTATGTGAAGTAATAACTAATGTAGTCCATTGCAGCAATATAAAAAAAGCAACCCGAAATGAAATTATGCTTTCTTTGGGTTATAAAACTTATTTCATTCACATAATACCAATTATAGGATTATTTTCATTTAATGAAAATTTAATAAAATCTTTGTGTATTGCTGACATTCAAATCATACATTAAATGTGCCAAAAAAATAATGCCTGGGCGTCATTTTTAAATTCAGAGTATTTAACATTTCATATTATTCAGAAATATTTTTATCAAATCAAATTATTAGAATGTCATTCAAGTTAAGTAAAAAGCTTTGATTAAATTGATCATCAACATAGTCTGAAGCAACACAAATATCGCCAATTCTTGTCTGACATTTCCCAAACGTTTTAACTAGGTAATAAAAAGTCACGTAAAAGATAGATAATACCCAGTGGAGTGGCCCAGAGATTTCTGCCTTTAAGAGACAAGGACAAAAAATTTATGGTGGGTCTCCCTGTCATTTACATTCAACTCGACGCTCACTTATAGTAAGGTAATAATTATTAATGGCAGTGTAAGACAAAACTACATGGATTCTTGTCTGGTGACCCTCTCTTTGTGGCTCTTATACCAGTGTAGTCCAAGATATCTACGCTACTGATGAAACATATTTTTAAGACACATTTTTGTAACCAAACCGATTTGTGAACATGCGATTCAAAAAAGAAAGTTAATCGCCTTAAAATATATTTCTCAACATTCGCTGGTACATATTGTAACGTCATATTAAATGGCAGGATAAAATAATGTTTGGAATTAAAACATTTTATCATACCACATAATTATACACTATAAACTATAAGAAAAAAATTGAAAAATAACAATAAGGACTATAACTTACGTTCACAAGCGAAAGGCTTATCTGGATCACCGGGTGTAGGCTCAAAACTGTGGCCTGCCTTCTTTCTGCCTCGCCCACCCCCCTTTTTTCGGCCTGGAGTACTAGGAGAATCAGTACCACTACGACCCTGAACATAAAAAATAACACATTCATCATGCTTTACCTTCATTTCAATGTAACAGATCGTACCCTTCCTGCGCCTCGCCTCCCTTTTCTTCTCTTACTGTAAGTTTCCTCGTAATCCAGATCAGAATCTGGATCGGGTTCATCGTAGGCATCCATCTCTAACATATCTGCCTCGTCATAAAACCATTCCTAGAAATTTTATGTTGAAACTAGATAAAATAAGAGTACCTAACATACTAAAAAAAACAAGATTTTTTAATAGTGAATTTAAGAGATATAGTGGTTCCAACACATCAAGCGTTAAGTGTCATTCCTCACGTGATGCCAGTTTTACTACGTTTACATACAAGTTATTTGAAGCAACACGTGACAATACACCATGTAAACAAAGTTGTACATGCATGTCATGCAATACCAACTTTATGTGTTCCATATATGTATATGGAATTAGCACGTTGATTTAATTTTGAGTTGATACTTTATAACGCCAGCATATTGCAGTGATGACGTGCAATAAGTAGATTAGAAAGAGTACTATGTATATCGCTTACCTTCGAAACTTCATCCTTTAACAGAAGCTGACTATCCTTGCTGTCTGTGTCTTGAAGAGCAGGATTCTCAATTTGTGATATATTATGTATATCTGCTTCACCGTCCAACATATGATCAGCAGCCCTAGCGAATGCCCTTGAATTCATCGTTAAATATTGCCTTCGTTTCTTTCTCCATCTCTGTCTAGGATATGAATAAATTTGTCCTTGAAGTAAACCGGGAATTCTTTGTCTTTTGTTCATGTACAAGGCAGAATGGCTTTGGGCTACACCAGTCTGTGTGTCGATAAATGGTAATCGATTCCTTCTTTCGGCACATAATCGTGAGTTATAGTTAACTGAGTTCTCTAGTGCCTCCTTGTAAGCAGCTTCGTTTAAAAAACTGTAAAGGTCATATTGGATTATCGATTTTGTATACGAAACGCCCTGTCGGCAATTATCATTGAAGCATATTTAAATTATAAGGACAATATTTTATTATTAACTGCATATAAAAGTTTATTCTTAGCTACTTATTCTACACATACCTTTCTATTTTTTCCAAACTTGTTCGACTTACAGTGGGAGCTTCCACAGGCGGTACGACCACAGCTGCCATTTTACGTCGACCTCGGCGAAGGCACGGAACAGTGGAAGAGAGTAGAACAAGAATTCAACACCATAGGAAGAATTAGAGTCTTTGACTATAGCACAGAGATCAAAGATTAGAGATCCACAAAACTTTTGAGTAATAAATATGAACTTTTGTGATTCTATCTAGTGGGTAATGAATTATTACTCAATACTCACGGCCGTGAGCAATGAACTAATTAATTATTCTGTGTCATGTCTTCACAGAAGACGAAAAGGCGCGACAAGTTGTAATCTTTGATTCTAGTTTCTAATAAAATAAAAGAATCACAGACCATAATCTAAACATACATGCCACATGGTCTGCCCCATAATCTAAACTATAGCGAAAGAAGTTTATTTCATTATTACTCATCTATTATCTAAACCACAAATAATCTCAGATTAAGAAAGTATTTATCTGAGATTTAAATCATTGGTATGCCCATAAAAATTGCGCACGAGTCACTTTCGCGCAGCTTTGTTATTACGTCATACCCTCTCTCCGCCACTGTATACTTTGAGTTTGTTGATCGTGGCATGATGTAATATCCTTACATCATGGATCGTGGCACATGGCCCCATGCAACATATTCGATCTTGGTAAGCAACTAATCCACCATGGGCGTCATTTTAACTTAATATGTTATAGAATTTGACAATATTTTAAAAATGTATAGCACATAGCATTTACTCAGTTTTTAAATATCATTTAATTTATTAGTACTTATACAGTAAGTTGACTAATAGATTTGAGCTCATCTAATGATAGAAGAGCAATAAAAAACAATATTCATTCATAAATTGTATCCCTCATAGCAGTACTCCACTGCAACTAGGGCGAACAAATTCACCCCCGCTGCGTCCCTGGAGCTATTCGGGGTTTACGAACATTTACTCTGTGTGCCCAGATCACTATCTGTCTTTGTTATTTTTGTAGTTTTAGAAAAAGAGAATAATATTTGCAGTTCGCTCAGAGTGAATTTTCGTAAACCCCGATTGTTGTCGGACAAAACAAACCGTCGTATTGAATTGGGTACTTTAAGGTGCCTTTTCACATGCCGCTAGGCCGCTCGTTTTTAGCTGCAAAGAATGATTTTATGAATGAATTTTATATCCTAGCCGAACCTCGATTTTGAGCGGCCAGCTGCAGTTTGCCGCTAGAACGCTAGGAGTCAGCGACATAATAAGGAGAGACTGGAAAAGTAGGCGTGGCACATGGCCAGAACATATTCAAGCAACTAGTCCGCATGGGCGTCACTTGAACTTAACGTTATGGAATTGCCGAATATTTTAAAAATGTAACGAGCAGCATTTACTCCGTTTTTAAATATAATATAATTTATTACTACTTCTACAGCAATTTGACTAATAGATTTGAGCTCAACTAATAATAGAACAGCAATAAAAAACAATATTCATTCATTAATTGTATCCCTCAAAGCAGTACTCCACTGCAAATCTTGGCAACTAGGGCCAACAAATGCACCCCCACCCACTGCGTCCCTCGGGCGTTTATAGGCCAGTCCAACACACGGTCAATAAACGATACGGTTGCATCAATCAGCAGCTTTAGGACGAGAGAGACGCGGGGGGCGGGAAATCGAAAGAATGAGACAGACATATCTGATTTCCGTGCAGAAGACAGAGACAAAGATTCCGGTAGGGTCTACAGCCTACGTCACCTGTAGACACTACAAGCATCTTTGTCTCTGTCTTTTGCACGGAAATCAGATATGTCTGTCTCTTTCATTCGATTTCCCGCCCTCCGCGTCTCTCTCGTCCTAAAGCTGCTGATTGATGCAACCGTATCGTTTATTGACCGTGAGTCCAACACGCTGTCACTTTGCTTTGTTTGTACTACACCAGCCATCTTTTGTTGGTAAGTTAGGGTTTTTGTCAGGCCTAAAGGACACCATACACGTTCAGCAATAATGTCATACCAGCAGATCATTACTAAAAATTTCCCTGTCATTATTTTTCACACCTTACATGTGCATTATTTAAGAAAAAAGCATATCTAGCTATAATTATTGAATTAAGTATGATTGAAAAAATGCGAAAATTCAGGTAATGAGATTACTGAACGGGTATGGTGCCCTTTAGGCCTGTCGAAAACCCTAACTTACCAACAAAAGATGGCTGCTGTAGTACAAACAAAGCAAAGTGACAGCGTGTTGGACTGTCCAAACAAACCGTACGTATACTGAATCCACGCTAAAAGTCGTGACGTCACCATTGCGCGGTAAAATTTGATTTTGTTTCCAAGTGCATTTTACGGTGTCCCTTATTCACTGATGCTATAAGGATCAAAATCAAAAACAACTTTGTAAACATGATTATTCTGATATTATTCCTCACAATAAACTACTAGTACTACTAGTACTTATTTCTATGTAATTATAATAAATTGATGTGAATGTTCTATAAGTTAAATGTGCTTTAGTATGTAGGAATAATTAATAAAACAATTATTTACATTTTGGATGCACTACGCATGCGTGTGAGAGGACGCCTGTCTTGGATTTGAGGTTAAACTTGTGTTTGTTTATTAATTTTGTGTTTTTATGTTTGTTATTACCTATAAATATATAAAAATTTACTAAAATAAAAGTTTATTTCACTTGTAGCTATAATATCAATTCATTAAAAAAATCGTTTATTGTGGAGATATGTTTCAAGTTTTCTTTTTGAAAGTTTACTTATAAGATTGCCGAACTGGTGATGCTCACGTATGAGAAGAAATATGTATATAATGTTGCCAAATGTTGAAGAATAATAATAAAAATGCAAAAAGAAAAAAAAGTACAATAGTTGATTCTGTAAACATCTTGCCTAATTAATATATTTTTTTCTCCAGCTAAAAATTCTATGTGATTATAACATAAAACTGTTGAAGGATTTCAATGTTTTCTGAAAAATATTACTTTCTAAGGGAGTATAATACTCGTGATTTTTATTGACAGATACAATGTCATGTTTATTATGACGTTTCAACGGAATTTTCACCATGGCTGATTAATTTTTCTTCTTTAAAAAACTGCATTATTGCCGACAGTTTTATCATGTTTTTCTGACATTTTAATATCAAAATATTCAAAACCAAAGCAAAGATTCTAATGTTTGGCCAAACTACAGAATTAATTTTCAGTACACACGACTAAATAATAACCTAACCAAACATCTAAACTCAACAAAAACAAAGAAAATGTTACTTGGCCACTTCGGTCTGCCTCTGCGCCAGAAAATAACAAGAACAAGCTACGGACTCACGTCAGAATTGATGAACGCATGCCTAGTAAAATTACAAAATTTCTAAATCTTATACCAAAATACTTTTTAATACCATCTTAATATAGAAAGAAGTAAACTTTATTGACAATTATTAGAAAAAATATTTCAGTCGTTAGATATTTTTAATTGAGTAAGAAAATTTGAAATAGATTTTAATATGTCCGTATGTCAAGAGGCAATAAGGTCTATTATAAATTGGGATTGGAAACATTAAGGTGGGGATGAAACGTCACACTTTTGGAGTCGATTGGGATTGCCCTCTATACTTTAGACCTCGTTGCTAGGAGTAACAAATATAACCTCAAACTTCATTTGTATTGGTGACGGTAATGGTCCAAATATTCACTGCTCTAATTCTGCACAAAAAAGTTTAGAGTTCAATGAAAATAACGGTTATTAACGATTTTATGTGATTGATAATACTGTTAATCTTGATCAATGTTATTATTAGATCCTGCAGCTAAAACGCTGAAAAGTTAGGACCAACCCAACTTTATAGCTGCAACTAATAGCGTTTTCTGCTTGTTGCACTTCTTGCACTAAGTGCGAAGTGTACATTCTACTGGGAGTTTTGGTGGGCACTATTTAAGTTTTGTACATTCTACTGGACCTGAGATACTGATAAGGTGCGCACTAGGTGCAAGAAAAGTGGCACCGAGTGTGATAGTCAGGGCCAGTTGTGAGTGCAAAGAAAGATGGCTGAAAACTTAGTATTATTACATGAATTTCTGATATTTTGAGACACATGGAAAGAGAAAGAAATAATTTCGTTATTCAAGAGAAAAGGAAAAAAAATCGAACTAAAAATATTATTTAAATACAATTTACACTTTTCAGATAAACAGGCATTGAATGAGTATAACCCCATGTTGTTCAAAAATTTCTTTATAATGAAAAAGCTGTCAGCTGATGATTTATTCATTAATTTTAAAATATATATCTTGCATTTTGCCAATCATTTTCCTAAGTCTATATTTGAATGACAGTGACGTTTCGGTTTTGGTATGGCACTGGAAATTGAGATACATTTTTCTGGCTAGAGGCACTCGCTAACCCACTGTAGTTCAATAGGGCACGATTGCAGTTTTAGTTCACATTTAAGTGCGCACTGAGTTCTCCGAGCAGAAAACGCTATATGTGACAAGACTGACAAGTGACAAGGAAAAAATGCAGTTAAAATGAGACCGACAAAGGGAAAAAATAGCGGCAGCTAAAACGAGCGGCTTGTGAAAATGCGCCTTTAAACCTCGTTAGTTGATACTGAAGGTCAAAAAAGACGGATTTGTGTGATAACTGTGATATATTTGAAATAATTTGAAACCTTCTACTACATATACATATATATCACGGTCAATACATTAAATATATGGTCGAAGTTTGAAACATACCACAAAAGCGTTGATTGAAGAATCTAATCTAGTAAACTTTTCACTCAACGGCATAAGCGAGCTTTTATGTGACGTCACCTTATTTCAGAGGTTTCAAGAATTCAGGGGAGCGGGCATTGATCCAAACATACATATGGTCTGCTTAACTTAAAACTTTAATTAAACTTAAATACATTTGATATGCATACAAACATAAACTCTGAACGGTAAAAAAAATATGTACAATATTTTCTACTATACAGATATTATGAATTTTGATCATTATGGTAAAGTCACAACATTTTTGATTTGTCCAAAAATAAATCTTTCTGTTGCATAAACTATTAAATGATAAATCAACGTAAAATTAAATTTCTGTTGCTAACCACAAAGTACAAAGTAGTCACGTTGAAGTGAATTATATTATCAGAGAGTTGAATATTCGGGATTTCAAACTTGGCGTAATTCCACAGTATAGGTAATTCTGTCAAAACTAAAACTTTCTTCCGGTTTGCTTGTGCGTGATGGACGGTGGCGTATTTAGATAAATTTGTGAAAATTCGAATAAAATTGCAATGGTTTCGCCGCAGGCATTTCTAGGGATATGTGCGGGTGTGTCGGCAACATTATTCATAGGGTACTGTATATATTTTGACAAACAAAGACACGATGACCCAGAATTTAAGAAAAAACTCAGGCAAAGTAAGTGAAACAATTTTAAGGTTACGAATTTCATAACTCGAAATGCTTTTAATTTTATAGGACGCAGGGCGAAAAAAGCTGCTGCTTCTTCAGGACGAACTACAAATACAGTCTTTCCAGATATGAAAGACCACGAAGCCGTGCAGAGATTTTTCCTACAGGAAATTCAATTGGGAGAAGAATTATTGGCGGCGGGTGACCTTGAAAATGGGGTTGATCATTTGGGTAATGCTGTAGCCGTTTGTGGACAACCAAATGACCTTCTGCAAGTGTTACAACAAACACTTCAACCAAATGTGTTCCATTTACTCATTCAAAGACTGCCTGCTGTAGCGCCTCGTCTCATGAAAGCACAAACTACTCCCACAGTTTCCCTCCAGGAGGATGATGTGGAGTGATCATAATTGCCTTTGTTAGTCTCATTCGTTAGATCGTTCCATGTACCTTTTGTTCACATTTGTTGTTACTATATCGGAGTAATAAATTGGTTGAATCAAGCAATATTATCTGATTTTCATATTTTGTATGTTTTTATTTAATGTGTTTTTAGTGTAAATAAAAACTCTCAATGCGTTACAACACAATTTTTTTATCGTATCCTTTTTAATTTAACGATGAATAGGCAAATGTGACAAGTATTAGGACTTTGTTTATTGGTTAATTTGGTAATGTTGAGGACAAATATTCATTTGCAAAGCCCTCCAAATTTGACAACCAGATATTCACATGTAGCTCAGACGACGGAGAACATTTTATAGTGAAAGCTACAACTTGCAAAATGAATAATTTTTTTTTAAATGAGTGTGTGAAAGTGTATAGAATAATATCCTGAAAAGTTTACATTCGGCTCGGATGCAGAACATAAAAAAAAAGTGAAAGAAAATTTTTTTTCATCAGTTCAAAATTTTTAAATTAAATCAGGGTAAGAAAAATAAAAAATACAGGTGGATAGACCACGTGTTTTTGAAAAAAAATGTCCTAATAAAATTTATTGCTAAAGCCACGGTATTCCTGGAAAAAAATAGTGAAATAACTGTCACTTTGCGCGGCCAAGCGTACGGTTAAATGCATACTACGGAACCTCTAAAAATTCTTAGCTGTTCTAATGAGTGAAATAAAGCTTATTTCTCTTTCTGATTATATATTTTTAACATTTTTCTTAGTGAATAGAAGGATAAATAGTGAGTATGGAGGGAAAATATATAATTATGAACGCATACACAGACACCACACATAGCCGCTCAATCGCTTGCATAAATTTTTACCTTTGCTGTATTGTATTTATTACAGGTCACCTATCCACATTTCAGCTATATACATTGTTAATATATTTGAAAAGTTCCAGAATTTATATTCAAAACAAAGATATTTTCATAGTTATAAGGGTAAGATCGTGAAAATCGCAATTTCTTATCATGATCTGATTGATCATATTTTCGAAAAAATGCATACAAGTAAGTGAATTTGTGTTTGAACATTCAAAAAGTATACATTTTTTCCCAAATAGTGATATTTTATTTTTTCCAATGGGTCAAGTTCTCGGCAAGTTACAGCCTCCAATATACAAGGTGTCCCGAAACTCCCGCCTTCCCCTTTAGGTGCTAATTCTCCATGCAAAAATAGTAAGAAAAGTTCCTATAAACATGTGTCCGGAAATGCTTCCTAAGGGAGCTACGGCCCTTTAAGAATGGCGCAAAAATAGGTGTTCTTACTAATTATCTCGGAAATAATTTGAGACAACTTTATGAAACTTGGTTAACTTTTTTCGATTATTAATGGTTATTGTTTTACAGTATTAGCCAAAATTAATTTTATCCAGGGGCGGAGAAACGAGGGTCGGTGTTCTTTGTTTATACATATTAATTTTGCCATTTGACATTTTTAGTATTATGATTCCCTGGTTAATTCTGCATAAAAAAGGGCCTCTTTACAATTAGCCATATGGCAAGCCGTTTTCGAGTAAAAGCGGTCTAAACGAAATATTGCGTATTCGTTTGCTAAATGCGCATTATTTATTTTTCAAAGTAGGCGTAAAGCAATAACCTTTATTAATCGAAAAAAGTTAACTAAGTTTCATAATGTTGTCCCAAATCATTCCGAGATAATTAGTAAGAACACCTATTCTTGTGCCATCCTTAGAGGGCCGTAGCTCCCTTAGGAAGCATTTCCGGACACATGTTTATAGGAACTTTTCTTACTATTTTTACATGGAGAATTAGCACCTAAAGGGGAAGGCGGGAGTTTCGGGACACCCTGTATGTATTTATCAAGAAAATCATCAAGCAGGGAAATTAAAGTGATTTGAGATGTACTTTTTTGTGAATCCACGTTACTGCAACTTAATAAACCATAATAATCATGAAGTGTACATACTTTTTAACAGTTCTCAATGAAGAAAGAATTTTTTTGAAGGGCTTTTATTTTTTTATATATTTTTTATTGAGACAATTGAGTTCGGCGTGATAATATATATAAGTATATTTTTCCCATCCATCCGTTTATATTGTTTAAAACAAAAAAGCATCAGAAAACTACAATTTTCATCTTTTAAATGAACCAACACTCACGTAGATTGAACGAATTCTGATTTAGTGACATGTAATTCAGTGCATCAGTGTCACAGTCACGCATATTCAAGCGCGCGCACATATGGATCTCGCTCCAAGTTACAACGTTACACTTGACTATCATTTTCCGGAAAAACTGTGGCTTTAGCGAATAATTTTGTTGGGATATTTTTTGTTCATAAATATGTGATCTATCAATCTGTATTTTTTATTTTTTCCTAGCTTGACTTAATTTCAAAATATTGAAAAAAGGATGAAAAAAATTTTTTTTCACTTTTTTTTATGTTCTGCATCCGAGCGAAATGTAAACTTTTCAGGGTATTATTGTATACACTTTCACAAACTCATTAAAAAATATATATATATTCATTTTGCAAGTTTTTGTAGGTAAATACCTTCATCGACTAGGCTAATGAAGCTTTTGTAAAAGGCAATGGTAGTAGTAGTTGATGGAAGTGTTTAGCTTACATTGAAAAGAATATCGTTCAAGATATTAATGAATAGTTATCAATTATTGACCAAAGTTAGACAGTTATTAGACACACGAAGCTATTTATTAATGTACAGTTGTTAATTAGTTTATAATTATAACTGCATTTGTTGACTTGATGTAATGACATTTATTGTATTAATAAATACTTTTAATTAGTCAATGTAAAGTGTTTGCTAAAACAAATTATTTATTAATACCATGGACCTTTTCATTGAATCTGACTCGCAGACTGTCAGCGTTGGAGTACCTCAAGGGTCTATATTGGGGCCACACTTATTATTTATATCAATGATATGCTGAATTTTATTCAACATTCATCATGTTTGACAGTTTCGTATGCTGATGATACGAACATTTTAATACAATCTAATACCCTAGCTGATGCTGAAGACTGTGCAAAAACTATATATGATAAAGTAATTTTGTGGACTGAAAATAATAAACTGTGTATTAACCAAAGTAAAACAACCTGTATTCTCTTTAGAACATTGCTGTCTAATATTGTCTTCAACACTAATATCCTTTTATCTCCTACTACAAGCTTGAAGTATGCCAATGAATCGAAAATGCTTGCTTTGAAAATTGACTGTAGCCTTAAATGGTCTAATCACATTCATGATATGTGTGGAAAACTGTCAAAGATCTGTTATGCATTGGCGATAACATCTAAACAATGTAGCCTATCAATAGTAAGATAGTTGTATTTTGCTTCTTTTCATTCTTTTCATAAAGTACGGTATAGTGCATTGGGGTTCCTCATCCGAGGCAAATAGAGTTTTTTTCTGCAAAAAAGAGCAATACGTATATTAGCCAATCTTGGATATAATACTTCCTGCAGGGAAGCCTTTAAAAGCTTAAACATTCTTACCTTGAACTCTATTTACATTTGTGAGTTGTCATGTTTTGTTTACAAAAAAAACAGAATCAAATTTAACGAGATTAGAACTGATCATCCATATAGCACTAGGAAAAAAGATCTCCTTTTACCAAAAGAACACAGAACGGCTTTATACCAAAAGTCTTTTTTTCATGGGTTGTACATTTTTTAACTGTTTGCCTGAGCATATTAAATCTATGACAACATTTTTAAGTTTAAAAAGACTTTAAAATCACTTTTATTGGACATAAACAGCTATAATGTTGACGAATTTTTACAAAATGTGTGACTACTTTTCTCTAGTTTTTTTTTATATTATTTGTGAATTAGACCCTATAATATTTTCAATTGCTCACTATTCACGTTTTTTGTGTGTAAGTATATGTTTACAATGTTATTTGTGATATTTTTTTTTGTATTTCTACCGACAATATTTCTTAACTGCGCTTTGTACAGTTTCTGAAATTAATAAATATTATTATTATTATTATTAATACACAAATGCATTTATCAACTTTTACGAACAAGTTCTACATAGTATATTAATTATCAAGAACAGTAGGGACGTTTACCAGTCGATGGCAATGTTTGAAGGCAGAGCAATAGCGAAGCCTCCAATTTTGTGGGAGACCAGTACAACCCCTAACGTTCGCGATGCTTACACTATTTTTTTCATGATTGTATTGAATTACATTTCAAATAAAATAATTTAATTTCTATTAAATAAACGAAAAGTCAAAAGTGAAGTTTATATTTCGGGGTAAATCCAACTTCAAATATGATATTCGTATTTTGTTATACAATTAGACAGATGTTCTACATGTTTCCAAGACATTATTTAGCATTATTTACAAACAAAATGTAAAAAAAGTTTCAAAACAAATCAATTTCTTAAGGAGAATATCAAAGAATTTATCAATGTTTACTAGGTTAACGATTTATAAAACCATAATTGTACCTCATTTTGAATATTGCGCAACTCTGTTAATTTATCTGAATAATAACGAAGTGCAAATTTTGCAAAAAATGCAAAATAAGGCAATGAGGATTATATTACAATGCAATAGGTATACTCCAATAATCAGTATGTTACAGGTCCTACATTTTATGACTGTAAAGCAAAGAATATTATTAAAGACATTACAATTTGTTTATAAAATAAGAAACAATATGTTGCCAAATTACTTATCCGACAAGATAACATATGTTAGAGATAGACATGATCATGATACACGTAAAAAAATGATTTGTATATTGAACAATATAATTCAGTAATTACCGCAAAATCGTTGTTCTGCAAAGGTTTTAAAGAATATAATAATCTGCCAAATATAATAAAAGCTTGCAACACTTTTAGACAATTTACAAACTTGTGCGTTGAATATATAAAATCTCAGCCTGTATAATATTTAAATATTTACTTTTATTTTTGTGTTATATTTAGTCTTATATATTTTTAGTGTAAATTATCTTTTATTCTTTATGTGAATAACTGTTTATTGGGTTTTATGTACAGCTTTTTGCTAAATAAATCTCTATATTATTACAAACGAACATTTAATATGAAATTGAATTTTATTCGATTACTTTCGATGATGAAGATTCCGAGGAAAATAGTGAAATAGAAAATAATTCCAGAAAAATCCAAGGACCACTATGAAAAACCCTATAAAATGCTCAAAGATTGGTGTGAGAAGAAAGACTGCTAGTATCAATGAAAGTGTTGATGTATTTTGTTCGTCGAAATAAGACATTAAAATAGCCTAAATAATCTCTGGGCGGAATATTCAATATTGGAAAGCACAATTTTCCTTAAAGATGCTATTGATAGTTTAAAATTTTAATACGGCAGGTACAGGCAGTATTACAATTAGTGATTGTACCAATTGTACTTACATTCAATTTTATTGTGTCTAAATAATGCTCGTTTGTTTTTTTATATGTTTATCACTTAAATAATGTTATTCTTCTTTAAATAAACAGAAATTTCCTTTTTCTTTTGTCCTTATTTTTGTGAAATAACCAGGGTTGGCATGTTTAAAACATATTTAATACACAATGCAATGTTTTAAACAAATGTATTATTTTACACTTTGTGGAAAAGCAGGAAAGACATTTAAGACATTGAAAGAAACTGTTTTAAACAAAAAAACTTGTTTTTTGTTTAAAATGAAGAAAAACTTTTTTCGCCAACCCTGTAAATAACATATTTTATTAATTTTACTAACCGTTCAGTGCTGGCGTTGGTAAGTGAATTACCAACGAGTTTGGCCTAGCAAACAGTAAACATAAGATACTGTCTTGGCAACAGATATTCTAATTAAATAAAGCTCAATCGTGCAAAAAAATATTTTCCTGATAATGTATATAAGTAAAGCCATGTGAAATATAATAAATAACAGTCTAGATAAATCGAAAAAGAATAACTTGCAGATCGAAATAGAGGATAATGGCAAAATTCTAAATCCTAATGGATGTGCCGAGGTCTTCAACGAATTTTTTTATATCTGCCGCTAAAAATGCAGTAGCAAATATGTCAAAGGATATAGATCATCACTATCTGGAATCATATTTAAAGCCCTCTACTAATTCATTATTTCTTAAGGCCCTAACAGAAAAGGATGTTCTAGAATTAATAAACAAGTTGAAAAACTCGAATTCTTCTGGTGATGAGATTTCTAACACTTTATTAAAATCAATTGGTATATATAGTACATCCTCTCACTTATATAATCAATCTGTCATTAGAACAAGGCATATATCCTGAAAAATTAAAAATAGCTAATGTAATACTTCTTTTCAAAAAGGGCGACCCAAACTTAGTTATTAACTATAGAGGAATCAGCCTATCGCCAAGTGTATCAAAGGTCTTTGAATCTGCAATTAATATACAGCTTCTAAGTTTTCTTACAATTAATAACGTGCTCTCCCAAAGTCAACATGGGTTTACTAAACAAAAAAGTATAGACTCTGCACTCAGTGATTTTGTAAATGGAATAGTGAGTGCACTAGACAAATCAGAAGTTGCCATGGGGCTATTTGTAGATTTCTCTAAAGCATTTGACTGTGTCGATCATTCTCTACTATTAACTAAATTAGAAAAATATGGAGTTAGAGGTGTTGCTTATGAATGGTTTAATTCCTATCTGTCAAACCGCGTTCAGTAGGTTAAAATTAAGGACTCATTTTCATCATTAGCTGCTGTTAATACAGGAGTCCCTCAGGGATCCATATTAGGCCCAACGTTATTTATTATTTTTATTAACGATATGTTAAATTATTTGGAACATCCATTATGTTCAATAGTATCATATGCAGATGATACTAATATTTTAATCAGATGTAATAACCTTGACTGATGCGGAAAACTGTGCAATTTTAATGTATGCCAAAATTAGCAACTGGGCTGAGAACAAATTATGCATTAACCGTGAAGACAGAGATTATAGTTTTTAAAACATTAAAATCTAATCTGAATGTAAATGATGGCATAGTCTTAGATGGCCAAACTAACATCAATTACTCTTTGAACTCGAAAATACTAGGGTTAAGGATAGATTGTCATCTTAAATGGTCTAGACATATACAAGATGTCAGTACTAAATTATCTAAGGCATGCTATGCATTCGTTTTAACATCAAAGCAGTGCAGTTCATCTATTATAAGGCAATTATACTTTGCATCATTTCACTCCAGCATTAAATATGCCATAGTCTATCACCGGATGCACACAGCATTTTTCTTTTACAAAAGCGAGCAGTAGTATTATGGCAAATTTAGGTTATAATGAATCTTGCAGAGATTCCTTTAAATCATTAAATATTCTAACCCTGATATCGGTTTAAATTTATGAAATTTCCTGTTTTGTATACAAAAATAAAGCAGCCTTTGTTGAAAATAAAGCTCAACATCTTCATAACACCAGGAAAAAAACCTGCTGATACCAAATAAGCACGAAACAGCACTTTATCAAAGAAGTCTCTTTTTTAATGGATGTAAGCTTTTCAATGCTTTACCTGAAAATGTAAAAAGTTTACCAACAATTTATAAATTCAAAACGGCTGTAAAATCATTATTAAATAAAAATTGCTACACCATAGATGAATTCTTATCAAACACTTAGTTTTTTCTTTTTTTGCAAGTCAAACCTAAACCATTAAATGTATATGACTTATGGGTTTTATGTATTAGGTTTTATCAATTATTGTTATTTTTATATTATAATTGTTTTTAATTATATAAGTATCTAAAAATTTTCTTATTAGATGAGCTACTTGCGACAAAATTTCTTAAACTTACACCTTGTAGTTTTCTGAAATGAATAAATATTATTATTATTATTATAAAATTGTTAAGTTATAAACACTGTTTGTTGTTTCAGTGATCTTATTTTAGTGTTCTAACGAACGAAAGTAACAGTAACACTATTAATTCTTATAATAAAATGATAATAAATACATTTATTCATAAATGAAATAATACAAATTCGATAATACCTCTGCCCAGTCATTATCAATGACAAATAAGTGACAATAATATAAGGTACTTCTGTTCACTGCTTGCAGAAGAAAATTGGGAAAATGTATTCAATTCAGATTTAGATGTGAATTCTGCTTTTGCTTTATTTCTAGATGACTTCAAACATTATTTTGAATTAGCTTTTCCATTAAAGAAAAAAAGGACAAGACAGCATACCAAAAAGGGCTGGTTGACAAGAGGCATAAGGGTGTCAGCGAGAAAATTAAAAGACTTGTATATTCTGAGCCAACAAGGGAATGAAGAAATTAAAAAAAATTATAGGAAATATAAATCGGTCTACAGGCAGGTAATAAATAAGGCAAAAAATATGTATAATACTTCCATGATTTCTAATGCTCATAATAAATCAAAAGCAGCATGGAATATTTTAAATTTAAATAAAAATAAAAAGAATTGCCATGAAACTAACAAAGAAATTAAACTTACAGTTGATAATATTACTTTAATTAATAATCATGAGATATCTAACCAATTCAATAAATATTTTAACAATAATCCACTTGACTTAATACAAAATCTAGATAATCAAACAAAAACACCTACGATAAATAGAAGAAATCAAAAATCTTTCTTTTTTGAACCTGTTACAGAAGCAGAAGTCCTAGAAGTGATTGCAGATTTAAAAAATTCGAATTCCTCAGGTGATGATGGTATTAGCAACAATTTGATTAAAAAATGTAAGAAATTAATTAGTAAACCATTAGCCTATTTAATAAATTGTTCTTTGAACCAAGGCATATTTCCAAATAAACTAAAACTGGCCAAAATAATACCTATATACAAATCCGGCAATAAAAATAAATTGGAAAACTATAGGCCCATTTCTATTCTAAGTCCTTTTGCGAAAATCTTTGAAAAAGTAGTTGCTAATAGAATTGTTACTTTTTTTGTTAAATATAATTTATTTAATCCTAAACAGTTTGGATTCCGAAAGGGCGTATCTACAACAACGGCTATTTTACATGTTTTAAATTTGCTATATAAGAACCTTGATCAGCGTCATGTGTGGGCATATTTCTAGACTTAAGCAAAGCTTTCGACTTAGTGGAAGTTGGAGTGTTTTGGTATTAGAGGAGTGACTTTAGATTGGTTCAAAAGCTACTTGAGTAATAGAAGGCATTATGTAGATGTGAATAACTGTAAGTCTGATCGTCTAGAATCCACGATTGGTGTACCTCAAGGTTCCATTCTTGGACCACTCTTATATGTAATATACGTAAATGATTTTTTATTTGATAACTCCACAATGTATGCCGACGACACTTCCCTGTTAATTTGTCACCCCAGAATAGAGGACGTAACTAAAAATGCTAATCTACAATTTCAGCAGATTCATGAATGGTACAAAAGTAACAAAGCTAAGATTAAATGTAAAAAAATCCAGTTTTATCAGATTTGATATATCTAACAAAAAAGTTGACAGTAGCTTATTAATAAAAACTGATGGTGGTTCATTAGAGCAAAAGAACAGTTTAAAATTCTTGGGGTTACATATATCTAACAACTGTTCTTGGCATCTTCATATAGATTCAGTTTGTAACAAAATTGCGCCAGTTTGTTACTGTTTAAATCAATTGAGGAAAACTGTCGAGCAGTCTGTTCTTTTAATGTACTATTATGCCCACTTTCACTCTGTGATTTCATATGGTGTTATTGCTTGGGGTGGATCCACTGAAAGTGAGAGAGTGTTCAAAATGCAGAAAAGAGCAATCAGACACATAGTAGGAGTAAATCAGAGAACCAGCTGTAAACCAATCTTTAAGGAATTAGGCATCCTAACTTTACCCAGCATCTATATACTTCAATTATTAATACATGCTAAATCTGAATTTAATCGTCTTAATCTTTTAAGCCAAAATCACAATTATAATACTAGAAATAACTTAGTATTAGAAGTTCCACAGCATAATTTATCAATTTTTGAAAAAAGCCCTGAATACCTGGCTATTAAAGTTTATAATAAGCTGCCGATTGAGTACAAAAATCTAAATGAAAAATCTTTTAAACATAATATGAAAAAATACTAGTTGAAAAGTGTTATTATACAATTGGTGAATTTTTTTGTGATAATCTGTGATATTGTATCTTTATTTATCAATTATGTTCGTGTAGATATTGTTATAAATATTGTGTATTTACTATAATTTTATATCTATTTATTGTGTGTTTGTTATAGATTGTCCAATGACGTACCATATATACATTTTTTTTTGTATCTGAAATGGTCAATAAAGATTATTATTATTATTATTATTATACATATAATGGACTATTTACTAATAAAAAATCATTTGGTTTAATTAATTTTTAATGATGTCGAGTTATTCAAATCTTTTTTACTATTACAACATTAAATACCTTTTATATTTATAATTAAAATAAATTTTATTTTAGGAATGTTATCGAAAACGGGGCAGAATTTACAACAAATTCAGTAAGCCCTAAACGTGTTGTGTGCAACATCAAAGAAAAAATCGTTAAAAAAACAGCTCAATTTTAATGAATCAACTCATCATATTAATGTTCTTAATTATATTCATGGTCATTATTGGTTCATTGTAAACTTTCAAATGTGCCTTAGAAAAGCAAGGAAGACTAGTAAAAATAAACATATTAATAAGTTTTTATTTTACATAATGCAGTTTATTATGTTAACAAAGAATATGCAGAATATTAAATAAATTATGTAAGAAAAATGCTCGGATCTGAGTTTATGCATGGAGAGCAGCTTTCACCTGTGCTTGTTGGAACTGGTGCTGTAATTTCTGTAAAGCTTCTCTATGGTTATCTTGTTTCTTTTCGAGAGTTCCAATTTGGTCATCGACTCTCTTTATTTCCTTGGTTATGTAGTCGATTCTCTTACTTACGTTCTGTTTAGCTTCTACCAATTCTGTTTTAATAAGCACTGGCCCTACCGATTTATATACCTTTCCCTCACTAGGCAAGAGATCCAATTCTTGCTTAACAATTTCATTCTCATTTAGCTGGCCATCAAGTTGTTGTCTTGTTTGTATAGCTTTCTGCAGTTCTAAAATATAAATTTTCAATGCAGTAGAAAGAGAATATCTAAATAACAGAAATGGGTAAAGGATACTTTACAATGAAATTTTTGGGAGTTTCCGGAACGAAGTTTTGATAAAAATGAAAGTTTGTTATTTTTAATGGTAAGGTAAGGCATTGAAGTAACTAAAATGAATTCCGGTGTGCCACAAGGTTCAGTCCTTGGGCCATTACTATTCCTAATATATTTCAATGATCTGGTTTCTGTTAATAATAAAGGAACATTTACTTTTTTTGTTGACGCCACCATGATAGCTGGCATGGCAAATACACCATGAGATCGTGAATATTGATTTAGGAATAATTAAAAAGTGGTGTGACGACGCTAATTTGTTATCTTTTAATATATCTAAAACTAACATTCTTATATTTAAGTGCAACCTGACCGAGGTATTCTTGGAAGACCAAATTATTAAAAACCAAACTAAAAGTAAATTTTTGGTCTTACAGATTGATTATAAATTAAAATTCGCAAACCACATCTCAATATTAAGTAAAAAATTTGCTGCAAATTGTTTTGCAATTAGAGTGGTTTTAAATGAATTAAAATTGAACTTTGTAGAAAATGCTCATGTTGTGCTTATAGACTCACATTTACATTATGGTATTTCTTTCTCATGCTGTTATTTGCAATATTTTTTTAATAAAATTTTTGTCCCGCAAAAAAGGGCTTTAAATATGTGTAAAACTAATGTAAACCTCAATGCGTTTTTCATTATTCCTTGTTATTCGTAGTAGTTCTTGAATGTGAATATCTTGGCAGGCTTGACCAATCCTATCACAAAGCTGTTGCCTACTTTAGGGCCACGTTTTGTAAACGTAATTTTTAATGGTTCTCCCTCAGGTTCTCCAAAAATAAAAATCAAGCATGGTAACATCCGGTATTTGTATTTTTTTTTTGACAATAAAGCATATTTGATTAATTGGTTGATCGACAACGATGGCCTAGCGTGGAAAGAGTGTATACATGATCTTGTTTAATCTATACTTAGTCCTCTCCTTTAAAACTTTTTGCTTAGTGACAAAAGAAAAATACTTACATACACCACAGCCAGGAATGTGGTCTGCAGTCATTATATATACTGTGCAAACGATAATAATTTCCTTGCCCTTGCCCTTGCCCTACCCACTGATCTCACCAGAACCAACCTAACCTCGTTAATGGCAAGGAAAATTAAAATTGCGTGTGCTGCATATACTAGTATATAGTCCGGTAAACTCTAAGGTGGCGTATGTATGAGTTGGTAACACGACGTAAGATTTGATATGCGATGCACATAAAGCTATCACAGTGACAGAGATGAACTAGTTGCGTATGTCTTATTCTCTTAGTTTATATGATGAAGCGACCTTTGGATGCGCCAGCTTAGAGTTTACTCGACTATAGACTGTATTCCTGGCAATATGTGTAGCTTGTAAGTATTTTTCTTTTGTCGCTAAGCCAAAAGTAGATGTTCTACAGAATCATCCGAAATTTTTAGGTCCTTTTGACATTACTAAACTGTACAAAATTCCTTCAAACTTATTCAGATTGGATATGAATGATACTATACCTTAGCCAGGAAAGGAGGATAATAATATGAACACATTATCAGTGTGTGCGACAAGATCCTATTGGCATTTAAATTCGGAGGAGTATTTCATAATTTTTACAAGGGCAAATCAACGTCGCTCAATGACATGTGCCGCTTGACACCATTGACAATTCAATTAATTGCTATCCTCCTTTCCCGGCTAATATATAATAGTAAACGCATTGAGTCAAACTTGAGTCAAACTAAGATACAATCAAATTTGTAGCCGAACTATATTTAAAGATAAAGCACTATGAAGAAATACTGTCTTAACTTAAGATTTCAAGATGATAAATAATCGGTCATAAACCCAAACAATTTTATTAACTCCTAAACACAAACTTAATAATAGTTATTCTGCACCAGCTTAGTATATTTATAATAAAACTTTATTGATAATTTTTACATACCTTTCTGTGCATTTTTGAAACTATCTAATTCTGATTGAAGCTTTCTTTGAATATCTTCACTCATGTTGCTAATTGATCTTAGTCACAACACTTTTAAAAAATCCAAATAAGGAAATCGCAAAACCTCACCAAAATGAAACCATGAAGTTTTCAGAATAACGAATAAACATAACCACAAAATCAAAAGTCATAACCATGGAGAATAAAAACAAGGAGCAAGCACATGTCGCCTTTACTATTTCCATAAAAGTAGAAGGAAGCAGGCACAAGATGGCGCTGTTTTGACAGTGAACATCAAGGATATGCAAATACAGGTATGCTACAGAATTCAACTTAATCGAACCATCTGAGTATAACATAGCAAAGCCATCAGGAACCACATTGGAAATATATATAAATATCAAAGAGTAAATATTGTGATAAATAATATTTTGGTTTATTTCAAAACGTTGTTTTCCACAGTACGTATATGATACGTTTTAAAATAATACTTTTTTTTTGTGTCCGTTGTGTATTGCCCCCCATTTTCTTCAATTATTGGTGTACTTTTTCATAATTTTAGAGCGAAAAGATACAGATTGTTAATTAAGCACACAAAAATGAGTAAAAAAGATGTATCGGCTGTTTACTTAATCTCAGCACCACTTAAAACTGAATCTTGCCACATTCAAGCAAAATGTTAATCAAACAGGTATTTAGTAGTGCTACTATATCTACTGGAAAATTTTTAGATAGATGATTCCTGGGATTATGAAATAAAATTTCAACATTATTAAAAAAATTATTAGTTTTATTTAAATATACATTTATAGTCGAGTGGATATAAAACTTAAGCTAAACTTCTATAATATTAATCTGATGGAAATCCCCAAACTTTCAAACTTCCCGCATCCCTCTTTCTATCGTAAGCATCCTTGTCATCACAAGCATAGGCTAAGAGATACAACGAGGGGTGCCAAGCTACTGTGAACGTCGCCGCCTCTACAGAAATATCTGCAATCTTATCCCCAGTTTCTACAAAACCTATGTCTATAATTAAGTCTTCCGAGGCCGAAGCTAATAGTTGACCATCATAACTGAAAGAAATCGTTCTTACTGGCCAATCCATCCTGAAAATCAGATAAGATTTATTGATTTTATACTCCTTTGTAATTTAAAGAAAAACCTAGTATGCTTAGAAATGTACGCTACAAATGTAACTATTACAATTAATTACAATGGGGTATTTTCCTATTTTTTTTTATTGAATAATATCAGAGAATATATACAAACAAGCCTTCCGCAAAAATAATTATCAATTTTTTGAGAAAATAGAAGTTAAAATAAGTGGAGCAACAGGTGTTTTAAATTGGTGACGTAGGTAGTTTGGCCGATGACGTGGGTAGACTGTATGGATTTGTTGATAGAATGGTTTTATACAAAACAGTGTGGTGTTGCCAAGTTGAAATTCCTTCTCTAGTTCTAGTAATATTTGAAAAAAACAGGAGTATGAAGCTTATTTATTAAATCAATTTTAATATATTTATCCACGAAATTTAATTTTCTCATGTAAAAAATAATAATAGGCGTGAATTATTAAATATTTTAAATAATTTTTAATGCTGATTAATTTTTAAAAACATATTTAGCAAAACATGACAACAATGTCAACGGCTAGTCAAATGACAGATGTGTTCTAACGTCGCCGTCGTGTTGATTTGAAGCATTTCAGTTTCTTTCATTGAGGTATTTGTTGTAATTTTCAAATAGTAGATAATGTCATTTAAAAGGTATTTTATAAAAAGTTGTGGAACCACAAATAATATAACTGCTTAGGAAAAAAAATTTGTAACTGTTCCGAAAAAATTGATATTCGAAGAACTTGGTGACAAGCTTCTAATATTTTTGATCCCATCTCTTCAAAAATCCAAATTTTGTGATAGAAAGAATCTATCAAGTCATAATCAACTTTGGGCAAATTGGACGAATCTTCCTTCACAAAATTCAACTACATCTTAATAGTTTATTGATAAGGTAAAAATCAAACGCCACAAACAAGAAATAAATCTAACCAATATATCTCTTTCACTTGTATTGTGACAAGAATTGACAATGGCAGCACGCATGAAATGTTGCCACATAATCCTCGCCGTGAGTTTTGTTTACATTTCTAACATAACTTCTACATAATGACAAATATAAATACCTTTTAATTCCTTCTAAATATGTACATGTATATAAAATTTATTGATTTTCAAGATATTGAGAAAAATAGAAGTGTTATAGGTAAAATAATGTAAAGTAAATACACAGTTTGGCATTCATATAAGATAGTTACAGTCTAAGCAAAAGTTGTCTATGACAGAGATGAGTTGCTATTTAACAACCTGTTATTTTATAACTGTTATTTGTAAATAGCATTAACAGACTGTTATTTCCGTTCGAAAATAACAGGTGAAAAAATAACAGATAAGCAGCAGCGACAGCAGCATGATGTATAAAATAACGTCTCTGAAATAACATTTGCAAACTACGCGCTGCGGTATGCGCATGCTAGCACTTCTCAGCGATCTGTTATTTTTAAACTGTTATTTTAAACTGTTATTTCAAAATAGCAGTAGCAGTTGAAACAGTTATCAAGAAATAACTGCTTTTACCCATCACTAGTCTATGATTGGTTAAATTATTTCCCGCCAAATAAAATCATTTGAAATCTGTGTCTAGACGGGCGTATTCTTATTTCTTATTTTTATTGAAGAAATTATTGTTTTGGTTTAAATTGATTATGCAGTAACCGTTAAAATAATAACATTACTTGATACATTTCACCAAAACTGAATTTAGAGAAAATGGAAAATACCCCATTACAATTAATTTCATTGTTAATCTTTATACTGTCTGGGACTTACTTTCCAGATAGCAAGTTAAAAGCAAATGAACATTAGTACTTCATAAGAAAAAGAACATAATACCTCCAATATATCAAGAATTTGCACAACATGGAAGAAAAAGTTGGCAAATATTTGTATTACTGTCTCCGATTATTATTATTTCATTCAAAAACAATGACATCTCAAATTGTTTATGTGAAGCTTAACAAATAAATAATTAAGTCGCTCGGAAAGTTGTGGCCAACAAAGCTGAAGCCAGTTCTGTTGATAACGATATCTAGATCAACATATTTAGCTTTTAACAACGAACTATGTCATTCACATACCTTGTAAATACTCTTTGACATGCTAATTCATTGATATCCCACAACGACACCAAAGCATCGGCACTGCCTGTGGCAAAGTATTTCCCTGTCGGATCAAATTCGATACAAATACAAGTTCCTGGATGTGCCTTCAATATATGTTGACGTTTCAGTTCAGGGTAACTAAAACAGAATGTCTTAAAAACGTGTTGATTCATGCAACAAGTGTAATACCTTAAAATGTGTACGCATCCTTGACCATTGGTTAAAAAGAACAAATCACTAGTATTATTCCAAGATATCTCATTTACTTCGAAATGAAACTGTTCTTCAGCTTCTATTTTATGCGTTCTGGCATCTATGAAAGTTACTAGGTCCTCTTTATTGCCTACTGCTATAGCATTACCATTTGGAGACCACGTTATATTTATATTTTCTCCTTTAGTATTAATTGTAGCAACACACTTTTGGATTCTAGTATCCCATATTCTCACGGATTTGTCTCCGCTAGCAGTACTAAGTAAATCCGAGTGAGTCTGATGCCAACACAACTGATCCACTGATCCCCCATGGCCTTTAAATGTAATTTCTTTATTCTACAAAAACGCAACATTTTAACTTTGGTTTCACAAGTATTACAAACCACCTATTCTAGTGATTGTTTGTGGTATTATTAAGGTACTTACCAACCTATCTCTATCTAAAGTGTATATACAAACAGACTTATCGAAAGAACCGGAGGCTAACCTCTTGCCATCACAACTCCATCCAACAGAATGCACTTTGGATGAATGGCCTAAGTATTCTTTAGATTTATTATGAGTTTTAAAGTAATTCTGGAATTCTTCTATCCTCTCCTGAAACTTTTTCATTGTATCTTTGGGTAATTTTAAAAACCTCCGCAGACTTAACCTGACCTAACCTATAAAAATAACAAAACATGCTACCGGCGGCATTGCCGTTAAGTTTTTCGATTGCGTCACCAAGTACTACGAAACCAACTTAGTACCAACGGTATGTGGTACCAACTAGACTAGGAAAGGTTCTTTCTGCTCTTTCCTTATCTAAGGTACCACGTTGAGTATAAATTATTCGAATATGGACTGTTCATCTGTGTTTTGTACCTATTTGAGGAAACTACTTTCATCATCAGTACATCAGTTCACATCGAATAGTATTCCAACACCATCTCCAGAATAACAATAATCTAGAACAAAATTTTTAAAGGCGTGTAATAGAGTAATAGCATAGACTTTGTTCCTAAGTCTATGAGTAATAGGTATATTATTATATTTATTATAATTAAATATATAATAGAGATATATACACACTTAGATTTATTTCAACGTTTTCAACATTTTGTGTTGTAATTTTATCAAAAAGATGTGGTTTGCTTTATTTAAATTAGCTTTTATCTACAGGATGCCAATTTCCTGAAAGGAAAAATGTTCACGCATAGGTTTAGTCATTCAAGACAAACACCCGTACACCTACCTCAGCATTTTTCTATATAGTGCGCCGCTCTCCTTTTGTGTATTTTTTTTTTTTTTTGTTTAAAATGAATGACGACGACGTTATTGAAAAACCAGCATGTAGAGTTTTATACCGCCAATCTTCCTTGGAAACCAGACTATCACCAGTGCATTTATCTGAAGAATCAGACACTGAATCAGACGATGAAAAGCAAAACAAAGATCCGAAAATCGTCGACTATAAAATTAAATCTGAGAGTGCAGGACAAAATGTTGTAGCATCTCCCCCATGCAGAAAACGCAGCACTGAAGAAAAAAATAAGTTTCAAGAGGAGCTGGAGAAAAAATTAAACAGACCACTTGTGCCAAATAAATTAACAAATAAAAATGCGAATTGCAGTCATGTGCAAGTTGAGCCACCGGAAAAAAGTAAATGTAATTCAATAAAAGCTTCTACAGGCGCTGGATTGGAATTTCAGGACGAATTAAAACGAAAATTTCAGGGAAAATCAGTGAAAAGCATTATTAATCACGAGGCAAAAACAAATCGAGTTGGGCCTGCTGTCCCTGCAAGAACATGTTCAATGAAAAAAAGATTTAATGCCAACGCCGAAGAAAATGCTGGAAAAAAAATAGAAGATAAATCAAAAACCTCAATAGGTGAAGATTTAGTATCTTCACCTGCTGCATCACCATCAGTATCTTCCGAAGAGAATATCAGAAACTTAAATATCGAGAACAGTTCAGAAACAAGTCAAATCTTAGACGTACAACAAAGTATCAAAAGAATTACCATAGAGGAAGCACAGGACGAAATAAGAAATACCTCAGCATCAGTAGGTCTCCTAAAGGGTAGGTAGACGATCGATACTACTATTTAATCTGTGCTACTATAAGGCATTTATGGTAGGTATACTGTATATTTTTGGCCATTTACTTTACATCCTAATATCCAGTGGCAAAACATTTTTTTTTGCCTTTTGTTATAACGAAAGTGATTAGGCAACTTTACTTACATTTTCGAACAGTAATTAACTAAAGAATACCAACTTTTAGCTTTAATTCTAACCAAGAAAAATGTACAAAACACGGTAGGCAAAAGTGATTGCAACAGAGAAGAAATGGCGACTGCCCGACCAAAATCTCCTCGTCCCGTTGCCGTTTCGGGCCAAAAAGATGAGTCTATTTGGGATAAACTTGGAACTTTAGGTCGTAAAAAACGTATTAAAGAAGGTAAATAAATATAGAATAATTTTCTTTCATCATAATTTGATCATTCTGGTCCGTATTATTCATGTCATATTACCAAATATGGTTATGTTTATGGCAACAAATATGTCAAAAGAGGTGTGGTAGCTATAAGTAAATTTTTTCATTATTACAGTTCAAGAGGTACAAGCTGAGGGAAAATATGCAATCGATTCACCTGGTTGTGCTACTGCTCCCATAATACCCCCAGAAGAATACAATCTCGGTTTGTAGTTTGCATAATAAATGATTGTTTATAAATAAATTGCGAAAGTGCTTAATTTTAGATGACAACGAGGAGAGATGCATGATTGATAGAAGAGCTTACGATGATCCTAAGTTTAATGAATTGTTAAATGTTTTGAAAGAATGGATAAACGATGAACTAGCCTCACAGCGAATAATCGTGCAAGACTTATCGGAAGATTTGTATGATGGCCAAGTTTTGCAAAAGCTGTTAGAAAAGTTAACGGGCGATAAATTGGATGTACCAGAAGTTACTCAGTCGGAAGAGGGTCAAAAACAAAAATTATCTGTTGTATTGGGCCATTTTAATCAGGTAGGATGTAATTATATTTATGCACCTGCCATTTTTTTTTAAACCAGCATATACAGGGTGGTCCATAAGTAATGGCCCATAGCGCAACAGTGTATTTGTGAAATTAAAATTTTGATATTTAGCTAAACTTATCTTAGTCCAAAAGTTGATATTAACAGAGATTATTGGGTAAGTTAATATCATATTTTTAACTGGTTGTGCCTGCAACTACATTCACATGGAATTTTGAACTTCTTTGTAAATGACGCTTATACTGATTAAAAATGATATAAACTTATTGTCCAGTCAACGAAAGACTTGTAGAGGACATGGAGGAGGGAAGAATCTCTTCAGGTATGTGTTGGGGGTAGTTGGTAAACATACTAAAAGTTCCCGCCCCTAGCCCCACCGCTTCAGGGTGGAGAGAAGGGTTCCTTTTTTCAATTTTTCGCTTAAAACTCGGAAACGATGCGTTGTATGGAAATGGAAGACCCCTTATAACTTTTTTATTTTGTTTCCGATTTGAATCAAATTGTTCTCAAGTATAGAACAAATTAGGATCTACTTATGACCAGAAAAACATTCGCCCGCTACAAAGGCAAAGCCACCTGCGGTACCAAAATATGCAGAGAAGAATAAAAACATTTTGAATGTTAAAAATTTTTTAAAAATGCATTGGATCAGCGCCACAAACGTACATACATCAAAATTTTATTTGGTTATTGATGAGGCAGTGTTTCATACATAAGCTCATTTGGCAAAGGGGATCCTCAGTTTCCGCAATTATTGGTGGGTACGTGAAATTCGTCAAGACCTGCTAATATGATTTTTAATTTTTTTCAGCACATTTTGGTACCGCAGGTGGCTTTGCCTTTGTAGCAGGCGAATGTTTTCTGGTCATAAGTAGATCCTAATTTGTTCTATACTTGGGTAAAATTTGATTCAAATCGGAAACAAAATAAAAAAAGTTATAAGGTTGTCTTCATTTTAAATGAGTCACACTGTATATTTAAGGAAATGTATAGATTTCGACAAAATATTATGTTAGTAAATACGTCGAGTGTTGAAAATAAAGATTGTTTGTGACTGTAATTTATTAGCAGACCACGCTAAACCGCTTTGATAGAAATATTCAAGGTACCTAATTAACTTTTACCTCCTAACTACCAACACATTACTGAAGAGGAAAATTCTTCCCTCCTCCATGTTCTTTACAACTCTTTTGTTGACTGGACTGATTCCACAACATCTCTAATTTGGAAATCACTTCTCGCTATTTATACCTGTACGCCCCTCTACGGATCTCATTCGGCAGCTTTCCTGTGGCTCGAAAAAACTCTGTAATTTTCCAGATAAATCGATACTGTTAACTAGAGAGTATAATTTACTTTCTGCTCTGCAGCTCTGGAATATTCCAAAACATTCTGGACTCTCTAATTTTCTGGAATGTTCCAGAATACTCTTGAATTTTCTATGATATTACAGAAATTTAGTCATGAAAGTTTATGCCGTGCAAATACACTTATTGTGGAGATTTTCATAAAACTTGGTTTAGAGTAGACCAATTTCTTGTACTGACTGAAAAAAAAGCCAAGATGGCGCCTACGTCAGATGTTAGTGATGAAGAGGCTAATAAAAAGTCTTACAAATGTTGTAAAAATAAATTAATTTCAAGTGCAGTGTGTGTATATTGTGGATGTATTTACCATAAGTCATGTCTGCAAAGAATTATCTCAACAGTGCAAGTAATTGGAGAAACAAGAATTATTTGTTGTCAACCAAACAATCTAACACCGGTAAATGAAGGAGAAATTAAACTTATAACACAAGAAAATTCGGAAATAGAAAAACTAAAATTGGAAAATAGAATGTTGAAACAAATTATTCATGAAACACAAGAAAATAATAAACTATTACATGACAATAATAAAATCTTAAAAGAAAACAAGGAACTTATTGAGGAAAAAATGAATAGACTACAAAAAAAGTTAGAAGAACTGTCCAATACTTATGTTCAGCAAAAAGACAATAATAAACAAAAACCAGTAGCACCCATGCCAATATCAGTAAAACCAGTGACTCCAAAACCAATTCTTACTACCACCACAAATCATAAATCAGAAATACCAAAACAAAGCACAAGTGACCTAGAAAATATACAAAGAAACATAATGAATTCTGTAATACATTTAAATGCAGATTCTGGATTAAGTAGCAATGAAAATAAAAATGAAACAAGAGACCAAGACACGAATCAAGATGGATGGCAGACAGTAGCTAGAAGAAAAAGGACAACATATAGAAGAAATATAGGCGAATCGGAGGAAAGCACTGAGAATTTTAGAGGGATAGAGCCCAAAGTATGGATATACCTGAACAGAGTGACAAAAGATGTAACTGAAAATGATATAAGGAAATTTGTAAAAAAGAAGAATGGAATCGAAGATGACCAAGAAGTTATAATCAAGCAGTTAACTTCTGAAAACACTCACCGAAACTGTTTTATGGTAGCAGCAGATTTTAAATACAAAGAAAACTTTTATAATCCTAAATTCTGGCCAAAAGGTGTAGGATACAGAAGATTCGATTTTCAACGCTATAATGAAAAAAATAAACAAAACATTGGTGAACAAAAACCAAATTCTTTTTTAGTGATATAGGTTTACACAAGCAAACCAAACAGTTTAAAACAAAAGAAATAAGAAAACAAAACACAAAAAATAACTTTAGTATATTTTATCAAAATATCCAGTGCATTACAAATAAAATAAATGAGATAACATTATTTCTAGAAGAATCACAAAAATGCTTTAGTGCTCTAGCCTTTACTGAACACTGGTTAAAGGATAATGAAAAAAATTCTATGAAAATTAATAACTTCAGTCTCGCTTCATGTTTTGTGAGACAATCTTCATCACACGGTGGTAGCTGTATATACATAAGAAATAATGTGGAATTCAGAGAACTCGTACAACTGAAACAGAAAAGTAAAGAGCTAATAATTGAGTGCAGTGCTGTTGAAATAATGTCATCAAAAACAAAAATCATTAATATATATCGACCTCCATCTGGTGATTTTGATGCATTTATAAATACTCTTGAAGACATGTTAATATCTGTAATAAAATCAAGTGAATATATTATTATTCTATGTGGAGACTTCAACCTAGATTTACAAAATAAAAAAGACAATAGAGTAAAACTGTTCTTAGATCTTTTGGCAACATTTGATTTAAAACCCTCTATAAATGAACCAACAAGAATAAGTACCGTCAAAACAACACTAGATAATATATTTCTAAATATACCATATTATGAGGGTAAAGTACTCAAAAATGGACTATCGGATCACTTTGGGCTGGAACTACATTTTCCTGAGAGCTTCATACAAAGAAATTTAAACTACCAAACAGAACACAGGATTATTGCTAATGAAGAGTTACCACAATTTAAAGAAAAGATAAAAAATATAAAATGGGATGATATTTTAATAAACGAAAACCCAGATTTAAGTACTCTTAAATTTATTAAAATATTTCAAGAGGTACTTGATGATGTATTTCCCAAAAAAATGTATAAGAGAAATATACATGAAAAGGCTATTTGGATAAACGAAGATTTGAGAACACGAAGCAAAATTAAAAGACAGCTGTATGAAGAAATGTTACAGGGGAAAGTATCAAAGGAAATATATAAAGAATACTGTAAAAACTTCAAAAATAAAATAGAAGAAACCAAAAGGAACTCACATTCTAACTATATCCTAAATTCAAATAACAAAACCAAAGCAACATGGGACGTGGTGAAAAACATCACAGGAAAAGACAACTACGATCGATTTCAACTAGAAAATATATGTAAATGTGATGACCAAAACAGTAAAAAGGAAATATTAAACGAAATAAATAACTACTTTGTAAAAATGAGTGAGGATGTTAGTGGAGATTGCAGAAAAAATTTGAGTTATGTTTATAAAAATAATAACACCATGGTTTTGTATGAAACGACTCCATTAGAAATTTACAATATCATTAATTCCCTAAAAGATACTGCAGCTGTGGGTGTTGACGAGATTCCAACAAAATTGTTAAAATATTGTGCTGAAGAAATATGTAAACCCCTGTCAGACATAATTAATATGTGTTTTAGTTTAGGAATATTCCCGGATGATCTGAAGAAAACAATTATCAAACCAGTTTTTAAAAAAGGTAATAAGAATGACATTGGAAACTATAGACCTATTGCTCTGATCTCTATAATCGCAAAAATATTTGAAAAAGCCTTGCTCAATAGGATAGTGGACTTCACAGAAAAGTATAACATAATAACGGAAATGCAAAGTGCTTATATAAAAGGAAGATCAACAGTCAGGGCAGTATATTTGGGAATATGTGAAATATTGGATGCAATTAGCAATAAAGAAAGAGTTGTCGAACTCTTCCTGGATCTGTCAAAGGCCTTTGACAGTGTTGATCATACGATACTTCTGGAAAAAATTGAAATAATGGGCTTCCGAGGAAATGCATACAATATCATAAAATCATACTTGGAAAATAGAAAACAGTGCGTTATAGTCATGGATTCTGATGAATACCTAAGTTCAGAATGGGAATTAGTCAAGAAGGGAGTGCCTCAAGGATCAATTTTGGGACCAATTTTATTCCTGCTTTATATAAATGATCTACCAAACATCAGTAAACATCTAATAAATTTATTTGCAGATGACAATTCTCTAGTAATAAGAGCTAAAACAAATGAAGAATTAATAACCGAAGTTTCAGCCTCGATTGACATTTTAAATGAATGGTATACCTGGAATAACCTAAAACTAAATATTGATAAAACTCACTTAATAAAATTCAGTTTAAAGAAGGAGTTACCGCTACTCATTAATTATAACGATCAAACATTAACAACAATGGATCACACAAAATTTCTTGGCATCGTAATTGATCCACAGTTAAATTGGAAGCATCATGTGCAATACCTTGCTACAAAAATTAGTTCGTTTGCGTATGCATTACGTACCATAAGTAACTCCATAAATGAGGCAGCAGCTCTAGCCTCTTATTACGCCTATGTCAACTCCAGAATAAAATATGGAATTATCTTTTGGGGCAACTCAGTAGAATCAAACAGAATATTCAGGCTGCAAAAAACTTGTATTAGAAGTATTTACCATCTGAAACGAACTGACACATGCAGCATATTGTTTAAACAAAAATATATACTTACTCTTCCGTGTCTTTATATATATGAATGTGCATGTTTTGTGAAGAATAACTATGAAGAACTATTCAGCAGATATGAAGCAGACCATCTATATAATACACGTGATTGTATGAATGCAATACTCCGCTTACCACAGACACCATACAGTCAAGTACAACGAAATGTTGTGACACAACTTATGAAAATCTATAATCACTTACCTAATGATTACAAAAACTTACCTTTTAATGTATTCAAAAAAAAAATAAATAGTTTTTTAATCGATAAGGCTTTCTACACTTTATCTGACTTTTTTAATTATAAATTTTAAGTTTTAATATGTTATGGTATTGTCTAATTTTAATGAAATGAGTTATACTTATGTATTTACTATATCTTTATTATTTTTAATTATTTGTGTTATACACTACTTTGTAACCTCTGACTTGTTCCACACCTGTCTGGTATTAAGGAATAAAGTGATTATTATTATTATTATTATTATTATTATTATTATTATTATTATTATTTCAATGAAATAAAAACTAAATGGTACTCCAAGCTTAGACAAATTTACCTGTGAACCACTATTCAAATTGTTTCAGAAGTTTCTGCATGATGCACGTTCAAACAAACAGACAAACATACAACACTTCCGAAAACTATCTTAATGTATTCTACTCATCTTACATCCCCCAGTTCAGTTTTTGTAAATATTTTCAATGTACAGACATGCCAATTTTCCAGATTCATTATACAGTGTGACCCACTTAAGATCGCAACACCCCCGTATACCCGTTAATTGATACTTGATTAACTTCAAACTTTGGTGGTAAGAAAAGATCGATAAGGTGATTCTTTGACCAGAAACACATTCACCTCCTACAAATGCAAAGCCACCTGTGGTACTTACCAAAATATGCGGACAATACCAAAAAAAAACATATTAAGCATTTTTTTATCGAAAAATTTTGTTAATGAAACTTGTTCAGAATTGTCCAAAAACCGTATGTCCAAATTTTAATGTCAGAAATCCAGTGTTGTTCTATGGACTATTAGCTACACACAGGGTGGTCCATATTAAAAGTAAATTTGCCATCTAAATTTCTAGGTATTGGGGATACAAAGAATTAGCCACAACAAATGGAGTGTAGAAGCCATTCATTCCAAAAACATCGTTGCTATCACCCATTTATTAGTTGCGTTAGCGAGACATTTTCGGCCACCTGTGCGTCTCCCAGAGCACGTTTCCGTGGATGTTGTTGTGGTCCAAAAAGCAAAAGGTGCATTAAATCATAAAATTGTAAGGGAGAGTCTTACTAAAGCATACGATGATGTTGGAATGCGTTGCGAACGTGACGCCTTTGATACTCTCTTTGATCATGCACCAGATAAATTACAAGTCGTCAAGAAGGTAAGAATTCACATTTTTTTTCTAATTATCACTGTTAACTAGTGGTCGGATACTATCGATAGTCGCTGCTATCGATAGTTTTGGTCATTGCTATCGCAGAGCGGGGGGGGGGGGAATCCGAAAAAATATTTTTCATCCCAAAATTTTATATCCACTCTTTCGGCACGAACTCTGGCAGAACGGAGTACAAACACAAGCTTGAATACGACACTATCGATATGCGTGCATTAACTATCGATAGTTTTCGATAGTCATAGACTATCGATTAATCGATAGTACTATCGATAGTATCCGATCACTACTGTTAACCCATTGGGTGTTACATGCTACAACTGTAGGTATCTACCCAAGTAGCGCAAGAAGCTGTAAAGAAGTTGCAGCATCAAGAACTTACACTTATTTAGCTATAGCAGCTACTGTGGCAACTTTATATTTATATTATATTGTAATAAAAGAGTGCTGTAATATTCTCTAGTGGACATAACATTACAAAATAGTAACTTCAAATGATTTTCTGATGAAATACATAAAAAATCATATTTCTGAGATTAAGTTTTGTAAAATTATAAAATTTCTGAAACGCAGAAGTATCACATCATACACATTTAACGCATGCAATTTTATGGATGATGCATAAAAAATTTTTTTCATCCATTTTTTCAAAATTTTGAAATTAAGTCAAGCTAGGAAAAAATTAAAAATACAGATGAATAAGGTCACGTATTTATGGACAAAAAATGTCCTAACAAAATTTATGGCTAAAGCCATGGTTTTCCCGGAAAAAAATAGTCAAGTGTAACGTTATAACTCGGAGCGAGATCCATGCGTGTGCGCGCTTAAACACGCATGACTGTGACACCGACGCACTGAATTACATGTCACTAAATCAGAATTTGCTCAATCTATATGAGTGTTGGTTCATTTAAAAGATGGAAATTGTAGCTTTCTGAGGTTTTTTTGTTTTAAACAATACAAGCTGCATTATTCTAAGACACAGAAGTAAGTTGATTCGTTTATTGAATAATATTAGGATACAACATATATCAAATATGACTGTTCATAACTTATATTATTAATGACATCTCAGGGCTAACTATATTGAATCTAATAACAAAGGTTATAACCGCATCAACAGCTAACGTAATAGGTCCTTCCCTTGGCACAAGAAGTGTGACACTAATTTTGAGTGACAGAGATGGCATCAATGCGGATATCATAAGTTAAAGAGAGACAATTTTACACCAGTGCAGCTCAATGCTACACTTTTAGTGCAAAGGAATAGACCTAATATAATACACAAGCAAAGGATGGATGGGAAAAATATACTTATATATACAGTGTGTCCCAGGATAGATGTAACAAGAGGTGTAATGGACCAAAAATTTTGGAATTTAGGAATGGTATTTGGGGATTGAGTCCTGCTTGTTGTAAAACTAAAGTATACCAAAAATGACTTGATTTGGTGTTCTACAGGGTGTTTTATAAGCAAAGTAATAAAAATCACCACTAATGAAGTACCTTTATTTTTCAAAATATGAAAAAATTCCATTAAGAAAAGTTATTTAGAATGCAATTTCAGGAATATAAAATTATTTTTTTGAAACTTCCCATTTTTTGCGAATTGAGAGTTGAATTCACATTAAAGTTGTGTAGGAGCAAATGTTAATCATCTCAAAAAGTAGGCTATTGGTAAATAAAAAATTGAATATACGAGATGTAAGAAGGTATAATGTTAATCGAACTAATTGTAAAACAAGAAACAATTACTAACAGAAGATTAATGAGGTTTAAAAATTATAAGTAATAAATGTCAAAAACATAACAGATTCACAAACAAATTAATTATTGACCAATACAAAACAATGTTTACAATTTTTTTATTATTCGACGTAGCTACCACCCACATGCACACATATTTCGATCCTTCGCCTGAAGTCCTTAAAAATGTTTCGAATATGATCTAACGGTATGCAGTTTACGGCATTTGTAATTCTCTGCTTCAATACTGCTACATCATTAGGAGGTGGTTCAGCGTAAACCAACTGCTTGAGGCGACCCCATAAAAAGAAATCTAATATTGATAGGTCTGGGGATTTCGCCGGCCACTTGTTCGGTCCATTCCTGGCAATCCAATTTTCTCCAAAATTTAAATTCAACCACCGATTAACCATTCTGTGGAGTGGCCAGGGCAACCATCATGTTGAAAATGAACTAAAGGCATATCTCTTAAAATATTTAAATGTTCTTCAGAAAATCTTTCAAGAAGCTGTAAATAAGTGTGCTGGTTTAACCTTCCCTCAATGAAATAAGGTTCAATAACTCCAACGTGATAAGAAACGGCACACCACACATTCACTTTTTTATAATATTGTCTTCTACAACGAATTCTAAAATTTGGATTTTCAGAAGCCCAAAACCGACAATTCTGAGATGAAACAATACCATTGGTTGTGAATGTGGATTCATCTGAGAAAATTATGAAATGATGAAAAAATCTCTCTTCCATGATTTTTTCTGCAATGGTCAAACAAAAATCCAACCTACAGCCTCTTCAAGCGTATGTTTATAATTTGCTTTATATGCCCTAATTTTCTTTGCCTTGTAAATTCTTTGGAGTTCAGACTTGCTAATATTAATAAGAGCTGATCTCTCTCTTAGTGGCATCTTAGGATTTTCTATAACAGAGGCATGAGCTATAATAGCCCCAACATTGTCTTCATCATATGCTTTTATTTTTCTTTTCATGTTAAGAACACTACCAGTAGCCAGAAACTTTTTAATTATTCTCATAGCCTGAGTACGTGACAAAGCAGTGTTTGGAAATTTCAAATTAAATTGGCTTACCACTTCTCTTAGCGAGTTTTCACCGCCAATTCCGTAGCATTGCACAATATAAATTTTTTCACGCACTGTGTGTATCATTTTCACTTAATTTTTTATGCTTGGTTCGTTAATTTGAAACAGAAATTAAGGATAATATTGACTACGTTTGACAGATATGTCAATAATAAATGATAAATGTGTATCCACTGCTTTTCTCATAGCCTACTTTTAGCTTCTACATAATTTTAAATATTAATTCACAAAAAATAATTTCTATGCAGTTTTAATTGAATGGTTCAAAATAAAATACTAATTTATTGAAAAAATGGGAAGTTTCAAAAAATAATTTTATATTCCTGAACTTTGGTATAGAGGTATAAAATTGCATTCTAAATAACTTTTCTTAGTGGAATTTTTTTCATATTTTGAAAAATAAAGGTACTTTATTAGTGGTGATTTTTACAACTTTGCTTATAAAACACCCTGTAGAACACCAAATCAAGTCATTTTTATCATTACCAAAATTCCAAAATTTTTGGTCCATTACACCTCTTGTTACATCTATCCTGGGACACAGTGTATATTATCACGCCCGAACTCAATCGTTGCAATAAAAAATATAGAAAAAAATAAGAGCCCTTCAAAAAAATAAAATATCACTATTTCGGAAATGTTCAAACACAAATTCGTTTACTTATATGCATTTTTTCGAAAATATGATCAATCAGAAATTACGATTTTCATGATCTTATCATATAATTATGAAAATATCTTTGATTGTTTTGAATATAAATTCTGGAACTTTTCAATACATTAACAAATGTATAAGGAATCCATTGAATATAGCTAAAATGTGGATAAGTGTACCTGTAATAAATACAATACAGTAAAGGCACGTAAAAATTCATGCGAGCGATTCAGCGGCTATGTGTGGTGTCTGTGTATGCATTCATAATTATATATTTTCCTTCCATAATCACTTCTATTCACAAGAAAAATGTTGAAAATGTGTAGTCAGAAAGACAAAAAAGCTTTATTTTACTCGTTAGAACTGCTAAGAATTTTTAGAGGTTCCATAGTATCAGGGTTAGAAAAAAAACAGTTTTTTTTTCATTTTAAACAAAAAACAGTTTTTCTTGTTTTCAACAGTTTTTTTTTTGTTCTAAACAGGTTTTTTTTTAAGTTTTAAATGGTATGTTTAAAACAGGTTTAAAACGTTTAAAATTATATTCGACTAAAATTAAATGGTGCCGCGCACATTTATGTCTGCTACTACTAGTTGATGCCAGATGGCACTCTTAAACGGATTTTACAGCACTGCAAATAAAATGCTCAGTTTAGTGCACGTGACCACTATATCGGAATTATTTATCGGAATGGACCATCATGGGCACTTTTCCTGCTTTTCCACAAACTCCAAAATAATACATTTATTTAAAACATTGCACTATGTTTTAAACAGTTGTTTAAAACATCGCATTTTGTATTAAATATGTTTTAAACATGCCAACCCTGCATAGTATGCATTTAACCATGCGCTTGGCCGCGCAGAGTGACAAAGTTGCTTCACTATTTTTTTCCAGGAATACCGTGGCTTAGCGATAAATTTTATTAGGACATTTTTTTGTTCAGAAACACGTGGTCTATCCACCTGTATTTTTATTTTTTTCTACCCTGACTTAATTTCAAAATTTTGAAAAAATGGATAAAAGCTTTTTTTTTACTTTTTTTTATGTTCTGCATCCGAGCGGAATGTAAACTTTTCAGGATATTATTCTGTACGCTTTCAAGAACTCATTAAAAAAAAAAATATTCATTTTGCAAGTTTTTATACTATAAAATGTTCTGTCGTCTGGGCTAAAAGGCTTTAGCAACATTTTCATAGCAAGAAAATGTTGTACCACTTTGACTGTTACAGTGCTGTTGCCGGGGTAGTTGCTATAGCTGAATAACTGTCAGTTATTGCTGCCACAATAATGGCGCAGCTGTTTTACAGCTTTAAATCGTGTATATGCCAAAAATCATCTTATTATTCAAGACTTTTCTGTTAAATATTTACTTTGTTTTAGTCCTTGGTAACTTTTGTTAACAAGCACCTGAACAAGATGAACTTTGAAGTGACAGAAATTGAGAGTCAGTTCCACGATGGAGTGTATTTAATCATGCTGATGGGTTTGTTGGAGGGCTTCTTTGTACCACATTACAGTTTCAATTTAACACCCCACGAATTTGACCAGAAAGTCCATAACGTGAATTTTGCCTTTGAACTTATGGAGGAAGTAGGTTTGCAAAAACCCAAAGCTAGACCAGAAGGTGAATTTTGAAAGATATTTTCTTATTTTTAAAAGACAGTTCTCAGTGTGACGCTGACACTAGTTTTACTGAACACCAAATATCATACTCTATATTCGGTAACCAAGTTGGTATCATCAGAAGATAATGGAATGATGGTTGGTGAAACATGTGTTGTTTGTAACGTTTGGTATTTTGGTGTTGTAAAACTGTTTCGGAGCCAACTGTAATATAGTCCTGACTATTTATATACCTTTAAACACTGTTTATAGTTAGTTCTTTTTTCAGATGTTGTTAATATGGACCTGAAATCAACACTTAGGGTACTTTATAACCTCTTTTTGAAGTATAGAACCATTTTATAAAAACAAAACAACCTCGTGCCTTATACTGCCTTTACGTGTCTCGAATATATTAGATGCTTAATCATTGAGTTAATATGTTTAATTATTAAAAGTATTAATTAATATTTCTTTTAGCCTATATTAATAATGTATATAACTTAATTATAATTTACTACTTATTTTAATAAAAATATAACTGTTTCATTTTAATTTATTTATAAAGTTACTTACAATGTTATCTAAAAGCAAACTATCATCTACTTTATTTACAATATGAGGAAAATACATGTCGTGTAAAACTTGAAGCCTGTTTTTGTGGGCATCAGATGGAGCAGAACATGTAACGATTAAATAAGATGGTCTTTGTGTCTTCCGTGCACACGCTGCTGTACTATCCAGTAAAGTTGTTGATATTAACGCTGCTAACAAGGAATTATAGTTGTCGCAGTGTAAACTGCAGTAAATATCGAAGCCAGATATTATTATTATGTCCGGTATTTTGTGCCACAAATGTATACCATTGAGACGTGATAACAAGTACTTGTGATCTTTGAGATATCTAAAACAAAATTTTATACATCACTATTAGTCCAATGCATTTAGATTTTTGTTTAAGGAATTTTCTGAACTCGCTGAAAAGGCTTAGTCGGATAAGACGGTGAATTTGCCCCCCCATGGATTGTGCTCATTTTTTTTTTGCTTGGATTGTTATCAATATCACTTACAATTTTGCCAAATTTTAGCCATTAATATTAAACCGCTTTAGAGTAAAAAAGAATCGAAAATTTCCAAAAATAATTTTTATCTATTCAACGGCATAACCGATTCAAATAAAACTTTAACCAATTATAGATACTACCAGAACATAAACATGGAATAAATTGGAACAGAATCTGACAACGGGAAGATTGAAAAAAAATTCATGTTTTTCTGTTTTTTTTTAATCTGTTAAATTTCGTCAACTACCAAATATTTTCGTAATGGTAGAATCTTGGGATGGTTTTTACCACTCATAATTTTTCTAAAGCGATCAAATAGGTACCTACATGGTACTTCAAAAAAAATAAAATGTTCATTTTTATTTTTTTAAATTATGATATGCTGATGTTATAATAATTATTATATTTTTTTGTAGCATTTTGGGATAGTATTCTATAATCCCTGATTTTGTTAAATCGGTAATATCAGTAAATGGTCCTTAAAAAAAATAAAATGTCCTTTTTTCATTTTTTAAATTACGATATGCTGGCGCTAAAATGATCATATATTTTTTTGTAGCATCTTGGGATAGTATTCTATAATTCCTAATTTTTCAAATCGGTATTATCAGCTATAATATCCCAAGGACGTTGATAATACGAAATAATTTTATCACAGTTTCCGAAGGTTCTTGCTTGGTAATATTCCGATGCCAAAGTCGATTCTTATTTTTACTTTTGACCATTATAGTGAAAGTAAGGAGTCGGAAGAGTATGCAAAATCGTGCTAAAGTTATGAAATCTATTCCCCCCGTTTTTGAAGGTGCTGAACACGAATAACAGGTTGAAAACAATTTTTAATCATGCGCACCACCTTTAACAGCCTTTTTGCCTATTTCTCATATGACAGCTTGGCATCGACTATTTTTGCAGGGATTCTTTGTTCCTTCATGGGGATAATACTAGATGGTGAAAGGTGATGTCAGGTAGCAGACCGTAACTGCCCTTGGGGTGGAATCTACCCCGTCAGGGGGTGTAAAATTTTTCTTTTTTTTTTGTTAAAGACGTTTATCCCCCGTTTTCGAGAACAATGGTAAGAGTGAATTGTGACAACCTCAGGGGGTTGGTACCACCCCCCACCCCCAGGGGATGGAAAATAGATTTTTTTTATTTTCTAATTTGTATATTGAGTGGTTTCAAAATCACCATTTGTCCATTTTACATCATCATCAAAGATGAACCTATCCTCGCAAGGATTTGAAATGGACCCGTTAGTGTGACTTCAAATTCTAGGCAACCAACAATACAAGTGAGTGTTGCTAAAGATTTTGAGCCTTATGTACTATACATTTAAGGGCGAAAAATATGGCTGTTGATCAGGGTCTCTAATTTTATTTGGTTAAAACACATATTAATTTAATTGAGTAAATTATACGTAGAAAGAATCTAACGTATCTTAGGTATATGGCCTATGAATAGAATATATCATATAATTGAGTAATAACACAAAGTTGTCAACGGCAATTTTTGTCATCCTTAATAGCAAGGTGCATAAGAGCGAAAATAATAACTGTAAATTTCGTTATCCCACTTGTATTGTTGGTTGCCTAATATTTGACGTCACTACTACATTCATGTTCCTTTAAATGGGATAATATCACTGACCTCTATATATTAAATGGATAGCCTATACCATAGGGATGCGCGTGAAATTTTAGCCAAAATTGAAGAATTCAATAAAGGCGAAAGTCGTGTGCTACGGGGCTTTACGTCTTGCGCAGTTTACTTGTTTTTCGTTCTGAAGTTAGCAACACGTTGCTAGCAACGCGTTGCTAAAAAAGCAATCTGGCAACGGTCAGGTCGGAAATAAGTTTTGAGACATTATTTGGGAAACAAATTTATCCATAAACACCGCACCGATCTCAATTGTTAACCTCACTTTTTCGGTGTTTTATGTTTTAAGTCATAGATAAGAGACATACGTTTTAAGTGCTTTATTTAAAAATGCGACATTGCGTTGTACCTTTTTGTACGAACAGGGGCACCAAAAACTTTAATTTTAAATTAAATTTGTGGACTTTTGGAGCTTATTATTCCTTCATGTAATAAATACATTCAAGTGGCATGTGTGACGTCACAACTCTAAAAAGTGAAGGAAAACAAATAGCTGCCTTCTATCCGAATTTCGAACTATTCACTAAGAAATTTAAAATGACCATGAATCATTTACCATCTGATAAACAAAAACTTTGTTCAACTTACGTATTTGGGGCCGGGATACAGTGCAAAATATAACATAAAATATGGATATAACCTATAAAATGTAGATAGAGGGATGTGCTTTTCTTCATTTATAAACAGAAATTTGAATTGATCGTATTTTGATCACAGAACGGTTATTAATTTAATGTATTGAAATGTGGTATGTCATATTCATTAATAATTATTTTGTGACCAAATACTGAATTTATAATTTTCTAATCATAAATACATGATTGCCTCAAAATTTATTTCCGTTGCCAAAAATTAATTGACAGCGTGAAGTTGGCAACGTGTTGCCAGCAACAAGTGGCTAAGTTCACTCTTCTTACTGCGCAAACTCTGCAGCCCCGTGCGCAAATCGTATTTGTACCATTTCTCAGCTCACACATCGGCTATCCATTTAATATATAGAGGTCAGTGGATAATATAAGGAGCTATTTATCAACGTTCGAGGAGTATTCGCATAGAAAATTTGTTTGCAATTTATTTTATTTATTTGTTCAAAACTCTTTCTTAAAAGAGCAATTTGTAATATTAAATGTAGATTATGTATTATTTGGTGTTTTCCCCCATTATATTCATTAAATCGTTATTTGCAGTTCCAAATCGACATTGTCAAAAAATAAATTTAAAATTTTTGAACTGTCAAACTGGATGACAAGTGAAAAGATCGCTAAGGGATCTTATCAGTCTAATTTTGTTCTGATTGGTTGTTTCAGGCGTGATTAGAAATAGGCGAATTTAATAGGATTGCTATTTGAGGTCCTTAAAAATAAATAAAATGTCCTCTTTTATGATTTTAAATTATGATACATACGCTGATGTTAAAATTTAAATATATTTTTTTGGAGCATCTTATATCTAATTTTTTGAAATCGATGTAATTCATGCCAAAAAAAAGTCTTTACCCATCCTATCTATGTGCATGCCTAGCTTCTAGTTGGCATCCAGTCACAAACATTCGCGATGTCAAAAATTAAACAAATATATAGCAACTTCGTGTAGATCAGGCGACAATATGACAGTTTAACCTAAGTTACCTCTGAGGAGATATTTCTCCATTCTTCCGAAGCCTTTTAGAGGGCAACTTGGTATAGAGATAAGTCAGGTAAGATCAACTGTCAACATTTAAGCCTATGCTATACGATGTGTCAAATAGCTTCCAACGTTGGACACATGGTAGTCTGTCGCATCGTGTGGCTGTTCTCCAAATGAGTAGAGGCGAACTTATGTGACAAACATTAGCCACATTACCATGTTCGGGCTCTTGTTGGTTTTTTTAATTCACATCAAAGGATGCTTCGAATATTGGAAGCAACACGTGCTTTTATTCGGTATACGGCAACGGTTCAGCCTTTCGCCATATTCGCTGTCTATTTTACGATTTTGTTGATGGTTTTAAATTTCATGTATATATATTCTTACTGGGAAAAATTAATCGTTTTCGAGATATTTGTTATTTATTTGATACATAGTTCCCTTCCAACGTTGGATCCAATGTTCGTCATGCCCACAGACGCCAACATAAGGTTCAATGTTTGACACATCGTGTAGCACCGGCTTTAGGCAAATCAAACTGTTTGCGACTTAATCTATCAATTACAACTGGTAATAACGTCAGAGATACAATTACAAACCTACAGAAAAGTTATCAGCTGCAAAACCTCTCTACCCGGTGTATCAATATTTTCTGGTATTTTCTCAAACGCTTCTGGAGATATAAACCACACATTCATACCAGATTCTGCGAAGGAAATCGCCGTCTAAAATGACATTTTTGGTATATCTCATGTTACACTTATTACCTCTACTTACCTTAAATAAAATATATTCCAGATCACTTCCTAATAATAATGTAGAAAAAGTATTTTCTGGATTCATAACAATCCAAACATTTAACTTATCTAACCCTAACCTCAATTCAGAAAGTCGTACCACCATTGGTACCACTACACTAAAGTAAAAGAAACATATTTTACACATTTGTTTACCTATTTAATAATTTTTACAATTTAATTCATAATTCTCCATCAGATATTGTATCATTATCAGAATCTGCCATTTGTAATCCATTTTCTTCTAAATATTTATTATATTGTTCCGGTATCTTCTTAAATCTATTGATCTTTTGTCTGATTTGTTTCCAAGTTTCTTGATTGTAATTTTTAACATCTCTAGCCATAGCCTTATAATCACTTCCGTATTTTTTTATTAAATAAGTTAACCATTCGACTTGACTCTTAGGAAGTCGAAATCTTCGTTCTCTAGGTGCCTTAGCATCTGCTTCTAGTACTTCGGCCACACATGATTTTTCGTTCCTGGGTTGTTCTACTACAATTTCCTCATTCCATTCATCTTCGTTTGATAGTAAAGAAGCTTTGAATGCTTTTTTTGAATTAGGAATTTTTATAGTTTTATTAGGGTCATGAGACAAACCCATTTCTTTTAAATTAGTCTCCACAGACTTTTTTTGTTCCCATACATTTTTTATTTCCTTGCTGTAAATCAAAATATATTTATAAAAATGGTAATCACCTTTTAATTTACATACCAGCCTATGCTTCCTATGCTGAATATTTTATTTCGAAGTCTTTTACGATTTACATTGTGTCTATACACTTTTCTTCTTTTTTGTTTTCTCAGTTTCGTCATATTATTTACTAAATTGGTACTCCCCTATCGATATGTTTATTTGAATTTTCCTTCCTTCACACTACCAATCAATGTGTGTACATATAAACACAGACCAATTTACTTAGCTGATCAAATGATTAAGTACCAAAGATTAAAATAACATGCCATAAAACGAAAATTAATGTGGCACAAATTTGAGGTTATGTGAATACAACGTTACCAACATGTGTTTCAAAACATCAGGAATAGACAAATTTTCGTGTATCCGCCTTTAACCACGGTTAACCGTAGTTTATTCAACCAATCACAAGTCAAATCATACATATGACTATATAGCGTTTAATACTTTTAAAGCCAACATTTTTTTGTAAATTATTTTCATGGTATTCGGTACACATCGTTTGAGGATTAAACTCAATTATTTATATGTATCATGTATAATTTTATGGGAGTTGCGAAAAAATTCTTGGTAGCGACCGTGGTCACGATGTTACTGTCAAACTTATAGATATTTTGAATGTTATTGGCGGGTACTTCCTAGAAGCAAGTAATATATATTTTCTCACGATATCATATAACTAAAGTGTAATAAATTCATTAAAAATTGAAACAAATAATCTGTTAAAAAAACTGACTTTTTGATATATGTTAACAGGAACGGGCCTTTAAATGAGAAGAGAATGGAGCGTGAAATCGGAGAAAGTATTAAAAATGAAATATTTTTGGAGGAATCACAAATTTCAGAGGTAGTAAACAAATGGGGAAATAATACATCATTCTTGGTGAAAGATGGAAGCAGAATGGAAGAAGGAAACACGGGAAGTCACGAAAATGTAAAATTTTCAAATATGTCCAACACAGTCATTATTCACTGTCCAAAAGATGACGTGCAATCATCATACGCTAGACAATGTTCAAGTTGCAGAAAGCCGATCAACACAGAATCTTATCTTTCATGGGAGCTAATGGATTTTTGTAATGCGACTTGCATTTCTAAGTTTCAAGGTTTAGGTTCATCAGAATGTGTCTATTGTTCTCATTTTATAAGCGTCATATCATTTGGCAAATATTACGTACGTGTTGGAAAAGATTTAAAATTATTTTGCACAAAGACTTGTCTAGACAATTATAAATTGACGGTGAAGCTTTGTTCCTGGTGCAACGAAGATATCTCAGGAAAATTTCCGGTAGGATTAAGGCAAATAAACTCAAATAGGATATCTTTCTGTTCACAAAACTGTTGCGAAACATTCAATAGCATATTATTATTGAAATATAATCCACTGAAAATACCACCAGATAAAAAATGTTCTGTTTGCCAAAGAGATAAAATTGTTACGATTGTGCTGAAACACGATGGGTTCATTAATTATTTCTGTAGCAAACGTTGTCTCATCGCTTACAGTTTTGTGAAGTTACCAACGGGAGCTGAAAAATGCGTAGTATGCCAGAATTACTTCAGTCGAGCCGTTCTTGATAACACACTGTTTTACGAAAACGTCCAGCTCACCTTTTGCTCCGACAGTTGTCATAACATTTACATTATATGCAATAGTAAAATCGTAAATTGTAGCTTTTGTCCGAATCAGAGGTACAACTTTGGTATGATCCGTAAATATTCTAAGAATTGTCTACCTTCTAATATATATTTGTGCAGCGTGAACTGTATAAAACTGTATCAGGAATTTACCATAAATGAAGCGAGAAAAAATTCTACAATGCGTGATGTTCAAATACAATCTGATATGACTGGAATACCCCCGAGAGTATTAGCGATCTCTCAACCTGGAGGAGGCATTCAGTCTAATATAAATAAGCCAGCCATATTGCCAAACTCGCACCTCTTGAGATCAAACCTAAACACGAGCGATAGTACCAATAACTCATTCTACATGCCGATCCAAACGAAGCAACAGTTCCTCGTGCAGTCCGCACCGAAAATCGAGCAGAGAAACGTGGCCACAATGTGCTGTATCCCCAAAGCAAATAAAAGTAGCTTGGCGCGACCCGTTACGCATAAAAAGATGACTCAGACGGTCGAACCAGACCTGAAGGAAATACTGATACCTATCCCATTCCCCATTTACGTGCCCGTGCCGATGGCGATGTATTCGGTTGCTGTGCCTGTTGCTGTACCATTCCCTATACCTATCCCAGTGCCTGTTTTTATACCGACCACGCGAAAGTCAATTGAAGGTATTGCGGGAGAAATAGAGAAAATGCAAAACAAAATTCCCAGCGATCCCTATGAAGCTGAGCTACTTCAAATAGCGGGCGTGATCGCTGAAAATAAAACAAGAGAAGAGGATTCAGAAGAAAGTACATCAGACGTGAATGATAGTAATAGTGTGTTTGCGGAGAAGTTAAAAGAATCGGAAACAGTTGATGCGGATGAGACTAATCTAGAGAGGGGATCAAAGAAGGCTAATGTAGGCGAGTTGCGAACAGAGGATTTTGATGCACAGAATTACAAGGGTTTAAGTAGAGGGAAAAAGAAAAATCCAAGCGATTGTTTAGAGGACACGGCAAAACGGGACCGTAAACTTTCCCCATGTGAGGTTTCAAAAACCAATATCCAATGGGTTGAAAAAACGAGGCTCAATTACACGTTAGGCATCAATGCTTGGAAACAGTGGGTTAAGGAGAAGAATTACTCTTTGAAAAAATCATCAAAGAGCGCTGTCAAGATGATTAAAACGGACATTTTGCAGATGCCGCCAGATGAGCTGAACTACGCCCTTTGTCTGTTCGTTAAGGAACTGAAGAAACCAAACCAATCCAACTATGCTTCCGATACACTGTTCTATTTATGTCTAGGTATCCAGTATTACTTGTGTCAGAACGGACGAAACGACAACATCTTCCAGGACTCAACTTATAACACTTTCACTGATAAGCTAGATGAAATGGCCCAGAAGTTTTGTTCCTTGTACGATGACGACTCTCACTTTATCGTCACCAGAGTGGAGGAGGAGCACCTGTGGGAGGCGAAACAGCTAGGATGTCACTCCCCTCAAGTACTGCTGAACACTCTGATCTATTTCAATACAAAATACTACCTCAGCTCGACTGTGGAGCAGCATATGGACATATCCTTTTTTCAAGTGCTTAAAGTGTGGAAGAAAAAGGCGAAATCGAAAAGTCTGATGTTACGATTTTGTCCGAGGAAACCCAAAAACAACGCAAAACGCGTGTGCGAGCAGTACGAAAATGAGAACAACCATTCGAGATGTCCAGTGAGACTTTACGAATTTTATTTATCTAAATGTCCTGAGAATGCCAAGACCAGACACGATTTATTTTACTTGCAGCCGGAAAAATACTGCATCCCCGACAGCCCACTGTGGTACACGGCTAGTCCAATACCAAAGGAGGCTCTAGCCAAGATGATCAACAGAGTGAAAATTGTAAAAGAAATTAACGTGGCACTTCTCAGTAATGATTAACTATTTATTTATTTTAGTACTAAAATTATATAAGTACATAAATTTAACTAATACCCCAGTCAAATTGGAACAAGTTTCGACGTTTGCAGGAAATAACTGATAAAGTTTTGAAACTTGCCAAAGATGTTCATTCGTCTGTTGCGCCCGAGCCGCCTTATTAGGAAAATAGTGGTCTGATAAGTTTTTTGCTTATATCTCGCTAACCATTAGCAAAATCGAAATTATGTTTAAATAAAAAAAAAGCTCTTATAAGATTCTCTACAAAATATGTTATATATGTTTTTTTCCATATCATTATAATTTTCTAAAATATGCAAATTGCATTTGATGGACACATTTCTAAAACTGTAAATATCGCTTGTAGAGAGCATTGTTTTAGTCGTAGAATTCTCAACAACTTTCAAAATGTACGCCGTCAATATTTTAATTGTCTCCCAATGATACCATTTTGATTGTCGAAATGTTGGTTAGTATACTCTGCAGTATCTTCGAGTTTATAGTGTCGTATCAAAGGTTGTTACAACTCCTCATGTAGGTACATTTTTTTTTAAATGTTTCATAATTTTTATATTTTACTGATTGATTTTTTCAAAAAATGCTAGGGTTCTTCCTCTTACTGTCCAAATTTTAATAAAATCGGACTTGTCTTTCTTAAGTTATCGTGTTTACAAAAACATGATGGACGGAGAGGCAGATAGACGCAAATGGATAGACGACGGACATTTTGAAAGTTGTTCAGGAATTCTATGACTAACACAATGATATGAATTTTTTTTTCTCTACAAACGACACTTACTGTTTTAGAAATGTGTACTGCAAAGACAAGTTTCCTATTTCCGAAGATTAGATAATATATACGGAAAAAATGCACATACCATTTTTTGTAGAGAATTTTAAAAGCTTTATTTTATTAGAAACATAATTTTGAAATTGCTAATGGTTAGTGAGATACAAGCAAAAAACTTAATCGGACCACCATTTTTCGAGTTCAGAACTTCTAGTATGTTTATTACCAGACCGTAATGAACATCTTTGTCAAGTTTCAAAATATTATCAGTGATTTCCCTATTTGACTGGAGTATAATTGAAATGTCCATTTCTAAACGTCGATTACAATATCACACATACTATAGGAAATTTGTTCTGTTCTTACATTTGATTAGTTTTTATAAGAGTAGATTTGTTAAGTTTTGTTAATATTAAACGTTCTATTATAATATAAATTAAGAAATTTCCACATGAATTTTAATTTCTATAAAACTAGCCAGTTATTGGGCGTTGAAAAATTGCATTAAATTTTTTGTTAATTTCTACTTCTGTACCCATATCAGTTCTTACACGGAAATTCTAAAGGACTTACAAATATGCCCAATTACATCTTTTTAAACGACTTCAAAAATCATTACCAAGGGGAGGTTCTAAATTCGACACTGGCCGTGTTTTTTTATTATTATTAATTGTGTATGTTCAACCAATACTCTGGATTGGTTTAAGCTATTTCTATCAAATCTTTCTCAAACTCTTGGTGGTGGGTCCCATAATACTTTCATCAAGCTACGTCTAGTGTAAGGTGAACAAAAGTTGGAAGCGAGTTTTTTTTTTATTAGTTGTAAAGGACCCCGCACACCACAAGAGGGAAATCTGGCATCGGTTAAACTCGCACTAATTTTGATATGATGCTCTACTTGCAGAGTAGATCAAAAGAATCTATTAGCCCGAGTCCCAGAAACACACCCTTCTACCCTCTAAAGAGGTAAAAAGCGAGTAAATGATATCCCTACAATATTCTATACGAAAAATTCAGTCAAAGAATTTGAAAAGTGTCATTTGTATGTCAACATTAGAAACAATATATTATTGATAATTCATTATTTATAAAGTTAACTCATGGCTCGCAAAATCAACTGCTATGTTTGTAATGACTTACAAAATGAACGCAATATCCGATTAATTAAGAACTTTGACAATGACCAGAAAGTGGAGATCGTGAAACGCTATCGATAAGAATTAGGTAATCCACCCGAGGTAATAGATAATGCATCTCGTGCATGTATGAATTGTGACGAATTCCTGAAAAAAGACTTAAATGCTCTTCAAAATCCAAATTGTCTACGATTGAGGGTCATTAAACGAAAATCTAATAATACTTGTTTTATTTGTAATAACGAGTGTAATCATATGCAACACACTGGAATTGGAAGTAGAGAGATATTTATGTTTCTGAGTCTAGTAGATTATGTCCAGGGCATATTAATGAGGAAGGATTCCTACTGCCAGCCCTCTATGCAGCCATGAGGGCTATTGAATGTCTGATTAAACTAAGTGGTACAGAAATCCATAGATGTTTTGAAAAATTATGTGAGTTAAGTATCCATTTTAAAAACAATGTATTTGTTTCTGATGCACTACTGGAAGATTCCATTGCTTTAACTTCTTTAACAAAAAATCAGTTTGATAACTTGCTGGCCTATTGTGACCCAGTTCCAGAGGGAAAGATATGTCTGGTAAGAAGAAAACACATTTTTAATCAAACTTCGACCAAATCTTATGGATGAATTTTTAAAAATTATATTCAAGTATTCCAGTAGACAATCAGTTAGTATGGTCATATCTTTAGTAAGACGATCGTTATTGATGCGGTTTGTCCCAGAAAGCATAGGTTTGCAAGCTATTACTCGTTGGGAATATACTGAAAGGCATGTCACTTCATTCGCAAACGAATTATACAATAACGTAAACGAAAGAAAAGCTATAGCAATAGTTGATGGAACATACAGCTATATAAGAAAAGTCTGGGAACTATAGATCATTTCGCCAGTCATTCTCAGTTCATAAAGGATGCCATTTGGTAAAGCCGGCACCAGTGGCGGCTCGTCAGGGGAGGCAGGGGAGGCTGAGCCTCCCTTTGGAAGAAGCAGCTTATCTTCCAATCTTCCAAATTAATATCTTTTACTTGTAGAAATTTCTCTAATTGTCCTTCAAAATGTCAAGCCTCCTCTGCAGACAATATCACGAGCCGCCACTGGCCGGCACTTATTGCAGCACCAAATGGATATATTTTAGGATGGGAAAAATAATAACCCATCAATGTTAATAAATGAATTTGAGAAAGATAACAATGATAATCAATAATTGGTTTCAAGATGGGGACATTTTTTTATGTGATCGAGGTTATAGAGACGCAATAAATGTTCTTCAAGACCGTAGATATGTTGTAAAAATGCCTCCATTTTTAGAGCAAGGAGAGCAAGTATCAACAGAATAGGCAAATAAAGCACGTATTGTAACTTTAAATAGATGGATATGTGAAGCTCGGAATGGCTATTTTAAACATATCTATAAGTTTCTTGATGGGGTCATTCCTAGAGCCCAGGTTTTGCATCTTCTATAGTTGATGCTTTCATAAATAAATATATGCAAATGCAAGGATAAACAGCCGCCTTAGCTCATGAAATTAAACAGCGTGCTGACGGGAGTAGAGCAGGAGAATTTAGCTAGAAAGTTTGCTATGTGGCAGTTGCTGAATGAAAATCAAGTTCCAAAATTTCCTCAATTTGAATGAGTGAAAAAATGTAGATTTTTACATTTTAAGCGATGAGTTGAAATCATATTTCCACGGTTGGATATTACCCTTGTAGTACAAATATTGAACCAACGTACAATCCATATAGGACCAATATTCATATATTGGCCCTACATGCATAGTTGCCAACCCTACTGTTTTTTCAGTAGATCTACCGTTTTTTTTGTTTTCTTCCCAGTTTTTAGTCCAACTGCTAAATCAACAGTTTTTTTGCATATGGATCAGTTATTTTATAAGGACCTGAACTTTTTAAAGTCCACCAAAAAGGAAAAATGCCGCAACCACTGAAATAATTACATACATCCCTGACGATTTCTAAGTAGGTCTCGTAATAGTCGTTAGATGCCGCTGGCGCTATTGCTACTTGTAAAATCCACACTCTAGTACACCTAAAAAAAAAAAAATACACAAAATATGAACAAAAGTTTATTGATTCGTGGCTAAATGACGAAAGATTTAGTGGATGGTTAAAAAAGAGTGGGAAAGGTACAGACTCGTAACTTCCTTATCTTTTAAGCTACGACCATGTTCGGCACATCAAATTGTAGATATTTTTAAGGCCTTTAAATAGGCATACAGTGATTTAAAAAAAAATTTCCTTGAATATTTTTTTCCCTCATCCTGTACATGAACTGTGTTTTCTTATAAAGGTTTTAATTGGCTTCAATTTAAGGTATCATGTCATATTCGATATTATCTTTCGTTTTAAAGAAAAAATTTAAAAACACTCCGATTCCAAACTGATTTTTTTTTAAAAATAACTGAAAAAATATAAATAATAATTTTATGCTTTATTTGTAAAAGACATCACAAACAATACTCAACGTAACAAAACAGCAACAAGAAACAAAAGAAATAAATATTTTTAAAAACAAACTTTATTAAAATGTACCAAATAATAGGAAATTGCAAATTTTTTAATTTTTTTTTTTAATAACATAAATTGAAGCTAATTAAAACCTCTATAAGAAAACATTAGCACAGTTCATGTACAGGGTGAGGGAAAAAATATTCAGGAAATTAATTTTCTTTTAGTAATAATTTTTTCAATTTTTTTTTAAATCACTCTGTATGCATATTTAAAGGCCTTAAAAATATCTACAATTTGACATGCCGAACATGGTCGTAGCTTAAAAAATAAGGAAGTTACGGGTCTGGGGAGTTTTAAGTAGCGGACTCTGTATATAGTAAAAAAAAAACAGTAGATTAAGAGTTTCACTAAAATAAATTCCCAGTTTTCTAGTTTTTTTTTTGCTTATCTACAGTTTTCTCGTCTAACAGAGTTGGCAATAGTGCCTACATGGAGTATACGTTGGTCCAATATTTTGTGCTAATATGAAATATATATTAATAAAATATATAAATAGATATTAATATCATTCAAAATATCATTTCACCAGATTTCTATTCAATTACAAAAACAAAAATCAAAAATTTTTTTTCAAATTTAAATAATTAATAACTTTTTTATTTACTGATCGATTTCGTTCAAAAACAATAGCTAATACTAACTTCGTTCAGTAACACAATGGTATGAAAATTTTTTGTCTACCAGCGATATTTACTGTTTTAGAAATGTGTTGATCAAATGCAATATGGGTACTCTTTGTTTTCGTATTTGCGAAGTCTAAAAACACAAATTAGACAATAAAGGCTGATTTTCTCCTAAGGCTGACCTCCCAGGTATTTATGACAGGTTGTTGGTAAGTTTCAGTTATTCTATTTCAATTCATTTGGGTGTCTAGATGATAAAAATGGTGCCTACCTAGGTTCTGTACCTAATTTTAGGCATTAATGGGCATGTTCCATATTATTGATTTCCTTGGATCCTGGTTTATTTTCTTGTGCTATATTAGTGGAAGACCAGACCCTCTGAATTCGACACCCTCTATACAACTCGCGAACACCCACCTAAAAAATAGGTAATCTTATGTAAAATAACCTACTAAACTTGATTTTTGAATTCGCCCATTGATTTGAGATTGCCAAAATGACCAAATTGGCAATTTTCTAAAAAAAATAAAAATTATGTGTTATTTTTTGTTTTTCATATAACACGTCATATATTTTTTATTTTACTTCAGAATGATTTAATTTTTTTACATAATATTCTCTAACTATTCTTTGATATGTTGAAAGTAAAAAACTTTACCTAAAAAATAATTAGTTGGCAAAAAAAAAATAACAACTTTTCTTTGACGCAAAATCTTTAAAATTTGCAGAGTAAAATGTCCGATCGAGGTATCTTTTTTATTTTTAAAGTTAGGTACCTACTATAACCGAAGAAAATGTTCCGAATGAACTAAATAAAATCTTTTATAACAAGTTTTTTTTGGAAATTTTGCTCCCTTATCGAAATATTCATTGATTGTTTCAGCGTCCGAACGAATGCGCGCTACTATGAATCGGCCGCAATCGCATCTAGAGCTAAACGCAGGCACGTGCCGGGTGATTATTATTTTCCAGTGTCCATTTATGTTAAGTTGAAAGTGCTTTTTTGTCTCACTCCTTATATTTAGTGCGTTATAAACACATAGTTTGGCATAATAAATTATAATTACTCGGATAGGAAATCAAAGGAAACAAGCTAAAAACGTACTCTTCGCCTGTTCACTGGATTTTTATATAATTGTTATACATTCAATAGGATACTTTTCGCAGTTTTTTGTAAATAATATTACTTTTAGACATTTTTAATTTTATAGTACGAACTTAGTTGGTAAAAGACTCAGTGTGAAATTAAGTAAACATAAAAAAAAAATTATACCAAACCCCATTTGGGTTTCCAACCCCTTGGATTCCGAGTCAAAAGAACTACACCACCACCTTACACGTAAAAGAATGTAAATTTTTACATTATAAGACACGAGCTAAAATCATATTTTCACGGTTGTATATTACATTATGAAATGTATATTTGTAAAATATATAAATATTTAGATATCAAAATGAAATATCATTTCACCAGATTTCTATTCAATTACAAAAACATAAAAATTAAAATTTTTTTTTCAAATTTAAATCATTAATAACATTTTTATTTACCGATCGATTTTGTTCAAATAGGGTTCTTCCTCTAGCTAACACTAATTTACTGTCCAAATTTCAGTACAATCGGAATTTTCTTTCTTGAGTTATCGTGCTTGCAAGAAACGTGAAAGTTGTTCAGAATTCGTTCACTAACACAATGGTATGAAATTTTTTTGTCTGCGAGCGATATTTATGGTTTTAGAAATGTACCGATCAAATGCAAAATCCGATGACATTTCTGTGGCTCTAAAACAATATTTAGAACAGAAAAATTTATTTTTATCACTAAATCCAGTTTACCATGCACAATGTAGAAGATCGTATACCCGAACTGCTTATAAAAGATAATCAGAAATTGTAAATCCTAGTACAGAGAATACAAGTAAAAAGGGCGTTTCTGCAATGTGCTATTTACAAGACAGCCTACCAAATTAAGCCCAGAATTCCAAATGTTTTAGATTTTGGATGGTACCTAAAAGAGGAAATCTTATTTCCAAAGATGATTTCAAAAAGCCAAAAATCCAATTTTATTGAGTTAACTCCATTTTGTAAATGTAAATTATATAACTGTACTACAAGCTGCAAGTGTAGCAAAGCAAACGTGCAATGTAACATAAGTTGTTTGTGCGAAGGAAAATGTAATCTTTAGTACCCACTTGCTGTTATAATGAATGAAAACATATTTTTTAATGTGTATGTTTCGAGATTATCTACATAATTTTATAACATTTAATTGCAAATAGAAACTAAATAATCGGTAGACTCACTTGATCGCTTAAACGACACCGCAGATGGGCGACGTTAAAAGAAGTTAGAAGTTATGCCTTAAATTAATGCGGACGAGTTGCGCGGCCGCATTCAACAGCGTCATCTCGTTACATGAGCCGAATTTCAAAAAAATCACTTTATAAAAAAGTTTGTTTAAAGTATATGGAACATTTTTCTCGTTTATACTATAACTCTCTCTTTAAAAATAAAAAAGTTACCTCGATCGGGTATTTTTCAATGCAAATTTTAAAAAACCGCGACAATAGAGGGTAATTATATTTTTTTAGGCACTATATTATTAATTTCACTATATTCTTTGCCGTCAGCCTGTCCAGAAATATTGGAGGGATAATGTGTAAAATATTGGTCTAAATCGGAATTAAAATAAAAAAGATATGATGTGTTATATGCAAAACAAAAATTAACACATAATTTTAAAATTTTTCAAAAAATTTGCGAATTGACCGATTTGGCAATCTCAAATTAACGGGCGAACTCAAAAATCAAATCTAGAAGGTCATTTTACATAATATCATCTATTTTTTAGGTGGGTGTTCGCGAGTTGTATAGACTACTTTTAAAATGCTTCCTACAGATTGGCTGCTCTCCGACTATATATAGTCCACTCAAATTAGGAAAATAGCGGAGAAAAATTCTGAACAGCAGTTTCTCTGCATAGGAAGTAACTATTCAACTTTTTATTTATTTATTTATTTATTGATTTATTTATATACAATTTTAGAACAAGGTTTTACTTATGCGCAGAAAAAAAAAGAAATAATTTTTGAGATACATACATATATATACGTTTTTTCGTGTTCTTTTTTCATTTGGATGTATATATCTAGAAAAGTACGCGTTTTTAATGCTAAACAAACATAGGTAAACATGTTCCGAATACGACTTCCTACAAAAAAGGTTCTATACATTTTTCCGATTATTCCACTGGCTTTTCCAGAAAAGCGACTTGAAAAATATATATATGTATGTTTTTTTTCATGTATTTTTTATTTTGAATGCAAATATCTCGAAAAGTGCATGACTTTAAGGGCCAAATGAACATAAGTAAACTTGTTCAGAATGAGATTTCCTGCAAAAAAGCTCCTCTATATTTTTCCGATTATCCCATTGGTTTTTCCGGAAAAGATTCTTGGAAGAATCTATATATTTGCTTTTTCGTTTTGACATATATATATCTCTCAAATATATAGAACCTTTTTTGTAGGAAATCACATTCTGAACAAGTTTAGTAATTAGAGAATATTATTTAGGTATTATGCAAATCACAACTTACACACTTTTTATTTATTATAAAAATACCTACTTTCTGTATATTGTTGCCCTAATCTGGGCACGCTAATATACTAGTCAGGTAAATACTTTAAAACACTCATTATTAGAGAATCAATCAAAACAACTACTCTTCTAGCTAATACTGACGAAGTATTGAATTACATGATAGGATTCTTAGCATTTTAAAGAACAAAAATATATTGAAAATACTTAAATCATTTATTCAAATTTAATCATTCACACTTTTTTATTTAATATGAAATTATCTACTTTCTGTATATTGGTGCCTTAGTCGGGTCACGCTAATATACTACTTAGGAAAACACTTTAAAACACTCATTATTGGAAGACCAAGTGTTTTCCTAAGTAGTATATTAGCGTGACCCGACTAAGGCACCAATATACAGAAAGTAGATAATTTCATATTAAATAAAAAAGTGTGAATGATTAAATTTGAATAAATGATTTAAGTATTTTCAATATATTTTTGTTCTTTAAAATGCTAAGAATCCTATCATGTAATTCAATACTTCGTCAGTATTAGCTAGAAGAGTAGTTGTTTTGATTGATTCTCTAATAATGAGTATTTTAAAGTATTTACCTGACTAGTATATTAGCGTGCCCAGATTAGGGCAACAATATACAGAAAGTAGGTATTTTTATAATAAATAAAAAGTGTGTAAGTTGTGATTTGCATAATACCTAAATAATATTCTCTAATCATGAAAAAGCAAATAAATAAAAAATAATTAATTGTAAAAATAAAAGTTTAGTAATGTTCATTAGCCTTAAAAATGCGTACTTTCCGAGATATATACATCCAAATGAAAAAAAAAGAAAAAGCAAGTATATATATTCTTCAAGAAGCATTTCCGGAAAAATCATAATGGGATAATCGAAAAATGTATAGGAGCTTTTTTGTAGAAAATCTCATTCTGAATAAGTTTATTTATGTTCAATTAGCTCTAAAATCGCGTGCTATTCGAGATATTTGCATTCAAAATTAAAAAAACACGAAAAAACACATAGATATATTTTTCAAGTCGCTTTTCCGGAATAATCGACAAAAATGCATAGAACCTTTTTCATAAAAAATCATATTCTGAACACTTCTACCAATGTTCGTTTAGCCTTAAAAACGTGTACTTTTCGAGATATGAAAGTCTAAATGAAAGAAAAAAAAAACACGAAAAAACGTATATATATGTATATATTTCAAAAATCATGTCTTTTTTTTTCTGCGCATAAGCAAAAAATTGTTCTAAAAGTTGAGTACTTACTATCTATGCAAAGAAACTGCTGCTCAAAATCTTTCTTTAAAACGGCGTTTTTTTTCCTAATTTGCGTGGACTAATAGTTCGAAGGGTTGGTTCCCATTATATCCTTACATCATGGTTCCCATTATAGAAAAAAAAAACAGAATAATCACCAGTTATCAATTTAATATAAACGATACTCAGTATCTAGGCATTATCTTATTTTACAAAAAAACATGTTCATATGTAGCATTATAATTGCTCATCATTTTTTTATAGTGTGTCCCACTTTTCACAGTAACACCTTTGTACCTCAGTTATTAGTCACGCAATTTCAACCAAATTTGGATCAGTATAAAAGACATTTATTGTCATTTTTGAGTAAAACAAAACCTATTTCAGTCATTGGTGTGCAATTTTATTAAGAAAAAAAAGTTTCGGGAGGTCATTTTTTTATTGAAAAATTAACATTATTGGTCAGCATGCTTTAGAACCAAAATCCAAAAAACGACATTCTGATTTATGGTTTTTGAATTATGGCTCCCTTAAAATTACATTTTTCAAATATAAAACGATTAATAACTTGAAACTAATTATATTTAGAAAAATAGTATATTTTTACAATTAATTATTTTTTATTTATTTGCTTTCATTATTATTAGAGAATATTATTTAGGTATTATGCAAATCACAACTTACAAATTTTTTAATATATTGTCACGCCCAACCCTTCCTTAGGGCCTCAGAATCACTCTTAACTATTGGGGACGTAGTAGACGTGACATTGGTAGAACCCTCGCTTGCTTAGCCCTGTCTTTTGAATGAGAAATAAAACACTCTTTCCCAAAAATAATACAAATTACGTGTATTTATTTATACACACAAAAAATAATAATACAAAAGTTGTACTTACATCAACTACTATAGCAGATCTATGTACAAGTGTGTATGACTGTTTAAACGACAAACAATATCCAGTTGCCTTATATTTCGATTTAACTAGAGCGTTTGATACTGTTGACCACAATTTGCGACTGTATCGCATTGGTGTGCGTGGCAATGCGTACAACTGGGCTGCATCATATTTGCTGAACAGAAAGCAGATTATGGTCTTAGACAAATTTAAATCTAGTCCAAGAGAAGTCGCTGTGGGAGTACCTCAAGGCTCAATTTTGGGTCCTTTATTCTTTATTAATTTTATAAACGATATATTTTACTCATGCACTTCTCGCTACAAAACAATAATCTATGCTGATGACACTAATCAACTGATAGCAGAAAACAATTTATTAAATTCAGTGATGAAAGCAAATATATCTGCTAAAGAATTACATACATGGTGCCAGAATAATGGACTAATTCTTAATATAAGACATTTTTTATGCTTTATCAACAGAAAAACATGAACTACAATTTTAGCCCCTTTATTGAGATAAATCACAAGTCAATCGAACAAGTGAACTCAATCAAATTTCTAGGAATTACAATAGATCAAAAACTAACATGGGAAAAGCATATTGACAATATATCATCTAAGTTAAGCGGTATATGTTTTATTATCAAACAATTACATACAACCGTTTCCATGTAGATACTTAAACTAGCATATCATGGACTTGTTCAGTCAATTCTAAGTTATGGCTTAATTTTCTGGGGTAATTCAGCGCACATTCATAAAATTCTGGTCATGCAGAAAAGAATTGTTAAATGTATGGTGGGCGCAAGTATGCAAACATCATGCAAACCAATATTTATTAATTTATCAATATTAACAGTTACTTCTCTCTATATATACCTAATTGTTATAAATGTAAGAAAAGAAGAACACTTATCTATAAGAAACAGTGCAGTTCATAATTATGATACAAGAAACAGCCATAAAGGGTACCAGCCATTTTCAAGGTTAACCGTTGGTAAAAATTCTCATGTTTATCAAGGTATAATATGTTTTAATAAAGTTGTAAGTATTTTAGGCGAAATAGAAAACTTTAACGATTTTAAACATTCATTGTATAATTTAGTAAATAAGGCTTTTTATTCTGTGGATGAGTTTTTGCACTCCCAATATATATTTTATTTGTGTGTTTACTTTATCATTTTTATACATTAATTATATATTTTATTTGTGTAAGCCTGCTTTAAATGTTCTGATGTAATGAGTATGTTGTGTATGACCAGTCTGATAAGTTGTATACATTTCTGTGTAAACTTTATAGATGAATAAAGTATCTATCTATCTATCTATCCTATCCATCAGCCCTTGCACACTATTTCAAACCACTCTCCAAAAAAGCCCTTGCAGGACCCTAACTCTCTTCGACGCCCGTTACCTCCGAGGTACTGTCACCGAATTCCCGCGTTACCGTGACCCAGTTGTCAATAATCGCGAGATCGCGGATTCCTACTGCATCCTCTATTAACCAATTGCCGAGTCAATGATTATTTGAACTCGGTACAATAACCTGATAAATAAATAACTATAAATAACTTTTGTCAATAATGAAATATAAATTATCTTCCCAATTGTAAAATAATTTTGAATACTAATTTTTCATTTGACAATATTAGCGTGACCTGATTAAGGTACCAATATATAAAATATTAATATATTAGCTTGACCTGATTAAGGTACCAATATACAGAAAGTAGATGGTTTCATATTGAATAAAAGTGTGTGAACGAGTGAATTTAAATAAACGATTTAAGTATTTTTGATGTATATTTTTTTCCTTTAAAATGCTGAGAATCCTATTATGTAATTCAATATTTCGTCAGTATTAGCTAGTAGAGTAGTTGTTTTGATTGGTACTCCAATAATGAGTGTTTTAAAGTGTTCGCCTAACTTTAATGTCGTGAAATGAGTTAAGAAATGTTATGTTTTCTGGCGTTACCAAAAACTTTGAACTATGACCCTGTAATTTATTCGAGCATTAAAGATTGGAAATAAACAAAGGAAACTTTCCCGGAACAAAATTTTGATAAAAATGAAAGTGCTCAATAAAATATTGGATTATTTGAATATTTGCAAGTTTCCTAAATTTCAGGAAAGTTTCCTTTGGGAACTTCCGGAATAATCAAGTATTTTACTGAAAACTTTCTTTTTTATCAAAATTTCATTCCGGAAACTTTCATAAGCTTCCTTTACCCATCTCTGATTTTTTTTTATGAAAACTTCGTTCCGGAAACTCCTGAAAATTTCCTGGAAACGTTTATTGGAAAGTTTCCTTTATCTATCTCTGGAAATAAGTTTTGTTTTACTCAAAAAAGATATAGTAAAGGTATTTGATACCACTCTCAATTAGGTTGAAAGGGATAACTAATAACTGAGCTACAAAAAAGTAGAGTATTAACTGAGAAGAGATCCACTATTCTACTCTGTAATACCATGCTTAGTTCTGTTGTGAAATCGAAGAACACTACCATTAACAAAAGCTTTATCACACAATTGGCACGAGAATGATCCTGGATGACTGACGAGATGCACTTTTAAATTATAGGATGAAGAAAAACCTTTCTTGCAATACTGACAACGAAACGGCCTATGACCGGTATGCAGATATTCGTGTTTACGGACCTCCCCAGTCGAGAAAAACTTTTTCTCGCAAAATTTACAAGCATACGGTCGAACACCGGTATGGGTGAGGGTGTGACGCTTCAGGGCCATCAAAGTGTAAAATTTTCTATCACAAAATTCGCAACAATATTTTCGTTCGTTCGTGTGTTGCTTCATATGGTAAAAAAGACCACCTTTGTAGTGGAAAGTCTTTCCACAAACGGGACATACACATTGTGTGCTCTGTTTATGATTTAAAGTATGCGTTTTTAGAGTGCTTGACGTGAAAAACTTTTTGCCGCATATATCACAAATATATTTTCGCTCTCCGTGTCTGGTCAGTTTGTGATAAACGTATGCATTTCTATTACGTGCTGTATGACCGCAAATATCGCAAGTGTATTTCGATGGTTCTGTGTTATGATCTGTTTTTATGTGGTAATTTAAAAATTTTCTTTCTTTAAACGTCCTAGAGCATATGTGACAACCCAAGAGTGTAGGAGCAGCTGTTATAGTGGGTTCCCCCTTTTCGTCCTCTATTATTTGGTATTCCAGTTTCCCGCATGTTTCTAAATGTCTCTTCAACCTTCCCCGTGATGAATATAATTTGTCGCAAAAGGTGCATTTCAACTGCATATTCAAGGCACTTTGAAATAACTCTTGATCGGCATCAGTTGGATTTTCTAAACCGAATTCTTCCAAACTTAAATTTTCTCTCAGGGTATTTGTACCATGTTGAGCAAGCAAGTCATCATCTTGGACTATTATAAATCTATCTATATTTTCAAAAGTTGATTTCTGCGCATCATACGTGTTTTCAGTATTATTTTTACTAATGTTCTCATCTATTTTTTCTATCAAAACAACTGGATCCTCTTCCTTCGAGGTTAGTTTCTTACTGGTCGTCCTTTTGTTTACAAATTTTGCTGTAACAGTTTTTCCAAGATTATCTAAAAAACCCTTGAATTCGTCGTTATCCTTCTCCTCTTCTTCTACAATGACAATATCCTTTAAGTCATATTTATTGGGTCCAATTATTATTTCCACTGGCGACAGTTCGGAGGATGCATTTTCACAGATCGGTATTTCGTCACATGCTTTCGTATCATCCACTGTTGATGGAACTAAACTATCTTTAAAATGTTCTCGTAATATATTTTGGGATATTTCAAATTGAAGTTTTAAATCATAAGATATTTTAAGAAGTCCTAAACACATCGGACATACGGCCTGGGGAAAGTGATTATCAAACGCTATCTGCAAATTTGAAATTAAATTATAATCTTCAACCTGCAATACTCTGTAGTGGATTTTACCTTAACCGACATAACTCTTTCCAGGGCCTCTATAATTTGAGGACTATAATTGTCATTATTTAAGGTAGCACTTAAAGAAATCATTTTTTTACTTTGAGTTAAACATATTCTGCAGAGGTCTTCGGTGTAGTTTAATGCTTCTTGGTAATTCATTGTTTTGAAATTTCACTACAAATAAAGAGAAAAAATTGCGGTTATGTTGCAAATCAAGGAGTAGAGAGCTACAGAATCTATGGAGCTACAGGAACATATAAGTTTGGGCTCCGTAAACTAACCTTGCAATGCAAAAATTTTTACCGAAAAAGATCAAGACCAAATTATTTCCGATCATTTAGTCCACTTAACCATAGATAAGTCAGCACCACAACCGTAAACAAAGAACCATAAGAACACAATATCCTATATAAATCTCTTATCTATGGAACACAAGCACAGAAGAAGAAACAATTTTCTTCTTCTGGGACACAAGTGTATCGAACACCTTGAGCCCAAGAGAAGAGACTACAGTAAAAGTTCGAAAGTAACAGGTACGTTTTATTGTGATTGGTGATTGGTAAATATCAAATATTCGTATCATTTCAAATTGAATACTTGATTATTCCTTGTTTATTGTTTACCTCGCTTAACTCCTTTTGTATTTTATGTCTTGAATGCTTATTTTAATTATAGTAATTGCAAAAACGGTACACATAACATAATAATAATAATAGTTTATTGCTCGCCAAAACAGAAATAAATTAAAACATGAATAATATATCAAAATACTACACAATACCAAAATATAATTTATGTGCAGGGCATGACAAAATACAATTAGGATAAATTAAAATCTCCACATTAAATTAAACACCACATAAATTTTGTTAGTTCTAAAATAATGATAAATGTGAATAAATAAGCAGTGTTGCCAACAGAGCTTTCTAAAATTCTCCGCCTACTGTCTTAAAATTCTCCGCAAATCGAAGAAATTCTCCGCCAAAAATAAAATATCAAAATTTTCTATACAACAAAAAATATATTGATCTTTATTTACTTCTCAATATGGAATCCATTTAATTAGTCCATTACTAATTTGCACAAATTGATATTTTAATTCATCAGTAATGAATTAATAAAACCTGGTTGTGATGAATCAGCACAACCAGGTTTGGAGCACGCTTGAGATTAGTGAACTGGGAACTCTATATACATATACTGGAATGAGTATGACCAATTAGGAACCTATTGTTCTCTTTCAAAGAAACTGTAGAGATAAGCTATAAATTTGGAGGCACTCTGGCTCTGGCTTATAAACTAATTATTCAGGAAACTAGGACAGGTAACCTTCAAATATGGCTTTCTCTCTCTAAAGCTTCCTCCATCTCCAGCCCATGAATTATAAAGTAGTGTTGGGCGAATTCGAATTAAAATACTCGGTTAATCCGAGTATCAAAATACTCGCTTGATTCCGAGTATTAAAATTTCATCCGAATAGAATGTACTCGGATTAATTTTAAGTACAAAACAAAAAAGAACTGTCAATCGTGCACTTGGATAATAAAATGTTTTTTAGATTTCTCCCCCCCCGCTCATCAATTCTGAGATCTGGGGAGAAAAATTACTAACCTCAGTGCCACTTGCATTCGCTTTAACCACGATCGCAATTACTGTTGACAGAGTGATTGAAAAATCGCGATATCACATCACTAATACCTATAGTGAAAATTTAATTCGACATCGGATGATTAATCCGAATATTCTTGTCATCCGATTCCGTGTAATCCGAGTACCGAAATCATCCGAATATCTGCATCACTATTATAAAGACAAGGATTACGGACGCTATAGGCGTCTGAATTTAAGATGCCAGCGCCAAAGTGGAGAACCCGTGAACTAATTATAGGCTTTTTGTCTGTTTATATGGCGAATATTTATATTGATTTTGTTCTGTTTATTGTTGTTTTTGGCGTTAAAAATAATAACATTAATAATATATGACCTAAAGGTTTGCAAGATTTTGTTGTAAGTGATTTGCAAGATGTTAATGGCATTATTCAGCAAAATTCATATTTTTTTAGGTTATCTAGTTTTTCCCTTGAAAAGTACAGTTTCTTCGACATAAACGGTGTCTGGCTAGTTACATATTAATAAACTTAAATATTTCTCTAAATTTATATACAGTTGTAGTTTAAATCACTTTTTTTTCAGGAAACATGAGTGACATTTAGGTTAAGCATATTGCAATGTATGGAACATTTGTGAAGCACTAAAAATGTAAAAATTCTAAGTGTGTGTATGAAGGGGAATATGTTTTAAATGCAGGACATATTATTTTGTGTGGTACAACCCATATTCAACACACAACTTAAAAATGTGTATGCTCTATGTTTACAAACAAGTGTCTCAGATTCAAATTAGTGGTACATTGAATATAAGTGAAGAGATATTTATTAATTCTTTAAGTAAAATAAATGAAACAGTATTTTGTAAAATATGAAACAGAAATATTCAAGACATATTAGTGTATGGTGCAATAGTATATATTACTTTTAAATATAGTGGAATTACATATATTTACTTATTTCAAAAATTTCACTTACAATGTGTGATTGTCTAAGACATTATTATTGCTACTCGGGCCACGGTTATTTGCACCAACTTTTCCCCTCTCAATGCCTGGTTAAAGGTGTCTACATTAAAGAGGGTATGCTTTGAACATTGCAGTGCAACTCAACTTTCACGAGTTGTCCCTGCAATCTACAAAGGATACCGACTAGGTTGGCTCCAGCCAATTGTAGCTCCCTTAAACGGTATCATATTTTTAATAACTTAGCATCTCAATTTATCATTTACTTATTGTTGATATCATCGTACACTAAAGAGACAATGACAGAAAAGCCCATAATTAGTTTGACTATAGACCACCAGGTGGCGTACTCCTTATTTTCAGACGCCTATAACGGGAATTCCGATGAACACCGATGCGCAAAATGTGAAGAAAGAAGATGGCGGTAGTAACACTAGCAAAAATGTCATTAGCCAATAGGTGTGAGGTGCACTCTGGAGGTACAACAACTTATTTTTGACACTTTTGACATTGTTTCTATGGAAACAAACGGTATATTAAGGTTAACTGTTAGAGTTCAAAGTGTGTAAAACATTTCTATTTTAAAACTATATTATATTGTTGGTCAAATATAATCAATAAATGATAATAATAGGCCTTCTTTTTGTGTTGTTATCAACTGTGCTAGTAATTTACCTCCAGGGTGTGACGTCACGTGCACCTCACCTATGAGCAGCTCGCGTTCCAGTGTGCTATTGTCATTAGCCAATGAGCAGCTCGCGCTGCGTCATCTATAACGCCTGTTTCTTTCTTCCAGTTTCACGGAAATGTTGAAAGCACGGAGTGCGTTATCTTTGTCTATAGTATTCATGCTCCAACCTATCGGTTCTCACTCCAATATAGTATCGAGCCAACACCACCTGTTTTTAGGTGGTGTTGATCGAGCTCACTACTTGAGATCATTGGTCGACAACCGGCCTCTGTTATAATTTACATAAACTCCTAAACTGCAAGAAAACAAAGAGGTACATTATTTTGTTATTTGTTTTAATAAAGAAATAATTATAAATTCTGTCACCCTATATTCTCCGCCAATTCTCCGTCAAAAAGGCATTCTCCGCAGGCAGTCAAATTCTCCGAAAAGCGGAGAATTCTCCGGCAATTGGCAACACTGTAAATAAGAGTGAAAGATATATAAAGGTAGAGTAGTATTATTATAAGAAGATGACAGGGGCGGAGCCAACATGCGCGAATATTTTTACCAGTGGCATGGCGTCATCTGAGGTATAGGAATGTGTAATGGGCTTGTTACCGATAATTATTTTGCCGTTATTTTTTTATGGCATTAAATAGAATTCGATCGTCTAGATAAGCTGTTAAAATTTCAGCTTCATAAGTATATCCAATCATTAGATATTCAATGTTAAAGATTAAGATCCAGTACAAAGCTCTTTGCCGACTCGTGACGTCATTCTGCATAAACACTACTCATTTTAAACCAGCAAGAAGCTAAAACAGATATAAATTCAACAATCAAAAGCCGTTTCCATAGGGAAACACAATAACACCCGCCATACACGCATATGTGAGTCATATAACTAACATAACCTCAATTGTTGTCTTTTAGGTTTATTCCCATTTTAAATGTTTGTATACTCATTTTTAGCTTGGAGCCAAATTGGCTCCAAGCAAATATTGATTAAATCAACGCAAATAATTTTTCAATATTGTTGCGAGAATTACAAGATTAATAGACTGCTAATTAGGAAATCCAACGACCTGTCAAAATATGGCGTTGTGGGCAAACAATTGGCAAACACGGATTTATTTTTACTAAATTCCAGAAACGTAGCCAAGCCAAAAGAAAAACACAAACGTTTAACGAATGAAAATGAATGTTTGCCCTCGAGGCCCACACACGCCATGTTGGATGTCACGTGGTTTGGTTTGCCTAATTATAGGTTATATTCCTAACCTGCAAAAAGTGTCTTATTTTATTGTAACAAACTATTAGGCAATCCAACAACCTGTCAAATTATTTTGGCAATATGGCGTCGTGGGCAAACACGGGGTTCATTTTAATTAACTCGCAGAAACGTAGCCAAGGCAACCGAAAAATAAACTTTTTAACAAACATTTAACGAATGAAAACAAACGTTTCCCGGATGTTTGCCCACGACACCATGTTAAAAATCACGTGGTTTGAATTGCTTAATTTAAAACTTCATAAATATTACATTGAACTAGATTTGGTTGAAAGTACAGGAACCAGGCAGTAATTTTAATAATAGCTACGTAATACTTTTTTCGCGCGGTCCAACTTTGGTAATTTATTTAAAGGATTAAATAAAAGTTTCGCAGTCAAGGAGTTGTGTACCGGAGTAAATGAAAACTTATAGGCAGGTTATTTCAATAACCGGTTATTTTTCACTTAGGTGATCCGCCCATCACCAGTTTCTGCGCATATTTTTTGCTGTCATCTTCTGATAATAATACTACTCTAACTTCTTATTCTACATTCTACTATTCTTACAAAACTCTTGGTAAAAATGTGAACTTTGGAGATGTGCTACTGCTCCAGAATGACTGCTCAGTGTGTTGTTATTACCGCCATCTGCTACGTCTTGTGTCATGACATTTTGCGGAACGGTTGCCACGGTATCCCATTAGGCCAGTCCAACACGCTGTCACTTTGCTTTGTTTGTACTACAGCAACCATCTTTTTTTGTGGTGGGGTAGGGTCTTGGCCGGCCTAAAGGGAACCTTACACGTTCAGTAATATATCATTCCAGAAGTTCGTTACAGAAACATCATTACTAAAAATTTTCCCGTCATTCCCTGTCATTATTTTCACACCTTACATGTCCATTATTTAAGAAAAAAGCATATCTAGCTATAATTATTGAATTAAGTATGATTGAAAAACGCGAAAATTCAGGTAATGAGATTACTGAAGGTGTATGGTGCCCTTTAGGCCTGTCGAAAACCCTAACTTACCCACAAAAGATGGCTGCTGTAGTACAAACAAAGCAAAGTGACAGCGTGTTGGACTGGCTCACAGTCAATAAACGATACGGTTACATCAATCAGCAGCTTTAGGACGAGAGAGACGCGGGGGGCGGAAATCGAATGAAAGAGACAGACATATCTGATTTCCGTGCAGAAGACAGAGACAAGGATTCCGGTAGGGTCTACAGCCTACGTCACCTGTAGACACTACAAGCATCTTTGTCTCTGTCTTTTGCACGGAAATCAGATATGTCTGTCTCTTTCATTCTATTTCCCTCCCCCCGCGTCTCTCTCGCCCTCAAGCTGATGATTGAGACAACCGTATGGTTTAATGACCGTGGGACTGGCCTACGGTCAATAAACGATACGGTTGCATCAATCAGCAGCTTTAGGACGAGAGAGACGCGGGGGGCGGGAAATCGAATGAAAGAGATAGACATATCTGATTTCCGTACAAAAGACAGAGACAAAGATGCTTATAGTGTCTACAGGTGACGTAGGCTGTAGACCCTACCGGAATCTTTGTCTCTGTCTTCTGCACGGAAATCACATATATCTGTCTCTTTCATTCGATTTCCCGCCCCCCGCGTCTCTCTCGTCCTAAAGCTGCTGATTGATGCAACCGTATCGTTTATTGACCGTGGGACTGGCCTATTTATCGTGCGTGCTCCTGGTCTCTATAATCAGAGTAAAGAGCTCTTCTCTTTCATCTGCTATAATTCATGTTGGCAACACTGATTATTGGTCTTTTTTTTGTTGTTTATTTGTTATGATCTGTCTAATCGTCAGGTTATGTTTTATGTTTAACCATTGACATACTACACAATGGACTGCGCGTTCCTTATGTTAGAATGCAAGTGGAATGTTGTCAACATAATAGAGTCATTTTAGGCAACCCACATTACGCATTAAGGGCAAAAAGCTGCGTAATTCCATTAAAAACATAAGGTGTTGTTAAAGAGAATACTACAAATTGTTACAAATACAATTTTTGACTGGTTTTTAATTGAAAACAATATTAGTTATAATTGTTTATCACAAATATAGAAGAAATACAACAATTGTTCAAATTACAAAAAATTAAATACATTTAAAAATAAAATAAAGATACCTACTAATTCCAAATTGTAATTTTAAATTTATGGCATATTTTGTAGTTAGTCCCTGAAATTAAACATAAATAAGTTATTTGTGAGGGTTGTGTGAATAATAAACATTCCCTTAATGCCCTTAATCTGTATTGCTGGTTGCCTAAGATGCTGACAACACAATTTTTTGGGACGCGCAGTCTATTTATAGTAGGTCGATGTGTTTAACGATGTAATGACGAATTAATCTTGTATTCATTTAGTTATGTTTGAATATTGAAATCTAAATATGAGTGTACGAGATTTTGAAGATTTAAAATCTATCTGTAGGGTGTGTCTGAATAAAAATAAAGTGTTGATTTTATTAAATAATCATCTTTATGGCGACAGCTGTGTCAGGGGCCCATTGATCTCAGATGTTTTGACCTATGTTATGTGTACACAGGTAGTAATTCTTTTCAATACCTACACGTATAGATATAATTAAATATAATGTATTTTATGATTTTTAGATAGGAAACAGTCATCCGAAAGTAATTTGTCCAGAATGTTTAGATCATGTTAAACAGGCGTATCATGTAAGGCTTAAGTTTGAAAGCTCACAGCAGGTTTTACAGGAATATGAGGAGTCTATCATTGTGTCATATAAAAGAAACGATAATTTTGAAGTTTATGAAGATAATGATGTGTCTAATTATAATTTTTCCTGTGATTTAAAGAACATTTTAAAAATCAGTGCTCGTGAAGATGAAGATATATACAGAAAAATATCTAGATTGGAGAGTCCACCGATGACTAATCCGAAGGAGGAAATGTTCGATGATGAATACACTAATCGGATTAATAGTGAAACACAAAATGAAAATTTTGGAAAATCTGAAGACTGCGAAAAAATAGACGGAGAGATCAAACAAAATGTAAAAAGAACTGTGAAATTGAAACTTGAAGAAAATAATGAAAACATTGAGAGCAATATTAGAGTACGTTGTGTGGATATCAACAAATTTATAATTGAACCTAAATCAAATAATTGTGGTCTCGATTGTGATATATCCGAAGATGAACATTTAAATTCAGAAAAATTGGGAGTCAGTAGATTAACAAAATGGAAATGCCCTATATGCAATCGACTGTACTCCAAAGGGAAACTCAAAAAACATATATTATTCTGTAAAAAGTTAAAAATTACGTCTTTAACTTGTAAGGAGTGTAACAAGTTATTCAAACAGATTAAGGACTTGAACTACCACATAAAACTTAACCATAGCTCGAATCCTCCTATATTCCCATGCAAAATTTGCGGATTTATATGTAGGAACCCCAGTGCCAGGCAAATTCATACTCGCCAAAAGCACGGCGGTGCGAAGTCGTATATATGTGAAACCTGCGGAAAAGGATTCTATCATAATGCCAATTTGCTGAGGCATACAAGTAAACATACTAAAGAAACGCAAGAAGTCTGCAATGTGTGTGGAAAATCTTTCCATTATAAGGGCGCTTTGTTTTATCACATGAAAGTACACACAAACGATCGAAAATATTTATGCAACTTTTGCGATAAAAAATTTTATAGCTCACAAGCCTTGCAGAGACACATCGATTCTCATACAGGGGACAGACGCTTTAAATGTAAATTCTGTGAAAAATCGTTTCGTTCGGCTTCCGAAAGACGAAGGCATGAGATGATTCATACTGACGAGAAGCCTTATAAGTGCGAATATTGTGCTAAATCTTTCAAGTCGAAATATAACCTTGAGGTACATGTCTCAACTCATAGAGGGGAGCACCCTTGTTCTATTTGTGATGGACAATTCTTAAATGCCGAAGTGGTTAACTTACATATAAGACTAAAACATAAAATTAATTCGCAAGAAACAGCAAATGAATTGGACATTAATGAATAGCAGAATTTTTAATTATTGTGTAGTATGGTATATTTATAATTAAATTACGTTTTCACAGCGTCCTCTTTTTATATATAAATATTGTGTAGGTCAGTTTTGTAGTAGAAACTAAGAACAAGTTCAATGTCTTCTTGTAACCTACATCTTCTTTTTTATTATGTTTTTGTATTAATAATGGGAGATGAAAAACTTAAAAAAAAACGCCAGTGTCTCTTTCGTAAAAGGAATCCTCCGCTGTTGGCATCTGCGGTTGAAAGAACTACTTTAGCAGTAGGTAAGGCCGGCCGCTTCCAATCATACAGTGTTGTCAATGTGTTTGATTCATCTAGTTTTAAAGTAAAAATAATAAAGCGGTGTAATGAACGAGGTGATGAATTAAGTGTGTATTGAAATTAAATTAACCGCTATTAATTTAAACACTGGTTAAAGAAATTTTCTATAAATTTTAAAAATAGTAATTTTTTAATCTCAATACATTTTTGCGGAGAGTAAATTACTGAGATCAGTGACATTTTTTTAATAAATACACAAGTAGCTTCAAAAAACCGACCTGGATATCCTATATGCTTTTTCTAATAAATCCTGTGGAATAATTGTGGTTTGTAAACAATTGCTAAGAGAGCCATGAGTAAATTAATATTAATTGTCAGTTAGTGTTTTCGTTTCAATACTGATTAAACAAGAGAAAAGTGTAAAACTGTTTTATTATTTTTAAATGACTTGCAACTCTGTAAAACCCGTGTTATTGATACGACAAGTGAGTGCGATAAACTAGTCTCCCACCTTCTGTTTATAGTTGTACTGTCTAAACTGGAAACATTGCCTATTTCTATTTAATTTTTAATAAAAAAATAGGTTGAGTTAGAAAAACAAATATAAGGATTTTTTACTTCTTTTGGACCAACAGTCATCCTGCAAAATATTTGTACGTATACAGTAGACACCCTGTATATACCATATATAACTTTTTCTCATAATTATTATTTTAATGGTTGTAGTTTAAAATTTTAGCATACCCACAGAAACAATCTTACAATCCATTTTAAATTAAAATAATAATATAGAAAAATGCACAGCAAATGTAATAAAAATGGAAATATAGAAGAATGCACAGCTTATGGTTGGCACCTGAACAATCAAAATGACAATCTTTGACAAATAGTTATGATCTGCTCTAAATGATACGTAAGTGATTTGAAACTGAATTCAATTCTCCAAATAAATGCGGCTATCCTTGCGCAAAAGTGGTTTTTTCTTTTGTCACGTTTTCCCAGTTTGACATTTGTTTGTTAGGAAGTAGAAGAAGATAGGTTAGAATATTTTTTTATTTAAAAACTTTCATCATATACTAAAAATATATCGTTAGTAATATGAACTATATCAATAATTTAGAAGAAGTTAAGATGATGTGTAGAGTATGTTTAACACAAAGCGACAACATGATATCCATGGATAATAAATTAGATGCTATGGCTGAAGATAGTCCATTAATTTTATATGCATTGGAGAATATATTATCCCTCAAGGTAAATGTTTAGGAGGACTTACGTCAAGTATTTGTATTAAATTTTTTCCACCTTTTCTATAATCAGGTTGGCTAGATTCCTTATAAAATTTTAAAGATTTTTGAGCTACTGAGTTTTTGCAACGTCCTAAAAATATAATTATTTCTTGTTCATAACGCTGCTCACATTATTAGGTTTATTGAAAAATTCCCTACAAAATCTACAGTAGTATATAGTGTAGTTTAAGTTTCCACTGGCACAGTTCAATACAGGTAGCCGTAATTTAATTTTTGACATACTTTGGCATCATAAGTATACATTATGTAGAAAGGCTTATTTAAGGGCTATAGAAATAGAAATTACAGCAGATATTAGTGTACACTTAAAACATACTGTTTTCAGATACAGGACCATCCAGATTATCCAAGGGAAGTGTGTCGCATGTGTTATGGCAACATTAGAATATCGTTTGATTTAAAACTTCTCTTCAGTAAGTCACAGAACATCTTGGAAAAATATATTTCTTCGTTAAAAACTATTCCTGAAGAATATTTATATAATATACAAGATGAGAATAGCAAAATGTCAACAACAACGTCTGAAGACAACAACGATTTAGATATTAAATTAGGTGGAGTTAAGACCGAGCAAATGGAAGTTATAGAGAGTGATGTTCCACAGCTTGATATGCCAAAGAAAATTGTAAAACTGAAAATGGGTACGAAAGAAAAACATAATGTTAGAGTGAAATGGATGGAGGGAAATAAGTTCACGATAGAAAAAATTGAAAACGTTTCTGCTACTTCTGCCTTACCTCATACTGTACGCACTGTCGTACCTAAATGCCCATATTGCTGTAAACGATGCTCATCTAAGGAAAAGTTTAGTGCTCATATTAGGACTTGCAACAAAGTTGTGTTTGTGAAGTGCGAATTTTGTCACGTTAAATTTTCATCGCAGGCAAGGAAAGAGCATCACATAAGGGCGAGACATAATCCCGATGCACCTGCGATAAAATGTGAACTGTGCGATCAAGTATTCAAAAATTACAATGCAAGATCATATCACAAATTAACCAAACACAGCATCGAGGGCAAAAAGTATGTGTGTCAGTTGTGCGGAAAGGCATTCTTTATCAAGAATAGTCTTAGTCAACATATGGAATGCCACTCAAAAGATGTGTCTAGAGTTGTTTGTCCAATATGCGGCAAAGGTTTTCATTACCGTGGTAAGTATAAGTATATAGTTTAGTCAGTGCGGCTAACTCTTGTTAAGCAAAAGTGGTATATCTATTGTCAAGGTTTTACCAGAGAACTTATACCACAGAGAAGCGACAGCAAGGCTTGTGTAGTTGTCAGTTCCACATTGCGTCAAAGACGACCCAACCGCCATTGGTCTAATTCTCTGGGTTAGAGAACAGAGCACCAGTGTTGTGTCCCTTGCTCTGTAAGTTACCGTCAATCGGGGATATATCTAGTGATTTCTAAAGATTTTTTAAAATATTTCAAGAATGAATCTGCGTAATTTAAATCTGATTAAGCACGTTGATAGAGGTATATTTAGGGAACTTATTTTAATGTAGAAAAAGTAAATTAAAGTGAGCAATATGTTTTTTTGTTATTTTTTAAATGTGTCCGATATAATCTCTGGTTTGGGGATATATAGGAAAATTGTATTTTTCCATTTAAAATGTGTATATTTTAATATTTTTTCGATATAGAATTTATTATACACCCGAATCGGATAATTTTGTTTAATAAAATATAGGTAAATGCTTTTAAAAATATACTTGAAGGAGGAGGAGGCTTTAAGAGGAAAGTAAAAAAGTAAAATTCAAAATATATTTTATTTTAACACATGTACAAATACAAGTAAAAATCGATAAACAAAAAACTTTCATAAATAATACACCAACCCTTCTGATGACGAAAAATTGGTGCCTCTCCATATTTTTGTTGGGGTTTCACTCATTCTCATAAAATAAAAATGTAACTATCGACCAGAAAATATTCTAGTTTATATTATAATTATTGTTGTTGCTCTTTGTCAGGTAACTTTTCAACAAAAACAAATAAATGCTTTTAACTTAGTAATAAAAACTTAAAAAACTAACAAACAAAAAATTACTAGTTTTTCGGCCAATCACAATCAACCTAGAGCTGGCAACTCTGTAGAAAGCGTTACCACCACATAAAATGTGATGGATAAACGGATGCGAGTGTAACACTCACTTTGCCCCTAGGTTAAAATTAGCCCAGGGCTAGCTAACATGCAAATTTAACCCTCAGACAAACAAAACTTTTTATAAAGAATGACTTTTTCTCGGCAAATCAAAAATAAGAAAATTTATAAGAGTGTGGCAGAGGTGGCTATAAGATAATAGGGTGTTTTCACTTTTTTTTTTAAGTCGAAAAATATAAAATACTTATGGTAAATATTGTAGCTGAAACAATTTTTTGGCAAAAAAATTTTTTTTTATAATTTTAAAAATATAAATTCAAATTAAATATTTCCCGCCAAAAAAGACAAATCAGTATTACTGGTCATCTGTGACGTCACTGCCTATATATGTCAATGATTATAAAATCTAACCTTACTTAATGACTTTTGTTTTTATTGTAAATAGTAAGTCAAAAACATGAGTAGTGCACCAAATAAGTGGTGTTTTGTGACAAGATGCAGAAATACTTCAGTAAATGCTCCAAATAAAAAGTTCCCATGTGTTCCTATAGCGAATTATTCACGGAAAGTGAAATGGTTTAAAACAGCGAGGCACGATTTTCCCAAATCGAAATCGACATATTATTGTTGTGAAGATTATTTTAATGTAAGTATAATTTATCTTTTCTCATCATGGTAAAATTTAACCGATGATAGCTAGCTAGATGGATAATTACCTTTAATATTATAAATAGATCATATATACTTACCGTAAAATTATGCTTGTAATGGTATGAGATTTATTTTCAATTGAAAGTAATATTTTATAGCTTCTAGTATTACTGAACATTTATAATGAAATTTTGCTAGGTTATGATTATTAATTAAAATGACCAAGCATCAAGCGATGCATGTCATGGCTAGTAATATTCGACGTCACAAATATATAAAAATACTTGTTTATTATTTTCAGCTTGAGGAAATCATGGAAAATTACATCCGATACAAAATTTTGGGAGGAAAAATTATTCTGAAGGAAGATGCAGTTCCACACGTTTAACTGCCAACCAGACAGAAAAGGAGCAGCGTCTGCACCAAAACGATCTCTTAAATATTTAGAATCTCACTCTGTAATAGATCATAATTTGATTGCCCACACAGTGTTATTGTTATTGCATGTGCTGTTATTAATTTACAACCTTCCATCATTAAATAAAGTAGTTTGTGTAGTAGATATGAAACTGTAGTTTTCCCCTATAAAGAAAAAAATCAATAACAATTTTGATTTTTATTATTCAGATAGACATATCTTCAATATATATAATTTTAATTGTCAACAACATTTATTTATAGTTATCATAATCTATGTTTAAAATGTCCACAATTTTGGTTTTTTCAAAACGCAACACAGAAAAGTCCTTTTTGTTGATTTGCACATAACATTTGTAAATATACTTGCGCTTTAAATTTGTCTGTAATTTGATCATTTTTTATTTAGTTCTCCACATACTCTGAAATAATAGTACCGTCAGGTAAAGCTGCAAAAACGAGATATAATGGCGACAAGAAAAGTCCACAATCTTTCACTTTTTAAGTTTCAATTTTTCCTCCACAACGGTCACCACCTTCTGTAAATTGCAGCCCCTTTCCATATATTTATTATCCCTTATTTTGTATGCACCTACTATAGACTCGACAGCTAGCGAACGATTAACTTCTCAGCTTCCTCACACAATTTCTGTGACATTTTATTTTTAACAAATTATAAAAATCACTGCACTTTTTACTACTATCAGAAGCAAATTTCAACAAAAGTTTATAAACTGACAAATTTGCAAATTTGTCTTGAACCATACATCTGAATTATATTTCATTATTTGTACACCGAGAAGATTTTGTATCCCAATATTTAATAATTCTTGTCTAACGGTGCTCTGGGCAAATTCTTCCTTTTACAGTGCATAATGAGCCTTTTGGTTTCAACTTCACATACCCAAAAGCACTATTCGCGTTGTTCTCGAGATGAGCTGCAAATAAACATTTAATTATAAATCTCTAGCACAGACTATTAATTCTACTTTTTTTTAAGGTTATGTTGTTAATATAAATAATCGTAAATAAACCAAATTAAATATAACATAATAATGTGTAATAATACAAAAACTAAATCATAAATTTAATAACTCTATTAGGCTCAAGCTGCAAACAACTAATTCATTAATTTATTTTAAATACTTACGCTGCTGTTTTTATGCCCTTCAACTCAGTTGAATGAAATCGATCATCATTTTTAATACATAAAAATATTTAAACTAGGTAAATTGTTTGTAGAAGCTTTCACAAAATTGTCTGTAACCATTGTTCACTTTCTTTAATTTGTGAGAAACACTAGGAATATCCAAGCCAAATATGGTAAACATGTAAACATGTAAACAATAATACAATAATAATAGGACCGTTCGCATTAGCTGCACTAATGCAATTATTAGAAGGAGATAGATTGTGACTCTACATAAGTTGAAGAGAGACAGATTTGCACTGGTGCAGATAGTGGAGAATTGTTGAACAGAAAACGAACAAAGCTATTTTGTCTTCTGACAGATATATGAAGCGACGTCACCAGGATCATTACCCAATAAGGTGACGTTCTCGAAATTATTCAAATATTTGAATTTTAAGTCGATTTGTTTATTAAATATTTATTTTAATCTGACGATATAATTAATATGAATGCGTTTAGGCTTTCATATTTATGTATTACTTCATATTAATGCATCATTTGAAGTGAACTAATTGTTATATATGGAAAACACCCTATTATTTGTAAATTGTTAACAAATAAAACTTATATAAATTGATCATGCTCGTCATCTGTATTTATACAATTAAACATTTTTAGGAGGACTCTTCTACCATATGAAGGTACACAGAAATGAACGCAACTATGTCTGTGCTTATTGCGAAAGGAGATTTTTAAACATGGCATCTTTAAAGAGACATATGCGCATACACACGGGCGAAAGGCCATATTCCTGCAGTATATGTCCGAAGACCTTTTGTTCAGTGAGTGAGGTTAAAACACACGAAAGGAGACATGCTGGTGTAAAACCTTATCAGTGTATCTATTGTAAAAAATGCTTTATCTCTCCGTATAATCTTAAACTTCATTGTTCCTCACATAGTGGGTCACATCCTTGTGACTTTTGCGACAAAGGTTTCTTAAACGCTGAGGTTCTTAAGTTTCATCTGGATATTAAGCACAATATTAAGAGGAACACAGTCGAAGAAGATATTTGAATGTAACCAGTATATTGATATCACTTGTAAATATTGTTTATGTAAAGTAGTTGTGTGAATAAAAGTTGAAAAATAATTAATCTACTAAATAGCCACCAAGAGGGAAATTACATTGTAGTGACGTAACCTCCACAAACACCATATAGTCATACAAGAAAAAAATTTCACCTTCGCCCAGTTATAGGCCAGTCGTCAGGTAAATTTACATCGTTTTAAATCGTACAAAAGATATATTTCTGGTCATAAGTAGATCCTAATTTGTTCTATACTTGAGTAAAATTTGGTTCAAATCGGAAACAAAATGAAAAAGTTATAAGAGTATCTTCATTTTAAGTGAGTCACACTGTATATTTAAGGAAATGTATAGATTTCAACAAAATATTACGTTAGTAAATACATCCAGTGTGGTAAAATTAAGATTGTTTTGTGACTGTGATTTATTAACAGACCACGGTAAACCACTTTGATAGAAATATTCAAGGTACATAATTGATTTTTTTTTATTAATTATCTATAAAATTTAATTATGTTAATTTTGCATAGATTAGTTTGCCTTTTTCCGTACGACGCATCATTTCCGAGTTATAAGCGAAGAATCGAAAAAAGGAACCTTTCCACCCCCCTCTCCCAGTGGCGGCTGGTGAAATTTCAATAATTTTTTTCTCGTCTGTGGCGCATGGGACCCATACGAAATATGGGAAATAACATCTAGAGAAGCACTCCTTTAACGACCCGTAAATAATTTTGAAATAGCAGTTTGCGAAAAAAATTTTCAAAATTCGGTTGCCCCCCCTAGGTCTAGGGACTCCTGTTTAAAATAATTTTTTTTTGTCATACATTTTATTTTTCAAAAAAATACCACAACAGGTTTCATTATTAACTGAAATACAATGAACTGTAATTTACAATTTAACAAATTATGAAATTTCAATTCGTTGTATTTCAGTTAGTAATGAAAATATTTTCATAAACTTCAAAACCTATTGTTGTATTTTTATGAAAAGTAAAATGTATATGACAAAAAAAATAATGGACAGAAAAATTATCCCCTCCAAAATGTTGTTTACAACTCTTTCATTGACTGGACTATGACCCGCGCAGGGTATCTACATGGATTGAAGACCTTGAGTTTCAGTTTCCCGCTATGTGTGGTAGTGGGGGATTTCATGCTGCCCACGACTCGCCAGTTGGCGCTGGAAAACCTTGTACTGAAGAATACATTGTGGCCATATGGGAGGTTTCCCTCTATCTAATTTGCTCTCTTTGCTCCTAACCTGTTAACCTAAAATAAGTTTCACGATTTATATCATTTATGAGGGCAGATGTTACACAGATATTGGTGTTTACTTACAAATTTGTTGTCTCTGCTAACAAATATTTGCATTCTGAGATATTGAATGTATTATAAAATATGGACTGCTTGCACGATATCACAAATGCAAGAAGATTGTGTTTAGTATGCTTATCTGAGGGTCATAAGAATATTTCGTTAGAAAATGCATTTCAAGGAAGCAGAAAAGACAGTCCCACAATTTTGTGGGTTTTGGAGAGAGTTATGTCTATGAAGGTATTTTTTTTTTCTATTAGCACTTTCAGAATACGTAATAATTAACAATTAATTTTATAGCTAACACTTTATGAAAAGTATCCTTCTGAAATATGTTCGGATTGTTTGAGTCTCTTAAATATATCATATGATTTAAAAGAACGATTTGAAAATTCGCAAAAGACACTAAAGGAACATTTCACCAAATGTTTGGAAGATATGGGGGAAAATGATGACAATGATACTCTGTCTCCACTGGAATTTATTACATCTGGAGAGAATGATTTGTTAACTCCCAAATTAGAGATAGACGTCGAGGAAAGTTCTTGCACCGACAATAATGAAAATGTAGAATATCTTTATGAAGACAATATTGAAAAATTAGAGGAATACTTATTACATCTTAAAACGGACCCAGAAAACTATAAGCAGCCTGAAGAAGAGTCTGAATTTAATCAAACTGACTATATCGAAGAATATAATAAATCGAGTGATAAAATAAACAAATCGATTCAAGTTATTGCAAATAGTTGTAAAGGATACAAAGAACTGCAAATAAAGGAACTTGATATCGATAAGTATATAATACAAAAACCGGTAGAAAATTTTGCTTTAAGTTTAACAACGGATCACGATGTCAATTTATCCAGCTTAGATGAAGAATTAATCCAAGCCGCTTATAACTTAAAATATGAATGTCCGGGTTGCCCAAAGGTCTACTCTTCATTAAAGAACCTTAACAAGCATAAGGAGATATGCGTGCGGTTTAGGCGCCTACCGAAATCCCAATCTCAACCAATGACTTCCGATGGAGGCAGTAAAGATGTCAATGATTTATTCAAGGAAGGCTCTTTGCCATCATACGAATGCGATCAAGAATCGGCCCAGTCTGAATTAAAATTGAATATCTACGAAGAATTTAAACTTGAAAATCTTTCAGAACTCGACCAGGAGTTGTTCAAAGATGCCTTACTTTTAAAATATGAGTGTAATACTTGTCCCAAAGTGTATTCGTCGCCCGACAAACTGGACAAACACAAGGCGATTTGTGAAAAACTCAAGAAAAAGCCTTTGAGAAAATCCAAAACTCCAACTGAGCCGAATCGGGAAGAGAATGAATCAGTAAAGCTAACGGAAGAGGTACGTTTGGGGGACCTTCCTCGGGCAGCACCGGATTTGTTTCAAAGTGCTGTATGCCTCCAATTTAAATGCACACATTGTGGTAGGTTCTACTCGAGCGAAGACAGATTTAAGCGACATCTGATGGATTGTGAGGCCAAAAGGGCAAGCATAGATGTGTACAGTTGCGAAATTTGCGGGCATATCTCGACTTCAAAACATAACGATATCTACCATAAGCAAACGGCACACCGAGAAAAAAAATACGGCTGTGACAAATGCGGAAAGCTGTTTGCCCTCAAGACTGTCTTAAAACAACATATGCAGTGCCACACAAAAGATAAAACAAAAGTTGTGTGCCCTATCTGCGGAAAGGGCTTCCATTACAGCGGTGGCTTGTTTTACCACATGAAAATGCATAAAAAGGAGTTAAACTACTTGTGTGATTACTGCGACAGGAGATTCATTAATCTTAATGCTCTAAAGAGACATTTGGCAACTCACACGGGAGAGCGTGCCTATGACTGTAGAATGTGCGAGAAGAAATTTAAAGGAAGTGCCGAAAGAAGGATGCACGAACTGCGACACACAAACAATAGACCTCATTGTTGCAGTTACTGTGGGAAGGGCCATACAAGCAAATCCAACCTTCAGTCTCACATAATCACGCATAAAGGAAATGTACCTTGCGATCGGTGTGAGAGAAGGTTCTTGGACGCGGATGTTCTTCAGTTGCACATGAAAATTAAGCACAAAGTTAAAGAAGAGAATCCTTTTCTTACTCCTTAGTACAAATGTGTTACAATTATTTTGTTTTTGTTGTTTTACTTTCTAAGAATAATACAATGAAATAATGAAATAACGTTTTTTTATTTTCTAAAATTAAGTTTTTGATTTACCTATAACTTTATGATTTGACGTTACTCAAATTTGATTATTTTTGTTTTAAAATTTTCCATTGAAAATCTACAGTACAGTAAAATAGGCTATTGTCTATTTCCAAAAAAAGGGTTGAAAGGAACTAAAACGTTAAAGGGTTTTTATTGTTTCTTTATGTTCAATTAACCCCAAAATATGAGAAAACCGTGGAGTGCTACCATTTAAAGGGGTGCGTTTTTGAGATCGAAGTAAAAAGGTCAACTCGTCAATAGAAAAGTTATAGAGAATTAAATTTCCAATCAAAATGGCACCTTCAGAAGTCAAGAAAATTTTTTTAACCAAAATACGTCTAAAAAACAACAAAAAGAAATGAAAAAATGCAATTTTTTTATTTTAGCCTGTAACTTTTTTTCGGGTACATTTAGGTATAGAAATTGCTACATAAAAAAAAAGCTGGCGTTTCACCCATTAAAATGAGATTTTGTAAAAATTTTACGATTAATAGTGACCGAGATATAGCTTTTCAAAGTTTGCAACTTTTAACTTTTTTTTGCTAATTTTTACCATTTTTTTTTCAAATTTCGTTCTGTAACTTTTTTCTGAGTGAATTTAGGACAGGTCTGTATTGTTGATGTATTATTTTGCTCACTTTCATTCAGTGATATCTTACGGCATTATTGCATGGAGTGCTTCACATGAAAGTACACGAGTTTTCCAATTTCAAAAAAAGCTATTAGGTACATTGTAGGAGTAAATAAGAGGACTAGCTGTAGAGAAATTTTCAAAGAACTCTGTGTACTACCTCTACCCTGTGTACTAATTTATCAGTTACTACTTTACGCCAAGTCCGAACTAAGTAGTGTCAATACATTAAATAATAATCACTCCTACAACACTAGAAATAATTTGACCCTTGAAGTACCCACACATAATTTGTCTGTGTACGAGAGGAGTCCAAAATATCTACCAATAACTGTTTATAACAAGCTGCCTAACAGTTCAAAACACCAAATAAAAATAAGTTTAAAACAACTATAAAATGTTTACTGTTAAACAAATCTTACTACTCATTAAAAGAATATCCTGATGACAGACTGTAATTACTTTTCTTGTGTGTTTATTTTTATTATTGTTATTATGATAATTTTAGTTTATTTAACTGGATGTGTACCAATTTACATAGTGTTCTTTTTTTTTTTTGTTATATATTACTTATCACCTGACGTACCATATATACATACTAGCTGACCCAGCAAACGTTGTTTTGCCATATAAATTATAAATTTTTGTCCAAAAAATAAAAATAAAATTTCTGGATAGGGCCACCCTTATCACCTAGGGGTATAAAAAGTAGCCTACGACCTATTCTCAGACCTACCAAATATACACCAAACATTTCATAAAAATCGGTCAAGCCGTTTCGGAGGAGTTCGATAACAAACACTGTGACACGAAATTTTTATATATTAGATTATGTATCAAAAATAATGGTCAATAAATTTATTTATTTTATTTATTTATAGACATTATTATATTAAAGTGAAAGCTGACTTTACGCCCGTCGAAATGGTGGCTGGTAAAAGTCTCTGCGACAAACGTAAACCTAGATACAGCGTTTCGAAGATTGTTATTTTTATTAACTTTTTCGAATTTTTACGTTCTTTTTTACATTTCGGCCTATAACTTATTTGTCAAATATTTTAAGTGCAGATATTGCAACATTGAATGTACTCGCAGCATTCTTGTTGCGGTCTGCAATAGGAAAATATTTTTCTACCACATCCTAACGCGCCAGAGCTTTGTTGTACATAACCCCTTAAACAGTTTTTATGGATTTGTCCACATCGCGATGACAAGAAATTTTGGTCGATGGCTCCCATACTATTACATTAGAAAAAAATTCACTGGCTATGACGTGAAGTATACGATCTTTGGCTTGTTTTTGAGTGAGGTAGTACTGATTGTTGTGTAAGCATGTCATTTTATTGAAAATATGAGCTGCCTGATAATCACCGTATATATGAATAAATTGTTAATGATTGTTGTAATTCATTATTCCTAAGATTTGAAAATGATTTTATAGTTTATAAATCTTTTTCAGAATAAAACGTTGTTTATGAAATTCAGTTTTTTTTTTAAATGCAACTGAAATACACCTCATACATAATTGCAATTTATTTGTTGAACGTGTTTTTATCAAGAGGCTTTTTAAACTTTTCCAATAATTCGGTCCAAAATTGCAAATTTTTCTCCTAACACCAGAAATCATCTCAAGAATTCCATTTTATTTTATCAGTACGTCTTAAAGATTTTGATTTGGATTTATTAAAAAACTCATGCGGCTTCTAGTAAACGCGTGTCCGACTACAGTGGCAGTGAACGTGTTAACTGTAAGCCACCATTAATCGTTTTTTTTTTTAAATGCCAGGCTGAATAAAACATTCATTCATTCATTCATTCATTTATTTATATTAACGTATTGGTAAAGTTTAGCTATTGCTACTCTACCACTTGACCAGGACGGTGAGATGAGATACGATGACCCAACCAAGAGACGGACACGCCCGGCTTGCTTGACTTCGTCGATCGAGGTACAGTCACTGAAACCGGTACCGTACCTCACCTCGTAGTACATATTTTGAATATTCTACAGGAGTACGAGGACAAACGAGTTGAGAAACTTAAGGGCACAATAAAACACAAAAAGTTTTCCTACACTTATATTGCCTTATCTCACAATAATGCTGAAATAAAAAAATCTTTAAACTCTAGAGAATATTAACTTAATATTAATAAAGACTGTCACCATACAAATAATAATAATATTCTAACTGCTAGATAAACTCTTCAGGTTCTCTCGGAGCATCGAGATCTCTATAGTGAATGACTGGTCTGAAATCTCCTGGGCCTCCCCTGAAAAATATCACCAAACTAATAGTAAAACAGTATATTACAGGACAAAATTACTGTTAAGAGTGAGTAAGGTGAAGAAACAGTCAGAAATTCTGCGCATATACTGTAGCCATGTCGAATTGTAATCCTTTGCACTTATGGTACATGTTCGAAAGGCCAAAATACTTTGCAACATGTATCATGTTTTAATAAGCGATATGAAAGCAGTCCAATTGTAATAATTTCTAAATGTTTATGGATACTTCAACTTTGTATTTGACTACTTTGCTTAGTTAGGCCCGCATCAGACTATAAAAGTTCTTTGACAAAGATCTTTTATGAGAAATGCGACAGTGTAATAGACCAAAGTTTATAAAATATCGATCATACCTTTATAAAATATTACACATCATATTGTAACGGTTGAGTTTTTATAGACATTATTAAATTTTAATTAAAATCTGCTAAATTACATTATTTTATATTTATATCAGTAAAAACAGCTAACACCGCTACTGGTGTCAAGGCACTTCAGACATTCCTGAATATGGCGAACAACTATATCTTAGAAAATCTAGTATTCATTCATAACAATAAGAAAAAGTATAATCTTAATGGTGATTTCCACTCATTTAATACTAGAAATAGGGACGCTCTGTCAATACCATTTTGTAGGCTAAAGAAGTGTCAAAATGGCTCTAACTTTCTCGCGGTTAAACTATATAAAAAAAATTACCCAGAACTATAACAAATCTTGAAATGTTTTAAAATGAAATTAAACGAATTTTTAATTAAAAACCCATTTTACTCTATTGAAGAATTTTTAACTTGTATTTGACGATTTGCACGAAAGAAAGTTTGGTAAAAAGTGTCTAGATTGGTGTCACTGTAATTCACTGAAACTTTGCAACAATTAAATACCTATAATATAATAATCATAACATTGTTTTCATTATTTTTAATGTTAAACCTACTTCCATTCAATATAAATCATCTTCATTAGGTTGTTTCGTAGTCTACAATATTTAAAAAATGTCAAATTATGCAATTTGTCAAACACTGTTTCCAACTTAATCCACTGCATTTAGGATTTTTCTTCAGACCAATTCATACAAAAGCAAATGTTGGTTTTCCAGGTAGGTTCGGATGTCCTTAATAAAGTCTCAAAAGTCCCCGAAGTGGGAGTGTAAGGATAAAACTTGGCAACCCTGTAAAGGGCTAAAATTGTGCTCGGAAACGTATTTTCCGAGATATCTCAGTTTTCATTGCCTCTATGACAAAAATACATTAGACCAAAAAGAAAGCTATGGAAATTCTCTATAAAAAAGATAGAGGGTCTTTTTTTCGTATACGCAATATTTTTCTTGAAAATGTTGCATTGAATTTGAACTTATGGGATATTATGGATAATTTAAGTACTCTATTCCACACCACCCTTGAGGTTGAGTACTATTTCTTTATGTGGTTTCCCCGGTAGGCCTAATCCACGACTGTCATACTTAATAAAATGTTGTCAAATTAATAATTTCCTTCTTGTCCGTTTTCTCCTTCTATAAATTCATCGATTCGTTCGAGGAAGTCCGGGTCAATCTGAGAAATTTCAGTCTCTGCTTCTATTTCTGACGAGTTTTCAATGAGTTTAGCATTCAAGCAAGATTGTCCATGGCAGTTGCCGCAAACTGGTGCACAATTAAGTCTCAACCTCCGACAGCCACACAATAGTCCACAACCTTTCGTACAGTTGCAGAAAATCATCTTCAGAAGGCAATCAGGCGCAGGAAGTTGGGATGCTGTTGAGCTGCTTCATGAGTGGTGGTAATGAATTCAATTTCACTAGTTTGCTTTTGCTCACAGCTTTAATAAAGCAAGAATACCGATAGTTATCGATGGAAACTTCTTTAACTGGAGCGTTATAGATTGCGACGAAAAATTTTATCCCATTCGAAGTAACTATGTCAGGAGAAGTACCAGTCTTGCTGAAAACTTCAGCTACAAGTTTCAAGTCCTGCCGTTCTTTCATCACTTTCAATGTCACACCCAGGGAACGCGTGCAGAAACAATATGTGATCTCGAATATCTTTATGGTGATCAAAGCTTCGTGAAGAATAAATTTTTCGTTGGACCTTCCCTCTGCCTGGTTTCAGGAGAAAAATTTCTTTCGTTCAGTCTCTTCTATTAATACTAGTCAGAGACGACCGCACGAAGTCCTATGTCATCGAACATCCAATTAATTCATTATAAATTCGAAGGAATATACCGGGTGTCCCAGAATTACATTAACATGCGATATCTCCGTTATTTGAAAAGGTAAAAATATAAATAAGAAAATCTGCAAAAGGCATGAAAGACTTCACCTGATAATACCTCTGAAGTCGTGTTGTCTCTAAGAAACCACCCCCAACTTACTGTTAGTATCCCGGACCGCCAACAGAATAGCACCACCGTCATATTCGCTCAGAGATGCATGCGTTGTTTTTGACGTGGATACGTCTATGTTTTCGTTTTGGGTGACATTTCTAGAACAGGAGCTTATGCACTAATCTGTAGGTGCATAAGTGAAAGTAGCGCGCGGGCATCTTGATTTAACCTTCACATGTAATTTAAAAGTATTTTGTTATATTTCATACTTTTCGTATCATCGACCTGTGCTTAATAAACTCAGTTTGAAACATTAATTTGTATTGTTCTTCCAAATGCCCAAATATCCTTTTAGGTATAGACGTATCCACGTAAAACTTACGGCTGTATCAAGGATACAGCCAACCAGTATTTTTTTTAAAACTGCCACAAATAAATTTGATTTTACTTACTGGAATGTTTCAAGAAAACTATTGCGTATACGAAAAAAAGACCCTCTATCTTTTTTATAGAGAATTTCCATAGCTTTCTTTTTGGCTTGATGTATTTTTATCGTAGAGGCAAGGAAAACCGAGATATCTCGAAAAATTCGTTTCCAGCACGATTTTAGCCCTTTACAGCGTTGCCAAATTTTATCCTTACACTCTCATTTCGGGGACTTTTGAGACCTTATTAAGGACACCAGAACCCACCTGGAAAACCAACATTTGCTTTTGTATGAATTGGTCTGAAGATGCGGCTCATTTTTCACTAAATGCAGTGGATTAACTCTCAGTTTAGAAGAGTTGGCAGCAGTGATTGACAAAATGCATAATTCGACATTTTTTAAATATTGTAAACTACGAAACAACCTAATAATAAAAATAATGAAAAGAATGTTATGATTATTATATTATAGGTATTTAATTGTTGCAAAGTTTGGAAATTAGACGAGTTGGTCAACATGTGCAGTGAATTACAGTGACACCAATCTAGACACTTTTTATCAAACTTTCTTTCATGCAAATCGTCAATTGTGTATGTCTTTAATATATGTTGCACATGTCATTTTCTTAATCTTGTAAGTTTTATATAATTGTGATTACTTAGTTGTTCTTTTTTTGACATGTGTAAATTGTTTGTATAACATGAAAAAAAAAAACTAAACTAAACTAAACTACTAACAAACAGCATATTCTAGAAGTTTGACCGGTTTAGGATGCCTATATTTGAAAAAAAGTTTGATTCAAATTTGGAATGATTTTTGAAATTTCTTAAAAATTTTCATTTTTTCACAATAATTCAAAGACTAAAGAAGATACGTAAAAAATGCTAGAATACAAATTTTAGAAGCCGGTAGGTTCTGCACAATATCACTGTACGGAGCTGCTAAAGAGATACAGTTGAAAAAATTATTTGACGTTGAGAGGATCGAATTCAGTTTCCGGCGAACAAAAAATCACCTTCATCGAGCCATAACTCGGTTCGTATTACATCTGCAGAAATAAAAAAAAAACCAATCGATTTGTTATTTTATAGGCTTCATTTTTGCTTACAATATTTTTTTGGTAAAACGTAAAGTTTTCGAGTTATTAGCAAAAAATCGTTCTAAAACATGCATCTTTTAGATGAAAAATCAACATTTTCAATCGAGAATAACTCAAAAAGTATTGACTCATCGAAGAAATTGCATAGAACATTTATTGCTTAGAATTCATTCCTCTATCGATTTTTACAGCTATATAATAATTTCCACCCCCGAGAAGGGGTGGCATCCACCTCCAGGGTAAAAACGTCAATTTCTAATCCATAAACATTTTAGTATTAGGTTTTAGCAACACAATGCAAAAAGTTTCATTAAAGTTGATTCATAGGAACCGGGTTCCTAGGTGTAAATCTAACGGCACTCCTCTAATATTTAAAAGAGCAATTAATAGATATGTTAAGATTAGTTATTAAGTTTATTAACCTAATTGTATCAGAAATAATCATAATTTACTATATTCTGCAGTTATTATTATTAAAATCTAAACGCCAATGATGCAGTAAAGAATTATAGTTCTTTATAATTTCATCATCTATCATTTTGGTAGCACTGAATTATCATTAGTGTGTTCAGTTCGCTCACCTAGTCCTAGGTTGATAGCCTCTAGACCTCTGCGCGAAACTTTGGTTATAATATGGCGGTGGCCTGCCATAACCAGGAGCACTGTATGCGCTACCGTAACTGCTATAAAAAAAACACAGGTTAGAACAACGAACAGAGTACATACAGATGGTCGGAATACCTGGGATGGCTAAAAGCGGGTGTATCTTCCCGTTTGGGTTGTGGGGCTTCCGCCAGCATTGGTCTCTTCGGATCCTTCAGGTAGTTATTGAAGAATTCCACTTCCTTCTTGACCTCTTCGATTTTCTCAGCGTGTTTGTTGAATATGTGCTTCCTTACAAAATCAGGACCTGCAGAATTATCATTATAATCCAGGAAAAATCGACATAAAAATGCAAGTCGTAAAAAAATTTACGACTTGCGGGCTAAATTTTTGCATGCACCTTAGTATTAGGGTTCTTAATAATGTGTGAGAGTACCTTATCATCGATTTGTCAATTACACGGGGTCAGAGTTCACGAAAACAGTATTTTGCAAATATCTTGAAAACGGTGACCATTTGGAAAAAAAAATTACTAATTTGTAGCTGAGATAATTTGCTATAAAAACGAGTCCAGAAGTTTTTTTGTGGGAGAAACCGTTCACGTGTTATAGAGCTTTAAAGAATTGAGAGCGTAGTAGAGTTTGAGTAACAAAAATTAAAAAAAAGACTGCTGTTACACAACCTCTACTACACGTTCTCAATTCTTTGGAGCGGTATATCTCGTGAAGGGTTTCTCCCACAAAAAAAACTTCTGGATTCGTTTTTATAGCAAATCATCTCAGCTACAAATTAATAAATTATGTTTTTTTTTGAAAAGGTCGTCATTTTCAGGACATTTGCAAAATACTGTTTTCGTGAACTTTGACCCGGTGTAATTCACCCCGCGGTGGTCAAATCGATAAGGAACTCTCACACATTATTAAGAATCCTAATACTAAGGTGCACAAAAATTCAATTTTAAACAATAACTAGAACGGGCTAAAGCCCGTTTTAGGGCTTGACTGCTTTGCACTCATTTGAGCGCTTCACGCTAAATTTTGAACGCTCCGCGCTCAATTTCACGTTTGAATTAATTTTTTTTTCCGTGTATTTCAAATTTCTTTAATATTTTACATATTTCCGAAAATTTTCCATTTTTATAAATTTTCAATTTTTTTTTTTAATTTGACATTTTTTTTAAACCGACATATTGGAAGATTTGACATCTTTTAAAAATTTTGACAATTTTTATTACCTTTAGTTGGACATTTTCTGAAAATTTGACATTTTCTTAAAATTTGAAATTTATTGAAAATTTGACGTTTTTCTGAAAATTTAACATGTTTTAATAATTTTACATTTTTTTAAAAATTTGACATTTTTTAATTTTTATTTCCTAATTTTGAGTAAAATTCTATAAACACCTTATTCAATAGGTATTTTTCCGAGTGTATTCTATAAAGTTCATTATTCTAGGTTGAAAATGTACAATGTTTAGAAGTAATTATATTTACACAACAGTATTGGATGAATATGTTTCTCCGTGTAGCGTAGGTCTTTTTTTATATATAAATAACTTGTGGGTAACAAATATTATGTAGAGCTATGTGAGCTATGAGGTCATAATGTTTTATTAACTTTTCACTTAATAATAATAATGTACATTTCAAATATGAAGTCGATATCTCTACCCATCTGTGCGCTATAAGAATTTTTCACTTTTGTGACGTAGGTGTATGTTTGAATCACTCGAATTTCGTTTTTCTTCCAATAGTTCTACCCACGTTTCAAATATGAAACCAATATCTATACCCGTCCGTGCGCTGTAAGAATTGTTCATCTTAGTGACGTAAGTGTATGTTTGATTTACTTGATTTCGTTTTCTTTCAATCGTTCCACCCATGTTTCAAATATGAAGTCAATATCTGTATCCGTTCGGGCACTGGAAGAATTTATTATTTTTGTGACGTAGGTGTGTTTTTTATTCACTCGAATTACGTTTTTCTTCAATAGTGTCACCTACATTTCAAATATGAAGTCAGTACCTCCATCCGTTCGTGCGTAGTATGTGTTTTTCTTTTTTTGTGACGTAGGTGCATTTTTGATTCACTCGAATTACGTTTTTTCTTCAATAGTGTCACATTTCAAATATGAAGTCATTATCACTATTCGTTTGTGCGTAGTAAGAGATTTTCGTTTTTGTGACGTAGGCGTATTCTGGATTCACTCGGATTTCGTTTTTTCTTCAATAGTGCCACCTACATTTCAAATACGAAGTCAGTATCTCCATCCATTCGTGCGTGGTAAGAGATTCTCTTTTTTGTGACGTAGGTGTATTCTTGATCCACTCGGATTTCGTTTTTTCTTCAATAGTGTTACCTACATTTCAAATATGAAGTCAGTATCTCCATCCATTCGTGCGTGGTAAGAGATTCTCTTTTTTGTGACGTAGGTGTATTCTTGTTCCACTCGGATTTCGTTTTTTCTTCAATAGTGTTACCTATACTTCAAATATGAAGTCATTATCTCTATCCGTCTGTGCGTAGCAAGAGATTTTCTTTTTTGTGACGTAGGTGCATTTTTGATTCACTCGAATTTCGTTTTTTCTTCAATAGTGTCACCTACATTTCAAATATGAAGTCATTATCACTATTCGTTTGTGCGTAGTAAGAGATTTTCGTTTTTGTGACGTAGGCTTATTCTTGATTCACTCGGATTTCGTTTTTTCTTCAATAGTGCCACCTACATTTCAAATATGAAGTCAGTATCTCCATCCATTCGTGCGTGATAGGAGATTCTCTTTTTTGTGACGTAGGTGTATTCTTGATTCACTCGGATTTCGTTTTTTCTTCAATAGTGTTACCTATATTTCAAATATGAAGTCATTATCTCTATCCGTTCGTGCGTAGTAACAGATTTTATTTTTTGTGACGTAGATGTATTATTGATTCACTCGAATTTCGTTTTTTCTTCAATAGTGTTACCTATATTTTAAATATGAAGACATTATCTCTATCCGTCCGTGCGTAGTAACAGATTTTCTTTTTTGTGACGTAGGTGTATTCTTGATTCACACGGATTTCGTTATTTCTTCAATAGTTTCACCTACATTTCAAATATGAAGTCATTATCTCTATCCGTTCGTGCGTGGTAAGAGATTCTCTTTTTTGTGACGTAGGTGTATTCTTGATCCACTCGGATTTCGTTTTTTCTTCAATAGTGTTACCTACATTTCAAATATGAAGTCAGTATCTCCATCCATTCGTGCGTGGTAAGAGATTCTCTTTTTTGTGACGTAGGTGTATTCTTGTTCCACTCGGATTTCGTTTTTTCTTCAATAGTGTTACCTATACTTCAAATATGAAGTCATTATCTCTATCCGTCTGTGCGTAGCAAGAGATTTTCTTTTTTGTGACGTAGGTGCATTTTTGATTCACTCGAATTTCGTCTTTTCTTCAATAGTGTCACCTACATTTCAAATATGAAGTCATTATCACTATTCGTTTGTGCGTAGTAAGAGATTTTCGTTTTTGTGACGTAGGCTTATTCTTGATTCACTCGGATTTCGTTTTTTCTTCAATAGTGCCACCTACATTTCAAATATGAAGTCAGTATCTCCATCCATTCGTGCGTGATAGGAGATTCTCTTTTTTGTGACGTAGGTGTATTCTTGATTCACTCGGATTTCGTTTTTTCTTCAATAGTGTTACCTATATTTCAAATATGAAGTCATTATCTCTATCCGTTCGTGCGTAGTAACAGATTTTATTTTTTGTGACGTAGATGTATTATTGATTCACTCGAATTTCGTTTTTTCTTCAATAGTGTTACCTATATTTTAAATATGAAGACATTATCTCTATCCGTCCGTGCGTAGTAACAGATTTTCTTTTTTGTGACGTAGGTGTATTCTTGATTCACACGGATTTCGTTATTTCTTCAATAGTTTCACCTACATTTCAAATATGAAGTCATTATCTCTATCCGTTCGTGCGTGGTAAGAGATTGTCTTTTTTGTGACGTAGGTGTATTTTTGATTCACCCGGATTTAGTTTTTTCTTCAATAGTGCCACCCATATTTCAAATACGAAGTCATTATCTCCATCCGTTCGTGCGTAGTATGGGTTTTTCTTTTTTGTGACGTAGGTGTATTTTTGATTCAATCGAATTTCGTTTTTTCTTCAATAGTGTCACCTACATTTCAAATATGAAGTCATTATCTCTATCCGTTCGTGCGTGGTAAGAGATTGTCTTTTTTGTGACGTAGGTGTATTTTTGATTCACCCGGATTTAGTTTTTTCTTCAATAGTGCCATCCATATTTCAAATACGAAGTCATTATCTCCATCCGTTCGTGCGTAGTATGGGTTTTTCTTTTTTGTGACGTAGGTGTATTTTTGATTCAATCGAATTTCGTTTTTTCTTCAATAGTGTCACCTACATTTCAAATATGAAGTCATTATCTCTATCCGTTCGTGCGTGGTAAGAGATTGTCTTTTTTGTGACGTAGGTGTATTTTTGATTCACCCGGATTTAGTTTTTTCTTCAATAGTGCCACCCATATTTCAAATACGAAGTCATTATCTCCATCCGTTCGTGCGTAGTATGGGTTTTTCTTTTTTGTGACGTAGGTGTATTTTTGATTCAATCGAATTTCGTTTTTTCTTCAATAGTGTCACCTACATTTCAAATATGAAGTCATTATCTCCATCCGTTCGTGTGTAGTAAGAGATTTTCTTTTTTGTGACGTAGTTGTATTTTTGATTCTCTCGAATTTCGTTTTTCTTCAATAGTTCCACCTACGTTTCAAATATGAAGTCGATATCTCTAAGACTGAGGGCGCTTATGCAGATTGACGGTTTATAAAATTGTCCTTGGTTTCAATCTGCATCGCACAAAAACACGAAACAAATGTCAATGTAGACAAATCGCCTTGTATATGACTTTTTATCGCCTCGCAGATTGACAGCAGTGGACGAATCTGATTGGACGTTTCGATATTTAGCTATGACGTAGGCACGGTCGGGACGAAAAAAAATTAAAAGGAGCCTCCACTTTGGCCGTCCGCAGTTAATTAATTCTTGAAGCAGGACAATAAAAAAAAAAAGACTTTTAGATAATTTAATTCTGTGCAAATTCGTTAGGGCGAAGTTTTTTGGCCTAGGAGCCACCGTTTAGGAGTTATGGAGGTTTTAAGTGAAAAATGTACCATTTTGAGTCGTGCATCGCCATACATTTGGGTCGATTTCTCCGAAAAGAAAGTATTTAGGACAATTCTGATGGAACTGGGCGATTTCCCAAGAAATTATCTGGACCCTTGTGAAAATTTATTTTTGAGCTAGCTGCAGCCGTTTCCGAGATATAAACGAAAAACGGCGGAAAAAAAAGTAGCGTTTTGGAGCCGAAAAATGTGCATAAACATGCAATCTTAAAATGTTCATATTTGTCGAAATACACCAGCGGAACGACCGTACGATGTCGCGATGGAAAGTGGAAGAGTTCTAGTTGAACCGCATCGTAAATTTCATAGGGCAAATAGAAAATTCGGCCCGGCACGAACGTATGAAAAGTGACATTTTTTGACATTTCAACAAAATTGCAAAATGCAACGACACGACAAAGGGAGCATCGTGAATAAAAATTGAGGGTTTCAAAAATTCGTCCAGAAAGAGACGGACGAATTTAATCAGTTAATTAAGAAGTTAATCGTTAAATGGATTCGACAAAATATATCCTAATCCAGTAAGCATTTTATTGTGTGTCCGTCAATACCGTTTCGCGCCCAGAGAATTGTGCGCGAAAAAAGCCTTTGCTGCAGTAAATTTGGAAAGAGTAAGGGGTACAGCCCTCTCAGATTTTAATTACTGTCTCCGTCAATACCGTTTCGCGCCCAGAGAATTGAGCGCGAAAAAAGCCTTTGCTGCAGTAAATTTGGAAAGAGTAAGGGGTACAGCCCTCTCAGATTTTAATATATTGTAATAAAAACACAGGATGTCATTTCATTGTATTAATAATAACCATTTTATACACTAAAAATGTAAGGCTAATCAGGGTACATACCAATTCGTAATTTTGAATTTCCTGACTTTTGAAAGTTTTCCACAACTAGTACACGCAAATTAGATTAAAAACAGTGAATAGAAGAAATAATTTATAAAGTAATAATATTTGAGATGCATACTCTAGATAGGGTTAGAAATAGATAAGTAGGAAGTAGGTTTAACATTAAAGATAATGAAAACAATGTTATGATTATTATATTATAGGTATTTAATTGTTGCAAAGTTTGGAAATTAGACGAGTTGGTCAACATGTGCAGTGAATTACAGTGATACCAATCTAGACACTTTTTACCAAACTTTCTTTCGCGCAAATCGTCAATTGCCATGGACAAGGATGTTTAAATTCTGAATTCGAAGAACAGTTCGTCGATGAGGAACCCCTTAATGAGTAAAATTGGAAATAATTTTAGTGGAATAAACCTACAGGGGAAACCACCTTTAAAAAAAACTCAGCGAGAGCTCTATCTCGTGGGTGGTGTGGAAATGAGCTCAAATTGAAAAACACAGCTTTGTGGAAAAAAAGGGGAAAATATATAAAAATCACTTGCGTCAAAACCCACTACATATGCATCTTATAGAGAAAATTCCGCTCTGTAAATTTATTCCTAGCATTTTTCTCATTAAAGTAACTGGTTTTAAGATATTCGCTGTGGAACTTCGAATAGGATTGATTTTTACCTCTGTGCTCCAAACTACACCTCTGTTCGGACGAAATAGGTGAGGATAAGCTGCAAGTTTAATAAGACATTTTTTATGCAGAATTTAACAACAAATTTTTTCTCTTCTGACGAATGGTTTACAAGATAAAAGTGAAAAGCCAGCGTATTCCTACCAAGATAATAAAGACTATAAAATATTATATAGCAAAGCCCCTAGCATATATAGTAAATCGTTCTATTGAGCTTGGAGAATTTCCTTATGACTTAAAGGTTGGTATAGTTGTGCCAATTTTCAAGAAACTTGATTCTACCTGTGTAGAAAATTATCGTCCAATTACTATTCTAACTGTGTTATGTAAAGTTATTGAAAGAGTAATTTATGATAAAATGATGTCTTTCCTAAATAAATATCATATAATAACAAAGAGTCAAAATGGCTTTTACCCTGGTAGATCTACAGAAACCGCAGTATATGAATTTTCTGAATATGTACACAAATGTATTGAAAATAATAAATCAGTAGGAGCACTTTTTTTCGACATGTCACGAGCTTTTGACTGTCTTGAATTTGATTTTATTGAGAAAAAATTATATGCTATAGGCTTTAGGGGTAAATTCCTGATAATCTCTTATCTTAAGTATAGGAAAATATCAGTTAGAATCGGAAACATTTTTTCTGATAAATATGAAACCCATCTTGGTGTTCCGCAGGGATCTGTGTTGGGTCCTCTTATATTTTTATTATTTATTAATGATTTACCAACATATATTTCTGCAAATTGTGTTATAATGTATGCAGACGATGTCACTTTAGGAATTGATGCAGAAAATCCAGCGGATCTCCAAGATAAATTTAATATTATTTCCAAACAATTTACTAAATATTGTTGGAAAAGCGGTTTAATTGTCAATGCAGATAAAACAGTCGCCATGAATTTTTACAATAGGAAAAAAAGTGATGATCATTTCGATATAAAAGTCAATAATGTGACGATAGAAATGTCATGTTCTAATAAGTTTTTAGGTACTTATATTGATGCTGACTTAAGTTATACATGTCACATTGATCATGTCTGTAAAAAAATTAATAGTAGTTACTATGCTATACTACATCTAAAAAATTCTGTCGACACAAAAAGTCTGATTAATATTTACCACGCACTTGTTAACTCGGTGCTTTCATATAATGTTATCCTGTGGGGAAATATCACTGTTGGCAATTGTAATAGAATATTTGTTACCCAAAAAAGAATTATCAGGCTTATTTTCTCATTAAAACCAACAGATTCGTGCCAACCAGTTTTCCGGGAACACAAAATACTAACTTTTCCGTCCCTTTATATTTATAATTGTATTTTATATGTAAAAAAAAATATCGATACGTTTCAAGCTAATGCCGCCCATCATAATTATAGTACGAGACATGGTTCTCTCCTCGAGTTACCCAGACATCGTTCTTGTTTATTTGAAAAGACTCCATCATATGCTGGAAGAAAATTCTATAATAATGTGCAAGAAGATATAAAGTTAACAATCCCCCTGCACCACTTCAAAAAGAAACTAAAATCATTTTTGATTAATAAATCTTATTATACTGTGACTGATTACCTGGATGATGTGTGATCAGCAGATTTTTAGATAATTCAGTTTTACTAATATATTTACATGTTAATATAGTTCTGTGTAAAATTTTGTTTAAGTGTGTAAAATTGTCATTTGCATATTAATATTTTAAATAATGGATGTTTTTAAAAATTACTAATTTAATACCTATTTAATTGTGCATTAATGTAATGTATTTCTTTGACCTGTCCAATATCATGTATATTGATCGAACGACCAATAAATTATTATTATTATTATTATTAAATCCACGTTCTACCCCTAATTGGAGGGGAACTTTTCGGGTACCATTTCTAACCCTATCTAGAGTACGCATCTCAAATATTATTACTTTATAAATTATTTCTTCTAAAATATCTAATTTGTGTGGACTAAACTTTTCAATAAAATTTCCAGAAAATTTTTCTGCTCGAAAATTAAAATGGATGAGCAGGGGAGGGGAAATGGAAAACATTTCTTGACAAGCAGGGGGCACAAGATGGGAACAACTTTAGATATAAGTAGTTTTAATAAATTTTGCCAGACTTTTTTTTATAAATCTATACGTTTCCCTGACCAAAATCAAATTCCCTGACATTTTTAGATTTTCCCTGTTTTCCAGAAAGTAGATACACGCTCTGGTTAATCCATGCCAAAACAAAAGTGAAACATTTATATATTTCTTGTAATTAGAATTAATTGCAAGATGTTTCATAAAGAACCGAGTGCAACTCCAGTACAATGTATTAAAAAAAAATGAGTTTTTTAAAAAGCTGCATAATAAACCAAGAAATTCCTCATCGAAAAAACAATGAAAAAAATTCCATTGGTGGAATCTCTTGGTGAGATTCTGCAAAATACACATTACTCCCTTTAAAAATATTTTGTCCTTGAGTTATCGGCTTAAAAAAAAAATAAGAAAAAATGAATGTATATTCAAAGTTTCACTGATCCCTTAATTCTTTCTTTTACCTTGCAAATTTCAAGCTATTTTTACTGCACTAAGGATAAACAATAAGAGTGTTAAAATTGACAAGCTGCTGCTGATTCCGATATTCGTGTAAAAACCATCCAACAAATTTGACAACGTTCTGTGGAGCATCGTATAAAAATGAACTTACCTTTAAACTTCTTCCCTGATAGAGGACACAACCATTTATCTTTCGCCAATTCCCTTGTATTTGCCTGGACAAATTTGTCAATTTCTGTGTCGACGTCCTTCAACGATAAACCAATCAGTTTCGATTCATTTTTGTCCTTGTCTTCTTTTGCCTTCTCCGGCAAAAAGCTGGCCATTTTTGCTTCTATAGGTGCGCCAATAAACTGCGTCATATCAGTCTAGAACAATTTTACAATACGTTACATAGTATAACTAGACCAATAAATAAACTTACTTTTGTGGTGGGTGGGGGGCCCCTGGCATGCAGGATGCCGCACCTGTTGGGCATCTCATCCTCGTTGGGATATTCGCAATGGTTGTAATAGTCAACGGAATGTACTACCCTCAAATAGAGGATGATGCGGTCCAGAACCGAGATCAGACTCTCGTCCCGCTCCACCGTCGTGATGGCATCTTGAGATTCGGCGGAAGGTTCCAAACCTAGCAGCTCCTCTTCCTCGGCGCTCGCCTCCTCGATCAGGTAGTCGGTGATGTTGTGCAGGACGGGATTGTTCGACACCAGTCCAAACGTCTGACAACACGAATGATTTTTAAAAATAATAAGAATTATTGAAATTAATAAATGCCAAAATGCACTCATTAATCGACTAAAGCACTTCGTTCAATGGCCTTTTGCTACATAATTGGCAATAAAGTACTTTATTATTATTATCATTATTACTATTTAGACCCCACAAAAATATACATCGCAGAATAATGAAGTAAACAAAAATCCAACCCCGAAACATGAGAATGAAGAACAAGTGGAAACTGAGGCTACAGAAACAAAAGAAAATGACTTTCAGTATACTAGGAGTCAAAGAAGACATGAAAAAAGGCACAACAGAAATAGAATAGTGGCAGAAGGGGACGAAAGTATATCTGCAGAAGAAACCAGGTTTAAAGGTATTGAAAAAAGAGTATGGCTACTTATCTCACGGGTAAAAAGAGACGTAAATGAAACAGATATTAAACAGTTTCTTAAAAATAAACCTGGATATGATAAAACAGATTTTGTGATAAAAGAAATTGACTCGGATATCTCACAAAAGAACTTTATGTTTGGAGCTCCTTTCGAAATGAAAAATGTGGTATATGGTAAAACTTTTTGGCCAAAAGGAGTAGGAATTGAGCGTTTCGACTTTAAAAAATATTATGAAAATAAACAAAACAAACAAAGTACTACCCAACAACCAAGTAATTTTTTATAAGTGACTTTACAACTCAACAACTGACGACAGAAAAACAGAATACCCATAAGCACCATAATAACCATAATATAGCAACAAAAAAACCCGAGAAGCAGCTCTTAGTACTGCACATCAATATTCAGAGCTTACGTAACAAAACAAATGAACTTGAAGCCTTCATTGTCGAGAAATTTCCAGAAACCTCAGTAATATGTATTAATGAACATTGGTTAAAAGAAAATGAAATTGATGCCTACTCCGTTAATGGATTTCATATCGCTAGCAAATTTTGTCGATCTGAATTTAATCATGGTGGTACACTAATCTTTTTAAAAAATTCTTTTGTATATTGCGATCTGCAACACGTAAACAATTTGTCTACAGAGAAACACTGTGAGGTGTGTGCTGTAAAAATAAAAAATCCTGATATAAGTATAATAAATTTCTATAGATCTCCAAAAGGTGACTTTACGATTTTTATGAACAAACTTGAGGAAATACTTTACCTTATAAACACTGATTCTCGAATAATAATCTGCGGCGACTTCAACGTCCAGTTTAACACAACGCATCCCCACACTGTCTCTCTATGTGACTTACTACAATCTTTCGGCTTTATACAGAGTATAACCGAAAACACTAGGGGAACCAATTGCCTAGATAACATCTTTCTAAATTTTTCACACGATAACTTTGTTGCATATTCTGCCGAAGCCCTTCTCTCAGATCATACGTGCCAAATATTAAGAAATACAGTTCCCAAAACTCAAATACAAAAAGATATAAGAGTATGCAAACCCATAACAGATTTAGGAACAAACTTATTTTACAACTATATATCTGAAGCTACTTGGAAACTTCCAGTCAATATAACCCTAGATGTAAATAGCAAATTTAATCATTTCCTAAATACGATACTCATGGCCTATCACAAAGCATTTCCACCTAGAAAAATATGTTTTAAAAATAACTCCCCACAGGCAACCTGGTTTACAAATGAACTTAAACATAAGCGTGAACACCTTCAACTACTCAATGAATATTGTAAAATAAATAACACAGAACAAAATAAACTCATAAGAAACAATTATAGACTCCAATATAAATCTGCATTAAAAGAGGCCAAAATCAGATATAATGATAAAAAAATACAACAATCCAGTAATCCAGTGAAAACAATGTGGGGAATCATAAACTCCCAAAAAAGTGAACAAAACACCCGCAATGCATTTCAAAAACCGAATATTGACGCCATGGAATTTAATGAGTATTTCACCAGAGTTGCCAATGAGCTCATAGAAAACCTTCCTAAAATAAATCACGACCCACTTGATTATATCAACTCCCATACAAACATACCAGAATTTCGTTTCCGTGAGGTGACATATGTTGAGGTAAGAGATATAATAAACTCTTTAGGAAATAGTCAGAGCAAAGACATTTATGGGTTAAACATCACCCTAATAAAAACCATCAAAGACCTAATATTAATTCCTCTTACCAAATGAATAAATGAATGTTTAAACATTGGTATATTTCCTGACGCTCTTAAAATAGCTTCTGTCGTACCAATTTTCAAAAAAGGAGAGTTGGATGATGTTAGCAATTATAGACCTATATCGTTATTACCTATAATATCAAAGATTCTCGAAAAAGTAATAAAAAATCAAATAGTTGAATATCTTGAAAACTATAATTTGTTTAACAAAACCCAATTCGGTTTTCGAACAAAATTGTCAACGACGGATGCTATTTTAAGCTATACTACATATACACTAGACTGTTTTGAGAAAGGCATGTACTCTGCCTCAATATTTTGTGATCTCAGTAAAGCCTTCGACTGTGTCTCACATGAGTTATTATTAAAAAAATGCACCAAATATAATTTCAGTCAAGAATCTACACAATTACTTAAATCTTACCTGAATAACCGACAGCAAATAGTCTGCTTTCATAATCAGAACTCAGAAATGTTAAATGTGAGAACAGGTGTACCACAGGGCTCAATTTTGGGCCCGGTGTTATTTTTAATCTACATAAACGATCTACCAAATGCAGTAGATAATGTCAACTGCTTGTTTTATGCAGATGATACAACACTTTCCGTGGCAGCCGAAAATACTGACAATTTAAAGATAAAACTTGCTGATGCACAGTCGAATGCAGAAAAGTGGTTCTCAACAAATTTGTTGACTCTAAATAAAAGTAAAACCATAACAATGACATCTTCATTAAGACGCAACACCGATACTTTGGAGGAAAATCCCAAATTCGTGAAATTTTTGGGACTATACCTAGATCCAGTTCTTAAATGGGATGAACATACAAATTATATTGCTAATATAATAACCAGAAACATTTCTGTACTTAGACAAATGTCTACAAATCTATCAAAAAATGTATTGAAAACAGCATATTATGCACTTATTCAATCACGCTTGTCCTATGCTATTTTAGCGTGGGGACATGCCGCGGGAAGGCACAGGCTATTTGGTCTTCAGAGAAGAGCAGTCAGAATAAAAGGCAACGCAGGTTACAGAGACGAAACAAGTCTCATTTTTCAAAACTGTAAAATCCTCACATTACCGTGCATTTATGCATTAGAATGCATTACTTATGTCAAAAACAACATGGCACTATATAACAGAAATAAGGATTTTCACAATCACTTAACTAGACGCAATGATGATCTTAGAGTTAATAATATCAGACTTAATCGTGCTCAAACTGGCATCAACTCCTATGGAATAAAATTATTCAATGCACTACCTAATACAATAAAAAGTCAGCCTCCAACTAAATTCAGATCGACTATTAAACAATATTTAATCAAATATGCTTTCTTCACACTTGAAGATATTGAAAATGGTTTTCAAAATTTTTCTGTAATGTAACATGTCAGCTTTTTAATTTTTTTTTTTTTTTTTAATTTGTTATACAAATAATTTTATCATTATTATTTATAATTTATATTACACTTTTCCTTAGGTAAAGTATAAAAGTTTTTATGAAATTTGTCTTACGTGTTAGACTATATATATATATTTTAATTGATTTTACTCACTATATTTAAGAAACACTTCTTTGACGTTGTAAAATATTTAATATGATTACAATAAATAAATTCTATTCTATTCTATTATTTGAAAATAAGTAAAAATACTATTTCGATTTACCTGTTGAGGCTTATCCTTCTTATCTTCGTCGTCCAGCCACAATCCAACCTTGTTATCCAAGTTCAAAGCTACCCGCGCGGATATCCTAATATCGGACCGGACTACCTGTTTATGTGCTGTTATTCCATTAACTGGTCTGATGCGTCGGCTCAAGTCTCTGTTGACTATGGCCCCTAATTCGCACTCCCTTAATCTGATATTGTTCAAGTTCCAACAGATCTCCTTTATGTTGGCGTCTCTCTTAAAAGTAACCCATCCTCTACGCAGCCAACGTCTCTCGGGCTGAGGGTCGGCTAAAGCCACACGAAGAAAACCATCGTATCTAAACACAGACAAAAATTATTTCAACATACTGGATAATGTTTGTCTATTATCCAACAGGTTCATAACCCAATACGGAGTAAAAAATAGAGAGGTACAGTACATTAAACGCAGAGCTCGTATCTCAGGTGGCAATATTACAATAGCAGGTCTCCTACCACTATATTTCAAATTTTTTTTATGACATTTTATGACACAAAATTTGAGTTTTAATGCCTGAAAAATGAACTAGAAGCTATATTAATAGTTTTTTATTGAAAATGAAAATATGTTATAATACTTTGTATTTAGGTAGTAACGTTATGTGAAAATCCTTTCTCTTTTGGCAATTGTTTTAAAAAATATTTCTTTAAGCCCACTTTTTCAACAATTTTTCTAAAGAGCCTTCGACTATTTACGTGCCATAACATGTGTTTCGTTACAATGTCAGTAATCGATGCAACTACATAAATTTCGATTAAGTATAGGAGATAAAATAAAATATTTACAAAATGAATTGTAAGTATAATTTATTTACCTATATTTAAAGAAGAAATGCACATCTTGCGCAAAAGAATCGAAATCAAACGAAATTCTTTTAAAAACTCGCCAAATTTTAATGTTCTGATTTGCATTAAATTTTAAATTGGTTTAACAATTTTATGCTCGGTTGAAAATGGTAACGGAAACAAATTTTTTTTATGATTTTTATGACAAGAGAACGATTTTATGACAATTTTAGGGCATTTTGCGTATTTTAAGACAGTTTAGAATTTTATGACAAGTATGACCCCTGCAACAGGTTCGTTTCCTTCAACAAAATTTACAAAATATTGTTATGTGATCAAAAAGTATATTACATATACATTGTATATATATAAATATTATAAAAAGGTCTAATCATCACATGCCAGAACAAACTGGTTTTGAAAGTAAAAAAAGCCGTAAATGATAACGTATGTAATGAGAATTCAATTCTAGAGAATTTTCAGGTTTTCATTTATCATGTTGGTGGTAGTGCTCTGTTGATTTGTTGTTTACGTTTACATTGTGTGTTTAATATTTGTTTATAATGGAACCTAATTTTGTGAAAGGTACTTCAGAGAATTTACCCATAGTGGATTTTTATATGGTACACGAGTTTTATGTAGGCAATTTGAAGTTTGCTGAATACCGAAATGTTAAATTTGAGGTTAGTATTTCTTTAAAATACCAATGACTCACATCAATACTAACACTAACAGCTATATATAATATTCTTTAATCTATTAGTCCAGTCAGCGGAGAGCTAAAATGACCAAAATCTCTAATTTGAGTGCTAATGAATGGATTTTGATAAAACCTTATGCAATGTTTTTATAATGACGTTAATAAAAAAGTTCAAAAAATGATTAGAGTAGGAAATGATCGGAAGGTAACTTGTAGAGTTAGGTCAAAAATGAAAAAGAAACAATAAATTTACCTTTTTTTGACCCAAAATAAGATGTTTTTACTCTTGTGAATTTTTTAGAGAAATGCATATTTTTGGAGATATGGCCACACACATTCACCTGAATTTTTCAGATTTTTTTTTTGAACTTTTACATTTCCTCTCCCCCACTTTTAGGAATTTTCGAGTGGCCATATCTCCAAAAATATGCATTTTTCGAAAAAATTCACAAGAGTAAAAACATCTTATTTTGGGCAAAAAAAAAAAAGGTAAATTTATTGTTTTTCTTTCATTTTTGACCTAATTCTACAAGTTACAGAACTCATTTCCTACTTTGATCTTTTTTCAACTCTTTTATTAACATCATTACAAACACATTACACAAGGTTTCATCAAAATCCATTCATTAGCACTCAAATTGGAGGTGAAAGTTGACTGGACTTTATGCTAACAGCAAATAAGCAAAGGAAACGACGCTCGTCGATTATTCCTTTATCTAAATGCGCATGCTTTCATATCTGACGTGGATGGGCGCGAATTCCAAATTATTTAATCGAAATAATTAATTTTACTATTAAAATGACTTTAGATTGTAAAATAAAAAATACGGGTCAAATAAAATTTAATAAAGTACTTGAATATAAAATTTTAAAAAAATGGTCAATGACCCTATTATGAGAGGTAAACTTATACTATGTGCAAAAAGAGTAGACACTGGAAGAAAGTGAGTTGGGGACCTTAAAAGTGGAGCGGCACCTGCTTTAAGGTACTGTCAGACACAGCTACTCTTGCTGCGGTACAGTGTAAAAAACTACACAGTACAAGTGAATCTTCGTGTGAATACCTAGTGCAGCCTCAAAAATAGCCACGTGTGAATGGAATTTTAAAGAATAGCGGTGGCTGCAAAAAAAATATCTATTTGGTTGAAACTTTTGCAGCAGTAGAGAGTGCAGTATTTTTAAAGTTGGTGTCCATTTGTGTACTCAACAACATTTCGAGGTAGACAATTGCTTAATTTTAAATAGTGTAATATGTTGCACCCCTTAAAATTTAAGGTTATGTTACTAAAAAGTAGGCAGACTTCAACAGATCGAATGTCTGAATGAATGTAGTTTATTTGCACCTACTCGAAAAAGAACCTACCAGAAGATTCCAAAGTGACATCTGGAATTCTCTAGAGAATGGTGGCGTCATCACAGAACAATCGAGATCTGTCATTTTTAGGTATAAAAGACCAACCGCATTCTCGGCGAGGAGTTCAGAAAGTTCAGAAGTTGAGAAAGTATAGAAAGTGAGGTTAAGAGTTCAAAGATAAACAAAGTAATAAACATTGTGATTTTTAGTCAGTAAAGTGTATTTAAATTAATAATAGTATTGTGAAGTATCCAGTAAATATTTAATAAAGTGTGTTAGTGGACATCTCTTGTTATAATTTTTGGAACCCACGGAATTTGCAAGGGGTAGTTTCCTAAGGGTGGAAACACGTCACAATAGTATGTGTTTGAATAGGTTGCCAAAATAGTAATGTTTTTAAATTAATCATATTTTGTTTGTTCATAGTCATAGAAAAAAGCTGCAGCATGTAGGGAATTTTTACTTAACTTAACTACCTAGTCACACGGCTTATTATGGTTCCTTTCATGCCAATATGTTGTATGGGATTTTAAACTGGGGACACTCAGCTCATGTTTCAAACATTTTTGGCTTACAACGTTGATGCATTCGCATACTATCTCCCCTTAGTTACAGAGATGATTGTAAAGACCAATTTATTAATCTCAAGATATTTGTGCTTATATCCTCGAGTGTTTACTTTATCCCAACAAGCAAAATTTAAACGTTATACAACTATTTTGTTTTATTGCTATTTTATAAATGTAATAAAACAAAATTGTTGTAGAAATGACCATTATAAAACAAATTTGTTTACTGGGATCTTAAACAAAATGAACATCAATATGTACCACATAGCCAAATCCATGAATATACCACAAGGAATTGCGAGCAAATTAATGTCAATTTTCTTCGACTTACGAGATCTAGAAACAGAACAGGTTATTATTCTAACAAATTTTACAATACTCTTCCTCGTTCAGCAAAAAACTTAAACTTTTTGCAATTTAAAAATAGAATTAAAGGTTACTTAAGAACTTATACAGTTTTGAAGAGTTTTTTGAGAATTATTTCTCAGATTTAGTTACACGAGGACCTAAGCACTGTATGTTTATTACCACATATTCTTACGCTTTATTTGTTAACTGGTTTAGATAATTTTATAATACTTTTAATCTTGTTTGTTCTTCATTGTCTTATGTGGTTTACCTATTTTTAATATTTTTTATACATCTATATTTTCTTAATGTTTTGACTGTGTAAGCATTATGTATTATGTATTTTGGCACCAATAAATTATTATTATTATACCTAAAATTACTTAAATGACGTCAATATCTTTTATAAGATCCTACGACAATAAAGTTATTATACTCTTCGCAAAAACGAAGAGTATATTGTATTTGATCGGCACATTTCTAAAATCGTAAATATCGCTCATAGAGAAAAAAATTTCATATCATTGTGTTAGTGAACGAATTCTGAACAACTTTCAAAATGTCCGTCTGTCCGTTCGTCACGTTTATTGTAAGCACGATAACTTGAGAAAGAAAAATCCGATTGAATTGAAATTTAGAAAGTAAGTTAGCGTTAGCTAGAGGAAGAACCCTATTGTTTTTGAAGAAAATCGATCAGTAAATAAAAAAGTTATTAATTATTTAATTAAAAAAAATATATTCTCTTAATTTTTGTCGCTTGTACTAAAATGGAAATCTTGCGAAATATTACTTCCATAATATATTTTTTTTTGTTTATGAATTTTACTAATATATATTTCATAGAAGTACGCGTTGAAATACCTATGTATGATTGTCGAAAGATATATATCACAGAAAATCAGTTTTTGTAGCAATACCTGGTGGCGCAGCAGCTAAAGCTTTGCGTTGCAATCCAAAGGTCCCATGTTCGAATCTCACACTGGTTGGATATTTTTTTTTTCATATAATTTTTTTCACAACAAAGATGGTATCACAAAATTTAGGATGTCCAAAAACTAACATCCTATAGAATGTGTAACAATTATATATAAAAAGCTCAGTAAATTGGCGAAGAGTACGTTTTTAGCTTGTTATTATTATTATAATTTATAAACTAAGAGGAGTAAATCTGAATAATCCACATTGTACGCAAAATACAGTTCTGGAATTGCAACATAAGTACGAGCTCTGGCAGTTAGTAATATTAGAGTGAATGCACAAATACCTGGAACACATAGCCTCTACTTCTTGCTTTGTGATGGTAGGCGCAAGATTTCTTAAAAATATAGAAGTCGTTTTATGAAGGGCCTTCGGTTTCTCTGGTTTGTTGCTGTCATCGTCCACTGATTGAATATCATCTTCCTTCTTCCCCTCACTTTCCTTCTCGGTCTCTTTCTCTTCTTTGTCTTCTTTCTTTTCATTTTCATCTTCGCTATCGCTACTGCTGCTCGAGGAACCACTACTGCTACCAGAGTAGGACCGTTTCCTTTTCTTTTCTGTGAAATTAATATTGTATTTATCGTTTAAAAACAAACCTATTTTTTTTACATTGCGTTAAATTGGGTTGTTGACAAATTTTCAAAATGGTGAAATATAGTAGTGGAGGAGTTAATTTCGTTACATAGTTAATTTGGAAGAAAAATTCGAAAGTGCGACATATTGAAAAAAATTACTGAACTTTTGATTATTTGAATGTGCCGTGAAAGCGGCAGAGAATTTATATGTAGAACAGAAGATGGACAAGTTAACATTACTGACAACAAAGAATATAAACTCATATGTCAAAAGTAAATTTGATGTTTAGCTAGTAGTGTTTAGAGAATCAACAAAAACATGCACGTTTAAAAGAGATTGGAAAAGTGTTATAAACTTACCCTTTGGTTCTTCGACTTCTTCTGTCTTCTTCTCACTTTCCTCTACTTTCTCATCCTTTTCCATTTCCTCGTCATCTTTTCCTTCTTCCTCCTCATCTTCTTCACCCTCCTTCTCCTTTTCCTTAGGCTCTTCTGGTTCTTCTTTTTTCTCCTCTTCCTCTTCGGTTACTAGCTTTTCCTCATCCTTTTTCTCTTCCTCCTCGTGTTCTACGGGCGCTTCCTCTTTGTTATTAGTAATTTCCCCCTCTTCATCTTTTGATTCATCGGTTTCTCCGTTAGGTTTATTTTCTTCTTCCACCTTGGGTTTCTCAGATTCTATTTCTCCATCCTCCTTCTTGGCAGCTGCCTCTGCTTCCCTTGCTTCTTTAGCCTTTTCAGCTTCGGCTTCCTTTGCTTTCTGTTCCCTATACTTTTGCTCCATTTCTATAAAAAACACCAAAGGTTTAACATTTATAGAATCATTATAGTCCGGCTGCGAAACCCCGTTTTTTTTGTTGATGTAAAATTTTTCGTATCAAGTTTTACCTTTTTAGAATATATTTAAGGACATTATAAGCTGCAAGAAACTTGGGGCATCTCATTTTATAATGATAATAATAATAGTAATAGTAATATTTAGTAAAAAAATTATAAATGGTAACAAAATAGTCGGACATGTAAGTCCATCTGATGTTTATGAAATCGTTGAAAAGAAAACTTAATACGATAAATTTGAGTTTTGGGCTGTAGGACTATTACTGCCAACATACCTTCGTATTCTTGTTCAAGTAGAGCAAGATCTTCATCAGTGCCACCCTCCAATTTAATAACCACTGTATCAAGGAGCTTCAACAGTTCATTTGTTTTTGCACAGTCGACTGTCACGCTACCTATTTTTCCATTCTTCAGTAGATCCAAAAACACGTCAACACGTTTCTGCAAAGAGCAGAATTGCCATTAAAAGAAAATATAAAAACAATTTTAAATGGCAAACAGCCTCACCCTCAATAGAGGTTTTAGCCCAGTTGATGAAGGTATTTACCTAAAAAAACTTGCAAAATGAATATTTTTTTTTTTTTTTAATGAGTTCGTGAAAGTGTATAGAATAATATCCTAAAAAGTTTACATTTCGCTGGGATGTAGAGCATAAAAGGAAAAAAAAAAATACAGATGGATAAATTATGTATTTATGAACAAAAAATATCCTAACAAAATTTATCGCTAAAGCCACGGTTTTCCCGAAAAAAAAAAAAAAATAGTCAAGTACAACATTATAACTCTGAGCGAGATCCATGTGTGCGCGCGCTTGAATACACATGACTGTGACACCGACGTACTGAATTGCATGTCACTAAATCAGAATTTGTTGAATCTATATGAGCGTCGGTTCATTTAAAAGATGGGAATTGTAGCTTCCTGATGCTTTTTTGTTTTAAACAATACAAGCAAAGGTTGGATGGGAAAAATATAATAATAACAATAATAATATTTATTAATTTCAGAAACTGTACAAAGCGCAGTTAAGAAATATTGTCAGTAGAAATACAAAGAAAAATATCACAAATGACATTGTAAAAACATATACACACAAAAAACATGAGAACAGTGAGCAATTGAAAATATTATAGGGTATAATTCACAAATAATAAAAAAAACTAGAGAAAAGTAGTCACACATTTTGTAAAAATTCGTCAACATTATTAGCTGTTTATGTCCCACAAAAGTGATTTTAAAGCCCTTTTAAACTTAAAAAATGTTGTCATAGATTTAATATGCTCAGGCAAACAGTTAAAAAATTTACAACCCATGAAAAAAAGACTTTTTTGGTATAAAGCCGTCCTGTGTTCTTTTGGTAAAAGGAGATCTTTTTTCCTAGTGTTATATGGATAATCAGTTCTAATCTCGTTAAATTTGATTCTGTTTTTGTAAACAAAACATGACAACTCATAAATGTAAATAAAGTTCAAGGTAAGAATGTTTAAGCTTTTAAAGGCTTCCCTGCAGGAAGTATTATATCCAAGATTGGCTATTATACATACATATTGCCCTTTTTTGCAGTAAAAAAACTCTATTTGCCTCGTATGATGAACCCCAATGCACTATATCGTACTTTATGCAAGAATGAAAAGAAGCAAAATACAACTGTCTTACTATTGATAGGCTACATTGTTTAGATGTTATCGCCAATGCATAACAGATCTTTGACAGTTTTCCACACATATCATGAATGTGATTAGACCATTTAAAGCTAGTCAATTTTCAAACCAAGCATTTTCGATTCATTGGCATACTTCACGCTTGTAGTAGGAGATAAAAGGATATTAGTGTTGAAGACAATATTAGACTGCAATGTTCTAAAGAGAATACAGGTTGTTTTACTTTGGTTAATACACAGTTTATTATTTTCAGTCCATAAAATTACTTTATCATATATAAATTTTGCACAGTCTTCAGCATCAACCAGGGTATTGGATTTTATTAAAATGTTCGTATCATCAGCATATGAAACTGTCAAACATGTTGGATGTTGAATAAAATTCAGCATATCATTGATATAAATAATAAAGTGTGGGCCCCAATATAGACCCTTGAGGTACTCCAACGCTGACAGTTTGTGAGTCAGATACAACATCCTCAATACAGACCTGCTGATTTCTATTTGCAAGATATGATGCAAACCGATCATGAGCAACACCTTTAACTCCATATTTCTCAAGTTTTGTCAGTAATATAGAGTGATCTACACAGTCAAAAGCCCTTGAAAAATCTATAAAGAGTCCCAGAGCTATTTGTCCTTTGTCCATGGACGTTACAATACCATTTACAAAATCACTTAAAGCAGTGTCTATGCTTTTTTCTTTTGTAAAACCATGTTGACTGGGAGAAAGCTTATTATGCATCATTAAAAAACTTATTAGCTGAGAGTTTACTGCAGACTCAAAAACTTTTGACATACTAGGAGAAAGGTTAATGCCCCTATAATTCTCAAACAAGTTTGGGTCGCCTTTTTTAAACAACGGAATAACTTTTGACAATTTTAAATCCGATGGATACATTCCCTGCTCAAGAGACAGATTTATCGGATAGGTTAAAGGTTTAATGATATATGTAGCAATACGTTTTAATAATATATTTGATATTTCATCGTGTCCCGAAGACTTGGAGTTTTTCAATTTTTTAATTAAATCTAAAGTGTCCTCCTCGGAAAGGGCCCGAAGAAATAATGAATGATTCGAAACTTCCAAACATTTATCTATAAAATGGAAGTCAATATATGGAGGTAAGTTAGAGGTAACAAACTTGGGAGCATTTATAAAAAAAGTATTGAATTTTTCTGTTAGTTCACTATTATTTAAAAGCTCGTCATTTTCTTTTATTTGTATACCGGTTTTATTATTTTTTGATCTTCTTAGAGTATTATTTAGTATGTTCCACATAGCCTTGCTCTTATTTTTTGAGGACATAACCAACTTGTCATTACGGTCTTTAAAAAAGTCTGATAAAATATGTCTGTATTCGTTATTTGCTGCCTTAAAACTGTCTCTAAACTGAGGGTATTGTCTGCTTAGGTCTGCAAAAATTGATACTTGTTTTTTAGCTTCAATTATTTTCTGATTAGAAATCGGTACTTATATACTTATCACGCCCGAACTCAATGGTCGCAATAAAAAATATAAACAAAAATAAAAGCCCTTCAAAAAAATTCTCTCTTCATTGAGAACTGTTAAAAAGTATGTATACTTCATTATTATTATGGTTTATTAAGTTGTAGTAACGTGGATTCGCAAAGTAACTCGCCGAGAACTAGACCTATTGGAAAAAAAAAAAAAAAATATCACTATTTCGGAAAAAAATTTACACTTTTCACAAATTCGTTTACTTGTATGCAATTTTAGAGGTTCCGTAGTGTGCATTTAACCCTGCGCTTGGCCCCGCAGAGTGACAAAGTTACTTCACTATTTTTTTTTCAGGAATACCGTGGCTTTAGCGATAAATTTTAATTTAAAAATTTTGAAAAAAATGATGAAAAAATATTTTTTTTTCACTTTTTTTATGTTCTGCATCCGAGCAGAATGTAAACTTTTCAGGATATTATTCTATACATTTTCACGAACTCATTAAAAAAAAATTATTCAGTTTGCAAGTTTTTGTGGGTTTCACTATAAAATGTTCTCTGTCGCCTGGGCTATGACTTAATTTCAAAATTTTGAAAAATTTTTTTTTTCACTTTTTTTTTATGTTCTGCATTCGAGCGGAATGTGAACTTTTTGGGATATTATTCCATACACTTTCACGTACTCATTAAAAAAAAAATTATTCATTTTACAAGTTTTTGTAGGTTTCATTATCAAATGTTCTCTGTCGTCTGGGCTATTTCACAGCTAATGTTGATATACTTAATGATCTCTCTAGATCCAGACTAATTACTAATAACTGAGACATGGAAGGGGAGCCATTAAAAGTGAGACAGGCTGTAGCTTAACTTAACATTATTTAGCTGCTTTTTGACAACTATATACATACATTATTGTGTGAAAGTGATTATTTCTCACTTTCTCACATAAATTCTATTCTATTCTAAATGCCGCAACAAGCTATGAATCTGATTTTTTACCTTGAGAGCCGCCATTTGTTCGTCCCTTCTCCTAACGGAATCCTCTGGATGGTATTTCAGACGGAACCTAAAAGAAAATCACAAAACGCTAATGTCAGTAAATAGGTCGTAAACGCGACTTCCTGATAAAAAATCACGCACTCAAAACTTTCACACAAATGACGTGCAAATTAAGTAAAAATGATCATAGGTAACAAGAGATCAAGTTATTTAGGAAATTACAACACGAATTTAAAGGAGTACATTTTCTCTCAATCTCCACATAGAGAAAGCAAAATATAGTACAAACATTTACTGGTAAATTTTATGCACAGATATAAAATTCTTCTGAAATTAATACAGTCCAGTTATAAAAAAATTATAAGTTAAAGTCAGGGACTGAGAGCAAAATTGGGATAAGAATAAAAAGACCGTGTTGTTCTCTTATTTAAAACACAAGCGAGAACAAAATAAAATGAAAAAGATAGTTATCAGGAATAAAAGTAAAATGGAAATCTAGAAAATGTTGCTGCTAGGAACAAATCTCCATAAAGAACGGTAAATGGGAACAGATTGAGAACAAAAATATTTCCAATTCTCCACTCGGGAGATGCAGGCTAGACGGTTTTGTCAAGCCCACTCTAACGATATCCAGGGTGGTGAAGTATCTGGATGTTATCCTGGACTCTAAACTGACTTGGAAAGGTAATATAGAGACAAATACAAAGGTGTGTAGAAGAACCTTAGGCACAATATGGGAGTTAAAACCCAGGGTAACAATGTGATATACTGTTATAGTAAAACCGATGATTACTTATGCCTTGGTTATTTGATGATATGCTGTATCCAGGCTATACATTCAACAGAAGCTAACACAGCACTAAAGACTCGCCATAAACAATTATTTCCACATACAAAATTTTTTCGTTGAGAGTGACTTGGATATAAAATCTGGATGTGGAAGTAGTGATTCCTTGGGCAGAGGCTTTTTTTTATATGGTTTGGTAACTTATTGTACATAGTAATACATCTGTGGAGTGGAGAATGTTTAAAAGAAGTGGTTGTGTGACTTGGAATGTACAGAGTATTACCATGTCGAATATTGTCAGAATGATTATATTTAAGTGTTTCCAAATCATTTTTATTTTTATAAACATGCATTATGCACATCTATATTCATATATAGATGAAACTGTCAATATTTTTTTATCTTTAAACACTTTTCGACAGGTCTCTAATGGCTGAAGTGAAAAAATTAGTCTAATTTATCTTTTTTGAGCAATGAATACCCTACGCAAGTCATTGCCTCTGCCCCAAGAAACAATATTATTTGCTATATGACTGTAGGCCAAAGCGTAGTAGATGTTTAAGACTCCTTCAGTGTTCAAGCATGATTTCATTTGCATTATAGCATAGAATGTTGAATTTAATTTAGAACAAACATATTCAATGTGCCTATTCCAGTTCAGTTTATCATCTAGCCATAAACCTAGGAATTTTGATGTCTGCGAGAGTCTTAGATTATTTTCAGATATAAAGGTTTCTGGTAAAGGAGATCTTAGATGAAAATTCATATATACGGGTCTTCTTCTTAAAGACTGAATGACTGCGCTGACACCAAGCCTCCAATTCATCACAAGTGACTGCAATATATGATGACAATTCTCAGTTTTGCAGATAACGTAATTGTGATATCATCTGCAAACATTATAACCATACCATTTTAACACGTTGGGGTAAATCATTTACGTATAACAAAAATAAGAGTGGCCCCAAAACTGATCCTTAGGGGACACCCATTTCAACTTTTCTTGTGTCAGATACCGTTCCATTGCAACTAACCAACATCCTCCTGTCAAACATGTATGACATAATCCAATTTAGTAAGTTTCCACGAATGACCATGGTGTACAGCTTGGTCTCCATACTGTATCAGTCATTGAATTTTGCACAATTTTCAAAACATCTGTCTGTCCAGCTCGATTCTTGTAAGCACGATAACTTAAGCAAGAAAAATTTGGACAGCAAGTTAAAAAAATTGATCAGTAACTATAACAATTATGAAACAGTTTGACGAAAAAAAAATTAAGTGTTGTAGTATATTGACGAGCATTCCACTAACCAAGATGGCATCATCGGGAGACGATTGAAATTAGAAATAGCAATTACACCTAACTCATTCACACAAAAACTGCAAAGAGCATAACGTTTACATCTAGACCTTACTTTGCTCTTAGCTGTTCTCTGATTTTTGTTCTGTTCTCAAAGAACAAAAGTTACTGTTATCATCTTTTTTCCAAAAGAATAAAAATGCAATTCTGTTCTCAGTTCCTGGTTGAAATGACGCAAGTGTGCAGACGCGTTTCAAAATATCAACAAATGTATCAAAAATCTCTTGTTACATTGTAAAAATTAAAATGTGATGGTGAAAAAGAAAACTGCAAAATAATAAGATGAAATGAGATGCAGCCACACACGGTACGAAGCAAACGTAAACATTTTGAAAAGTGACAGGTGATCAGAATGATTACGTGTGCTTGATAGAGAACTGGCACGCCAACCATACAGAAATAAATTCATGAATAAATTGATACGTTTCTGCTTGAACGTGAAATCTCACCTGCTTGAAAATACCCTAACAATGTACGCGAAAGCCGATGCATTGCGCGCATCGCTTTATATCAACGGCAAGTATGAATTCCACATTTCATATTCAATATTGTAGCATTTTACTTTCGATTTAAATAACGCGATTAATTCGTTGTGTATTCTCACAATGTTGTCACACACAAGACACATAATTATATTTTACGAAGAGGTCAGCTTGTCTCGTATCAATGCTGTAGAGAAAAAGGTTTTTAAAGTAACATACTAGGGAACAAACTTAATAACAAATTATTTTTTATAGCCTGCTATACCCTACTTTTCCAAGTATAATTATCTACAATTTAGACTCTGGAATAGATATTTACAACTAAGAAAGGTGTATGTTAGTTTTGGGTTTGTTTAAATGAATACAAAAGAATGTCTAGCACTTTCCGTTTTGCATTTTAGATTTTACCGATGAAAGAAGGTGAAGAAAATGAAAATAAGAAATAATCTTTACAGCGGAGTCAAAATTTTGAATGGAATGGGCCTTTCCCACTTTTTTTTTTATTGAATATTTGAGAAGTTCTCTTTAAAAAAACTCACGAGTATTTTTTCTTTTTTGCGAAATTTGCTTCTTTTCTACAGAAAAAATTATTATGAATGACACATTCGGCGGACGGACCAATCAGTATACTCTAGCACCCTTAGTAGAGGCTACATATGAGCAGATTGTACGTATAAGTGTTTGTCGTTTCTAGCTTTACCGAATTGACAGACATGGCAGGACATTCACAGGATAACACCTTTTTATCATTTTCATCTATTAATACTTCTTTTATTATATCGAATAAACAAGACTCTATCTCAGTGGTTCCTTTAAGTTAAATGAAAGTTTAGGTGCTAATTAATAACTTACCGCTTAGTTTTTAAGTCATTCACCATTTCACTGCCAATAATGAAAGATTATCACTTGCTGGCTTCTCAAAATCTTTCTCCATTTTAATGTCTACACAGTACACACACACTCACACTTTTAAATAATTAATAAGAAACAAAGTTATAAAGTCAAAATACTAGATACGTATGATCACAACAGAAATAAGAGAAAATAACCTATCTTTTATTTTATTTCCATCAGTGTTGCCAAGTGTCAGTTATTTGTTGAGAGCCGACATATAAAGTGTGTTTCTTCTGTTAATTATTATCATTTTTATTATAGTACCTAGGTGGTATTATTCAATGGAAATTTATTACTATCAAAAGCGGAGATGAAAAGTAGACACTCTTTAGTGAAATAATTAAAGCATTTCCTCTAACGTTAAACATTCATATACATTAGGCAACATGGAAATAGTCTCATCGGCAGGTTTCCAGACGAGATGTAAAATTCAGAAATGTTAACAGATTTGGTTAATGTTCGTATGAAGCCGGAAATTGTTTAATTTTGATTGGAGGGTCCGTCCATGACGTAATTTGAGCGCGTTTACTTGTTTGAAATATGGGGTAAAGTAGGCAATATTTTTATTTTTAAAATATCCATTAACATTAAAATATTATACGTTATGAGGTGTATATGCAATATTTATTGGGTGTTAATAAATGATTTATGACATAACAAACATCAAGTTCAATTATGTGGGAAAGGCCCATCGTTTGGCTGCAGCAATGTTATTGTTTTAATTCGTTTTATGTATAATAACAAGTGCTATAATTAGTTTTGGATTAAATCGGTTCATTCCTTCTTGTAAAATTTCAACAGTATATTTTTCAACACTGAAATTTTCTGTTATTTTCCTTATTGCCTCCGGTTCTACTAATCGTATTGCAAAAATAAAAATACCAAAATTTTCACAACAAAATTTCGAATAAGACTAGGCCAGGCCTATGAAAATAATATATAGCCCTGTTAATGAATGGTTTGCATAGGGAAATGCATAGATCACAATTTTTGACTGGACTATTTAGGAGGTAAACAAACCAAAAGTCCCCGAACACAGGAGCTGCGAGGAAGCAAGAAGAAGGTCTCGGTTCTTGGTTTTTCGTTCATATCTCAAAAACGGCTAGCAATAATCAAAAAATGGCTGTTTGCAAAATTAAAGGTGACTAAAGGACCCCGGAACAAAATCCATGAAAATGTTCATTCGGTGGAATCGGCTGAAATTTTGATATTTTGTAGTTCAGATCATGCTGATCAAAAGTTCTAATCACATCGAGCCAATCCTATGGACAGTTCTTGAGATACATTCTCGTCAAAGTTAGGTAATTTGCGTTATTTTAGACATTCAAGAATTTTTTACTCTTAAACTATTAACTTTAGCAAAAAATTGCAAAGGTCGAAATATTTTTGTTATAATCCAATAAAGCTTAAGACTTTTTTTCAGAATTTTTTAATCAATTTTTAGGTTAGGTAAAATATATATATGTCATATTTCGGCATGCTTCGGTGGAATTGGCTGAAACGTTGCTAGTTTGTAGCTAAAGTCATGTTGATCAAAAATTCCTATTGCACTGAGTCTATCCTATGAGTGGTTTTCGCTCTGGGAGTGCTTGAAGGTCCTAACGAGTTATTGGGTAATTTATGTGCGTGTTTCTGAATGGCTTCCAGCGTGTTTGTGTACGTGCACAAAAAATGTAATGTAATGTAAAAATAAGCTTGTATTATTGTTAATATATGTGTAAAGTCACGTCCCTGTAAATCAGAAGGTTTCTGAAATATAAAATAATTATCAGTTTTTGGGTGCTTTTTTCAAAGGGCCGTAGCTCAAGGTATTTGAGGATATATTTTTGCATGCAGAATCTGCACCAGAAGTTTGTCATCGATATTTCTGGATAACCCTGTATACACTGACACATACATATACACAAACGCATGCACGCAGTACACAAACGCGCTGGAAGCCATTCATAAACACATACATATAGATTACCCGTTACCTCGTTGTTAAGACCTTCAAGCACTCCTGGAGCGAAAACCACTCATAGGATCGACTCAGTGCAATAGGAATTTTTGAACAGCATGACATCAACTACAAAATAGCAAAGTTTCAGCCAATCTCACCGAAGCATGCCAAAATATGACATATATATATATTTTACCTAACCTAAAAATTGATAAAAAAATTCTGAAAAAAATTCTTGAGCTTTATTGGATTTGAACAAAAATATTTTAACCCTTGCAATTTTTTGCTAAAGTTAATAGTTTAAGAGTAAAAGGTTCTTGAATGTCTAAAATGACGCAAATTACCTAACTTTGACAAGTTGTATCTGCATAGGATTGGCTCGATGTAATAAGAACTTTTGATCAGCATGACTTAAACTACAAAATACCAAAATTTCAGCCGATTCCACCGAATCAACATTTTCATGGGTTTTGTTCCGGGGTCCTTCTGTACAATAATTTTTCTAATAATTTTTTTCGTATCTGTTATGGTTCAATAATGGATTGTATATATTTTAACTCTATCTTTATTATAAAGGACCCCGCACAAATCCTTATATAAAGGCTTCCGTTAAATTGGCTGGATTTTCTATATGTTCTATATTTTGGGCCTCTGAATACATGTCTCGATGAGTCGGAGGTCCCAAACCACCAGGGTTTCAAGATATTTGACATTTTATAAAAAATTTTGCAGGTGCAACGGTTTGCAAGAACCGTTATAACTTTCTTCGTGTAGGAGATCCTCATTCGCTCTTTGGCATGTAGAAAGAACACAAGGTGAGCTACACTCTACATTAAAAATAAATTTCATAATAGTATACGAAGTGTTCCATTTTTAATGTTACATTTTGTCAAATTCACAGATCAAAAACTTTTTTAATGTAAATGGAATAGCCTGTATTTTTTTACATCATGTTATGTAAAATTAAATTCTCTTTTCTCTAGTATAAGCACTGTAGGGATTAAAGTTACAACTTTCTCAGATATTCGCGATTTTTAAAAATTCTAGAACATTTAAGAAAATCGCGAATATCTCAAAAAGCTAACTTTAATCCCTACAATGCTTATACTAGAGAAAAGAGAATTTAATTTTACATAACATGATGTAAAAAAATACAGGGTATTCCATTTAAATTAAAAAAGTTCTTGAGGTGTGAATTTGACAAAATGTAACATGAAAAATGGAACACTTTGTATACTATTATGGAATTTATTTTTGATGCAGAGTGTAGCTCGCCTTGTGTTCTTTCTACGTGCCAAATAGCGAATGAGGATCTTCGACATGAGGAAAGGTTCTTGCAAACCGTTGCACCTGACAAATTTTGTATAAAATGTCAAATATCTTGAAACCCTGGTGGTTTGGGACCTCCAACCTATCGAGACATTTGATCAGAGGCCCAAAATATAGAACATATAAAAAATCCAGCCAATTTAACGGAAGCCACTTTTATATAAGAATTTGTGTGGGGTTTTTTTTAATAAAGATAGAGTTAAAAGATATACAATCCATTATTGAACCATAACAGATACGAAAAAAATTAAAAGAAACATTATTGTAGAAAATTTAGTCAGCTTTAATTTTGCATATAGCCACTTTTTGATTATGGCTAACCGTTTTCAAGATATGAGCGAAAAACCAAAAACTGGAAACTTCTTCGTGCCCCCCTGCACCCCCTATGTTCGGGGACTTTTGGTCTCCAAAATAGTCCAAACCCAGTCCTCAAGTCAAAAATTGTGATCTTGGCATTTCCCTCTAGACACCCTTATTCAACGTTCATTGACAGGACTAATGAAAATAATAATTTGTTAATTTGAAAAAAATTACTTTCTTGACAATTTAAGATATCACGTGATAATGCACCAATTTTAACGAAAGTTGGTGAAACTATTCCCTTTATTGAACTAAACCTTCGTACTAAATTTTAACGCAACATATTTATTCAAACGGCTAAAAATCAATAATAATTTCGAAATTTCCATCGCTTATGATTAAAATGCATCTAGTTGGAGGAGGATAATTTCTTTTTAATGTAGGTTTTTACATGTATTTTACAATGGTATTAAAAAAAAGAATTATATCTTCATTTCAACCATTTTTTGAAATTTGTTTATAGTTTTTTAAAATTATAGTTATAAACAAATTCAAATAGCTCTGTGGAATTTTTATCAAACCAAAAACAGTAAACGAATTATCAAAATAGATGAAATATCTACTAATATTTGTATTTAGTTTAAATGTTGAATATCTTAGAAACTATGACACATTCGTCGAAAGTTCTAAGGAAGAGAATTAAAGTTAATTTACAAGTCTTTCAAATGGTTTTTTGTGCTTCTGTATCATAAGAAAACAAAGAAGTTATAGCCAAAACAATGTTTTTTTTTTTAACAAAATGTGGCCATTTTGTTATTGTAACTGATTTTGGTATTGTAACTAATTAAACTTTTTTTTCAAAAATGCTGTTTTTTGTTAATATATAGCATTACCCAGATGCTCAATTTCTTTTGTCCAAAACACTTACTCTAGACAAAAATTCCATCGGTCATATTGAAGCCACCATTTTGGATTTTTTAATTTTGACTTCAGATACGTAATCAGCAATCCCAAAAACATAAATATCCCACATTTTAAAAATAAATCAGTAATACTTTTACAAATATTAAAAATATCTAAATTTTTTGTTTTTACCCCTTGAGGGGTATAGAAATTAGAAATAATACCTTTTACTACAATAATAACCCATAAAGGAACATTATCACTACATATAAGATTATTCTGAAATTTTGCATATTTTTCACCTCTAGATACTGTACATACTGTACGTACTGTTCATTTTTAATAGGCCTAGGCATACCTAGGCCTATTAAAAATGAACACGATTTTGACAAAATTAAGATAAAGTTGATCAATTTCCTATGTGACCTGGAACCATATGATATGCATGATTATTTACATCATCCTAATTAAGATAATCAACAAATCTCTGGTGTGTTATATACTGATATGTATTTATTTTTTTTTTCTTGTAAATTGTTGTGACCGTCTCAACTTCTGTTATATTTCTCTGTGGTGCAATAAAGTATTATTATTATTATTATAAATACTTACAAGGGCAATTTAAATCGGTTTAATGCAGCTACGATGGCTCAACTTCTGTCAAATTTGATAAATTTTAAAAGTTGTTATTCTCGACAAACTATACATACACCTTTTCAAAGAAATAGGACTAAATATATGCAAAAGTTACAATTATGAGGGGCAACGTAAAAATAAACCAAACAAAAATACACACCATTCGTCATCTTTGTGCGCAACAAAGAACTCATTGAGTTGCTGTCTCTGAAATTCCAACTTATAATCGTTATATTTTTCGATGGCTTCGCTATCGGAGATGTTGTCGTCCTGGGTGGCGAGGAAAGCTTTAAAAGACATCATCGGAGGCTGCTGGCCCTCGATTTGCGAAGACGAAGGGGGATCTCTGAAGAAATAACCTCTTTAAAAATAAGAAAGAATAAAGCGAGTTAGTAGGGCGTTAGTGAAATTCGGTGTTTATGACAAACGACATCTAGGAAAAAACCATGCACAAATCAATACGTAAATAAAAGTTTTATTTCTTTAGACAAGGTACACAAAAAAAATAAAAAATCATGTCGACGAGGCTTTCTCTAATACATTGACCTTGGAGTGTTGGTTGTATTTTACATAAAAGTAAAAAAGTAAGTAAAAAAAAAAGTTTAATTTTCTCTGCATTACGAGCATTATGGTTTTAGTTACGTTTTTAACATGTACAATGTGTCTGATATCAGACGTAAATTGAACACCATATATGGTGAGAGAGATTGAATGCAAAAATAAAATACTCAACGTATTTTAAAGATAGAAATAATTAAAAACTTATCCAGTTTCCAGCTTTCACGGGGTCAAAAAGTATCATTCTCTAATCTTTGTTTCTATCTAGTATAGTTTATCTATTTTAATTTCAGTAAATAATAACTTAAAAGAATTATACAATTTGAAAATTAATTTAATAACTAAGTAAGTACATAAATGACAATAGGGTGTTTTCACATTTTTTAAAAATCGAAACATGAAAAGCAGTTTTGGGTACACATCATAGCTGTTTTTTTTTTGTGAAAATAGAAATGCTTCATAATCACTTTGGAACAGTTCAAATACATTCAAATTCAATATTTGCCACAACAAAAGTTTGACATCTTATGCAGGGTGTCCCACCGAGAACTGCATCGATCGATGTAGGGAAAATTACACACATATCCCATTGTTTCAATGTCAATAATACTCATCCAAGAGACAAAAAATGTTTAGAAGGCTTCAATGCATACGTCTGATTTTTCAAATTTTTAAATTACATATTTTTAAACCGTTGCAATTTCAAGTTTTTCCGGAACAACTCACTTTGTAGAAAAGTTGCAAATGAAAAAAAAGTCTTGTATTTCGATGATACATTGACCTTCAGATTTTTTTTCAACTTTTACATTTCCTCTCCCCCAGGAATTTTCAACTGGCCTTATCTCCAAAAATATGCATTTCTCGAAAAAAATTCACAAGAGTAAATACATTTTATTTTGGGCCAAAAAATAATTTCCTACTCCAAACATTTTTTCAACTTTTTTGTTAACGTCATTACACAAGGTTTTATCAAAATCCTTCATTAGCACTCAAATTGGAGATTTTGGTAATTTTAGCGCTCTGTTGACTGGACTAATAGATTAAAGTTAGTATCGCTGTGAGCCATTATATTTTAAAGAAATACTAACGTCAAATTTTTAACATTTTAACACTTAAATATTCAAATTGTCTACATAGAACTCATGTACCATATAAAAATCCATTGAGTAAATTCTCTGAAGGACCTTTCCCAAAATTAGGTTCCATTATAAACAAATATCAAACAAGCAATGTAAACGTCAACAAATCAACAGAGCACTACCACCAACATGATAAATGAAAACATGAAAATTCTTTAGAATTGAATGATCATTAGATACGTCATCATTTACCACCTTCTTATTTTCAAAACCAATTTGTTCTTGCATGTGATGATTAGAACTTCTTTTAATATGATAGATGCAATGTATATTTAATATACTTTTTAAACATATAACAATATTTTGTAAATTTAAGGAAACGACCCTATTGACCTAAAGTAGTCTTATTTGTTTAAAACAATTTTATCAGAGTTTTCAATGATCTGTCAACACAACAATTTTTCTCTATTGTTCATACTTTACGATTTTCACTCGTCCAAAAAGACGAAAAATCTGTGACCCCCTGCTGATTTTTGCAATTATCTGTCCCCATTACTTCTACGTAATAATTAGTATCATCAATATTGTAGATTATAAAATTTCCTAAAACAATTGTTCCAAAACTACAGTAATTAAAAAATTTCATCATTTTAACCTCGAGCTTACACTTATGTAAGAGAATATCAACAAAGACTTTTCTATTGTAAAAGTGTCTGCTCTTTTATTACCATTTTAGAGAGAAATAATTTTTAATTGAAATTCTGGCTAAGTTACTTTTTAAAGGTTGAAAAATAATTTTTATTCGAAAAATCGACTATGTCCAATCTTAAAACACGAAAACTTTGATTCGATTCACTGAAAATCTTCTACGTTCAATTGTTATTTGAAGATAAGTCAGTCTTGTAACCGTTATTGGCACAGGTAATTTGGCGGTGATTTTCATTTTGTTCAGTTTCGATTCGTCTTCGGCGAAGCGAGTTTTGGAATGTCTTATGTATGTGGCAGCAGTGTCTAGTTGTATACACAAGCCTGAGTGTAGATGAGCTGTAGTTGACTTGTTGCTGGAAAATTTGATGAACTGACAAACCATCTGGAACTGACCGTGGTGAATAAACTTTTTCTTTTATACTCTTTGGGGTTGTAAACAAGTTGAGATTTATCGGGGCCATTCAAAAAGGCCCCTAGGAATTAATTTCCGTCCAAAATTTTATTGAAAAGTCTGTTTTTTAGTTTTTGAAATATTTTGTGGCCATTTGTTAGTCTCCTATGATGTGCTTCTTTCTGGTTAATTTGTTTTATAATTTTCTTGGAAACGGTGAATAACTTTTTTATTTCAAGAAAAAATTGAACTTTTTTGTGGCCATTTAATAATCCTTAATGGCATGTTTGGCTCTGGATATTTTCTGATTGATTTTCTCAGCGACACGCTTATTAACTGAATTTTTTGTGTGCTCGGCGACGTTTTCCTTAAAAATTTTATTTTAAAAGGGTGAATAACTTTTTTAATTTAAAGAAAATTTGAAATGTTTTTTGGCCATTTGGTAGGCCTTGAGTATGTGCTTATTTTTAGTTCATTTATTTTTTAGGCTTCTCAGCGATAAGCTAGAAATTAATTATTTAGTGAATTTTTAGCGTTCGGTGACACTCACGTAATTACTACAAATATTTAATGAATTGATTTGCTCAAAAATCTCATTCATTTTTTGGCACTGCAAGAAAATTTGAATTCGATTTCATTAAACAACACTCTAACGCACATAGTTATTACACCATTCTCTGCGTTGTTTCCTGTGAGGGCGTTCCATATACTTAATTGCAATTTTCTCGAAAACTGTTAATCCTAGAAAAAAGCTTTAAATAGAAAAGTTAGCTCCAACCTTTATCTTTATATGTCCTCGATATACTTCGTATCTATTTCGAAAGACAAAAAAGTTTCTCGCTTTTTATATTTGCACCGTAAAATTTCAGTTTATGGACATAGCCCAAGAAAAAAAACTCATATTTTCTACACTTATTAAAATTTGACAATATTAACACACTTGGTTAAGAAATAAGGAGTGATAATGTTGTAGAACTCTCCAAAATCGTCCTAAGTTGAAGACATAACCAAAATTCGACTTAGGCAAAAATTTCATTTGAAGACATTTTTGGGAGTCTGCAGAGGCGCAGATCAGTCCACAAGGGCCGTTTTGGGTTCTATAAGGCGTTGGAAATGACCAGGTGAAAATTCGAAGAAACACCGAATTTTCACTTAGGAAAAATGTTTTTGGTTCAGAATATGAGAGTAGAAATATATAATGACAAAGATTTATGAATAATATACTTTTTCAAAGGTACCATAAATTGGACTTTGAAAAATAATATTTTTGGAAGGGCGTTGAAATTTGGCTTGAAAATCGATTTTTCAAAAGTACGCCAAAATTTCACCCGCAGATTAACTTTTCAAAAGTACCTTGAAATTTGGCTTGAAAATCGATTTTTCAAAAGTACGCCAAAATTTCACCCGCGGATTAACTTTTCAAAAGTACCTTGAAATTTGGCTTGAAAATCGATTTTTCAAAAGTACGCCAAAATTTCACCCACAGATTAGCTTTTCAAAAGTACCTTGAAATTTGGCTCGAAAATCGATTTTTCAAAAGTACGCTAAAATTGGTCTTAAAATGGATTTTTCAAAAGTACCACAAAGTCAGTTTAAAAAGTACCACGAAAATATAATTTAAATTATTTTTTATTTTTTATTCCTCAACCAAAGACATTGACCTTTGAGGTACGGTCATTGAAAGCCCAATTCTATAGTATGAGCATAAAATTTTAACGATGCACTGCATCCAAAAGGCAAAATAGAAGATTTTGTCAAAGCCGGCGTAGTGCCGATAAGCAAAAATTGATAAAAATCAATGCACATGTACAAGGCCGGTTTCTCGCATAGAAAGAGTTTGGATTGACCCAGCGGCTCGCAATTTGGTTGAGCGCGTTGAGTGGTCCAGACAAAGCGATGGTAGAAAAGCCACTAACGGGGCTTTTCAAATGACAAAGTTATAGAGGAAAACGCCTTGTGCATAGAAATCCAAAAATTCAATTTTGCCTAAAAGTCGCTCGAAGGTGAGACGTTGCCAAATCGATAATATTGAACGACTGTGATAAGGGTTAGTAAGTCGTGGACTGATCGAACGCCACTCAACTTATGCAGTAATAAGTCCTCTGAATGTGTTTGAGTACGTGAATCTCCACGATACAAGAACTTTGAAGCTAAGTAGTCTCTAGCGAAACTAAATTCATTTAGTAAAACTTTTTTAAGTTAATTTCAGTCAGCCTTAATTATTCATTTACCCAGAGTCTGAAATGATTCTAAAAGCTTGCATTTTGATTCTGAGAAGGTATGTATGAATCTTTTCTACCTAATCGATCGTTAGCGTGAGCGCTCTCGCTTGTATGGTCTGAAAGTCACTACCTTGATTGGGGAAGGCACGATTCTTATCTTGAGAATTTTGTATAACCAATTCTGTTAAATAAACGGATTCTTTGAACTATTGTTTCTTAATTGATCTTGAGGCCTGTTGACGGTCTATAATCCCTGGAACTTTCGTATAGAAAACCGGATGTGTCGAGTTAATTCGCATTAACGTTCGACCTTCTGGTTGCTTTACGGAGGTTTGATAGGGATTTTTTTATGCGTTTTTTGAGAAATATATTCCGTTATTAATAGACCAAAACGTGATTTCCGCGTATCAAAACTAATCCCTCCGCAGAGAAATTCTTCGGTTGGGATTTTTTTATGCAAAAATTCAGGAAATTAAGAGGTGCCTAAACCCCTAACGAGGGAATTCGGGTCCAGAGAGAGCGTCGTTTCCGATCTGTGGTAGTGCAGCCTTGGTCCATTACTCGGCTACCGAAGTGCATCTTATCTCGAACCCGCCTGGGAGGTAGAAGAACGGGGTAATACGCGACTGGCGCCCCCTGAGAAATAAATTGGTGTCGCGTCATTTTGACGCCCGGTAGTGCGTTCTTCTACAATAACACGGTAAAAATTTGAGATTTAATTATTGTCCCAGCGAGTGAAGCGAGAAAATAATTGTTCCTATTATTTTACGATTTTCTCATTTTTGGCTGCATCGTTTGTCTCAACCAACCAAAAATCATCGTTAAGGTGATTTTAACTTATATCTAAAAAAAAAAAAAAAATTGACCGCTGAACTAGTTGATTCGTAAGTGACGTAACAGCGGAGACTGCGGTAAGAGGAATTCTGCGTAAGAGTGTATTTCTCTTATTTGGAAAAAATCGAGTTTTTTTTGCCGTTACCCTAATCTTACTCCATGAAATGATCACCATACCTATGCAGACATCATTTTCTTTGTGATGGCCAAATATTCTAATACAGCCAAATTTCAAAACCCAAATTGGCCCAGTGGTCAAGAAAGCCTCGTATCAACACTCAACACTTAATACAAATAGTTTTTAATCAATATTTTACCTGTGAGACGCCTGGTGGTATGGGCTGTAGTGGTTGTAGTAATTATCCCCATAGTAGTCATGCCTGATTCTTTTCGGTGCCGGTTCCAAGCTGGGGGAATAACCTCTATCTCTAACGCCACTTCTATATTCCCTAGGTCTAGGACGTGACCAAGAATCCCTGAAAGGTTTTTTTTTAATTTATGCATCAAAGAAAAAAAAACTTTAAAATAGTCAATTTAGTTTAGTACTGACACATTTACTTGCTGTTACAATATAAAATATAATAAAAAAAGCGTGAGTGAAAAATGTATCGAGGCATCAAATTCTTTGCATGAATTCACGGACAGACATGCAAAATCGAAGGATCAACTGCGCCCAAAATTTTATACACCAGATTTCCTCTTTGACGAAGGTTTCCTTAGATTTTCTTCAGATTTCTTCGGATTTCCTTCGCAGTTTGCCCCTCGTGCAAAATGTTAAATTTTGAAATTGTTACTGTATATGGAGCGCTTGTAGTGTAAGAGACATTCCGTATCATGAACCAAAATAGAAAACAGGATGGGCATGAAAGTTTCTTGTCAATTTATTAGTAGCATAAAGTTTAGCCGATGTTACATTCGCTTCCTATCACTATAAATTTCTAGCAGATTCTAACACCTACGTACCTTTCTGCCCAGTCGTCCCTAGGTCTTGCTACTCGTTCAGTGCCTCTGTAGCTTGCTTCTGCACGTTCGCCGCGGAACTTGTCACGGCGTTTTCTATCATATTCATCATCACTATCTGCCATTTTCTTCAAGAACTAAAAATTTATATAAAGCTTACACTTCGAACACATGCAATAAGTCTGTTGACGCACTAATTATAATATTAGCGTTTTAACACAATTAGAAATTAAATATGAAAGTAAGGCATTCTAATTAAAAAGTAATAAACGAAATGGTGCCAAAGATGACGTATATTGCAAATTGATCTAACCTTTTAGTTCAAAAAAATTAAAATCGATTTAACGATTAGGTTTGTACAATACTTACACTTTATTCAAATCGAATTAATAATTGAAATTTGATTAAATATCTTTCCTATCTGTTGTAGCGGCTACGCGGCTAAAAATCTATTTATGGCGTAGACGTCAAGGACGCTTTGATGTATTTAGTAATATTCTATTTTTAATGATGGCAGTACCGCGAAGGCGGGAAATTCGAAAGTAATTCCCAACTACAGAATTTTTTTCGAGTTCTAATCACTGAACTCTACTATTTGCTGGGTAATTGTAATTTGTAATATTGAAATTTAGATATTTACTAGGAACTAGGAGAAGTTTCTTTACCCTAATTTAAAACAAGGATATGATGTATATTGTTTTCCATGATACCTATGACAAGGATTTACGAGGGTAGGGTCTGATGGTGATTTGATCGATACAACTTATTTTTGATAATATTCTATGGTCAATGACTACAGTTGTTAGATCACAAGATCTGAATTTTATTTTATTTTTGTAAAGGCCTCTACTGAGGTGTGTGGGGCACATATTTTAGCGAATTATATTAGTAATTTGCATTTCAAACAATGACTAAATAAATCCCAGTGGCAACAGATTACTTAGAAAGGTTGTTGATGTGTGTCATTGGTCTTATTATTTTTGTGCAGGTTCATTAAATAAATCTAACATGTTTATTCAAGATATATAAATTAAATCTGTACTTACTGTTCAAATATCTTGCTCTTGTCTCAATGAGATATGCAACCAGCTTTATAGATTAAACTTATTATCATTAGTTGCATAACTACACGAAGGTTACAAACCATAAACGGCGAGTTAGAAATGAGGATTTACAGGGGTGCATGGGCCAAGGAATTCTGTGCTTGAATTTTAAAGGACCGAAGTTAGTAGAAAACAATAGAAAATATGAATCTAAAATCAGTAAAAAATAATACCTGCACAATAAGAAAGGAGGAGGGTCTCTAAGGCCGGTTTTCGGCCTAATTTATTTCTTGAGGAAAAAACTCGAAAAACATTTTTTTAGTATCTACAATATTTTCCTCGATTCACCCCAAACGAAACCTTCCCCCACCCTCCCTTTTTACTGTAAATATCGCTCGCAGACAAAAAATTTTCATATCATTGTGTTAGTGAACGAATTCTGAACAACTTTCAAAATGTCTCTCTGTCCGTCACGTTTCTTGTAAGCAAGATAACTCGAGAAAGAAAAATCCGATTGTACTGAAATTTGGACAGTAAGTTAGTGTTAGCTATGGGAAGAACCCTATTGTTTTTTAACAAAATCGATAAGTAAATAAAAATGTTATTAATGATTTAAATTTGAGATTTTTTTTTTTTGATTTTTGTTTTTGTAAAAATTTACATTTTTTTACGTGTTAGGTAGTTCTTACGTTTTTGACTCGGAATCCAAGGGTCTCAGGTTCGAAACCCACATGGGGTATGGTACAGTTTTTTTTATTTTTACTTTATTTTACACTAAGTCTTTCACCAACTAAGTTTGTACTATAAAATTAAAAACGTCTAAAACTAACATTATTTACAGAAAACTACGAAGAGTATAGAATGTGTAACAATTATATAAAAAGTTTAGTAAACCGGCGAAGAGTACGTTTTTAGCTTGTTTATTTTAGTGTTCTTGAGATCAGGTAACTATACTCTACTGATGAGAATTAACGAGTTCGAAAAAACTTGTACAACTTTTCTAGAGTTGAAATAGAATGTAAGGTTCAATAATTCTTGTGAATGACTGAATTTCAATAAATAATTTAAGTATCTTCAATATATTTTTTTGCCTTAAAATGCCAGGAATCCCATCATGTAATTCAATACTTCGTCAGTATTAGCTAGAAGAGTAGTTGTTTTGATTGGTTTTCCAATAATGAGTGTTTTAAAGTGTTTTCCTAAGTAGTATATATTAGCGTGACCCGATTAAGGTACCAATATACAGAAAGTAGATAAATTCATATTAAATAAAAAAAAAAAAAAAAAAAAAAAGGTGTGAATGACTAAATGTAAATGAATGATTTAAGTATTTTCAATATATTTTTTTCTTTAAAATGCTAAGAATCCTATCATGTAATTCAATACTTCGTCAGTATTAGCTAGAAGAGTAGTTGTTTTGATTGGTTCTCCAATAATGAGTGTTTTAAAGTATTTACCTAACTAGTATATTAGTGTGCCCAGATTAGGGCAACCATATACACAAAATAGGTATTTTCATAATAAATAAAAAAGTGTGTAAGTTGTGATTTGCATAATACCTAAATAATATTCCCTAATCATGATAAAAGCAAATAAATAAAAATAATTAATGGTAAAAAATAAAAATATTCACATTTACAAATTTACCAGCATGTTGAAGTTATAGCCAAATTTTGGCCAATTTTTTATTGCTTCCTAAAAATTAAAAAAGAGACCCAAACATCTTGAAAATTTAGCTCAAAAAATTACTCAATAAAATGGAGGAAATTGCAAAGAGAGGCCAGAACGGATTTTTGTGGTTTCATGATGTATAACCCCTCCACTAACAGTTAGTGAAGGAAAATTTCAGATATTTTTTTAGAGCTTCTGGTGTATTTTTTACTCTACCGACTGGAGTATAATGTTTAAAGCTCCTAAAACGTTGTAAACAAGCCATACTGCGATGTGTTTATTATAGTGTGAGATCCCAGAGCCGCCAGACCTACGTCATTTTGGCAAAGCTCATATTTTGACAACAAATAGTGTAATATCTAGTTAAGAACGTATGAGTATTTGCTAGTTTGAAAGCGGGGCCCTTTTGCAGAAAACAGGTACAAAAGGTACATAAAAAATTTTACTCCGCACGTTAAAGTATGATAGCTGGATTATTTTACAAGTAGGTTAGGTTAGGTTGATATGTGAGTGGGCTAGTAACAGACCCTCCACCGCGACCATCTGGTCTATTGTGGCTCACTCCTAATTATATTTCACCCAATAGGTTCAGCTTTTTGATAAAGTCGACTACCTTATTGGGTGAGAGGTTGTCCAGATCCACTGGCAGCAGTTGCCCTTTGCCAAAAAGTGAGAATCTGGTTCTTTCTGCAGCAGGACAGGTACATAAAATGTGCGCTGCCGTTTCATCCTCCTCCAGACACAGTCGGCATTCAGCGTTGTCCGCTATTCCGAGTCTGTGTAGGTGGTGGTTAAGTCTGCAGTGCCCAGTGTATAGGCCAACTAGAGTTCTTAGGTGTAACCTATTTAACTCTAATAGTTTTTTAGTTCTTGATTTCAAAGGATATGTTATGAACTCCTTTGAATGAACTAATCCTGGTAGTTCTTGCCAGTACTGGAGGATTTTCCCCTCAGTCCAGGCCAAGAATTTTACAAGTAACACGTTAACTACATGGTGTAAGCGTCAACCTCCGAATCTTAAGGTCTGAGGTTCGATCCCTGAGCATTCCGTTTTTTTTTTCAAATATACGTACTAAGAAAAAAGTTATGGCCAAAAATAATAAATATTTCCCTATCGGTTGTCTCTTTCTTGGTAATCGACATCATAAGTTAATATTTGTTGAAAAAAAAAAGCTGAGAACACTCAGAATCGAACCTCGGAGGTTGACATTTACACCACGTCGTTAGTGTGTCCCATGGAAAATAAACCAGCTATCATACTTTAACGTACTGATTAAAATTTGTATGTACCTTTTGTACCTGTTTTCTGCAAAAGGGCCCCGCTTTCAAACTAGCAAATACGCATACGTTCTTAATTAGATATTACACTATTTGTTGTCAAAATATTAGCTTTGCTAAAATGACGCAGGTCTGGCAGCTCTGGGATCTTGGACTATTATTGGATGTAACACTAGCACAAACACAATCACTTTTGCTAACTGCGCATTATTAGAATAATATCTTTATTAATGAATCAACATACAAATAGATGATGTTTGACTAGAAATATATTATTAATATTTACTCTAAATGGTCCAAAGTTCTGATATCTTTCACTAAATATTTACTTGTACCGTGAAAAAGATTGCTCAATGTCTGTCGAAGTAACCAGCGCATATATGAAATCGATAAAGCTTCACTTAGATAACAGATTTACTTCCACAATGTTATATTGTCGTGCTCTTTTTAGGCAAAATTTGTTGAATTATTTAATGATAAAATAACCGGTTTCTTGGACGAGTGCATAACCATAGGTGGTCGGCCTCCATATGAAATTTAGAAATTTGAACACTTCTTATAGTGGAATAAAACTAAGAGGCTATAATACATAATTAGGAATTGTTTTAAAATAGGAATTTTTTTGCTGGAACTTGTCGGAAACATTACAAGTAGAATCAAATTTTCAATAAAAACGTAAAAAAGGTAGTTTGCTTAAAATCGATTTTACATTTTCTAATTTTTAGAACACCCTGTATAATTTATCTCAAGTTTGACAACTATTTATGATTTCTTAAGACAAACAAAACTTTTTATAAAAAAGTACTTTTTCTCGGCATATCAAAAATAAGAAAGTTTGCAAGAGTGCGGTACTCCATCCGTGGACACACTGTATAAAGAATTTATTTATTTGCTTATATGAATCATAAGATTCTCGATTCAGAACATTATATTTATCTGGGTGTGAAGACCATTTCTGGTATAACTACCTGGGGATTGGGGTTTGGCAATAATAAAAATCTTTAAAACCAAAAATTCCCCGCAGTATATAAAACCAAAACAATTACAGTAAAACATTTTATTGAACTTAACATATTATCTCCGAAACTGTTTTTTGAATTTTTCAAAGTGGTAATCATCAGTTGCTTTTTCATCCTTCTTTTTCGGTTTCTCCTTTTCTGCCTCAATTTTCATTTTCTTCTTCGGAATTTCCGATTGATCTATATTAACTAAAAAGGTAAGTTAGTTATTTTATTTAAAAAATAAAGTAAACAATCATTGGACAAATATAAGCAGCACTAATTATAAAATAATTACAAAAATATATTGAATTTCAGCTCGAGAGTTGCTAAGGCTATTTTCCGTTACTCAGCATACATGAAAAGGGGACTTTTGGCAAAGAATAATGTTAAAAATCTCATAAAAGTAAATCGATAGCATAAAACAGTTTGCTTTGGTCCCAAAATAACTTAAAAAAATACTTATTTAGCCAAAAACAGCTGGGAACATTTTTCAAATGCACTATTACGTATATAAATATAACATTATTACAAATGCATTTATAAACTATAGAATAAAACTCTCTTGCATCAATATTGGATGGATGTGTCGAGAAAAGTTTTGCATAAAAAACTTGTAAAATGTTTGAATAACAACTATTTTTATTTACTTAAAATGAAACGGAATATATATTAAGTAGATATAGTTTACAGATATATTTGTAATAATGTTGTATTTTCATACAAAAATTTGATCATTTTTAACATTGATCTTTGTCGAAGAACTACACAAAGAATAGGCATCATTGCTACGTAATGTGTATCAGAATTGTTTTTCTTAATAGCAACTCAGTGAATCCACATATACTCTTAAGATACTTGCAAGAAGAAAGGTAAATACAAAATAATTTGAATATGCTTTTTTTGTTTAATTAACAGCAGTTTTTAGTCCAGTCAACAAACGAGTTGTAGAGGACATGGAAGGGGGGAGAATTTTCCTCTTCAGGAATGTGTTGGGGGTTGTTAGGAGGTAAACATACTAAAAGTCCCCGCTCCTAGCCCCGCCACACAGTGTGAAATTAATTATATTATGTAATTTTCATTTTTTTTTTGTTTATTAAAATTTTGCTAAATTATAATCAAACCTAATGAATTTTCAAATTATGTCAAAAAATATGTTTATGTGATAATTTAAGACTTGCAGTAAGAATATTACGAAAACAGGTGTTTAAAAGGAGGTGTTTTTTTGCTAATTTAATGGTGCTGCATATATTTCCAGGCTATTCGATTCCGAAATTGGTAATCAGCGACCCAAAAAACATTCATATAAGTCATAAAAATATGTTTAAAAAAATACACAAATTATAAAAATTTGGCCTTTAGAACTTGATTCGCCCAAAGGCAAATGTCTACTTTTGCATTTAAAGGTAAATTTAAGAAGCCAATAACGGTATGAAATGACATCATGTTCCTGAGGGTCAAAAAATCGTATTCCTGTTAACTTTTACATGAAGAATTCATAACTAACTCATTTTATTTTGAAACTGCTCCCACGGCTGCATTGGAAGTCCTTTTAGACCTGACACCACTACACATGTTTAAGGGGAAAGCTCGTTCAGTGGTACATAAACTAATACAAGGCACAATGCCCATAAGGCAACAACACAGAACAGAGCACAAAAGTTATACTCAGAGCTAAAGGCAGATCAAATTTTGGGAATGCCCAAGGACACTATGGTCCCAAAGTATAACTTCCATAAAAATTTTCAAATCAAAATACCAGACAGAGGACTGAAAAAATGGTCCTCCAATATCGGCGCAAACAATCTGGTATACGAACGGATCCAAGACAGAACAGGGAGTCGGAGCTGGGATTTACGGGATAAGGTCGAAAACGAAAATCCCGATAAGTCTAGGAATACACGCCACAATATTTCAGGCTGAAGTGGCCGCTATTATATAGTGGTGTGCAAAGGAATTAATGAGGCAAGGAACTGTAAACCAGTCAATTGCCATTTTTTGCAACAGTCAACCACCACTAAAGGCACTCGATTCCATGCAGGTCAGTTCAAGACTAATATGGGATTGTATACATGCCCTTATGGACCTAGGAAGTCAGACCAAAGTGAACGTGGCATGGGTACTAGGACACGAGGGATACAAGGGAAATGAGAAGGCTGATGAACTGGCCCGGGAAGGTGCATTTAAGGCCCTAGTAGGACCTGAACCTTTTTGTGGTGTGGCTAAGCCACGCATACAAACATCCATTAATGAATGGATACAAAATAAATCTCTAGAGTGGTCGAAGAATTTTCCACGACAGAGACTGGCCGAAAAGTTCATTAAGGAACGATCAGCTAAATTCACGGAAGACCTACTACACCAAAATAGAAAGGCTATTAGGACAATGGTAGGTGTTCTAACGGGACACTGTAGGCTTAATATGAGTCTACATGCAGATTCTGTCAAGAGGAAGAGGAAACTTCAGTACATGTTCGGTGCACAACTATAATACACGTAATGGTGACAATCTATACCAACCTTTTTCAAGATTAGGAGTAGGTCAAAATTCACATTGGTATCAGGGAATTATATGTTTTAATAAATTTAAAAACCTATTTGGAACTTTTAAAAAATTTTAATGATTTTAAAAATGTGTTTATGTGTTTATGTGATGAATAAAGTATTATCTATCTATCTATCTATCTATCATGTGCTGTGTCATTGCGAAGACCTAGCCAGACTGAGGTTCCAACTACTTGGCGAAGAGAAACCAAGGGCAGATAACTATACCAAGGAGCCCTTATCAAGGCTGTGCAGTCTGATACAAAAGACAAAGTTGGACAAGGAGAAAATGACAAATGTCTGCTTTTGCATGGATACGATTTAGATATAACTGACAATTTTAAGGGCTACAATCAGTGTTTATAAATAAACTTACATCTGTTGTGTTGCACAAAATTGACAGCCATGTTGGTAGGCACAAATTGTGAGGGGCCGTCTTTTTTGTTTTGTTTTTCCCATAACAGTCTCAGTTTAGCTTCTTCGGTCGCCTCTATATTCTTTATCTTGGCCTCGATACCCAAGTCTACTTCTGGTATGCCACTCAACATTTGATTAGATAACATTTCTTCAGATCTCTTGGTGGACGATTCCCTGAAATAAACAAAAAATAATAAAGATGTCGATATAAGAACAATTTACTTTGTTTTCTATCACTAATTTATTGTAACTTACACGTTACTGCAGTTTTGGCACAGTAACGTGCCATTTTCAAATGTTGATTCAAAGGGCTATGCGTATTTATAAACTAAATCTTAGAAACACAACAATAAACATTAAGAATATTAAAATTATGTAAATAAGTTTACAAGGGATTAAAATTAAAATACATTAAAGAGCGCAGTAATGGTAAATATGTGTCCCTAACGTATTATGGCAATGTCTAGGAAAGAATTAGTAATATTTTGTCAGCATATAATCTGATAGTAAGTTTTAAACTAGCTTTCAAATTATTAAATATATTGTATAATGCTAAGGATAAAACTGATTCTCTAAAAAAATCGGGAGTTTATAAACTAACATGTCCAGATTGTAATGCCTTATATAGGTCAAACTGGTCATTCATTGGAAATTAGGTACAAAGAGCACTTACGTTCTTTTAAGTTCCAAAAAATAGATTCAACCTTTGCAAATCATATCTTAGAAACAAGTCACGATTTATAAAATTAGTGACAGAAAACAAAGTAAAGTGTTCTTATATCATCATGATTAACTACCACAAAGTAACGGCTTCCACAATCAATTTTTTTTAATCGAATAAAGATGTCAGTTCTAACCTAGATGTACCCATACAGCACACCAAATAACGATTACGAAGTGTTCGCATTGTGACGATGTATCTAGATGCAGACACAAGGTTACACAATTCCACGATGTAAATGTGCTACGTTTACACATTGTAGGCAAACACGTATGCACAAAGGTTAAACGTCCGCCTCACAATGTAGCCACAGTATACCATTTACATACACACAAATAATTTGATCCACAGTGTGTTATCGGATGCACAGTGATTGACTTCCTAATGTGTCAGACGAATGACGTCTTATGCTAGACGTTAATTTTTTCAGGTTATATTTGGTAATCCCCCCACAGGTTTTTAGCAATGGGAACATATAAAACTACATACTAGTTAGTAAGTCTACTTGATAAAAATTAAGGAATTAATGCATATACGTTTTGTCCTATGAATTTATTTGTTAGCCATCCGTATATTTTATTTACATTAACTATCTAATATTGTTTACCATCACTCCAATTTCTTCTCACAAGGGTTGCCTGTAAATTATAATGTTTATTAAGTTATTAAATTCATTTTTACTTACCTTTGCCAATTGCGGTGGGTAGGGATCGAACCTACACGTTTCTGTTGTCCGTATTATAGTACTGACGCTTCTACCAACTGAGCTATCGTGGTGATTGTTATTTCGGATGCTAAAAGCAGTATTTATGATGTGTATGAAGTCTTTATTATGTGTGAAATTGAATTTCTAGCCTTATTTAAAATATATGAAAATCTTTCAAGTTCTCTTTTTTTTTCTATTTTTTACGTGTTCCCAAACCTGAATTTTTCGAGTTACTAGTATTTTTATTTATTTATAATTATTAAGACCTTATTTAATTTAATTAAACTGTCACCAGTGTCACCTGAGTTAAGAATTAAAGTTTTAAGTTGAAGTACTTATACAAACCTGGGAAACGTGTTGGAGAAAAAACGGTCAGGTATAATATATCATTTACAACATAAATAGAATATTTAATGGTCTAAAACAGATCTAAAATTGAAAAGAAGTATATTCGTACATCGGTTTTATAAGCAATTATTACCTTGAAAAAAACAACTGAAAGTTTTTTCGCAACTATTTTAACAAAAAAAAAAAAAAAGACAGAGTGAGCACGGATCGAACCGCGTACCTCTTGCCTCGCCGCCTAATGTTTAACTCACTCAACCACTGACTTCTGTTTGAATACCTGCTTAAAGACTTTATAGTAGAACACCCAACGACTAGATTTTGCTTTTTAATGCATTTTAATTTAATTTTATTATTAAAAGAACTCGATATCTTTAAAACTGCCGAATCTTTACAAACTCTTTCGAATATAAATTGTTTTGGATATTGTTAAAAAACAAAAATGCCTGCTGTATGTGTGGCTATGACCACTCTTATAGAGAAAGAGGACACATGAGATACACATGGCTGGTATGCTCACGCTGACGCTTTGCGCGCGCACACTGTTCCATGCTCGAATAGTCGAATGTAGACACGACAAGACACAACTAAAAAGTGTATATATAGTTATTTGTATCATGTATATATATCGCACTTTTATGTGGTGTATGCAGTAGGCACAAGTATTATATAAAGCATCACACATACATATGACTTAAACCTTGTAGGCATCTTCTACGGACGTCAAATTGCAACTTTCTAATGATCCTTCTTTACGTTATATAAAAATGTTTAGAATCTTGAGTGCATACAGTATACAATTATTAAACGTTGTATCACATAAATCTGTCAATATAAACATAAGTGTATCTCATATGTGTACGTCAGTACTAGTTTAACAATTAGATCTACCTTAACATATTTTGTTTCTCATGTATATATCTTGTAGAGACGTAATTACAATTGGACGTGCTGTTTGGGTAAGTATTAAAATTCAAAATAATCTATTTCAAAATTACCTCAAGTGAGTAGGCACAGACCGTAATGCAGCCTCTTCTGGACTCAAGTATGAAGAACTTTTGTTGAGTGTCTCCTCTTGTTCATCTAATTTATCTGATTTTCCTTTTCGCTTTGACAATTCCTCCTCGATAAACTTCATCATTTCCTCATCTTCATCTCGTTTATTGGTCTCTACCGAGAACTGGGTTCCTATGCCTGTGTCATATGCGTCATCTACTTGTTTCATTTTACCACTCTTTAAAGCTTGCATGTTTATCATTCCACCTACTTTCACATTAAACGGATCTTTCTAGACAAAAAAAAAACAAATAAACAAATTAGGTATAAAATATTGTGTGCTAATTACTAGGCAGGGAGTGTTACTGTGGTATTTATTGAAAAATATTAATGTATAAAGAGAAGACGGCATACGACAATATACACGACAAATCTCTGGTATCCTTCAGCAACCTGGAACATTATTATCTTCACATGCATCTGAAGTTCCGAACGTTCACTTGAACGAATTTCGTATGAAAAGGAAAAATTAATCGATTCAGGCATACAATGTTTCTGGTATCGTTGCCAGAAAATATTACCAGAAAAATGGTACGCCCAAGTCGATTCAGAGTTTTTATTAATGGTTTCTTTTTATATGAAATTCGTTCAAGTGAGCGTTCGAAACTTCAGGTACATATTTTCACAGGTGATCACTGCTGGCAAAAGGACAACAATATAATAACTTACCGCTACCATTTCATCCTCCAGAGCCACTTTTGTTCCCAGTGCTAAGCCAACTATGCTAACTCCATTGGGTCGCTCTCGCAGCTTCTGAATTTCCTTCATTTCATTTAATTTTGAACTAAAACAATACAGAAGATATTTTGAAGGAAAGTTATATAAATATTGGTTACGTTGAGCTAATGGAGTAAGCTACTTAATTCATATACTTAACAAGAAAACGAAAACAGTAATTCTAACCTCATTTGTTGAAATGTATCGTCTTCATCGCTTTCCTCTGTTTTTATTCTCTGTCTGAGTTGTTTACGTTTCTTCGGTTTGAATATGATTTTCTCATGTGATCCTTTATCGTCCTTGTCATAGCTCGAAGTTATTTCCTGCATCTCACTTAACATGTCAAACAATAATAAACAAACTAAGCTAAATGTCATTAAATCTTCTTCGTCTTCTTTATTATGACACAGAATAGATTCTTCTTCGGTAGTTATGATAATGAACATTTTAATAATAATAATAATAATCAGCTCCTAGTTGGAGCCTGGGGCAGGGTGTATTAAATAGGTGATGCGACAAGGACCTGTTGGGTGGCTTCATAAGTGCTTACTTTGAATATAATGTAATAGATGAAAGGAGAAATAAGTTCTCTTGTTATTTATGCATAAAAAGACAATTTTACATTTTCTGTGCACGCAAGCATACAGTGTTGCATAAATTCCCGCCCTTTTGTTTGTGTTTAGTGAAACAAGAGTCCAGTGACATATGACATTAAGTAGCTAAATTAAAAACATTGAGAGAATATATGCAACACTACATGCTACAAATTGGTCCTCCATTAAATTGGTTAATTTGTTTTTTGAAATTTCGTAAACAGTATGTTTCTATTCAACATTCTAGCAATTCCTTCATAAGTAATATCAACTCGGACTCTTGTTCAGTTGACATGGGCGTACCGCAGGGCTCCGTTTTGGGTCCTGTCCTTTTTATTTTATACATAAACTCACTAGAATCAGTGCTTGGGGAAACCTTTCATACCATGTACGCCGACGATTTATCATTAATCATTTCGAATAATTCATCTGTCAATCTGAATATCAATATTAGTAACATCTTAGAAAATGTTTGTAGTTGGCTCAATCAAAATTATTTATATTTTAACGTTGATAAAACGCAACTAATTAGATTTCATAACAGACAGAAACAGTGTGATAATGTAACTGTAAACATTAATAATCAAATTATTAATAGCATCAGTACAGATACTGTCAGTTTTTTGGGCATTCAAATCGACGAATGTCTCAATTGGAAAGCCCACTGCAATCATCTCGTGTCGACAATGAGTTCAATTAATTTTTTATTCAAAATTATGAAAGACATTCTTACAAATCAACAATTAATTAATTTATACTACGCTCAAGTAGAGTCACGACTTCGATATGGTGTCTGTTTCTGGGGCGATTCCACCCTATCACAAACCGTTTTTATATCACAAAAACGGATTTTACGTACTATAGCAGGTTTACCCTACATGCACACCTGTCGAGACGCTTTTGTGGAAAATAAAATTCTTACTCTAACATGTTTGTTTATATTTGAAATGTGTGTTTATATATTTAAAAATAAACATAAGTATAACCTCAACAAAGATATACATGACGCACATACTAGACATAAAAATGATATTCATGTGCCCTTTTCTAAATTGACAATCACCAATAAATCTCCAAACTACTTGGGGCTGAAAATGTTCAATCATTTGCCAGATGAATTGAAACAAAATAATATTAACTTAGTTCATTTCAAAAAAAAAATTAAATTGTTCTTAGTGGCTAAATGTTTTTATTCGTTGTCTGAGTTTTTCTCATATAGGTTAAGTTAATTTAAGTTGCACTTAATTTTATCTTTCTTTTATTTATACCAATTGTAACTGTTTTTACTGCTGACTATTGTTATACAATTTGTAATTGTCCAATAACAAAATAAATGAATTTGAATTTGAATTTGAATATGCAGCAAAGCAAATCCATCTATCCATATACAGGATTTTGTAGTATCTTATAGCTCGCGCCATCTACTAAATTAAATAGAAAGCATGCACTTATGAAGCCATTATTATCATAGGAAAGTGCCGTATGTCGGACCACCTATATTTAATAGACCCTGGCCTGGGGTAAATCACGATTGGTGGAAAACTGTAAACACCTATCCACGTTAATATTCCACTTTAATTTAAATATGTCAGAACGATTTGTTTCTAGTTAGCAGATTAAATATTCTGAAGAACCCAATATTCCAAAAGTGTGTCTTAAAACCGTGACACTACCCATACAACATTTTCACGTTTTTAAAATATTAAATAAATATTTGAGTACTAATATTCTAATATTTTAAAAATATTTGTATATTACCTTTTAATATTTAATAAATATTTTATAAATCAGCAAAAATCACCTACTTGCATGTGAAATATATATGGTAAAAATATTTTTCAAAATATTTTAAAAATATTTTCCTAATGAAAATTGAATATTTCAGTCACATTTTACAAACATTTATTTAATGTTAGTAAAATATTATAAAATGTTATTAAAACGTTTTTTAAAACTTATTTAACACGATTTAAAAATATTTTTGAAATATTTATTTTATACAGGGTGGACCATTAATAATAGACCACAGTTCAAGGGTAGATTCTTTGGATCAAAATAGGAGAATATAACCAAACATGCTTTAGTAAATTGTTTCTGTGGGAAAAGATGCAGGGTGTCAAAATTGTATTTTTTTTTCTGCAATATCTCAACTACCTCTTGACCGATCTTCTCCCAATTTGGTAAGGAAATGTATGCCCCATGAGTTATACCTGATGATCAATATTTTTTCTCTTTTTTTTACGAAACGTTGACACTTTTTTTTTTTCAATTAGTTGGCTTTGAGCTGCGCCCATCCAGTCACGAAAAGTGACACTTTTGACTAGGAAATCTCATGCAGGAGAAATTCCTACGTAAAAAAAGGTACACTTAATAGAACTTGATAATTCACCACACTTTTCAATAAACACAATTTGTTCTTTTCAAAAAATTCTTGAGACCTATGCAGCAGTTTTCTCGAAAATGGTTGGATTTATCAAGTTCTATCAAGTGTACTTATCTCCACAGGATAGCGTGATGTAATACATACATTATTGTTTCTTAGCTTAAAAAATGTTTCCTTACCAAATCGGGAGAAGATTGGTCAAGACGTGGATGAGATATTGCAAAAAAAAAAAAGAAAAAAAATTACAATTTTGACACCCTGTATCTTTCTCCACAGCAACAATTTACTAAAGCATGTTTAGTTATATCCTCATATTTTGGTCCAGAGAATCTACCCTTGAACTATGGCCTATGGTCCACCCCTACTATTCAAGCGAAACATTCATACTGAAAAGAAATTCGTTAGTTTTTTCATAGTTTTTTTAATTGTTAAACACCACTAAATGTACAAAAAATTATCTAAAACCTTCATTTAACAAACTTTCTACATTTTAATAAAATGGCAATATACATGTAGCGTCAATTTGAGACGCACTCGATATATAGTTATTTGTTAAACAAACGTACAATTTTAAAACTATAAAAACAGCGGTATCTATAGGAAAAAATAAGTAAAATTATAAAAATTGGTAAAATATGTAATTGTTTCAGTTTTTTTATATGTGATATGATATCCCTGAATTTTGCTCTAACCAGCCACTCCTTAACACAGCCAACAGTGTCTGCCTCTGTGGCTTCTTTAAAACAATTACGAACTGCTCCTGGAAAGAAATAAAAATTGATCTCAGCTCCCAATAATTGGCGAACACAAAACATTTTTTTTTCCACATTATTTCTTCTTTTATATACTTTTAATACATGCTAACAATTTTTATTTGTGGGCAAAATATTGATGAGTAAAATGCATTTGTTTATAAAAAAAATAAACAAATTTAAAAAATTTGGTTTAAAAATTTCTTAATTTTTTTTGTTAATATCACTAAAAAGAACAAAAAAACTACAATCTGAAAAGAATTTATTGTAAGACTTGATCCACTTAAACAATCAACGATTCAATTTTCGACTTTGCTTTTATTTTTTAGGCGTTGTTCTCAACATACCAACTTGAAATTTGGTATGACGATTTACCTCTCCTAAAGTTTAGTTAAATAATCGATTATTGTTTAAGTTATCATTAATTATTTAATTTCAACTGTTTTGATTTGTTACAACTTAAAAATATGTTCAAGCAGGTTCAGACAAATCCAGTTTTTTTCGCAATTTCATTACGAACAATTCATTATTTGTTCATTGAGATACGAGCTATACAACTAGAAATATTTAAGAAAAACAGTAAAAAAAACACAATTTTGAACATTCTTTTGTTTAAACAAATGCCTTGCGGGAATAGGATTTATTAAAAAACGTTTTGCTACACTCCGTATTATGTTTCTGACAAGTTTCAATAAAAAAATTGCTATTGTAAGACGATTCCTTTTTAGATGATTTTTACTCCACTACTATATTAGTATCTACACAAAATGGAAATATGAGCAAAACGTTGTTTATTTTACGGTGAAATTAAATTGAGGTTAAATAGAGCACATTTTACATTGCCTATTAAACAAGGTAAATATCATTTTATCATCAAAACTAACAAAAAACTACGATGTAGGTACTCATTAAAAAATAAGGTTAAGAAGCTCATATAGTATCATACTTATATATGAATTAATTTTAGTGCAATGTTTTAGTTTAATATAGGTAGGTATCAAATCCTCAGTATTGTAAAAAATACACCATAGTCATGCTGTGTTTCAATACAGAAGTACAATAATAATTCTAAGATTTAGAACATTATTAATTATTAAAATTCTACTTACCCAGATAATAAATTATGCAAACATTGAACTGAAACTTTATAAAAATCACCAAATCGACCGACATTCAACATGCGTCATGGTAAAAGTGGCGCTACTGGCGGCCCATTGCTAGCTAGGTTTGACGCGGGAAATTTAAAATAGTACCACACATTTTCTTAAATTATGATAAAAAAGTTAATAAGAACATTCAAAAACGATGTTAATAATATGAAAACAGTGTTTATAAAATGTTCTAAAAAATAATTTTCAAAACATTTAAAAACTGTTTAATAACTGATTACTAAATATTACTAAAATAATATTTTTTCCGTAAGGTGTATGAAATGTTAATAAAATATTGAAAATATTTTTTACATATAAGCACTGTTTTTTGAATATTTATAAAATATTTCATGCTGTATGGGTATGATACTCATAGTCGTATTATCATGTCTTGAAACAACACAACTTTCAGAAAAGACGACGTGAAGACTAAATTTGTTGTTCACTATACACTTACAAAGTACAGACATGCCGAAGATACCTTGCGCCTGTAGGTCGCGATTACAGTCGCTATATGGATGCCATCTATTTGTAAAACAAACCTGTATATTGTACTGTCTACTATACTCACTGAACTCTACTATATATATGGAAGGTCAATATCCATATATACCAATTTTTACGTGAAATTGAACCTCGCGCAAGTATGGTGACCATAGGGGAGGAGCTCAATCGCACTACAAAATACGTCAGAGCTGGTCTTATTGTTACTGCAACTGTTTAAAACCCGGGACTTTGCAACGATTCTTGCAACACATAGGTCATAAGTAGATCCTAATTTGTTCTATACTTGAGTAAAATTTGATTCAAATCGGAAACAAAATGTAAAAGTTATAAGAGTATCTTCATTTTAAGTGAGTCACACTGTATATTTAAGGAAATGTATAGATTTCGACAAAATATTACGTTAGTAAATACGTCGAGTGTTGTAAAATAAAGATTGTTTTGTGACTGATTTATTAGCAGACCACAGTAAACCGCTTTGATAGAAATATTCAAGGTACATAATTGATTTTTTTTATTAATCATCGGTTTTCGCTGGCGAATATGTCGTAAACTATAACACATAGGAAGAAAATGAATATAAACATTCTTGTGGAAAATTTAATTACGTTTAATTTTGCATAGATTACCTTTTTCCATACGACGCATCGTTTCTGAGTTAATAAGCGAAGAATCGAAAAAGAAACCTTTCCACCCTCCTCCCCCCTGAAGAGGCGGGGACTTTTAGTATTTTTACCTCCTAACTACCCCCAACACATCCCCAGAGGAAAATTCTCCCATCCTAAATGTTCTCTACAACTCTTTCATTGACTGGCCTTCCATTTCTATAGTAGAGTTTAGTGACTATACTGTACTGTACTCGGCTTCTCCATACCTTTCCACGAAACACAGTTTGCACTATGTGTACTTGTACATATACTAAGTAAAAATTGTGTTATGTGGGTTTTATATACCCATACCCAAAGATGAGAGCTCCAAAATATTCTCTAATAATCCGCAATTTTCTAGTTTATGACACCCCGCGCCATCTCTGGGATGATGGCCAAAGTAGTCAACCAACTTAGTTCTCTGTCACTTGAACATGAAACACAGGGGGAATTCCCACATATGAGGTATAAAGCTAATGCGATGTCCAGGTCGATACAAAATAGTTTGTATTTACATCGCTGTGGACAGGAAGGTATCGTGATAGCTTGCGTTGGTTCGTTGGTTGGTTGGTTCGTTCAAGTCATGTGGTATCCTTTTACTCGACTGTATGCTTCCTTTCTAACACTGAAAAAATAAACTTCTCTGGTATTTCCCCCGATCAACGTGGCATCGATATATCGACCGCGACCGCGATGTATCTTCGGCATTTCCCCTAATAGCACATGATGTCCGCCAGACGTCCGTTTTATGTCGATTTTATGTAATGACGTCCGTGGACATAAACTGGACGTCTATCATCGGATTTACTTTGAAATTGTACGGAATGGACGTTCTCTGAATGTCCCTTTTATGTACGGGAAGAGTATGTACATTTTGAGTCCATATAGAGACAGAAGATGGACGTCTATTTCGTGTCCGTTGATTTAAATATTATATTTTTATAATAAATAAATTTAAAACGTTTCCGAGATATAGAATATTTACATCAGCGAATATTAAATAGACGTTCTGTTGCTGTCCCTTTGATATGTATATATACCAGCGAATACCCCACTGAATGTCCATCATATGTGCCGTAACGGACGTCCTCTGGATGACCAATTTATGTACGACAAGTACACACATTTAGGGACTGCAACGGAACGTCTATTTAATATTCACTGATGTGAATATTCTATTTAAGTTGTAAATGACGATATTATTACTTTACCGTTTTTTATCCAGTACGTTTCCCAGGTTTGTATAAGTACCTGAACCATAAAACTTTAATTCTTAAAATAAAATTCAGTGTTTGTGAATCAACCGTTTGAGAATGACACGCTGAGTTGTTGGTGACCATAGGGGAGGAGCTCAATCGCACTACAAAATACGTCAGAGCTGGTCTTATTGTTACTGCAACTGTTTAAAACCCGGGACTTTGCAACGAGTTGTCGAAATTGCAGTAACGTTTAGTTATAATAAATTAGTGATAAAAAACAATGAAAAGTGTTTTCATCTGTTTCATTCACAAATAACTGAAGAAAAATACGTACCTATTGGATTTGCCACAGAAAGTCACTTTTTCGAAATTACTCAAAATATTCAAATGAAAATATATCTCTTTCATACTACAGCTAAATGTAACTTAAGTATATCAATACCAATCTATCACAGACACAACACAATACACATATGCACGTTTTCCTTCGTAATTGCTGTTGGACTCAAAATCTGAAAATTTATCAAGCATATGTCTCGGTAGATGAGGTCAACTTCATTAATTAGTTCAAAAGTTACAACAAATTTAGTGTAGCGCGCCAGAGGCTGCGCGCGCTTCGTCTCCGCGTTCCATTTTCGTGCGTTAAACAAAAAAATCTGGAGCCTACATTTTTGATCGTACAAAAAAACTTCATATACATTTTTGACGTGAAATTTTCCGTACTTTCGAATGACGTAATTACTTTTTGAAAGAAAAAAATATTTTAAGATATATTTGACAAAGACTGGTATTCTGCAACTAATTTGTTTAATAACAAATTACGCTCAAGGAGTATTGTTGGTAACTTTTGGTATGTTGTTCCTGACATGTTCAGAGATGTATTCTCAAAAGTTACCGCTTCCCGGAATTTTTCCGAAGTGAAAATTTCTATTGACTCCACTATTTAACATTTTTTCCCGACCTATGTATTCATTATCAGATTTATGTGATTATTACTACTTATCATACCTACCATAAAAATAAAAGTTAACCTTTACTCGGACTAAAAAAAAAAATACAAAATATACTTATCATTTAAGTATATTTTGTATCATATAGGTAGTGAAGTTTCTGAAATAGTACATATTCAACCGGCTACGATCAAAGTACTACTACACACAGTGAATCAAGGTTGACAATAATATCGAGTTTAATACTTCTTGAGAAATATGGGTTCAACCCAGCATGTAAGAGCTAACGTACATAAAAAAGTCGTTAATCATCCACTTATCTGTTTGATTATATTAGAGATATATGTTTTTAGATTTATCGAGCCGTTGGACGCTGTGCTGTGAGAAACTTTTCCACTACGAATTCTTTTAAATCTACTGCGTCGCCTTCAAATGGATACAGTTTTGGTAAGTAATAGTAATAGAAAGTCAGGTCAAAGATGAGAGAATTCTAATCTTTGGTTAGGTTATAAGCTTATCATCTGTAGCGTTGGCCAGGGCTGCAGGAGGTTTTCGCTGCGTTGATTTACAGTGGCGGACCGGCCACATTTGTTTCAGGGTGGCGATTAACCCCCGTCATATTTTGGCCTTCAATTAATTACTTACTAAGTATAGCAACGGTAAAATAAAAACTTGAAATTGTTTTGTTCAAGTAGTATTAGAATGTCATGTAACTTCGAGATTTTGGTTAAAAAAAATATTCTGTCTGTCGGTCTATCTGTCTAACTTTTTGTGCGCAATTACTCCGGAATGGTTTTTGATATTGACTTGAAAGGACACCGCACAGATCTTATGAAAATTGGCCACCGGTTAAATTGGCTGATTTTTAAAATGTAGATTTCGATTTTCTAATCAAAAGCTCTCATGGGCTCAATTCGATCCTACATCTAGTTTCCGAAATATACAGGGGCAGCTCAAGTGTGTATCCAAAAATAAAGGTACCCTCAATGAATAATAAGGAAATTATAATAATAAGGAAATTATATCCCTTTATAAAGGGGAACAATAAATGTCAGTTCTTCTACAATATCTTCCGACCGCCTTAAAATATAAAGTTCATATTTTAAATTAGATATAGCCCATCTGGACATCAGTTTACATAGTATCATTCAAACCTCCTTTTCTGCTTAAGGGGTAGTTTTAGGGAGTGGCTGTCGGTATTTTACCCCAACTTTTTTATTTTTTAAATATTTCTAAAAGTTCTTAAGACAACTTAATTTTCAAATCATTAGAAATAAAAAAATATATTATTGCATTTCGATAAACCATTTTCAAGCAATTTATGTTTACACATCAATGTGCATTTACAACATTTTATTAATCATAAGAATAAGAATGAGAATGGGAATGGGAATGGGAATGGGAATGGGAATGGGAATGGGAATGGGAATGGGAATGGGAATGGGAATGGGAATGGGAATGGGAATGGGAAAGGAAACGGGAATGGGAATGAGAATGAGAAGACTGTTAAAACAAATGACACAGGTCTACAAAAAAAAAGTCTTGTCCTAAGGTTCTCATCTAACTTTTCTGAACTCTTCTTTGACGCACTGAAATCAATTTTGGTAAAAAAAAAATTCTGTCGTGTCAGTTTCCCTGTACCCCCCCCCCCTTTTATCCCCCTAAAAAAGGCCAGGAAAAGGTCTTGTTTGTCCTAAGGTTCTGATCCAACTTTTCTGAAGTATTTTGACGCCAATTTTGAAGAAGAAAAAAAATGTTTCTTTCATGTCAGTTTTTGTCCACCACCTCTTTTATCCTCTAAAAAGGAGGGCGAAAAAGGTCTTGTCGTAGAGTTCTGATCTAACTTCTCTGAAGTGTCTTGAGACGCTGAAGGCAACTTTGGACAAAAAAAATTTTTCTATCATGTCAGTTTCCCTCTACCACCCCTTTTATCCCTTAAAAATAGCAAAAAAGGCCTTGTAACAAAGGTTCTGACCTTACTTTTCTGAAGTATTTTGACGTGCTGAAACCAATTTTGCACAAAAACAAATTAGGAGATAAAATGGGGTGGTGGTAGGTAGACTGACCCGACAGAAAAAAAAAATTGTGTCCAAAATTGGTTTCAGCGTGTCAAAATACTTAGAAAAGTTGGACGAAAACCTTAGGACGAGACCTTTTTTTTTTTGCCCTTTTTAGAGGATGAAAGGGATAGTACAGGAAAACTGACACGATAGAAAAATTTTTTTGTCCAAAATTGGCTTCAGCGCCTCAAAATACTTCAGAAGAGTTAGATGAGATCAAAGTTCTAACAGGTCAGTCTGATAGCCCTGATGTCATACCACCTCACATGATGCAGATGCAGCTTCGTGATTGGCTGTCCAAGGCGCACTGCGTCGGGAACATGCACGGTAAACGATGAATCAGAAAGTTGGTATAAATATGGTATGTATCATACCATTATTATACGTATAAAACAGACATTTAAAAGACGTTCATTATAAACTGGTTCAAAACAATAAATATGATTTTAAGAAGATCTCTTCATTTAACTCACATTTGTAGAACTGTTGACATGTATTGAAATTAACTAGAAAAATTTTGCATAACATAAATAAAAATATATATTTCACTGGTTTATTATATACGTGATAAAAACGTTCATATTATAAACGTTTACAGAAAACGTGTAATAAATATACGATTTCGTATAATTTTCGTAAAATAAATGTTTTCTAAACGACTGGGTGTTCACTGGGTACTTTAAAAAATATAAATATATATACAACTTTTATACCAAACTTTTTTTAATTTTCAATAATAACAGAAATAAAGGGGGATCCATATATAATGAATAACCCTGTAAACTCTTAAAAAATTTCCAAATTCAAGATTTTTTTTTCATATATTTTATATTATGATACGTTCTAATATAGTAATTTTATAATATTTTGCACTTAAAAGATTTGTTTTTTAATGGAAATAGTGTAGAAAAAAAAATGAAGGATTTAAAAATGTTGGCAAAGGTGCCGGGAATTCTAGATTAGAAATAAAAAATGAAAAAATATTCGATCAAATTGGCTAAAATTTTTTTTACACACAGTATGTATCTTACTGTTCAAAAAACTTTAATTGAAAAACTTTCGAACTTTGACCTCTAATACCTCATCAATAAATTAAAAGATCGAGAAGATACAGAATTTTACAATAATTTATAGCTGTATTCGGGAACTAGATGTAGGATCGAGTTGGACCCATGAGAGTTTTTGATTAGAAAGTCGAAATCTGCAACATGTTAAAAATTCAGCCAATTTAACCGGTGGAAAATTTCCATAAGATCTGTGCGGGGTCCTTTGGTACATGTATGTATTATATTATAAGATCTGGAACTAAATTACATTTTGAATTTATTCCTTTGGATTATTGGGGTTTAAATGGGGGGTACATAGGTAAAGCAAGCAAGCAAGAGTCCATAAAATTGGGATTTAGTGTATGTAGGAGAAGCCAGTTTCAATATTTTTTTAGTATCAGCCACCCCCATTATTAAGAGAGATAAAGAAATAAAATTGTGATTTAGTGTGTTTACAATAACCAAAGACTTGGGAAATCTGGATGTGGAAGTAGTGATTCCTTAGGCAGCGTATTCTTTATTAAGAATTGACTGGTATATCCTTATCTGTATATCATTAACAAAGTTCAAGTGTTAGATTACAGTGATTACAATCAAATTCAAGTCATGGTATTTAAATGCAATTAATGTTGATAATGGATGTGGATGTCAATAAATAACTATTAATGTATTAAGATCGAAAATTGCCTCATTGTCGTTCGAGAAAGTAAGTTCGCACTCGAAAGTGACAACGTCACCTTTCTCTCGAATTACTCATATGATTGTATGTACGATCATTTGAAAATATCAGAATAAAAGAAATAACTTTGTGAATTTTTGTTTAGAAACAGCGATTCAATATTTTATGAGTGTGCCATGTATGTGATCAAGTCAAACAAACGAAAAAAACACAAACGCCTTAAATTTATTTAAGTTTTGCTGTTGCTTTTGAATCTCGTTTTGAATTTATATTGTGATTGGACACAAGCTCGAGTTGAGGGACAAATGAGGGTAAATCGAGGTAAATAGGTGAAGCAAGCAAATAAGAGTCCACAAAATTGAGATTTAAGAAGACAAGTTCTCAAAATTATTTTGGCATCAGCCAACCTCACTATCACCCCATTACCACCCCCTCAGTAGGTAAACAATAAAATTGTGATAGAGATTGTATACAAGAACCAAAGGCTTCAAAATTTCTTTTGGCGTTAACCACCCTTTGTACTACCCCCATTGCCTCTCTCGACCTATTATTAAAAGGGGCAAAAAATAAAATTGTGATTTAATGTGTATACAAGAAACAAAAGCCTCAATAATTTTCTTGGCAACAGACCCTCCCCTGTACCACCTCTACTACCGTATAACCGTATCGTTTTATATGTTTGTTGGGTAGACGATTTCAAATGTTATATTATTAAAGTCCTATGAACAATTATTTCCACTAATGGAGTGCAAATATAATATCATAATTTTTTCGTTCTAAAAGACTTGATAGTAAATGTGAATGTGAAAGTAGTGATTCTTAGGCGGCGGTTTTTTACAAGCGCTGTTATTTAACTTCACCTGTTTGTATGTTAGTTAGTTAGTATGCTTAGGTCAAATATTGCAAATTATTTTGAACCACTTAACGACGTCCAATTGAGCTGAAATTTTGCATACACATGTAGTGACAATACAATAATACGGTAGCAAAAAGTGTGTTTTTTGGTTTTTTAAATTATAATTTGATCGGATAGTGTATTCATTCAGACGTTGGCGAAGGCACTGCACCGCATTGTAAGAAATGGTGGAGGATCCGGTACGTTTAAGTAAGGACAACGCAATGAACATAAAACTAATAATAATAATTATGACGTAATTATAATGTAAAGAAAAAACTTTTATTATTATTTAGGTGTACTAAAACGAAAAAAATAAAATTAATAATTGTCTTAAAAGCTTTTCGCCCGAATAGAAAAAAAAATACTTACTTAGGTACACTTATGTGCAATAAAATCCCGTACACCTATTTTTCGCTATATTAAATCATTCTTTATTTATTTGTCAGTGTCAGTGTCATATTTTCGAAATGCCGAAATTAACTGAACATGAAAAAATTCTAATTCTATCTAAAATTGAAGCTGTTGCTAACCATTATCACTTAAATAACAGTACCGTTATGAGTGTGAAGAAAAGGTATCATAAAGAGAAAAGATGGTTCAGGCCGACCGAGAAGTTCAAATCTCGCTCAAGATGAAGCGCTCGTTGGCTATTTGAGGGAAAATCCGTTTCAAAAGGAAGAAATTCAAAATGGTGGATCAATATGGTGGCAATAAGATAATAAAACTAACTTAAAAATAAAAACCGCTGCCCAAGGAATCACTACTTGCACATCCAGATTCTCTATCCAAGTCACTCACAACGAAAACATTTTGTATGTGGAAATAATTGTTTATGGAACTTTAATAATATAATATTTGAAATCCTCTACCCTAAAAACCCATAAAACGATACCCCACGTCGGTAGAGGGGTGGGGGTGATGATAGGGGGTGGTAGTGGGGGTGGATGAAGTAAAAAAATATTTTGAAGTTTCTGGTTCTTGTACACACACTAAATCACATTTTTTTTCACCCCCTTTAATAATGGGGTGGGGGTGGTAATGGGGGTGGCTAATGCCAAAATTTGTTTTGAGACTCTCTTTTATATACTATATACCAATTTTATGAACTGCTTGATTTACCTATTTACCCCAAATTGACCCCAATTTACCCCCCTACCCTTCGACGGAGCAAGATGAAAATATAATCTAGTTCTAGATCTCGTTAAAGTACATACGTTTACCAAATTTCAAGTCAATATCTCAAACGGTTCCAGAGTAAACGTGCTCACAAAAAAAATTTCAGACAGACCGACAGACAAACCGACAGACAGACAGAATTTTTTTTTCGCTCAAACTTAAAATCTCGACGTTCATGGCATTCTAAGCCTATTTGAACAATAAAAATTTTTAAAAAATTTTTTGTCGTTACTATACTTCCACTGGATGTGGAAGTAATTAAATGCATTAAACTAAATAGGCTATTAATGAGAATTATTGAAAAATTTAAAAAGGAAGAAATTTTCTGAAATTTTCAAATATATTTGTAATTTTGACTTATGTAAAACCAGTGGTTCTTAACATGAATAAATTATTTATTTATTTATTTAAATTTATCACTAGCACCTTCACCAAATTTTAGACTACCTACATGCGGATCGAATTGGGAACCTAGTCCTTTTTAAAATATTTCGAAGGCGTTTAAAAATAATTCTCGTATTGTACGTACCTCAGTTCGCACATTATCTAATATCTTGTTTTGCAATCAACCTAATACGCGACCTTTGCTTTTGATTATTTCGTATATTTTAGTATGTAGTATTTATACTTATCTTTCGGTAACTTTATTTACGATAAAATATATAACAAGGTCAGTACTTAAACTCAAAATATTAAATGTAAAAAAAAAAATTTTAAACAAAACTTTTATTATTATTTAGGTGTACTAAAACGAAAAATAATAATAATAATAATTGTCTTAAAAGCTTGTCGTTTTTAATTTTCGTATTTCTGCTATAATTTTTAATACAAGAAATGTTGGTATAAAAAGAACGAGATCTGATAATAACATGCAAAATTTCATAAACAGCTTAACATTAGAAAATTGGGAAGATATAATCGGGCATGACATAAATAAGTCATTTATTAAGTTCATCAATCGTGGTGGATGAAAAAAAATATTTTGAGGTTTCTGGTTCTTGTACACAGTAAATCACAATTTTTTTTCATCCCCTTTAATAATGGGGTGAGGGTGGTAATGGGGGTGGCTAATGCCAACATTTTTTTGAGACCTTAGCCTCTCTTGTATATACTAAATACCAATTTTATGGACTCTTACCTGCTTGATTTACCTATTTACCCCAAATTTACCCCAATTTACCCCCCAACCCTTCGATGAAACAAGATGAAAATATAATTTAGTTCTAGATCTCATTAAAGTACATACAAGTACCAAATTTCAAGTCAATAAGTCAAACGGTTCCAGAGTAAACGTGCAGTAAAAGTTACAGACAGACGACAGACCGACAGACAGACAGAAATTTTTTCGCTCAAACTTAAAATATTGACGTTTCATGACATTCTAAGCCTATTTGAACAATAATTTTGTTTTTAAATCTTTCTGTTGTTACTATACTTCCACTAGATGTGGAATGTGGAAGTAATTATATAACAGAAGCAATAATAAAAGGCTGGCTTACCAATGATATTATCTAAGAGGAAATTTAAAAATCTGTATTGGGTAAGTAATAATGTAGAGTATTATACTCTAAATTACTATATAAAACCAAAAAACGAATATGTAATAAAAATATTAGCGATGCAAAACTAAATTTCTATCAAAACCAAATAGTCAACTTATAAAACTAGGGAAATGGGGAATATAGTAAATCATAAGGCTAGGATTTTGCAGAGCGAGAGGGAAATATGCGTTTATTTTCGATTTATTCTAAATATTTAAAAAACTACACATAGTATAATCTTAAAACTGCTTTAGATACTTGCTATTGTTCTAACGCATACAACTATATATATTTTTTATTATACATTTCTGTTATATTTAAATATCGTAGTTTGTCAATGAAAATAGTTCCTAATTTCATTATTAAAGTATGGCATTTGACTATATACAAAATTAATGATAAAAACTATATATGGTTGTATCCCTTAGAGTCTCCGAATTACAGTTAATAAACACATTTAATAAACTCAAAAAAAAAGTTCATTTGGTAATGATGGTTTTAGCTTCCAATTGTTAAAAATAATTAAAGATTGTATCATACTACCCCCGAGTCATTTGATAAACTACTCAATTAAAAGTGGATTTTTTCCAAATATTTTAAAAAATTCGCACGTAGTTCCATTATTAAAATAGATAACTTTAGTTAGTTCTCTGTCTATAATAATGGAAAAGGTAATTTACGATATTTATTGAGAAATACCTTATTCTTACAAAATGCCAACATGGCTTCAGGAGTGGTAAATCAGTAGGGACTGCTAGCGTCAAGTTACTAGATACGATTAATAGCAATTTATAAAGGAAAATATGTGATACAATTCGACTTATCCAAGGCGTTTGATACTTTGTATGTGGATCTTTAACCTTGGTATACGGAGAAATATTCTGGAGTGGGTTCATTCATACTTAGTAAATCGTAGAATATTGTGGGGATTGGTACACGCTTATAAGAATTTAATGTACCCCTTACTTTTTAAATTATACGTTAACGATCTGCCAAACCATATAAAAAGTAGGTCAGTGACTATGTTGGCTGACGATAGCACCATAACTGTGGCAGACTCAAATATTGATATTATCCATAAAAAATTTAATAATGCAGTAAATGAATGACCGTAATAAACTTCGTTCAAAATAACTTGCATCAACTTTTACAATAGGTGTAACGGTTCAGTTTTTAGCCATTAATAAATTTCTATTAAAATCTTCTAAATTACATTGTTTTATATTTTTTATCAGTAAAATATCTAACTGCTTTCAAGGCACTTTAGACATTCCAGACTTACGTGGAAATAAATGAAACAAAAGTAAAAATATTGTTTTCGGTGCTTCAAATAAATTAAAAGTTTTCTCAAACGTTCAACTGTCAGTGTAAATTTTAAATTATTTATTTTTAGAACTTAACGACACACAACGAGAATTTCAAGAACTCGCACAAAAATTTGCAAGAGAAGACATTGTTCCTGCCGCAGCATACCATGACCGTACCGGAGAATACCCTACCGAATTGGTCAAAAAAGCATGGTCGGTGGGACTCATGAATACACACATCCCGGAGCACTGCGGTAAGTTTTACCAGCGATTTACCCATAGTTACTTACCTGGTTAGTTGTAACCGTTGCAGGTCACCGGTGACTGGTGAGGCAACTTGTTAAGGTAGCCGCCTATCACGGCTCAGGCTATCTTATTAACCCGTGACTTGGTAAAAAATCAATTTTCACCCCGTTAGGAAGATGTTGACTAATTTACCCCCCCCCCCCGCTAACTTCCTAAAAAAGAAGGAAAAAACTCTTGTTTGATTTTTTCACCCTCCGGAGGTAGTTCCACCTCTTTCAACCCAAACTATAGGGGTTGGAACTCTTGACAGACCATTGTGGAAACATTCATATACATTCTCACACCGTCACATATGCAAGAAAACCCGCGATGGTCCAGGCAATTATTTTCCCAAAAACCTTCATGAAAAAGTTTTTTTTTTAGCTTTTCAGAGGTGAAGTCCCACTTGGATCGCTCTGGGACCCCGCGCATCGTGTTCTACTTCGATTTCACTATGGGGTAATTTAACTGGACTACTATGTGACATGAAATTTGAATTTTTTTCACGAGCGCGCTTTAGCTGTATACGTGACAGGGCTACCAACACCATTTCCCAAAGTAGATGGATAAATGCATTTGTTTTAATTGCTGATATGATTCCTCATAGTTCAAAGCATGTCTGAGTATTTTTTTATAAAAAACTTATGGATTTTACGAATTTGCGAGCGATTCTCGACTCAGTAACAAAAGACAGACAGCTTAAACTTCATAACTGTACTCAAAAATACTTCATTTACTTTTCAAATATCATAAAGATCTCATGGATTTAGATTTGGTAGATGGCTACCTTAATTTGCTGCTCTCCACTATTAAAAAAGCTATATTTTTTCGGCAATTAAAACTAATATTTAAAAAAAAGTAAAAAAATAAGCATTACCCAGTAAACATTAATGTACCTTTACCTCTCTGAGAGGTAAGATTAATAGAACATCTTTATATAAAATATTTTACATAATTTTACATAGCATATACGTAAAATAATATCATATTTAAATCAACATATTAACTTAATTACTTATACACAAGTTTACATATTTGCTACATAATTTTACTTAAAAATGTTTACCTACTTCATTTTACGACATCGAAATTATGGAACGCGTCACACGCTCACGCAGCACGCCAGTGAAAAATGATGTAAAATCTAACGTTTGTGTTTTTTGATCATTTTTGTGAAAAATTGTGGAGATGATGTCTTTTAATAACTTTGATGCAGAACTGTGAACCATAAAGCGTTGTGACTTTTTTAAACATTATTTTATTTGGACGTTTTATTAGTGTAGAGGTTAGGTGCAAACATAAACATGCCCTCTTGTTTGCGAATTTGGTGTACATACCTTTGGAGGTGCACCATTTTCCAGTGAATGACCCAAAAGTAAGTTTGTGTTGTACCGTTTTTATAAAGATATTTATTTAAATGAAACGTAATCTTTTTATAGGTTAGAATTATTTCATGGGCAATCGTTATTCTCGACTGACAATTATATCATTACATGGATTTTGTTACCCAAAGGCTGTATGTTGGTGCTGTTCCCACATTATTAAGTTCAACCGAATCCAGCGTAAGAAGTTGTAATTCAAGGAAACCCAGATCTTAATAGTGACCAAAAGCTTTTGCGAAGTACTATGAATAGGTATGGTTATTGTTTACCGACATCTTAGAGCACCTACTTTGTGTTCGTTATTGTATTGTACATATATTTCAAGGTTTTGTATGTGTAAAGTAGGCTAATATTTTCCTGCAATTTTTCTTTTGTCCAAAATTGGCTTCAGCACGTCAAAATATTTCAGAAAAATATGATCAGAACCTTAGGACAAAACCATTGCCCCTTTTTAGGGGATAAAAGGGGTGGTAACCAAAAACTGATAAATTTTTTTTTAATATCAGAATCGGTTTCAACATGTTAAAAAACAGGATTAGATGGTTCTGATCAAAAGCGCAGCCCTTTTTTTTTGTTGTCTTGTGATTAATGATATTGCTTGTATCGCCATTAAAAAAATTAATTTGATCATTATAAAACTACGAAGAAAACTAGAATTGTCTGAACCTTTATGGTTAATTTTGTTGCAATAAATTAAGACAATTAAGATTTGTCATTATTAAAAATATGCTTCTGGTAGAATTAAATCATCTTGGTAAAGAACCCCGCACATTTTCTTATATCAAATGGCTCTCGGTGAATGCAATAGTATAATATAATTTAATATTTATACAAAAAAAGCTTAAGAAACAGTAACAAGTTCGAAAATTGAATCGTTGATTGTTTACTTTTCAGTGGCGTTAATTAACAATTTGTTTATATGACTGTTAAACAAACTACTTTTATCATGGGATTCTCACAAGATTGATGCACTCGTCTACAACTTATGCATGAAAAAAGTACTGCTTTACACACTTGTTGCATAAATAAGTAGGTATTTTAAAATTATTTAAAACAATTTTTTGGCAATTATTTAACAAATGCATTTTTTCACGCTTCACGGCGCCCAATTGGCGTAGAAAACCCCGATTTTTAAAATTGTTTCTTTTTTTGTGATCTTTTGAAGCATTCTAATAATTTTTAATTGTTTAATTCTGAGAAAAAAATTCCTTATAAAAAATTTAAAATGATTTTAAATAGTTTAAAAAAATTGTGTTAACATCACTGAAGAGTAGGAGAAAAATCTACATTCTAAAACAAATTGTTCCATGACTTGATGCACTTAAACAGTCAACGGTTCAATTTTCGACTTTGTTATTGTTTTTTTGGCGTTATAAACATTTCCACTTGAAATTTGGTGTGATGATTTAATGGGCTTATTTAGCATATTTTTGTATTACATTTTGCAAAAAATCTCCTAATTTTAGAGCGAAATTCAAAAAACCAGGATATTCTAAGATCTCTAGAGGCTTTAAAATTAATCAAGAATATAGACGCTGCGTGAAGTCATTCACTCCTAGTTGCATTTTCATTTCCCTTTTTTCGGCAGTTATATGCTGCATACTCTTATGGTGAAATACTCCAATAGTCCCCAAATCACCATCTCTGGCAGATTAGACAAATCTGATTTTAAATAGCTGGGTTTTAATAGTGTAAACTCAACTTTGAGGCAGACTTTCGGATTGAATGACAGCACTTTGAGCACATCGGTTCATGTTTAAAGCAGTATACTTCTGAAACTCATCGGATCGACCTCAAATTTTCCATTCCAATGGAAGTGTGTTTTCGTAAAGTTTTGTTAAAATATATACATTATTATTTAAACTATCATAAATTGTTTAATAACTTAATAAATTGATCAAAATAGTTTGCATCTAGTTTTCTTCACAATTTAGTAAAGGGATACAAGCTATATAACCAGATTTACTACACTATACAGGGTGCGCCACTTAAAACTCCCCAGACCTGTAACTTTTTTATTTTCGTAGCGATGACCATGTTGGGCACATCAACTTGTAGACATTTTTAAAGCCTTTAAATATCCATACAGAGTGATTAATTTTTTTTTTGAATGGTTAAGAGAGGAAACTTAATTTCTTTGAATATTTTTTTACCTCACCCTGTACATGGACTGTGTTATTGTTTTTTATAAAGGTTTTAATTAGCTTCAATTTATGTTATTAAAATAAAAAAAACTTAAAAAATAAAAAATTTGCAATTTCCTACTTAGTACATTTTAATAAGTTAGTTTAAAAAAAAAAAAAATTTAATTTTTTGTTACTGTTTTATTACGCTGAATATTGTTTGTGATATGTCTTTTACAGATAAAGCATAAAATTATTATTTACATTCCTTTCAAAGTAATTTAAAAAAAAAATTAGTTTGGAGTGTTTTTAATTCCTTTCTCTAAAACCAAAAAGAATTTCGAATATGACGTAATAATATAAATTGAAGCTAATTAAAACCTTTAAGTATAAGAAAACATTAACGCAGTTCATGTACAGGGTGACGTAAAAAAATATTCAAGGAAATTAAGATTTCTTTCTTAACAATTTTTTCATTTTAAATACTTTAAAAATATCTACAATTTGATGTGCCTTAAAAAATAAGAAAATTACAAGCCTGGGGAGTTTTAAATGGTGCACCCCGTATATGAAATAGACTAATATTTCAATTATTTTCACAGGTTGTGTAACTGATGTTCAAGTAGCAAATGTCAGAGTGACGAAGGCTGACCAAAGAACGAGTACAATCAGAAACGACCCGAGAAATGCTTAACACTTATTGTAGATACTTAGTTAACTTGAATATAGATTAGTTACACAAAAGACACTAGTATTAATCTCTCCTAAATCAACAGTTAATAAAATAAATTAAATGAAATTTGAGCTTTACTAGGATTGCAAGGCAAGGTAGGTAGGTGGGTATACATCATTGGAGAAGAAAAAATATCGTATAGCTGCTTTCTAAAGAACATATAGATGACAACGTCGAGGACAACGCCTAATGCCTGGTTTACCTACTGGGATATGCAGAGATTAAGATGGAATTGAAACTTTGTTGATACTAATTAACTTAGTTTAAACTGTCGTTCAGTTCGAGAATCTTTCCTAAGCTAATATATGTTGACAAATCAGACAACCATATGTTGCATTATATACTTTTTATCTCTTTTTGATGTAGCGTGTATTTGTTTTATATACCTACCATAATGTTCAAAATAGCACCCTATAGTACTTTTTAAATATTGATACTAGAGAACTGGATTCTTGGAGTTCAATATATGAATATAAATTCCTCATGAATTGTCCAGAAAAATTGATATTCTTTAGGAAATAACTGGAGGAGACATCAACTTTTATTTTTAAGTAGAATATCTCTGAACATTTTTAGAAAGTTAGATAGTTTTATATTTGAAATATAACCATTTTTTACAAAAATTCATTCAAAGTATAAAACTACTCGGCTCTCTAAATAAGGTATCCGACTTAAAAATAAAACTTGGTGTCAACTTCGGTAATTTTCTAAAGAAATATATTTTTCTGTATAACTATTCATATATCTAACTTTAAAAATCCAATTGTGTAGTATCAATATTTAAAAAGTGCTGGGATATGCTATTTTGAACATACGGTAGATAGATAAAATATATACATGCTACATCATAAAGAGATAAAAAGTATCTAAGTTACGTAGCGTAAGGTCACTATCAAGTGGTTGAATATACATATATGCTACATCATAAAGAGATAAAATTAGTTACGTATGCTTTACATAGCAAGTGGTTGAATATACATATACGCTACGTCATTTGTTCCATACCGTGAGGTCACAGTGTTACCTCTTCACTATGTAAAAATCATATGCACATGTTTACATAGCACGTTACTTCTGCGAAACTTAGTTTACGTAGCATTTACGTATATGCTATATATTTATGTTTGCCTGGTATAAACTTATTTTTTATGTTTAAAAATTATACAAAATTGTAAGAAAAGTTAATAAGATCGTTTACAGACAGTATACAGGCAATAACACATCTGGTCTAGTCGGCAACGCTTAGAGACGTTTTTAAGAATGCAAAAATAAATCGATACGAGAAATTATACCTACTAAAAAAAATCAAGTTCATAGTCATAGTCTTAAGGAAGCTTAATTCAACACAAATAATAACTATTTTTTGATAAATAATAAAAAAAATAACTATTTTTTGAGAGGGTCACCGATTCACGATCTTGAACACCCAGCATATTTTTTAAATTGCTACTATCCACCTTTGCGGCAATTAATAAAAAAAATAAATAAATAGTATTATTTGTATAGGTACTGGATTCATGCCATGCCGCACTTTTAACATTTTTATATAATTTGTGATATTCATATTAATTTTATGATCATTCTAGGTGGTATGAATCAAGGCATTTTTAACGGTGTACTCATTGCGGAGGCGTTGAATTGGGGCTGCTCAGGGATTGCAACTGCCATAGAATCATCAGGACTGGCAGTAAGTTTCATATGGGAGAACCCAAATTTTTGATTAACTGAAAACGATATATTTTTGTCTACCCTCGTCCACCCTCTTGCATTAACATTATCTTTATGAAAAGATAGATGTTATGTAACTACTTATGTACCATATTAAATATTGTATGGCATTAATTACACAAATCAAAGAACTATCCAATTATACCAAATAATAAAAATCATCAGATACTTTTACCTATTAGTGGGATCGGTACGTGTAACCATACGGTATTTAATGATAAAAATTATTCTATTAATATAGGTACTCCACAAGCCTTCTAGAATGATATTAGAGAGGAGTAAAAAAAAATTCCCTTAAGACAGAATTATCAAAATGGCAAACACTTAATATAAAAAACCGCTGCCCAAGGAATCACTACTTCCACATCCAGATTCTCTATTCAAGTCACTCACAACGAAAAAACTTTGTATGTGAAAATAATTGTTTATGGAACTTTAATAATATAATATTTGAAATCCTCTACCCCAAAAACCCATAAAACGATACCCCACATCGGTAGTGGGGTGGGGGTGGTGATAGGGGGGTGGTAGTGGGGGGTGGATGAAGTAAAAAAATATTTTGAGGTTTCTGGTTCCTGTACATAAACTAAATCACATTTTTTTTTTTTTCATCCCCTTTAATAAGGAGGTGGGGGTGGTAATGGGGGTGGCTAATGCCAAAAATTTTTTTGAGACCTTAGCTTCTCTTGTATATACTAAATACCAATTTCATGGACTCTTACCTGCTTGATTTACCCATTTTACCCAAATTTACCCCAATTTACCCCCCAACCCTTCGACGGAACAAGATGAAAATATAATCTAGTTCTAGATCTCGTTAAAGTACATATGTGTACCAAATTTCAAGTCAATATCTTATACGGTTCCAGAGTAAACGTGCGCACAAAAAAAGTTACAGACAGACAGACCGACAGACAGACAGACCGACAGACAGACAGACCGACAGAGACAGAAATTTTTTTTTCGCTCAAACTTAAAATCTCGACGTTTCATGACATTTTAAGCCTATTTGGACAATAAAAATTTTAAAAAATTTTTTTGTCGTTACTATACTTCCACTGGACGTGGAAGTAAAATAAGCGTTTCTCAATAATAAAAATAAGAGATTTTTTAATTTTTATTTTCAAAACATTAATAAAGAGTTTCAATTGTTACAACATACTTCAGTTTTGTGCCATTTGACTGAAGCCACTTTTTACATAGAATCAGACACGGGATCCTTTGTATTTGTAATACGTCGAGAACGAATGTGTTGTCCGATGTTCGTGACTACATCAGCAGCTGTAAATTTCTCAAGTACGTACTCAGCTAACAGTTTGACAAGTCCTTTTTTGTTTTGCGTATTGCGAAGAAAGTTTTTCCAATTTCTTTGGAATCTGTGTGGTTGATCTAACTTCGCAGCGTATGCCAAAACCTCTGATGTCACGTACTGAATTCTTGAGGCTATCCCAAACCAAATTCACTCTCTTTGAGGAAAAATCTTGAGAATATTTGACAATATGCTGAATAAATTCCTTGCTACAGTACAAAAGTCTGCGAGTTTCTTGGTAATAATAAATGGACAAGCGAAGCTAACATCATAAAACAAAGAACTGGTGGTACAATATAATATGGACTCGGTCTGAAATCAGTGAAACGGAAATTAAGGGGAAAGAGTTGTGGAGGTAACAACTTTACGTACACTCTGTATATATAATGTTCTAAGGGAAATGTTTTTTGACTTCCCTTTAAATATCGTTCCATATGACTTGTAGAATGCCCGTTTCTATCAGCAAATACCGTATAGGTACACTTTTGGATATTTGCCGACCCTACTATATTATTATGTTTGGTAGATATCAAAAAATCTTCTTGCAATTTTGTAGAAAATTAATCAGATTTTAAATGATTTAGCAAGCTCCTATAATCCAAACTGGCACCAAAGAGCAACAGAAAAAATATTTAGGAAGATTAATTGATGAACCCATCGTTGCAGTAAGTACCATTGGTTAAAAAATAAACAAACTTGACATTTGGATTTTTCCAATTTTAGGCCTACGCCGCGTCTGAACCAGGAGCAGGTTCAGATGTAAATGGTATCAAAACTAAAGCTGAGAAGAAAGGCGATGAATACATTTTGAACGGACAGAAAATGTGGATCACCAATGGCGGGATAGCGAACTGGTAAATCTCTGGCAATTCTTATGAACAGTTCCATTATGCTATTAACAGTTAATTTAGTTCTAGTTTCCAAATTATTATCATTCAACAATTTGTCCTTGTTATTTTTAAAGTTTTATCATCTACTGGGACATTAGTAAAGAGACTAACTACATCAAAACTAACCATCAGATGCGTATCATTAATATTATTTTCATAAATCTTTTCTATAAAGTGTCTGTCTATACGAGTTGGTATTTCTAGATAACAGATTGAGAATATTAAGTAAAAACTTTGCCAAATTATGGCATAGCGAATTAATTGAACTAACAGTAGGTCTTAAAGGAATATTTTGCTTATGTATTTTTGGCAAGTCATAAAAATGATGCGGTGTTAGCTTCCTTTGAACGAAGGCAGCTCACACTGCATCACAGTAAGTCATCTCATTTTTATGACTTGCCAAGAGTACAATAAAAAACACAGAACAGTTGTAGGTGCATAAACTTTCACTAAATTAGTCATTGTTGGCTTGTCGTTGGTCTTTAGGGAGACTTCAGATCGCTGACCTGGGTGTAATTAATAAAATCATTTTCTAAAAAGACAGCTTTTCACTTGATATAATAATAATTCAGTCATATATGGTAAAAAAAATGGTAAATCTTGGAATGAAAGATAATAAGCTATAAACTTGTATAAATCATTATTTTGGCATTTTCTAAGTTGGTTCAAGTCTCATAGAATCTCGTATACGCGAGTCAACATATTCAAGGTTTTTGTAAATATCTTGTTTTCTATGCTCTAAATGACATTTCGATTTGTTATAAAAGTTGTAGAGCATAAAATTCTCTACAAATGTTGTATTAAGCAATATTTTATACATTCAACCGTTCTTGAGATAGAGCGCGAAGTTTGGGGAGCGCTTAGCCGAATATGTAATATTGCAAGGTCAACTGTGCAATCCAATAAATAATACGATTTATAAAGTTAATTATGTATTAAAAATATTGTAAGTATGAAAAAACCTTGATTATTTACTATTTAACATATTATGTTAAAGAATATATATACTTGGGACAAAATGTAACCCTGGGAAATCAAAATAAAGATATGGAAATAGAGAGAAGGCATTGATTGGGATGGATAGCCTTCGGAAAATTAGCTTTCATTTTGAAAAATAAAAAGATACCTCAGCACTTGCAATCCAAAGTATTTGGCCAGTGTATTCTCCCCGTCATAACCTATGGAGCTCAAACGTGGACCCTCACAAAACAAATAGTAACGAAACTGGAAGTAACACATGGAAAGGACAATGATCGGTATCTCATTAAGACAAAGGAGAAGCAATGAATTGATCAGGCAGAGAACTAAAGTAACTGACATAACAAACAGAATAACACAGTTGAAATAAGACTATGCCGGACATATAGCTCGCATCAAGGACGACAGATGGAATGCTAAGATGCTTCAGTGGAGACCATGGGGGGAAGAAGAAATGGAGGTTGACCAACAACTCGATGGTACGATGACATCAAGAGAGTGGCAGGATAGGAACAGATGGAAAATATTAAGGGAAGCCTATGCTCAATACTGGGCGCAAACGGGCTGAAGAAGAAGATATTATGTTTATAGATACTTTTTTTTTTGTTAATTTTGTTATTAATAGCAAATATGCAACTTAATTTTCTTCTTCTTCATCATCGTCTTCTTCTTCCGGTCGCTTAACTTGAATTTCAAATTCATTATCATCATCCTCGTTGTCTGTTACATTTGACTCTAAAGCTTCAAGGATTTCAGGTACATATTCACTTTCTTCATCGAGATCATTTGGATAAAATGAAGCACTGAGGCATGCTTGTCCATTACAGTGACCACAAGCTGAAGAGCATTGCAACCCTGCGCTGCATCCGCAACGCGAACCACAACCATTCTTACAGCAAAATATTGTATTGAGCAGATCATCTGGTGCTGGTAGCAATAATGTTATTATCGGTTCCAGGATTTCATTTTGCAGTACCCAGCCCCATTCGTGGGGTTCTAAATCATTCCCTAACCAAGTTTGAATCTGGTAGTAGTTGCCAAGATACAGTTTTACAGTATTATTTATTGGATTTCACAGTTGACCTTGCGTTATGACATATACGGCTGAGCGCTCCCCACTCTTCGCGCTCTATCTCAAGAACGGTTGAATGTATAAAATATTGCTTGACACAATATTTGTAGAGAATTTTATGCTCTACAAATTTTATAATAAATCAAAATGTCATTTAGAGCATAGAAAACGAGATATTTACAAAAAATCGATTCTTGCGACCTTTGACCTTGAATATCTTGACTCGCATACACGAGATTCTATGAAACTTTTGAACCAACTTATAAAATGCCAAGTTATACAAGTTTACAGCTTATTATCTTTCATTCCGAAGTGGAATCCCTATATGACTGGACTGTTATTTTTTTAGAAGTAAATGACGCATGTCTATTTTCAGGTACTTTGTGGTTGCACGTACAAATCCAGATCCAAAGGCACCAGCAAGTAAAGCATTCACGGGATTCATTGTCGACCGAGACACACCTGGGGTAACACCTGGCAAGAAGGTAAATACGTTCAAAAATAATAAGGAGAAAAAAAATGTAATTTAAATGACTCTAAATGAAGTCGAAACATCACAGTAAAATATTAAGAAAATATAGACAAATAGTTATTTATAATTCAGGTCCAAATTCATGAAGGACTCATGAAGACGATCTAAAATAGTTCTGGGCCTATTATCAGGGTCGGCCTGCCCACTTCCCATTATGGAATACAAGCAAAATTTTTTTTTTTGTGTAAAGGAGATTCGAAAATAGTTTTTTCAATCTCTACCTTCAAAAGTTTTGCCATGAGAAGACTCATTGGGGAACCCACCTGTTGTCAAACTGGAAATAGTTTTCGATTAGGCTACATATGCATACTTCAAGGAGTCATTTTAAGAACAACTACTTGTTAATTGTCGTTGCTGAATGCATTAAAGAATGTCTATAATATTTCTCTTTAAGAACAACCATTTGTTCAATAAGGATGTACCATTAAAGCAGCTATCATTGCCATGCCATTTAATATTGGTCGAGAATTTCAATGATATGTCTGTTGAGATTATCTTCTATGCATATAGTTGAGTATGTTTTCCCCTAGAAAACTAAAAATCTTTTATTTTTAGGAAGACATGATGGGTCAGCGTGCTTCAAACACAGCTGGCGTTACATTCGAGGACGTTCGAGTACCAAAGGAAAATGTGCTCTTGGGAGAAGGGGCAGGATTTAAAATTGCTATGACAGCTTTCGATATAACTAGACCAGGAGTAAGTTAGAAAGTTAAACTGTAAACGTAACAATATAACTCTGTAGGGAGTTGGAAGCTTTGGTATGAAGCTGTGACTATCGCTCGGTGCTCGTTTCGTCAACGATGTCGGCATCATTTGGAGATGATTAAAGCTAAAGTACAACTAAAAATGTTCATATATTTGTACTAAAATAATTTAATGGTTGAAATAATTCAACCAATAGAGCAGAATATTTTTGATATGCTCTTTGACACCATTTATACCATTTTTATATTTTGCAATTTCTAAGCTTTCTAAAGCATCTAACTGCCTATTGTCACATATCAAATTAACATTAAACTGTTTATATCTACTATATGATTGCTATTAAAGACATATTGGGCAACAATAGACTTCAGTTCTTCCACTTCAATCCCTACCACCTCTTACTACAGTCTCAGCGAGGTAAAAACTGTATTTTCCTGTATAACCCGATTTTTTTTTTATAATTTTGCCATTCAATTTCGAGTTTTATAGGGTAATAAAGTTTTACTTCACTGAAAGGGTAGTTAGAGGAGGTAAGGGCTGAATGATTCAATCTTCGGTAATGTCGACATCATCATATACTTTACAATATAAATAAAACACATTTGTTGGCTATTAAATGTCGAATGATAATACGAAAATGCAGCTTTTACATCACTGGGAGGGTGGTAAGGGATGGTAGGGGGTGAATGATTCAACCTTCGGTAATGTCAACATCATCATGTACTTATAACTTTACGGCTACGAAATAAAAAAAAAATGTCTATTAACTGTTGATATATGAAAGAAAATTTCATTTTTGCTAAGTTTAGGGGGAGAAACGAGGTGGTAGAGGGAAACTGACACGATAGAAATTTCTTTTATGTCCAAAATTGGCCTCAGAATGTCAAAATACTTTAGAAAAGTTAGATCAGAATCTTAGGACAAGACTTTTTTTTTGTAGATCTTTGTGTTATTATTATTTATTTCATTTGTCTCCTCTTACAGGTGGCAGCTTGTGCAATAGGCATTGCACAAAGGTGTCTCGATGAAGCAACGAAGTACGCTTTGGAAAGAAAAACCTTCGGTACTACGATCAGTAACCACCAGGCTATAGCGTTTATACTGGCAGACATGGCCATCGGCATCGAAACAGCAAGGTTAGCATGCCTGAAATCGGCGTGGGAATTCGACAACGGAAAGAGGAATACTTACGTGGCATCTATTGCGAAATGTCACGCTTCGGAAGTAGCCAACAAATGTGCCTCAGATGCGGTGCAAGTGTTCGGAGGAGCCGGATTCAATAGAGAATATCCCGTGGAGAAATTGATGAGAGATGCTAAAATTACACAGATCTACGAGGGAACTACGCAGATTCAGAAGATAGTTATATCTCGTCATCTGCTACAAAACGCTGCTAAATAGGAAGATAGATTTTGTGTACCTCCTGTTCAGGCGTTATTTCTTATTTTTAAAATAAAAATTAAAAAAAGAGCTTTGATGTCTTTATATCCTTAGATTATCCATAGATAATCTGCAGACCACGCAAAAGTCCCTCGGTCATGAGATTTTCAATTTATATTTATCTAATTAGATAAAAAAAATGAGAACTTATATGGTGGGTGCTCAAATTTTGTACTAAGGTTTCTATACATTGATAGAAAGATATTTTCATCCTCTATCACATACTGAAGTTCCCACTTAATCCCGTGTACGGTGTAAGTACGCGTAAATCTCCATCTTGAAAAAATTGCGGAATTCGAACATTCAGATATCGGCCTGTATCTCACGACCCACTTGATCATTTGAACTCCTTTGTAATCAAAAGCTCATAAAGTGCTGAAAAAGAGAGGTCATTATGACTTACTTATCCGTTAAATATGCGATTCCCACCGAAGAAAAATAAAATTTGGTAGGTAATTGACGCTCCAACGAAGTTTCGGGATATACTTTTAGTAAAAAATAATTAATGGTAAAAATATGACGGAGGACAATATTTGGCAAGTAGTTAACACAATTGCCAAGGCGAAGGTCCTATTGTCGGTCTGTACTAGGGATTGCAATTTACCGGAAGTTTTAATAACTGGTAAATCGGTAAATAAAAATGTAAATAACCGGTTAACCGGTATTTACCGGTAATTTTTAGAATGAATGATTAGGGTGGCGAAAATGGCAATTGTCTTTTTCCATGCACAAAATTATCTTTTTTTTTATATATTAACTATTTAATGTCGGCCTATTTCCGCTACCAGGGCCTATCACCGACACCAGAAAACGAGCTACCCCCAACCTGGAAATTTTCTTTTCCCTTAAGAAGAGTAGGGATCTTTTACTTGCCTAACATTTAATAGACAAGGGACCGCCTGCTTTACATCCCCTCCGAAGGATGGTATATCCACTACGTAATCCTCGTCTGAAATTACGTAACTTCCGCGTATTCACTGATATACAAGTCGCTAGAAGGTGGGACGAGAACGCTGTATTTCCCAAGATGGGACCCCATCCAAGTACTAACCGCGCTCGACGTTGCTTCAACGGAATATCGACTGATATTCACATTGAAGTCGTCTCTACGCTCGCCCCACAAAATTAACAAAAAAACATTTTTATATACCTACATATATTTAATATAATGAACAAACGACACTTTTATCAAAAGGAAAAAATATAAATGAAATAAATTTAAATAAATAATAATTCTGTAAATAACAGAAATATCAACAAATAACAAAAATTATAAACATAAACTCAAATAGGGCATTTACTGAATACCTAATCTAAAAATACAATATTTTTTAAAAATAGCCCTTTACAAGGGTTAGTTCTTCAAAGCTACATCTCGTCCTGTGTTAGTCGTCTGATATTTGTGCTGTAGATGCCCTTCCTCAGTCGATATTGGTGGGTCGATAAGTTAATAAGAATTGGTAATAACCTACTTCTAAATGTATTCCACGGATATTTGCGGCAGTGAAATATTCAGTTTCCTGTCGCAAGATATTGTCAATGTCTCTCTGGTATTTCTTGGGGCTTGGTGTTTGGATTTTACTTTTTATAATATTATTTGTTTATTGTTAAAAGTGCTCAGTGTTGGGACAGTCTCTCTGTATTTAGTGAATACTAGTCACTGACATAAATAGAAACGTTGAATACGTGACATATCGTGAGTTCAGAATTTACCGAAATAACCGGTAAAAAATTAAAATAACCGGTAATTATCGTCATGTGTTTTTTGTCCTGATAACCGGTTAACCGGTATTGCAATCCCTAGTCTGTACATTTCCTTTTTGCCTACCTTGTCGTTCATATCCTCTATAACTATTTTGACATCATTTTTGTCTATATACTTGTTCTAGTTTATCACAAAATTCTTCTTTTTCTTGATCTGTTTTATCTTCTGTAGGGGCAGGTTCATTTATAAAACTATATTATTAAAATTAAAGAATGATGCACGTATTCTCTGTACGCATATCCTGTGATCTATGGCCTTAAAGCATATTACTAGGTTACTAATTCTTTTACTGACTACAAAGCCTACACCAAAAGTATGTTGAGTTTGATGGCAACTATAGTACCTACACAGTATTATAATTTTTCTGTAAAGTTCCTGTCTCCTTCCAGCGCATCTCGTATGGCTGTGATATCTATAATAATAATAATAGTCCTTTATTTAGCACTTTGCTATACATGTTCACAATAAAGTAAAATATATACACATATATAATTTTCGTTTGCCAGGTCGTCGACATATGGCCCGTCTGGTTTTCATTTCCTTAAGTCTCGTAATGTATGTTTTTTTTACAGTGTGGGGTTGTTGGCTCCATGACTAACCTTTAACGGAGGGCCAATTCTTCCTTCCTCGTCAGCCCTGACCACGCTTCCCACTAGGGTTGGTATCCAATCTTCCACAGGGTTACTCAGGTTCTCCAGGGTTCACCCGAGTAGTGGTTTACTACTCTTCGTGGAGGTGAGGACAGGAATTGAGTAGGAGAGGCTATGTGGCATTACCTGGATGCCATTCCATGTGGTACGCATGCACTACTCCATTGAATCAGGAGAGATATATATTCAATTATATATTATATATCCTCCAGAGATAGGGAGGCTTCTTATAATATGTTGGTATGATCATCAATATATAGAAAGTATATTAGTGTAAACTGAAAATGGGAGTCGGAATGTTGTTCAGAATTCGTTCACTAACACAATGATCCCGACTCCTTACTTCCACTATATAGAAAGAATGGTTATTTTCTTGTTTTTCATACTAAATGTTAGATACAGTAAGTGTATGAAAGAAGTTGACAAGTCGGTTCGTAAAAGGGAACTTCTTGTTGATATTCTGGCTTGGTCAGATTTAGATCTATGGTATATGGAAGGAACGAAAGGTTTCTTTAAAAGTTATCTGCTGAATACCCAAAATAATATTTTGGCGTACGAAAACAAACCTCCTTTTCATTGGTCATTATTTAAAAATCATTCCCTGCGATGTGCCATCTGCTGTAGCTGAGGCTCGAACTCAGTAGAGATAACATCGACTAAATGCGTTGTCTCACTAAACCGCGGTCCAGGCCGTTGCTACACCAGTCACGTTAACACCCTAAAAACGCCACTGTTAAGTTTCTTTTACCATTTGCCATTTGATTTTCCGTGAATCATTAACCATTTTATGTTTTCCTTTGAACTATGAGTTGATGTGGCCAAAAAATCATAAGATGTGAAGGAATATGTAGACCATGAGCTGCCAATATGAACCCCCCCCCCCCCCCCCCGTGGGAATTTATGACCAATATTTTATGCAGAAATTCTTTCCTTAGGTTTCCTTGGTTTTCCGGGAATATAGCTGGAAAATAAAATTATTAGTTACATATTTTTCCATTTCTTTTATTGTAAATATGAACCATATCTATTTACCAAAGTTACCAGTTCTGCACTTCCTGTAAGGTGCCTTATAGTCATTCCTAAACTCAGATGCTTTGACAATTTCCATTTACCATTAGTAATGCTATAGCATAAGTCCTGTGCATAGGAAATTCACTGTGCGTTTGACATTGTCATTCGCAACTTGCAGTGGTTTTCCGCTCGTTACATATGAAAGAAATTCACGTAGTAAATTAGGAGCCTTCGTTTCATCTGACGCCAGGAATTCGGCTGAAGGAGGCCAAGGCATTGCAGGTGAATTTTCGTATGTCTGCTGGACATGCCGTCTCAAAATCATTGCAGCCTCCAGCTTCAAATACAGCTTCTATGGCTTGTCCGGGTTCTATCCATGATGAGTACACAAGTTAACTTTAGCTGCCAAAATGATATATGATTGCCAAAATGGTTTTTTAATTTTTCTTTTAATTTATCAGTTTTATAATTTTCATTATAAAATTGTGGTGAACAATTATACTTCCTTGGACATAGTTCGTTAAATGTTCAAATGCTTCTTTGTGCGCCTTTTGCTGTGCAAGTGACTCAGGATGTCTTGTGTATTCCTTGCGACAGTGATTATGATAGTGCACCTCACAAGCTATATAATCTACCTCTTTCAGTTCACATAACAATTTTTCATGTGCTTTTGCTTCTGCAGCTTGTATAATGGACAATCCCGCGATTTCAGTAACACATTTGGTAGACAACTCGTACTTTTTTTTTTAAAGAAATCCATTTTCGATTCTTGTGGCAAAAAATGCAGCTATCGCTCGGAAATAGATTTCCTGTAGGAGCTGATCTGGAGCTTCGCAAAAATCAATTTAGTAATGAAAGTTAAATGGGAATATTAGGAGCAAAGAGTAAAGTTTTTTTGTGAAAAATAATTTTCTTCGTATTTCCGTGGTTCTCCATGTTTTTCCGGGATATGCTGTAATTGACAAGGGGCAAACAACTAAAACCTTAAAGTACATGGCAATACCAACAAATAAATATGTGTCAGAAATTCCCACGGGGGGTGTATACACTAACCTTCGCTCTAATGATGCTGGAAATTCGCTTTGGAGCTAGAATGTATCGTATCTTTGCCTCACAGTTTGTTTAAAAGGTTCTCATCAGTAGGGAGATACAGCAGACCTCTGATCGGCTTCAATCGTTCGCAGTTACTGTTCTGGGTCGCATATTACTGAAATCACCGACCAAAAGTCTTCATGATGCTGCTAAAATCTTTCTAATTAGAAATTATACTAATCAAATTATCGGCAGTAAATTGCCATTTAGCTGACAAGTTTTAAATAAGTTTATTCCTATTTCAGAGAAGTTAAAATGACAATTTGTAAAAGCGTTATGCTTATTATTTGCAAAGTAATATTATTTTGGATTGCAGTTGTCATGGGGGGGCATTTGAAAAAAAAAGTTTGTCAAGATCTCTGGCGAGGCCCGAGCTTAATGATTGGTGAATTAATGAGCGGGGGGAGAAATGTGAATATTTTGTCCAAGTCTCATAATTAATGAGTAAATATTGCGTTTACTGATTTAAACGGGCCCCGGTACCACGGTACCTACCCCTCCCACCTTGCGGGGGACCTGATCACTGCCTGTGTGTGTGTGTATGTGTGTGTATGTGTGTGTACTGGTTGAGTGGTGGCCAGGACGTTAATATAAATAGCCCTGTCAATGAACGTTCAATAAGGGGGTTTAAAGGGAAATGTCGAGATCACAATTTTTAACTTGAGGCCTGTGTTTGGACTATTTAGGAGGTAAAAATACCAAAAGTGGAAAGAAATTTTTTTCTACGATGATTATTAAAAATTTTTTTCAATTGATAATAAAGTTAGAATATAGTCAAAAGATATATAATTCATTACTGAACCATAACAGATACAAAAAAAATTAATAGAAATATTATTGTAGAAAATTTAGTCAGCTTTAATTTTGCATATAGCCACTTTTTCATTAGGCCGCCGTTGTCGAGATATGAGCGAAAAACCAAAAACCGGGACCTTCTTCGTGCCGCTTCTCAAGTCACCGAAGTAACTCCTTGAAAATTCAGAATGATTTTGTGTTAGGTAAAGAAAAATGATATGAAAGATTATTTTAGAACACCCTGTACATCAGGAGATATTCTGATTAAGTTTATTTAAAGTATAAATCCGCAATTCCCATTGAAGAAAATATACAATGAATTTTAACTAATACTCGGAGACATACTGATTAAACTTTATTACTTGTTAAGAAGGGCAATAAATCTACTGTCGGATTATATCAGTACGTGTACACTCAAAGTGAAACAATATTTTCGTAGCATAATGTGTGATAATATCATGACTGATATAATTTACTAGAAAATAAAAGAGATTCTGAGCAATGTGAGCAAGAAAAATTAAATGTAAAAAGAACTTCTTAAAAACAAACTTTTTTATTATTTAGGTGTACTAAAATGAAAAAGAAAAATAAAAAAAATTAAAGACTTTCTAAGTTGAAATAACACGAAGGTAATTATATGAGGCTAGTTTACTTAACAGAATTTATTTGGTCAACCCAAGATAAGTTAGAATCTATGTGTAGTCCAAGAAACTTCACCGTGGTTTGTTGTTGCAAACTCCTCTCATTCATTTTGACAAACAAATTGTAAATCTTTTTTGTAGAAAACAACATTAGATTAGTTTTAGATGATGTGACTCCATTGTTTGCAGACCACGTAATAAGCTTTCTATTACAATTATTTAAACGAGAAGTTAAATCAACGATATTATATGCCGAGACTGATGCAGAAAAATCATCCGCAAATAAGTTAGTCAAATTACTCTCAACGCTATTAACCAAACCATTTATAAATCAAATTATATTAATCAATCTCTGGGGTCGCTATTTTCTTTACATAGCTACTTTTTGAATATTAATTAATACTTTCTATGATAAAATTTTTATTAGGTCGACACTAGAGTCAATATTTTTTCTAATAAAAAAAATAGGTCAGGTCAAAGGAAGATTTCGTCAGCTTTAATCTTTAATATGAAATTATCTACTTTCTGTATAATGGTCCTTAATCTGGTCACGCTAATATACTACTTAGCAAAACACTTTAAAACACTCATCATTGGAGAACCAATCAAAGCAACTACTCTTCTAGCTAATACTGATGAAGCATTGAATTACATGATAGGATTCCTAGAATTTCAAGGCAAAAAACTGAAAATACTTAAATCATTTATTGAAATTCAGTCATTCACAACTCATTCTATTTCAACTCTAGAAAAGTTGCACAAGTTTTCTAGAACTTGTTACTTCTCATCAGTAGAGTATAGAAACATTCATTCATTATTTATAAGCCTATCCTTGATTTATTTTTACTATTAATAATTATTTGTTATTTATTAGCTTTCGTGGTAATTAGAGAATATTGGGAAGTGGCATTATTCACGAGGTGAGAACTCTATTTCTAAATATAAATTTTTAGGAATCCTATCATGTAATTCAATACTCAGTATTAGCTAGAAGAGTAGTTGTTTTGATTGGTTCTCTAATGATGAGTGTTTTTAAAGTGTATTCATAAGTAGTATATTAGTTTGACCAGATTAAGGTACTAAAATACACCATACCTAGGTACATTGTTTTTCAAGAATTTTCCGATTTATTAATCTAAGTTTACTTATTTTTTTGACTTTAAAATAACTCTATATAAAGTTAAATAACAATTAATAAATATTTCATGCATAATGTTACTTGAAATGCTTTGTTCTCATAAATACTGAAATATTAAGTTCATGATTTAGGTAAATAATATTTCGTACAGTATATAAATACATTTTAAAAAACGTTCTAAAACAGCAAAATCTTCACGCACAAAGTGTAACAGCTAGGGTGGAAATATAAACAAACAAAGTAGTACCGCAAACGATAAAGAACTCTATTGTAAATTAACGGTGTGCTACAAATCCATTGGTAAAGTAAACCTTATCGGACTTGAAGGAATTTTAATAGCGAACGCTAGCTAACAGGGTTCGTCGTAAGGGGATGACGTAAGCACGAAGCAGTTCCTTAATGTAAGATAACATAAGGAACTCGCGGGCATCGGAAATCATATAAAAACGCCGCTAAACTAGGTACAGGGATCAGTTGGCAGTATCAACTTTGGTAACCCTCTGGTCAAGAAGCCCTGAGACGAGAAGTTGTCTAATTAGAGCAACGCTTGTTTCTGTTAGTTAATTTTAAACTTTAAGAAAAATTTTATATAATCACGAGACGAGTTGTCTGAATAGACAACGCTCGATTCTTTTGCTCAACTCTTAATAAGGATTCATTTTCTCATATAGGCACGAGACGAGTTGTCTGAAAAGACAACGCTCGTTTTTTTTGTATTCAAGTCGAAACTGTAAAAAAAGGGGGATTTAAATTAGTATTTGCAAAGAAACTAGAAGTTTATTTTTTTATCCAAATTTAATTATCCGTCGGTACTCGGACAATGGACGGTGTAGAAAATAATCACGAAGACATACAAGGTACAGGAGGAGAGAATCCTGCTAATCTTACCGTGTACACAGGTAGAGGTAATGTAACAAATAAATTATCGCAAAATGGCCAATTAACTTTAATTTGTTTATTCATTGCTCTCGAAGTTTCCACAAATTCTTGGCTACGCAAATTACATTCTTACAATTCACGACTTTATATTAAACCACCCCAACGTAATACTATCGGTTACTGTGATACCATGATGGCAATATTAATTGAGGGTAATTAGTTACTTCTATTTAATTACTTATAGTAATTTGTTCTTCTTAATTTAGGGCACACTATTTGAATAAGATAAATTTAATTAAGCGTAATTATTTTGTCTTTTATTTTTCTGATTAATTTTGATAAAGACTACGTGGGGAGAATCTATTTATATTGTACCAATCAAACTGTGAAATGGTCGACACATGCAAACAAACTTCTTTGGTCACTAACCTTTTGGACCGCGATCAGCTGTGTTAGACATTATCCTTCCGATAATGTAATAATAGTTCTTAGGAGGAGAAACTACTTTTTAAAAAAGTAAAATTAACTTTTTGAACAGGATTTATTAATTCACTACACATAAAATGGCTTCATACATGTGTAGTGTACAACAGTTATGATACAACTGAATAGAAAATGAATATTATAATAAACGATAAACGTGGTTATCAAGTCAGCCGGGAAGTGCTGACTTAGTAACTTTATAATTGTGTGCCACTAAGTCACGTACATAATGCCTCCCTCCTAAGACGAAAAAACAGGGGATGAAGTTTTTTCGGCGTCATCAGATAGGTCACTTAGGTGCACATCCGTTTTTGCTTTTACATGTTTACTGTTTTTATTTCTAAAAGCAAGGGAAGAGTATATTTTTTGCTTATTGACATACAAACTTTTGCAAAGAAATATCAATACAAATATAACTACTATACCTAAGCAAATATAAAGAATTAAATTGTCATTGTCACTTTTCGTGTTAAATGTTTTTAATTGATGTAGGTGTGTCCGTTCAGCTACTTGTTGTAGGCTCGAAAGCTTGTCAATGTTGATATGTTGTAAAGGGGTTGCTTCGACGCTGTCCAAGTCGGGGTTGATCATATGGATAGGTAGTATCTCGAGAGGTGTCTCCGGTGTAAAGCCGATAGAGTTCCTATACGTGTACCCGTGGATTGTTACGCTGCATTTCTTGGGTATGTAGACGAGATGGGGTTCTTGTATGGTAATGAATCCATGTTCGTTACATTTTTTTTCTATGGTAATATTTCTCACCGGTATCGCTACTAGATAGCCGTTGTTAATTTGTTCCACTATATCTTTTTCTAGGTTGACGGTTAACGTGCTGCATGACATTGGGGTTGATCCCAAGAGTGCGTCTGGTATGCAGTCTTGTTTAGATATTTGCTGTTCTATGTGGTAGATACAGAGTCCCTCCACTCTTAGGCATGCTGCATCCTCGTAGTGATGATATGTCGAGTTCGTTATTATGTAGGGTTTCAGGGGGATGATAGTTTGGTTATGGATTGGTATAGGGTAAAGGTGATAATAGTTGTAAATACTTTCTCTGAGTACCGGAAAGTGAAAGACAAAACAGATCAATTGATTGCTGTAGTAAATCTCAGCTTTAATAAGTGCGTAAAAACTTTGTATGTTTGTGAAGTTATATAGACCACTGGGGTATAGTTCCTTCATACGGTTTATTAGATCTTTTAATTCATTGATTGGTAATGAACTTGTATGAACGGATTCTAATTGTGCAAACAAAATGCTATTTTGAATATTATCTAGTATATTTATCAGCGACATGCAATCTATAATCATTATGTCTAAAATGTTCTGAATTTTGATAAACAGTGTAAATTTGTTTAGATTCTGCTCAATAGCTTTTACCCTATGATATAGCTCATTTTGATTATTTATTATTTTTTTCAAAGTATCTACCGTTTCATTCATAAATTGTTTGGTAATAGTTAGGTAATTTTCGAGATCGTGGTAAATGTCTTGTTGGTTCGATTCAAGAGTTGATATGGCGTCATCGTAGCGTTCGGCGTCTTCGGAGTCTAGTGTACCGAATGCCCATTTAGATGCTTTCCCTACGATATTTGCGAGTCCGCGTTTTTGACGTGAATTACTCAGGGGTCTAATATTCTCGAATTTTGTTTTGGTTTGCTTTAATAAGTATTTTAGGTGGGAATGGACGTTATGCAACTGAGGGTATAATTCGTCTTTTTTATTTATCAATGGAATGATTAGTTCTGAATTGATTTCTAAATTTTTTATGGGGTTAATGAAATGGTCTAAGTTTAAGTATTTGATAAAGGAATGTTTTTGCATTGTTACCCGGGCGTTGCCCAAGGAGAATGGAAGTATGGGGTTACTTAGTTTTTCCAGTTTTATCTGAGCTGTCCCCAGGTTCATCAGGATAATTATCCAGATTAATGATGTCAGCGTCATCTGAAACAGATGGATTTGTTTGAGTTATTTTTCGTTGTGGTTTTAACCCATGTTTGTGGTATGTCCCTTTATTTGTTTCTATTTTTTCTTTGGCGTCCAGTTCTACTGTTAATTCTCTATATCGAGGTGCAAGTTTACTACGAGGGGCGAGTTTAAAGTATACTTTTTCACCGGGTTGTTTAGTGGCTGGTTCAGAACGAGTTTGATTTATATTCGTCAAGTCTTTTGCTCGTTCGTTTTGTATTTTAACTAGTTCGTTAATAACATGGGCGTTTTCTTTATGTTTGTATAAATATTGATTAATGATTAGTCTGTCTGTAAGTTCGAGTGGCGTTCTAATGTCTGGGTTGAATTTTATTATTTGGAAGGGCGTAAAGCCGGTGGTACTATGTATAGTATTGTTGTAACCGAGAATAGCATAGCTCATTAATTTGTCGAGGGGTTCGTCCTTTTTAAATTTGTCTTTTAATATTCTCATTTCTTCCAGGAGAGTGGAATGAAATCGTTCGGTGGGAGAGTTGCTATTGGGGTTTTTTACTGTTATATAGTGTAAGGCAATGTTGTGAACTTTACAAAATTCCTCGAATAGGCTATTTTTAAATTCGGATCCTTGGTCACTTGTTATTTTATTGGGGATTCCGAAATGCGTCATATATTTCAATAGATTGTCACAAATATGATTAGCTGCTAGGGTGATTTCATAAGCTTGTCCATAACGGCTAAAACTATCGATTATAGTGAGAAATTTGATATTATTTATTTGAAATGTGTCTATATAGAGATGTTCAAAGGGCTTATGGCCGATGGGTGTAGGTTGAAATTTTAAGTGATCAGGCCTGCGCTCATATTTGGATTTTTGGCATATTACGCAGACGTTTATGTAATCCCTAACGTCTTCGTTTAAACGCGGCCAAAAATAGTTTTGTCGTAAGGCTTTTATTGTTTCTGAAATTCCTCGGTGAACTGTTTTATTTTCGTGATGGTATTTTATGTACGAAATTTGTTTCTCTTTATTTTTTTCGTCTAGTACGTAATTATTAGTTTGTACGAGTAGATAGCTAGCATGTTGGAAGTGTTTTTGCAAAATGCTAATAATCTTTTGAATATATTGAGGTTCTATTATTATCCCATGTGTAGTTCGGGGTTTGATATAATTTTTAAAGAATTCTACTACTTCCTTTTCAAATTGTTCTGGGTCTCGGTAGGGTAAAGTTACCTCGTATCGATTTTTTTTATTGAATGGTTTTGAGTTTCTTACATGTGTGCGTGTGGTATTGGTGCTTACCGCCATTATTATTTGATTTTGGAATTTATTTATAGGGTCTTCTGAGATGGGAATCTCAAATATCGGGTTTTCGCGGGCTGAATGAACGGTTTCGTTACTGCTAGGGATATTCGGTGCACGTATTTGGGTATTCGTACGTATAATGATTTTGGGTTCCAGGGGTGTAACTTTTGGAATTGGTGGTTGGATTAGGTCATTAGGTGACACTTCTGTGTCGGATGTAGCGTCTAATGTAATAAGGTCGTCAAGGGTTAATTCAGGAAAATCGGTTTGAATCTTGTCGCCATCGGTTTTATCTATGTTGCCTATAACCGATTGATTCTCATTATCGATAGGGTGAATTTCGACGCGGGAAAGGGCGTCAGCCACTTTATTTTCTTTGCCTTTACGGTAAACGGTATTATAGTCATACTCCATTAATTTGAGTCTCCAGCGCATAAGGAGACTATTAGGTTCCTTTAAATTTTGTAACCACTCCAGCGGTTTGTGATCGGTAATTATGGTGAACTTACGGCCGAAAAGGTATGGTCTGAAATACTTTGTAAAATTTACTGCGCTAAGGAGCTCTTTTTCTATTGTACTATAGTTTATCTCTGCAGAATTTAGGGTGCGAGATGCGTACGCTACTGGTTTATCGTTGCCAATAGGGCCCTGCGATAATACGGCGCCTATAGCAAAGTTGCTAGCGTCAGTTGTTAAAATAAATGGCTTGCTAAAGTCCGGGAATTGTAGTAAGGGTTGATTTGTCAGGATGTCCTTACATAAGTTAAAAGATTTTAAAAATTCCGTGTCATGCGTTATTTTCTCATTCTTTTTCAGACATTTGGTTAAAGGTTTCGTTATTTTCGCGAAATCTTTAATGAATTTTCGATAAAACCCTAACAGTCCGAGGAATGATTTGATTTCCTTCGCGGTTCTTGGTATCGGGAATTGTTGTATCGCTCGGATCTTGTTTGGGTTCGGCTTTATGCCATTGGGAGTAATTATGTGGCCTAAAAATTCTACGTTCTGTCTCAGAAACTCGGATTTGTCCAATTGAATTTTTAATTTTGCTTCGCGTAATTTAAGAAAGACTTGTCGTAAGTTCGCAATATGCTCTTGCAGTGAAGTACTAAAAATAATTATGTCGTCCATATAGACCAAACATATTTTATTTTGAATGTCTCTCAGTACGAAATCCATGACCCTCTGAAAGGTCGCCGGCGCGTTTTTCAAACCAAAAGGCATTCTTAGGTATTCAAAGTGCCCGTTCTCTACATTAAAAGCTGTTTTTTGTATGCTTTCTTCCGACATCTCGATTTGGTGGAAACCGCTGGTTAGATCGAGTGTAGTAAAATAGTTACATTTACCTAATTTGTCCAATATGTCATCGATATTAGGTATTGGATACCTATCATCAACTGTTTTGTCGTTTAACCTGCGGTAGTCGACTACAATACGCCACTTACGTTTGCCCGAGGCGTCTGCCTTTTTTGGAACGACCCATATGGGACTTGACCAGGGTGATTGACTAGGCCTAATTATCCCATCATCTAGCATTTTATTTATTTGATTTCGAACTTCCTCCTTGTGACAGTGAGGAAACCTATAAGATTTTACATGTACTGGTATTTCGTCCGTAGTTTTTATTGTATGCTTTATTTTATTCGTGAATGAAAGTTGCTGGTTTTCTAGGTGAAATATATCGGAAAAGTTATCAATTAATTTTAAAATTGCTTGTCTTTCTTCGGGATTCATGTGGTCAGTTCTAATAAGATCTTTAAGAGTTTTCGTGGGACTCGAGTGTGGTTCCGTAATTTGAGAGTGAAATTCAGGTAAAATGTTTTCTATATTATATGTCTCAAAGTCATCGCTCTCATATGGTGTTACTTTAAAAGGTTCGGTAATTGTAATGCATTGTGTCTCATCCGTATTATTTTGAATTTCAAATCTAGCCTTAAAATTGTTAGCGGTAGTTAAGGTTTCTGGTATAAACAAGTCAAATATTTTTTGCTCTGGCACGATAATATCTCCATGCCGATGTGATACATAAAACAACCGATTTATTGATTGATGAGGTGGTATTTCCACCGTAATGTGGTTTTGTGTATGGTGTTCACGGTATAGAAAAGGAATTTGGATTTTCTCATTATATAGAATTTGGTTTTCAAAGTCCATCTGAAGTTTTAATTTTCTAAGTTCATCAAGTCCGATAATACCATCGAAATAGTCTGAGAATGGGTAAAGGGTAAATTCTATCTCTTGCTTTGTTTGTAGTTCTTTGAAAGCTGGTATACGGGCTTTATAGGTTGCTTCACGCGCTTGGCCGATTGATTGTAATAGCGATGGAGCTTTATAAATGAAATTTGGGAAATAATTTTCAGCGACTATAGGTCTTAGCATCGAAACGTTGCATCCAGTGTCAATTAATAATTTTAGATTGGGATTTGAAGTTTGAATGTAGGGAAGCGCGTTTATGTAGGCGTTAAATGTTATCTCTGACTGTCTGTCTGGTCGTCCTGTTGAAAATTTTCATTTTCAATGTCTTGTTGGTAATTCGCCTGCTGCTCTACGTAATATTCGTGTTCTAAGGGATTTATCATATTATTTTCAGGGTTAAAAGATGTTTCGTCAGTTAGCTGATAGTTTTGCGATTCATCATAAACAACTTCCGGTTCGTCGCTTATGGCATTCAGTTCCTGTACAGCGTACTTTGGTACAGGGGTTTGTTTAACCCAAGGGAACTGTTGTCTCACTTGATTTGGGGTAAGCCTAGGTTGCGCGAAATTTTGATTATTATTCGTAAATGATTGTCTAGTCTGAATGGACATTGGTTGTGGTTGGCTAAAATTTTGTCTTTGAGGGTTTGGTTTAAACACATTTACATTTCGCTGTTGTCCGAATGTTTGTGCATTTGTTGGAAAATGTTGTTTTATTACTCGGGGTTGAACGGGTATTGGTTGACTTGGAAAATTCGGTTTTTGGAAATAATTTTGGCTTTGGTATTGAGGCACAAACACATTTTGTGGTTGATGGTTCTGTTTTTGGAAAAAGGGTGGTATTTTATTGAAAGATTTATTTGCGTTAAAGTTAAATGACGGATTAAAACTTGGTCCTGGTTGTGGTGCAATACTTTTTGACACGTTTTGGGCTTGATGTTGTGACTGCGTAAAATTCTCGTTTTCTATAAAAAGATTAATGGCCTCTTCTAGCTTCGTTGGATTTCTCGATCTAATGAAATCACAGTCTCTAATGGTTAAGTTTCTAAGAAAAACTTTTAAACTTTGTGACTCGTATTGTTTAACATAAATTTTCTTTTGTTCTTCCGTGATTTCTGTAATTGGTATTGAATTTAGTTTAAAACATAATTTACTGCGAGCAGTTTGTATTCGTCTAGAAAATTCTAACGGATTTTCATTTTTCATTAGAGCCATAGTAAAAAGTTGTTGTTCAAGAACGTCTATTGACCTATTATCTCCAAAGCTTTGTCTCAAAAATGGTTTAATTAACGGCCATGTATTTAGCTCTACTCTGGAACCTAGCATCATACGAGCGCGGTCCTTAAGTTTTCCGAAAATAACTCGTTCGACAACTTTATTTAGGGCGACATCATTGGTATGGTAAAGTTCGTAGAACTCGTCTACAGCATTAATAAAAGGCTCTAGTTCGATTTCGGATCCATCATATGTTTGAATGGAATCGGCATATAATTTGAAAATGCTAGGATTTATTTCTGGCATTGTTGTTGTTTGAGCAGTATTTAAATTATTTACACTTAATGAGTTAAATGAATTATTTAGTTCGTCGATGTCGCTCATAAAATTAGATAATTATAATAATTTTTGAAGTTTTTTAATTATAAGTATTTTGCAACCTACTAGTTAAATACGACAAAATATTATAGGCAATATAGCACTTTATATTCTAACGTGGTGCGGTTGGAATCTGATTTTCTCTATTAGCAAAGCGCAAATATAAATCAAAATGTTATTACGAAATTATTAAAAATATACGTATTCTGTATGGTAGTGCAATAGGCAATTTAAAATTATTAAAACAAAATTAACTTTCTTACAACTAGTTTCGACTCAGATCTGTATAATACAAATTTGAGGAGTAGGAAACAAAGGAATAAACTCGACTTACTTTGATAGTGGGTTTCGTCTTATCCTTTGGAGTTGATCGCTGCTGTGGGGTTCGCTAATAATCCTTTCGCACTTTCACTCCTTGCAAATCTACTCAATTCAACTTGCAATAGGTCTTTATGTCGTTTTTCCTTGATGGAAAATTTGCACAATGCACTGTCCGACACGTAAAGTTCTTTTAAGTCTAAAGAAATCGAAATTTCACGTCGATTTCTGCACGATGCACGAACCGACGGACTTAATCCTACCGACTGCGCCAATAATAGTTCTTAGGAGGAGAAACTACTTTTTAAAAAAGTAAAATTAACTTTTTGAACAGGATTTATTAATTCACTACACATAAAATGGCTTCATACATGTGTAGTGTACAACAGTTATGATACAACTGAATAGAAAATGAATATTATAATAAACGATAAACGTGGTTATCAAGTCAGCCGGGAAGTGCTGACTTAGTAACTTTATAATTGTGTGCCACTAAGTCACGTACATAATGATGTCCACCCCTCTGGACACTTCGGTGTTGAATTTTATGAGCCATCGGTGGTTAACCTACTTTGTTGGCTTTTAAGTGTTCGACGCAGGGGTATTGTAAATAAGGATGCTATGTAACAACAATAAGGTTTGACGGTAGCTCTTTTCTCAAAGTAATGGATTCGGTTATTGTCCGAATGCCGAACACAAGATTTTATTGATGGTGTTATCAATTTTTATAAAATAAATAACTACGAAGCGTATTATCGGGCATAGACAACCAGTTTTGTCTACCCCGCCAGCGAATACGCAAAGGTCCCTGCTGGCCTATCTACCTACACACCTCCCTGTTGGGGTGTGTGTGCGACGTATCATCGAAAATTGTAAATACCATCACATAGATTTTTGTGTATGTTTTGTTGGTCAATGTTGCGGGAAATTTCCCGGAGCCTACTGTGAAACTTTATGTTGACCGAACACAAACTTAAAGTTTTCAGAGATGAAACATTACTGTTTGTTTGCAGATTTGTGCTGATCATTTCAGAGTCGTAAGTGGCAATGCTCCCTACGCACTCTTTATCTTTACTTTTATTAGAACGATTTGTCCCAATAATAATTATACATATATACATATATATACATATATACGTAGACATACATTTTACTATAATCGAGGCTGTTGCCCCAACTTATGTTCATATCGTACAAAATAAACGTATTAAAACGTTTTCTGTGTTTTCCTTCCATATTTTACTTTCTCAGGAATAAATGAGATTAAATAAGACTATAATTCTTTAAACAAATAAAACAAGTACTAATAAAATTTGTAATTACAGTGAAATCAGTCTTAAATAAAATGTAGAACAAATAAAAGGGTACACAGGTAAAAGTTAACATTAAACGAGATTTTCCAAATAATATAATAATAACAATAATCATATTTCAAGCAGTAAATAGGAACAAGTAATATCAAACTTTATAAAAAAGAATCTGTTTTCAATATTATTACTATCACAACGTAAATTTGGGTCCTAACTTTAAAAATCTAGACGTAAACTGCCAAGTTTGTGTGTTTTTCTGTCTGAACAAAAAAGAGAAAGATAAATACACGACTGGGGTGTGTTAGGGGTGTTTTAGTACCAATATACAGAAACTAGATAATTTCATATTAATTAAAACAGTGTGAATGACTGAATTTAGATAAATGGTTAAAGTATTTTCAATATATTTTTCTGCTTTAAAATGCTAGGAATCCTATCATGTAATTCAATACTTCGTCAGTATTAGTTAGAAGAGTAGTTGTTTTGATTGTTTTTCTAATAATGAGTGTTTTAAAGTATTTACCTAACTAGTATATTAGCGTTGTTGCACTAATCTGGGCAACAATATACACAAAGTAGGTAGTTTCATAATAAATAAAAACATGTGTAAGTTGTAATTTGGTTAATACCAAAATAATATTCTCTAATCTTAAGTGTGTCACACTATATATTAAAAACATTTCTTACTTCTCACCACCTGCTCGTTGCGTCGATCAGTTTTGGAGAGGTTTTGTCCAATTTATCACTGAAACTACGTATTTCAAATCATCACTTAAAATCATATCAAACCACATTATTAAATAAAAACTGTATTGAACAATGAACCGGCTTATAAAAATGCGTGTAAGCAGCACTACGCCATCTAGCGGCAGCGCTACGAGCTGCCGCGGCTTATGGTCATAAGAAGAACATGCGGATTTACACATACCGCGTTTCAACACCAAAATAACTTGAAATATTTTTAATAGGTGGGTCCGAGGGTGGGTCTCAAAATGTGGATGTTGAAGAACAACGTATTCTTCAATTTAATTTATAAAAAAATGCGGATATAAAATCGTAGTCGGGGGCATCGAAAAATTAAACGTTAGTTGCTCGCTCAACATATAGTTGTAAATAACAGCCCATTAACAATCGACGTCATATCGACAGGGTCGCACAAACGAAAAGGTACCGAAGAGCAGCAATCTGCAACTGATCGAACAAAAATATATCACAGCTACCTTAAATGCAAAAATATCGTGAACAGATAATAGTATCTTGGGGCGTAGACACAAAGATAACAACGCCAACATAGCGAATAAAACACCAATTGGACTGTTATCATCCATAAAACATTCTAGTTCTTAAGAGGAGGGGCTAATTTCATTTCATAAGTTGTTCATAGATATAGATATACCCATTTTGACATATTTTCGACCGAAATCGAAAGTTTTGCAATGCAAATTGCTTGGATTGGTACGTTTTTCGATAAGTTCTATCTCGATGTAAATCGGCTAAGCAAATAGTGAAACTCAAAACCCGATAATTTTTTTTTAAACAAGTTACATATATATAGATAACTAGTGATATGTAAAATTAAATTTGATAATACTGAATATTGACATACGGCCTTCATTAACGTGAAGAGCTGGATTATTAGCTGTTTCTGCTAAATTAATTATTGTTTAAATTGTCTGTAACTTGAGCCAAGAGTCAACTTGTTTACGAGAATATGTTTAATTACAATGACAATATTAATCCAAATGGGTTCAAGCTAAAGCCATTTAATCAGAAGTTTAGACTTAGTTCCAGATAAAATTTTTGGATGATTGTTATCCTTTCTCATGATCGTCACGTGCTTTTTCATTTAATATTTATTAATAAAAGAATCAATTATTTGTTATAAACATTCGTATTCACTTGTAAATTCAATACACAAATGCTGAATTACTGTTTAAATTGATGCATTTTTTCACTTCAATATATATTTAATTAATATATAAATGATACAATGACTAAACCTGGAACAAATACAGTCAAAATGCGTGTATCTGAAACTGAAATTCTTTTGATCGGTTATAAATGTATTTTTTTTTAAAGTTGACACGAACGCTTCTCGCTTAAGGACTTGTCAACGCCCTTAATTTTCTTGTACAAACTGGGTAAGGCTTCAATGAGAACAACATGGAGTTAGACAATAGGGCCGATGCATTATTGTAAATAATATATCAAAATTTTTACTTCAGTCTTGCTCAGAAAGGTATTTATACAGGGTGATTCGTGAGGAGAAGGTAGCACTTTACCAAAAAACAGAGAATATTGAGGTGATCTTAAATCCCCATACAGTAATGGCTGAAGCGGGTGTTTTATATTTTTTAGAGGAATTTTCTTTTCGCCATATATCTGTAATGCGTAAACGGAATTCAATGAAATTTTGTATTTTGGTTACAATAGTCATTCACCAGCAAATGCCTGGGATTTTTTGATTGATTGATTGATTTACCAGCGTGCGGTAGGCATTGCTGCCACTCCCAGGTATACAGCTGGGCCTGCTACGTCCACGCTGGGTTGGACTAAGGTCATGCTTGTTGCCAGCAGCAAGAGCCACATGGCGCATGGTAAAGGAATGTGAGATGGGAGGTATTTGTGAGATGCGTTACCGCATTGTGTCGTGAGGGAGCGTTTAAGCTCCCTTTTTTGTGTGTTTGGTTCTGGACTTCTGCCTATTCTGACTCTTCTTGTGAAATATGTTGCCGTGTTGTGTCGTAATATGGAGTGTTTTTGCTCCTCTTTTTGCGTTTTTGCTTCTTCGAATCTTCTTTTTTCTGAGTCTTCTGATTCCCCGGTTTCCAATTGTGGTAGAGTATATATCCTTGCGATTTGTTAGTGGTGTTCATTTCTTGATCCTGATCCTTTCAATTGTCGTTCTCCACTGTAGCATGGTCTCCCTATTTTTAGTTTATAGGGGTTTATGGGTATATTTCTATTATGTTGATGTTTTGTGTTGCTGTTTTCGTCTTGTTGTTTTAGTTGGACGATGCCCTTTCTGCTCTTCTCAAAAACTTCTTCTGTTGACTTTTGTTGTTGCCGCGTTTTTGACTTCATATAAAATCGTTGTCCGCATGACGGCTACGTAAATACATTTGGTAAGGTCCCATGATAGTTTATTTTTCTCAATGAACGGTATGTTACCCTTGTGCCGTTTTGATTCTCTCCTTTACTGTTTCTCTCCGCTCCCGCTGGTTCGTCCGGTCTCTTCCTAGGTACTTCAATTTGTTCGGTATTCTTAGGGAATATTCATCTATTTTGTGTTCCTCTCCGCTCTCCAACTCTTCTTCTTCTTCTACATCGATTAGGAGATTATCGACGTATGTGTGTGTTTTCTTAGACATCACCATTTTTCTGAAAGAAACCTTCACTAGGCATACCTCCGCTGAAGTGATGTACGAACTCAGCCCTGACGCAGTATATCAACAATACCTCATTGATTATTTCGAGTTTAATTTTAATTATTATCACTACCGTGATTTCTAGCATTTATTCCTTGGATGGTGGCTTATTGAAGGGTCTTCTTGTATTAATTTGATTCATTCATGTTTTGCTTTCTCTTCTTACTCCAGTTTATCTCCACTGTTGCCATGGTATACCTCTTCTCGTGCATGTGTTATCATTTTTTCTGTATGCCCCCCTGCCGCCGCTTTACTGCCCCTAACTCGTTCCTCCGTTTCTTTGATTTTGTGGTCCTATGTTCTGTATTCGATTCATCATTCTTGTGTATAGATACCATTTCCTGAGAAAAACTATGCATTTTCATTGAACTGCAAGAAATTCAGCCCCCGGCGTATTAAGCCAATAGTACGCCACTGATCAGATTGTCCATTTATTACTCAAGTCAACGCTTGTTTATCTAAGAAACTCTGTTTTTTTTAAGGAATAACACCATTATTGCCTTGCTATAAATTTACGGTGACAGCCGTCGATGGTTTCATAATCACTTCTCATACTTTCGAAGAAAGTCGTTTGAATCAGCCCCTCACCAGTTTATTACAGCATTTATGATGCAGAATGCAACACCACAAAAACACATTCTTTTTAATACAAATACAAATTATGTACGTAATTAATCACTAATTGCACCTCCCAAATATGTATTATTCCTCAAACCTGTCGCTTACTTGACAAAAAAATATGCGACACTACAAAATCACACTCTTTTTAATACAAACACAAATTATGTACGAAATTAATCACTAATCGCACGTCCCAGGTATGTATTATTCCCCAAACCCATCACACACTTTTGACACCTTAAAAATTTGCATAAAAAACATACAACACCACAAAACACATTCTTTTTGATACAAATAAATTATGTATTTATTCACTTGACACCTCAAAAGTTATATTTTTTACACTTTGTATTTAGCTAGGGCTTGGACCTAAAAAGCATTGCGAAGGTTTTATCCGGCAGACACTTATTAATCATTAAGAGATAAATAAACTTATATAAATAAACTTGGGTGGTACTTTAGAAATGAGAAGATAATTAGCTTATCTATTCCTCTTGTGTATTGCCTGGTCCTTTAAGCTTGTTTCTTTATGCATAGCACTGCACTATCGGTTCTGCCACTAAATACTCTGTATTAGTTATTTTCAAATATTAATTCTATTTCAATTTTGTTCTTTTGTTATGATATATCGATTTGCGCGGAATTCTTTACTTTACAAATTCACCTAATTTTTATCAAATTTAGCGGACTTTTTCCCTATTTTCATCCCCATATAGGGGATGTTTTTGGCCCTTCTGAATTAATCAATGGATATACGGATTCGTCGATATTAGATATGAATTCTGCGCCGAAAAACACTAAGAATATCTTGATTTCTCTGCCATAGCTGATGAGTATTCATTTTTGTGGGGCTGTGTATTTCTTGATAGCATCACGCATATCACAACTTCAATCCCTCATATCTCAAAAACCAAACATATGCTCACCTTGAAATTTTTTATTCAGGATGTTCTCATCATTAACAATAATTGATTTATACTGTTTCTAACAATCTCTAAATTGTTTTTAACTTCATTGTAAAAGTACTCAATTGTTTCAATCAGCTGCTTTGTGTTTATTTCCTCTTTGTATACTTCAGTTTCTAAATAGTCCCACAAAAAATAGTCAAGGGATGTAAGATCTGGTGATTTCGGGGTCATGCAACGGAACTACCCTGACCAATCCACCTATTTGGATATTGTTCATTCAGATAATTTCTGAATAGTACCGAAAAATGCGGCGTAGTCCCGTTCCCCTGTAAAAAATCTAAATAATTCTCACCATGTAAGCGACCTTTAAATATATGAGAACCTGTGAGATTATTATTGAACATTCCACACCACACATTTATAGAAAATCTATGTTTGGAATTCTTTTAGATTATTGGATGGGGATTTTCGTGATTCTAGATATGAAAATTTCGAGTATTATTTATGCAATTACGGGTAAATTGAGATTCATCGGTTAACATAGTTTGTCTATGGGATAAAACCCAGCGACAAAAAATTAACGGAAATACTTCATCACTTGGCATCAATCTTGTACAATTTGTATATGATAAGGATGCGTTTGTTCGTCTTTAATAGTTTTCCAAACTCTGGTTTGAGGAATGTTTAATTGTTGAGAAATTCTTCTTGTGCTTAGAGAATATTATTTAGGTATTATGCAAATCACAACTTACACACTTTTTTATTAATTATAAAAATACCTACTTTCTGTATATTGTTGCCCTAATCTGGGCACGCTAATATACTAGTTAGGTAAATACTTTAAAACACTCATTATTGGAGAACCAATCAAAACAACTACTCTTCTAGCTAATACTGACGAAGTATTGAATTACATGATAGGATTCTTAGCATTTTAAAGAAAAAAATGTATTAAAAATACTTAAATCATTCATTTACATTTAGTCATTCACACTTTTTTTTATTTAATATGTATATGTATATTGGTACCTTCTTCTTGTGCTGTTCTGGTCAACCATATTTAAAATCAAATCTTTTTCTTGCCGGGTCTGCCTAACAGGACGTTCTATTTTTTTGACTGAGGGAACGGTTCCAGTTTCAGAAAGATGTCTAAACAATCTATAAACTGTTTTGAATCTGGTACACGTTAATTCCCAAATATATTTCAATATATTTTTTTTGCCTTAAAATACCAGGAATCCTATCATGTAATTCAATACTTCATCAGTATTAGCTAGAAGAGTAGTTGTTTTGATTGGTTCTCCTATAATGAGTGTTTTAAAGTATTTGCCTGACTAGTATATTAGCGTGCCCAGATTAGGGCAACAATATATAGAAAGTAGGTATTTTCATAATAAATAAAGAGGTGTGCAAGTTGTGATTTGCATAATACCTAAATAATATTCTCTAATCTTTAAATTATCTAATTTAAAATACAAAGTTTATTCTCATAATGGGACCTCCAGCGAGTACACTAATATGTTACTAATACCTGAAATGACTTATTTCTCACAATTTCTCATTAAAAATAAAAACTGAATCCTCAACAATTTATTTTTTTTATTTAAACAATGAAATAGTGCCAAAATATTTTTTATGGAATTTTGTATCTTTCTATATGCAAATTAATATTTTAATATCAAAAATTTTATAAACAGTATACAGAGTGTTTTTTTATCACCTTATTTATTTTAATGTCCTGGCGGAGTTTAGCCGATGGCTATTCTACCACTCAACCAGGACAGACACACACATAGACAGCATCACAACATCCATTCCCTGCCATTGCCATCTGCCGCATCTGAGACTCGAACTGATGAGAGGAGAGCGACTAGACCGTGTTGTCTCTTACACAATCGCAGTCTAGCCCACTACTACCGTCTCGGCAACATGAGAAAAACGCCACTAAACATCCACACCATAGCCGGGATTCGAACCCGGGACCCCGTAGTCGCAAGCCTTTTTTTTTTTTTCCTTATGGGTTGCGGTGCGAAGCCCGCCGTACTGAAGCTTAAGCTTATTGTACCCCATAGTCTCGTTATCCCATTAATCCCGTTCCTCTCCAAAAGGAGAGTATACGGTCAATGGGAGCTCTGGCTATTTCTTCCGGGGTCACAGTTAGTCCCCCGAAGTATGAAAACCTCCCAGCCACCAAGGCTGGGCATTCACATAGTATGTGGTGAGGAGTTTCTTCATCCTCACCACACATCCTGCATTCTGGATTATCCTTCACACCTATGTTGGTTAGGTGTCTGTTCAGTGTGCAGTGTCCTGTTAGAATTCCCACTGCACACCTCAGCTGTTTTCTGCTCAGCTTTAGCAATTCGTTAGTCTTTGTCTTGGATGGCCCGCCGGTGATGAACATACGTGACTGTCTCATCCCCGGCGCGCCAGTCCAATACAAGATATGTTGCTGACTCAATAGTTCCTTTACCATTCCTCTTGCGGTATTGTATGATATCCCGCAGGATGGCTCCGGTCCCATCAAGGCTGTTTTTGCGCCTTCTTTGGCCAGCTTATCTGCTTTTTCGTTGCCTTCATTGCCCTGGTGTCCTCGCGTCCACTCCAGTTGTATACTGTTGTGTTCCGCCAGTTTCGCCAGGGATTCAGGCAGTCTTTTACCGTTTTGGAACGTATCTCTAGTGCATTCAGAGCTTTGATAGCTGCTTGACTGTCAGTGATGATGCGGATTCTTTTGTCAGTATATGACCTCCGTATCATTTCTTGTGCACAGATTTCTATGGCTGTGACTTCTGCTTGGAACACCGTTGCGGTACTGCCCAGGTTCAGACTGATGTCTGTCCCTGGTTGGTCCCCCGTAACACCTGCTCCAGTACTTCTTGACGTTTTCGATCCGTCAGTATACCATATGGTATCATTTGGATGTCTTCGCAGTTGCCTTGTTCCTTCCTCTTCCCTATCGGGTATGTATACCCTGAAGGTCTTTGTGAAGTTGTGGCTTGTGCTGATTCTATCTGACTGCATATCTAGTAGTCGATTTTTTCTTATTTGTTGGAATATTTCGGTGTGGTATCCTATTCTTGGAATGGTCCCATGTCCGTTTATTTTCAGCCTGTACGCCGCCAACAGTGCCTCACTCTCCACTACTAATTGTAGTGGGGGCAGGCAAAGTAGCGCTTCCATGGCTGCGGTAGGCGTTGTTGACATTGCTCCCGTTATGCCTAGACATGCTAGTCTTTGTACTTTCCGTAGTTTTCTCATTGCCTCCCCTTTTCCGGCTTTATGCCACCAGATCAGGGAGGCATAGGTTATTATTGGTACTACAACCCTTTGGTACAGTCAGTGCACCATTCTTGGTTGCAGTCCCCAATTTTTACCTACCATTCTTCTGCTGGCCCATAAGGCCCGCGTAGCTTTGGTAGTCACTCTATCTAGATGAGCATTGAAGTTTAATTTGGTGTCTAGAATCAGTCCCAAGTATTTGACTTCATTGCTCACCTGCAATTCGTGATCCCCGGAGATATAATCTTCCCAGGTTGAGTTTCCTCTTTCTTGTGAAGGTGACCACAGTGGTCTTCCCTGGACTCACGGAAATACCTTCCTGGGTACACCATTCGTCTACCATAACGAGGGCTCGCTGCATCTTTTCCGCTGCAGTGCCCTCGTATTTTCCTGTTACCAGGATGGCGATATCGTCTGCATAACCTTGCGCATATATTCCCCGCTGTTCCAGTCGAGATAGGAGTTCGTCCGCAACCAGGCACCACAGGAGAGGAGATAAGACCCCCCCCCCTGCGGGCATCCTCTGGTCACGGACACCTCCTCTGTTGTGGATCCTAGCGTGGACTGAATTTTCCTAGTTCTGAGTGCTGAGTCGATCCATCTTGTTATTGACTTTTCGACTCCGCGCCTCTTCACTGCCTCACTTAGTGAGTCGAATGAGGTATTGTCGAGGGCACCCTCTATGTCTAAGAAGGTTCCTATGGCAGTTTCTTTACTGTCTAGGGCCCTTTCTATTTGTTGAGTAAGCTCATGTATTGCTAACTTACAAGATTTTCCTGTTTGGTAGGCATACTGGTTTCGATCTAGAGATTTTGTACTCATTTTATCGTCCCTAATGTGCCTATCAACCAGTTTCTCCAAGGTTTTCAGAAGAAATGATGTTAGACTGATAGGTCGGAAGGATTTGGCCTGGACGTAGGTATCACGCCCTGGTTTTGGTATGAATACCACCTTTATCTTCCGCCAGCCGGTTGGCACAAGCCTTACAATCAATCAATCAATCAATCCTTAAGCACTGTACCACCGAGTCGGTTTTCTAGGAATAATTTAAAAATATGATATTTTATTAAGATCCCAGGCATTTGATGACTACTAGCTTCAGCACGAAGCTAATTTTGGGCAAAAAAATATTCTATCGTGTCAGTTTCTCTCTGCTGTCCATAGGAGATAAAAGGGGGTGTAGAGGGTAACTGACAAAATAGAATTTTTTTTTAATCTAAAATTGGCTTCAGCGCGTCAAAATACTTCAGAAAAGCTAGATCAGAACCTTAGAATAATACTCTTTTTTTGGCCTTTTCTGGGAATAATGGGGTGGTAGACAAGAACTGATGCGGTAGATTTTTTTTAATATGAGAATCTGTTTCAGCATGTCAAAAAACATAGGATGAGATGGTTCTGATCAAAATAACAGCCCCTTTTTTGTCGGCCTGTGTTATTTCTACAAAGCTTTTATCGCTATCTAGGTAATCCCAAGAAATATCCTAATGTTTTTACAATTATTTTCTTTTTCCTTTGCTTGCATGTGCATACAGGGTGTCCCGTAATGTGTTGTAAACGTAAAGGATTTAATAAAAAAAAAAGTAAAAAAAAATTTTTTCTTCTTAAATCCATCTTTCTGATGCTGTATCTCTTTAAACATTAGACTTACAATAAAAATTTATATACAAAAAATGTAGGAAATTTTGTCCTCTTCAATATTGTCTTTATCATTTTTCTCTAATATCGAATTATTTTGAAAAACCAATTTCTTGCATCTTTACTACAAGATGGCGGATCGCGCCTCCCCCCCCAGGTCGGAAACTTGTATTTTTTATCAAGGCCTTGACCTAAGCAACATATATCCAAATCATTACTACTCCATCTTTTGCAGGGCAAAATCTCCCACTGATTGGACTATTTTCCTACTTTGACATTTTTTGGGGTAAATAGGGAATATTTCTGAAAATCAGCAACATACACGTCAGCCAATGTCTTTCTCTACTAACTAACAATTAGTTTTATAAAAAATCAGTCATGGATTTCAGCCAACCATTTTTTTATTTATATTTTTGATACATGAACAATTTTATAGCAATAGCTGAAACAATAAAATAATATAAGAGCGTTTTTTTTTTGTAAATTTGAAATTAATTTATTTAAAAAATCAGAGCAACCGAGCTTGGTAGCTGCTCTAATCGATCTATTATATCAATACCTTCATTCCATATTATTGTTAATTACAATGAAATGAAGACCTAAGTGGATAAAGGTGTTATGTCACACTTTTAAAGTTTTGACTAAATTAAATAAAACGGTTTTGAGTTGGAACTTATTTATTTTGTCTTCGATTCAAATGAATAATACCTCATAAAATAGATAATTTTGGGTTATGTTCTTTTGTTTACACTAATATTAAAGAACAATATCAAGCTGTTATGAAACTAGATTTTTCTGTCCAAAACTGTGTACATGCACTAAAATTACTGGTTGTATGTATGACATGGCGCCTTTATCATTAAAAAGTTTCTATAAAATATTACAAATTTAGAATTCACCGTTTACTGGGTGTTAAATCTATATCAGGAGTGTTCAAAAATTGCATAAAGTAATTTTTTTTAAAAATGCGACATAACACCTTTATCCACTCAGGTCTTCAAATCATACCCGGATTGCCACCAGCTTCCTAGCTATAGACTTTACTTTTAAAAATAATATTACTGTTAAAACTTGAATTATTATTTTATTGTTTTATTACTTATACACTAATTAATTTCATTCAACTTTCTGAATGGGTTTCCCTAAAATCATAATATATCATATTTTATAATAAAACTTTACAACGGTTGATTAATTCTGATTTTAAAATTTAATCCTAGTACCATTGCGTGCAATAACTCTTTGGATACCTCTTATCATAGACAGCACAGTATCAGTAATGGAGTATCAATTTATTGATTTGAATTTTAAAGATGGTCACTATTTTCGGTGGCGATTTGTTTAATATGCAGGGTGGGGCAATAGTGCGTCGGACTTCGATATCTCGAGTTCTACGATATCTAAAAATTAAAAAAAACTACAGGCAAACTAGATAAGAAAAGTCTATAACTGGAAATTACAGGATCAAGTGCCTTTTTTTTTTAATCGAATGCTTTGTATATCAGTACATTTTTTGAAACCTCTTTCTAGACTCTATTCATTCCTATATTATTATTATCGACTATCTCCCAACTACTTATATGTAATTAATATTTTGGTTGAAATAATGCCATCTGCAGATGCATATTGAAAAAATCACCAAAGTCACAATTATGGGTTTTAAGAAAAATTTATGTGAATACTAGTTACGAGACATCTAATTAATGTTTTTGAATCAATCTTACTTCCTAAAAGTATACAGGGTGGCCAGCAATTATTTTTCAACTTAAGAACTTTTTAAATTGAATTTTCTCAATTTTTTCAAATGCCACACCCTGTATATTTTTCGACGATTTGATGTGGAAATGAAAAACGAACATTTTTTGTAAGTACTTCCCTATGGCTAATTGCAACCATTTTCGTTTTATTGAGCAATGAGTACAAAATTCAAGAAACTTAAAAATAGAGGTTTCTTCAAATAATGCATTAGAAAAAATTATAATAAGCGCTCCACATGTTCATTTTGATTGACACACGCCTGGCACTATGTATTGCTACAAAACGCTAAAGTTTCGATTGTAACAGACACCAGCCGAAAGACTTATTCCTACTCAAAGGAGTTCTCGCACCAGCCACTCCACACCACTTGCAGACTGCATTTTCGAGCTATTGGCTTTCGTCTCGTGATTTATCGCACTTATCGGTCGTCAGTTATCATTTGTATTAAATTTAAAATATTTCGAGTTTTACAAAATTAATTTTAATAAAGCGGAACTTGTAGACATGACTTTTGTTTTGGACGGGTCGGACAGGAATTGTTTGCTTGGCAATAGAATTTATAAGCAAAGGTGTCCTGAAAGAAGGATTCCTGATGTTAACAGCTTCCAAAACCCTCTCGATAGATTTGTGGAAACTGGAAATGTCGAATATAAAAAAAGTGAAAGAATAAAACGTGTTGTGAATGAAGAAAATGAGTTTTCTGTGATGCCGGCAACGATTGAGGATCCCCCATATTAGTCAGAGAGAAGTGAGCTCATTAGTAGGAACAAGTAGACGTAAAAACAAATAAGTTTCATGCATATCATATTCAAATGCACCAGGAATTATCTGATGAAGATTTTCAAAGGCATCTACAGTTTTGTAATATGGTCAGAGAGAAAATGCAAGATGTCACCTTTTTCATAATGTTTTATTCACTGACGAGGCAACTTTTCATAAAAATGAATTTGTTAATAAGCACAATTTCCATTATTATGCTTCGGAAAATCCTCACTTTTTTAGGCAAGTTGACAACCAAGACAGATAGTCTATAAACGTTTGGAGAACATGTAATAGACCCATATTTATTTGGTGGTACATTGAATCTTCCTGAAAGGATTCGAAATAGAATATGGTTTCAGCAAGATGGTGCTCCACCACATTATTTAAATGCAGCTACAGACCACTTAAATAATACCCACCCATTTCAATGGATTGGAAGGAATGGACCCACTAAATGGCTTGCTAGATCCCCAGATCTTACAAAAATTGATTTCTTTTTATGGGGATACGTGAAAGAAATTGTTTTTAAAGACACACCAACAACAGTACAAAATATGAAGGAAAGGATAATTAATAACTGCTTTTAGATCTATCACACCGACAATTTTAGGAACAGTAGAAACCTCATTTCAAAAGCGCCTAAGAATGTGTGTCAATTAAAATGGGCAACATTTGGAGCAATTATTATAACTTTTTCTAATATAATGAATTATTTGAAGAAACTGCTGTTTTTTTCAGTTTATTCTTGAATATATACTTATTGCGACAAAAATGGTTGCAATTAGCCATAGGCAAGTACCTACAAAAAATTTTCGTTTTTCGTTTCTACATCACATCGTCGAAAAATATACAGGGTGTTCCATTTGAAAAAATTGAGAAAACTCAATTTAAACAGTTTTTAGTTGACAAATAGTTTTTGTGCACCCTGTACATTTTTAGAAAGTAAAAATGATTAAAAAACATTCACTAAATGTCTCATAACTAGCATTCTCATAAGTTTTTCTTAAAACCCATAATTGTGACTGGTGATTTTTTTCAATATGCATCTGCACATGGCATTATTTCAACAAAAAAAAAAATCATTACATCCAAGTGGTTGGGAGATAGTCAATAATAATATAGGAATGAATAGTCTAGAAAAAGGCTTCAAAAAATGTACTTATAATAATAGCATTCCATTTAAAAAAGGCACTTGATCCTGTTATTTAGTCTTGGCTGGCCCTTTATATTCGAAAATATTTTCGGTTATAGACTTTTTTATCTAGTTTACTCGTTTTTTTTAAATTTCTAGCTATCGTCGAACTCGAGATATCGAAGTCCGACGCACTATTGCCCCACCCTGTATAATTCAACTGATATAATATCTGAGATTATATTTAGGATTTAGATCAGGATTTCTTGTAAGTTACTCTAAGCATTATTGAAGATGGGGACACCCAAGCATCTGGTATTTATTATCCGCCGATTGTAAGAAGAAAACTCTGCTTTGGTGAAAATCCAATTCACTTTAGTATCTGTACTGAACACCTGATGCGACGTGTGCTGGAGGACTGGCACAGTGGAGTGGCTATAGGCGGAACTAAAATTTCTAACTTAAAATTTGCAGATTTTGAATGTAGTCACTATATTGTAGTGGTTTCAACACAAACATGTCAGCTTTAGTCAAACCGTAAGCTTAACAGGCAACCACGTTAGGCCGCGTGATACTCTCAGGTATGCCATACAGCAAAGGGAGACCGACTAGATTCATGTACACTACACTACACTACAATTAATAACAGGTCAACAAAAAACAAAAAAATTCTGCTCCAAGGACTGAACCTATCATGCCTTAAGTATTTTTGTGTGCTAAATCCGAATTTTCAATTTAAAAAATTTTCTACCGCGTAGATCTCGAGTAAATCCCGGTTTTTATTGTCAAAAAAACCGTATTTTGAGATAAAAACCGGGATTTACTCGTAATCTACGCGGTAAAAAATTTTTTAAATTAGAAATTCGGATTCAGCACACAAAAATACATAAGGAATGATAGGTTTAGTCTTTGGAACAGATTTTTTTTTTGTAGACCTGTGCGCAAAGTGCACCTTGGCACAGATCTACAAAACAATTTTTTTACACTTAGAAATTTGACAAAATTATTCACTAAAACGCCACCAATCTTGTTTACGGCATATGTACAATCCTTAACATCCTACTATGCGTAAAAAGCACAGTAAAATAGTCTGAGTACATTCTGTACAATATGTTGAACAATTATTATGGTAAGCATTATAATACAAGAAAACTTTACTGTAACTCGAAAAAAAATTGTGAAGACCTTAAACGTTGGTTATAGGTACAAAATAGGCCACAGTTCACGAAACAAAAAAGTTTAAGAGTTTTACGGATCCGCGGGAACCTACAGGGCGTGAAAAGGGGTATTTTTAGTAAAAAAAAAAATCGATTTTTCTCTATTCTCTCGAGAAATATTTCATTTACAAAAGGATAGTTAAAATAAAAGTTGTGTATTATGTATTACACTGAGCAAAAACATGCTAGAGGCAAATAAGAAAGCTAATGAATTAAGGATGAATTTCATTTTTTTGTAGAGTTAATGGTTTCGAAGATCTGGAGGTCTAAAGGTGGCGTCCGAACGCTTATAAGACGAAGTATTTAGTTTAAATGTTAAATATCTCAGAAACTTTGGCACTTAGGTCAAAAACGCCAAATAATTTTTCCCATTTTTATGGCATAAAAAACAAAGAAGTGATGACAGAAACAATGTACTTTTTCAATTTTTTTTTTTTTAATAAAAGCGTCGCAATTTTGTTAATGTAAGTAGTTAGTAATTAAAAAAATAAATTCCCCTATACTGTTTTTCGTTAATATATAGTGTGACCTAGACGCTCATCGGCTTACAGCGTTTGCTTTAGAAAAAAAAATTGCATTTTAAACTGTAAAGGGATTTTAGAAAAAACGTAACATTCTTGTTTCTCTGCAAATATCTCAATAAATATTAGTTTAAGAGAAAATATGGCGGACATCAAAAATGAAGTTTATATACTGAGAATAAATTTATTTTTATATATTTGTTGAAAGTTGATTGTTTGGAAGATATTTAATTTTATAGATGGCATTCGACCGTTTTTAGGATGAAATATTTAGTTTAAAATGTTGAATATCTTAGAAACTGTGACACTTCCATCAAAAGTTCTAAGAAACAAAATTAAAGGTAATTAATCAGTCTTTAAAATGATTTTTTGGTTGTTTCTACTTTACAAAAAATAAAGAAGTTATGGCCAATTCAATGTGCGTTTTCACATTTTTGTTAACAAAATGTCGGCATTTTGTTATTGTAATTGCTTAATAATTAATTACTTACTTCCACATCCAGTGGAAGTATAGTAACGACAAAAAAAATTTTAAAAACTTTTATTGTTCAAATAGGCTTAGAATGTCACGAAATGTTGAGATTTTAAGTTTGAGCGAAAAAAAAATTTCTGTCTGTCGGTCTGTCTGTAACTTTTTTTGTGCACACGTTTACTCTGGAACCGTTTGAGATATTGACTTGAAATTTGGTACATACATATGTACTTTAACGAGATCTAGAACTAGATTATATTTTCATCTTGTTCCGTCGAAGGGTTGGGGGGTAAATCGGGGTAAATTTGGGAAAAATAGGTAAATCAAGCAGGTAAGAGTCCATAAAATTGGTATTTAGTATATACAAGAGAAGCTAAGGTCTAAAAAAAATTTTGGCATTAGCCACCCCCATTAGCATCCCCACCCCATTATTAAAGGGGATGAAAAAAAATTGTGATTTAATGTGTGTACAAGAACCAGAAACTTCAAAATGTTTTTTTTCTTCATCCACCCCCACTACCACCCCCTATCACCACCCCCACCCCGCTACCGATGTGGGGTATCGTTTTATGCATTTCAAATATTATATTATTAAAGTTCCATAAACAATTATTTCGACATACAAAATTTTTTCGTTGTGACTTTGATAAAAAATCTGGATGTGGAAGTAGTGATTCCTTAAGCAGCGGTTTTTTTCCTTCGAAAATGCTGTTTTTCGTTAATATATAGCATCACCTAGATGCTCAATTTATTTTGTCCCTTTAAAACACTTGTTTTAGAAAAAAATTCCATTCACCATCGCCCCATAGAAAAATGGCCGTATTTCGGTTAATTATTGCTATAAAATTAAATTTAACACCAAATTAAAGATAATTTTGCCAGAAACAACTTTTATTTGAACTATTGTTTTTACAAATGCCATATTTCCCGAGAAAATGGAGAAAAATCGACTTTTTTAATTAAAAATACCTCTTTTTATCCCCTATAGGTTCCCATGAATCCGTAAAACTCCTAAACTTTTTTGTTTCATGAACTTTGGCCTATTTAAAACTTATAACCAAAGTTTAAAGCCTACACAAATTATTTTCGAGTTACAGTCGTTTTTTTTCAATCTTTCCCTGTACTATTATATAACTATACACACGCTTCACTCTTCACAAATTCACTTTTATATTTGTTTCAATTAATTCTTATTTTCACAAACACTCTCCAAGTCATGATACTATGAAATAAGGTTATCATATCTCCAAGTTGATTGGATATTCTCTCATTTCCGCGTCACTCCAAGTCCAATGCCAGTTACCGAATTATGCAGACCTAGACGCACATAGCTCGATTGTTGAAATTCGTGGAAAATGTCGAGTAGGTGAGCGGAATGCTACCACTAGGTGCGTGTAAACAACATCGCAACGTATAAGTTGGCGGAGATTCTCTGTGAAACCGACAGTTGCTTGATTATTTAGAAATACAGACAAATAAACGATAATCTTTGTTTGATATTTTAAATGTTGGTGAGGTGAACTAAAATTTCGATTCAACTATTTTGCATATTGCACAATTTGGCAGCTGCGCGACGTGGCTTAGTGTGCGGTGTTTCAGTTTTCAGATTTTTAGTAGGTATTTGTACTATATAGTAGGTAAACACGGTAATTAACCTAACAAAGTGGAATGCAATATTCAGACTTGAAGTGTTTATTAATTTTGTTTAGTGCAATGAAGAGACATAATCTGTTAAACAGTGATTAAATCGAATTGGGTTTTTATTCTGGACAATATAATAGATTATCTGCATTTGGAGCAATAAACGGCTGTGGTGAGTAGTTAATAATTATGATCTATCGAATTAGAAATTGTTTCTCAGTGTTTTTAATGGCTAGGGTTTACCAAAATGCCAAAATAGTAGGGTTACTATCGCCAAATATTTACAAATTGGCAGCTAAAAAGAATAATTGGACACCGAGTGTGGAGACTAACACGTGAAATATTTCTTGTATTATCAAAGCACATGATCGTATAAATATCAGTTACCAATTACACAGCCCCACAAAAAAAAAATCAGACCAGCGAATCAGATCCTATGTATTTTCAGTCGCTGAATCCGAATCCCAAAAAAAATCGTACACCCCCAAAATCATTAGCTAGAACCAGAAAACACCCCTGGAATGGGGTAAAAAGAAGATTAAGCTACAAGAATAGTTGTTACATCTTAATCAATCGAATTATATTAATTAAGGTTAAAGAGCAGCGTAGATACAATAGGTATGAAACACACCCCCCAGAAAGGGGCAGGGCTGGCTCTAGGGGTGGGCGAAGCGGGCGGCTGCTGTAAAACTTATAATTAAAAAAACAAACCATCAAGAATATTCAGTGGGTGGCGCTTAAAATGTTATAAAAAATAATGGACTGAAAAGATGGTAAAAATGAGACAGACAGGTAGCGGGGTAAATAAAAGACATGATATCCAACCCAGATTGAAATAAATTAAACTTAATTTTTTATTCAAGTTTGTTTTGTACTTTCAGAACTGTTTTATGTTATCCAATCAGGTCCTATGCCTACTGTTAATGCGGGAAAAAATGTTATTCAGTAAACTCCTTAATTCACTTTTAAAAAATTTTTGAACGCATCTTAGTACTTTTTGGGGATTTTATAGTTTTTCTATTTGCATTGTCCGTAGACACTAGAAGTGTCATACTTCACATTTTGTGATCAAGTTTATTAATCTGTTAGTTTTAAATCATGAAAAATTTGATTTTAATGAAAAAATTAAAAGCGGATAAAAAAGAATAAAGAGACCAAATGGGCAGACTGAAGCAGGCACATTTCAGCTTCCCAATTTAGAAGAAGCTAGCCCTTCTGCAAGCCCCTTCTTGTTTAGTAAAAAATCTGAGTAAATTATACATAAAAGAAAAACCCTCCTCTGTCTTATTTTTGCACTTCCATTTGTACGACGTCAATAAGAATGGGAATAAATCACGTGTCTTTCATTTGCCTGTCTTGTGTCTTTTTTTTACCCCACTTGGAGGGTAAAAACGAGACACTGCTTATTTTTGTTTATCAATTAACGGTACTTTTTAGTAAAAAAATACATAGAAATATAATTTTTCCTGTCATTTTTACATATGATACCAATCTTTCATTAAATATGACTCGATTCTAAGCAACCTAAAAATTGAAAGAGGTCATTTTGTCTCATTTTTACCCCGCCTGACCCTAATGTTATTTATATAAGAGAGGGGCGGCAAAATGAAACTGTGCCCGGGGCGGCAAAATACCTGGAGCCAGCCCTGGAAAGGGGCGAAAACTACCCCCATATATAAAAAAAATCCATCCAAAACAGCAATGACTGCTGAAAAAGCTCGAAATGTCTAAGTTTTGTTAAAGTGATAAGAAAGTACATCAGGTCCGACGTAATCTTCAAAACTGCCCATATATGGTTGAGAACAACCACCCTTAAGTTTAAAGGACACGAGAAAAATAAGAAAAAACGTAAAATCCAACAGGATTTCTATTTTAAAAGATGCTATGATTGGCTGAAATTGCGTAGAATAGAATTAGAAAAACTTTCGTAGCATCAACGTCCTACAGTATCAACTCTCAGAGGGTGTGAAAACTACCCCCATGTAAGATTTAACTATAAAAAGTTACAGTGACTTCTATAAAAATTTGAAACACCTGCGTTGTGTGGAAGAGAGAAGAAACTAGACTATGTTCGACGCTGTGCTTGAAAACCACCGCCACGGGGTTACGAGATGCAACCCCCATTAGTCTAAGAGCTGGGCACGAGATTTCGATATTACTCGGGTCGTGAAAAATTTCGGTAACAATACGTGGTACACTAAGAGAGGACCCTGATTTGGGAATTTGCTGACAGCTCGAGCGGGGAGGGGCACCGCCATATTGTAAAGATGGCGCACAAAACCAGTTTTTTTGAAATATCTCGCTTCGGGTGCCTCATACGGCAAAAAATGTTCTTATGAAAATGTAAGAACATTAAGTTTTCTACAAAATATGTCCTATACATTTTTTCGAGAAACAATAGTTTCGGTGCAGCAGCCGATCGAAGTCAAGCATTCTTGACAAAATTATGATTTTTTGTAATTCCTCAATTTAATGCGACTTTTATGAAGGCGTATTTTTGTGTTGAGACAAAATTTGTTTTCATATCTGAAAATCTTAATTTTAATTTACTTTATGTCATAAACCATAAATATGTTTAACTTTACCCTTTACCCTTAGCGTTCTGTTCCACTTGTCTAAGAGCTGGGCACGAAATTTCGATATTACTCGGGTCTTGAAAAATTTCCGTAACACTAAGATAGGAGCCTGATTTGGGTGTATGCTGACAGCGCGAGCGGAGAGGGGCACGAGTGAGAACGGTGAAATTTGATTTTTTTTTAACAAAAATCATCGCGGTTACGCTTAAAAATTTATAGAATAAAAAATTGTGAACTGCGTAATCCAAATGTGAAGTTGCTGACATAAACTACCTAAACTATTCTAGTTCTCGAAAAAATGTATAGGACATATTTTGTAGAAAATTTAATGCTCTTTCATTTTCATAAGAACATTTTTTGCCGTATGAGGCACCCGAAGCGAGATATTTCAAAAAGACTGGTTTTGTGCGCCATTTATACAATATGGCGGTGCCCCTGCCCCTCGAGCTGTCAGCAAATTCCCAAATCAGAGTCCTCTCTTAGTGTGCCACGTATTGTTACCGAAATTTTTCATGACCCGAGTAATATCGAAATCTCGTGCCCAGCTCTCCGTCTATATATCCGTAGGATGCTGGAAAAACAGAGAGAAACTAACCGGATTTACATTTTTATGGATGCTATGATTGGCAAAAGACATGTTGTACACTTAGAGTTTGAAACTCATGGCCTATCAATGTTATTAAGTAACACCCCAAGAAAGGATGTAGACTATCGTCATTCAAGATGCAACGAAAAAAATGTTGCAGTGACTACTCAAAAAGTTATACTGTTGTTTATTCGTTTCATTTCCATAGTTTTCCTCGCCTCTGGTAAGTGGCAATGACAGTTGCACACACTACAGAGTAGCTTCCGGGAATGTTTAAATAACGGAGGATTCCAACCGATGAAGCAACTCCGAGTTGCAACAGTATAGCCTTTTCAGTAGTCTGCAACGTTTTTTCCGTTGCATCTTGAATGACGGCAGTTGACATCTTTCTGGGGGTGTTACTTATTAACATTGATAGGTCATGAGTTTCAAACTCTTAGTGTACAACACGATTTTTGCCAATCATAGCATCTATAAAAATGTAAATCCGTTAGTTTCTCTCTGTTTTTCCAGCATCCTACAGATATAGAAGTGGCATCTCGCAACCCCGCGAGGGTGGTTTTCAAGCACAGCGTCGAACATAGTCTAGTTTCTTCTCACTTCCACATAACGCAGGTGTTTCGAATTAGAAGTCACTGTAACTTTCTATAGTTAAATCTTACATGGGGGTAGTTTTCACACCCTCTGTGGGTTGACACTGTAGGACGTTGATGGCACGTAAGTTTCTAGTTCTATTTATAATAATAATTTATAATAACCAAAAAATCATTTGAAATAGTTATTAAGGTACCAAGGGTGTTATAAGGATAATAACGCACCGAGGTCGGCAGTGTACAATCCCGAGGGCCTCTGGCCCGAGGGAGTGTACGTCGACCGAGGGCGTCATTATCCTATAACACCCGTGGTGCCTTCAACGTTTAATGTCCTGCAAGTCTGTTATTTAATTCGAATTTTTTTTTTGACATTTACGATTTATTAATTTGACATTTATTATGTTCAGAACGATTTGATTTAAAAGAGGGTAAAAATCAAAATTGTTTGTAAACGCCGCCGTTGCATAGCAACGCATTTTGTTTGTCAATAACGCTATCATAATTTGCTTGTTTTGGGTTGTATTATAATTTTATAATGCCCTAGGGCGTTATAGATATTCATAACGCCCTAGGGCGTTATTTTTCATTTAATGTATCTCAAAATAGGGTGGTTATTGTAAAATAACAGACTTGTAGGACATTAACCTAATTATTGGACTATCATTTTGATTGTCAACATTTTTAACGTAAGTGTCATAGTTTCTAAGATATTTAACATGTAATCTAAATAGGTACTTCGTCTTGTGAACGTTCGGACGCCATCTTTATACTTCCAGATCTCCGAAACCATTAACTCTACAGAAATTAGAAAATATCGAAATTCATCCTCAATTTAGTAGATTTTTTATTTGCCTCTAGCATGTTTTCATTCAAAGTAATACCTTTCGAGTTATTTGACGAAAACCGAGACGAAAACTTATTTGAAATAGGTAGGTACCGCTCTTTCAAGCCAAAATCTCAATTTTCTAATCTTAAAGACTATCAATTTATATGAAAAGTTGAATAGAACTTTTTCTTTTCAAAATTTGATTCTCTTTCAGCTTCGATGTTTTTGTTTTTGTTTTAATTGCCACTCCCTGAAAAGAGGTTGCATCTCCCTATAAATTAGCGGTAAACGGAAAAAAAGCCGCCGAAAAAAAATCAGCGGAAATAAAATCCTGGAAAAAAAAGCCGAAGGAAATAAAAGCCGCGGAAAAAAAAGTCGAGGAAAATAAAGCCGCGGAAGAAAACGCTGCTTTACAGAAAACAAGGTTTCTTTCACTTCGACAAATCTGGAAAAAAAGCCGCGGAAAAAAAAACCGGGGAAAAAAAAACCTAAACTGCGACAAAACAGAGTAGCGAATTTTCTAACTACATCTCGTCTGCAAGTTTGTGATAGAGCATTGTGATTGACGTATGTTCGGTATATTGTACAGAATGTGAAAAGTGATGAGATCCGCGACTGGTGGGGAGTGGGTTAACATTTCGAATTGTTAATTATTTAAAAAAAAATACAAGTAAACTAAATAAAAAAAAACAAGTCAAAAACAAATTATTTTCGAATATACAGTTCGAGCCAAAACGAAATTACAGGATCAAGTGCCTTCTTTTTAAATGGAATGGTATGTATATCAGTACATTTTCGAAGCTTCTTTCTAGACTATTCATTTCTATATTATTATTGATTATCTCCCAACCACTTGGATGTAATTAATTTTTTTGTTGAAATAATGCCATCTGCAGATGCATATTGACACAGTCACAATTATGGGTTTTAAGAGAAACTTATGTGAATGCTAGTTACGAGACATCTAATTAATGTTTTTGAATCATTTTTATTTCCTAAAAATGTACAGGTTGGCCAAAAATTATTTTTCAATTAAGAATTTTTCTTAAATGGAACATCCTGTTTATTTTTCGACGATGTGAAGTAGAACTGAAAAACACTTTTTCTAAGTACTTCACTATGGCTAATTGCAACCATTTTCGTCTTATTGAGTAATAAGTGCAAAATTCAAGAATAAACAAATAATTCATTAGAAAAAATTATAATATGTTGCCCATTTTGATTGACACACGTCTTTATGCAATTTTGAAATGAGGCCGTTTAGTGGAACCATTTCTTCTAATCCTTTGAAGTGGGTAAATAGTATTTCACTGGTCCCTGACTGTAATAGTTTTTTGTAATTTTTTTTGCTCAGTTTGGTATAAATTGTCTTGTACAAATGAACATTTATCGCACTTATTAGTCGTCAGTAAATCATTTGTATTAAATTTAAAATATTTCTAGTTCTACAAAATGAATTTTAATAAAGCGGTAGACACAACTTTGGTTTTGGGAGAGTCGAGCAGAAATTGTTTGCTTGTCAGTAGAATTTATAAGCAAAGGTATCCTGAAAGAAGGATTCTTGATGTTAGCAGCTTCCAAAACCTTCTCGATAGATTTGTGGAAACTGGAAATTTCGAATATAAAAAAGTAAAAGAGTAGAACGTGTTGTGCATCAAGAAAATGCGCTTTCTGTGGTGCTGGCAACGATTGAGAATTCTCATATTAGTCAGAGAGAAGTGTGCTCGTTAGTAGGAATATCTTTCAGCAAGATGGTGCTTCACCACATTATTTAAATGCAGTTAGAGACCACTTAAATAATACCTACCCACTTCAATGGATTGGAAAAAATGGACCCACTAAATGGCCTGCTAGATCCCCAGATCTTACAAAAATGAATTTCTCTTTATGAGGATATTTGAAGGAAATTGTTTATAAAGACACATCAACAGCAATACAAAATATGAAGGAAATATTAATAACTCCTTTTAGATCTATCACACCGGAAATTTTAGGAACAGTAGAAACCTCATTTCAAAAGCGCATAGAGATGTGTGTCGATCAAAATGGGCAAAATGGGAACTTATTATAATTTTTTCTAATGAATTATTTGAAGAAAACTCTATTCTTAAAGTTTATTCTCAGATGTTTTGGCCACCCTGTACGTTTTCAGGAAGTAGCAATGATTTAAAAATGGCTACAGCTATAAGACTTTAGCAACATTTTCAAAGCAAGAAAATGTTGTACCCCTCTGACTGTTACAGCACTGCCGCAACCTTATTGTAAGGTTTCCGCGGTAGCTGCTATCAGTGGCGCAGCCAGAAAATTCATCTGGGGGGAGCCAATAGAACCGGCCTCTCCAGAGGATGAGGAAAACTTTTTAGAAAATTGTTGTAAACGGATGTGTATAGATTCCTCTACTAGATAATATTGGCATTAATTACAAAATATTTATTTCAAGGGATACTTTGAATACTGCTTTGTACTGATAGAGATTATGCGTCTTTATTTTTGGTTCATGGAGGACGGCTTGGGGGGGGGGCTGGGCCCCATGGCTCCCCCCCTGGCTGCGCCCCTGGCTGCTATAGCTAAATAACTGCCAGTTCTTGTTGCAATGTGCAATGTTGACGCAGCTTTATTCCAGCTTCTTGTGTTACTTGGGAAATATGTTATGTTACCGATAAAGAAATAAAACAAATATGTTAGTTATTTCTCATACATAATTAGCTTTTATTTGTTGCCCATGTCTAATTTGTAACGTTTTTCGCTATTTTGGATCCAATATGGCACTCATCTCACCAGATTTTATTGAATGAATACTGTAAAATGTTATTTGTTATAGCAAGTGTGGAAACTAACTAAACTTTCTAAAAACGACGATTTTTTTTCACATAATTAACAATTATAAATATTAACCTCTAACCTATGACTTTACACATTCTGTACAGCATATGGAATAAAATGACACCAATCACAATACTCTCTCACAAACTTGCGCACGGACCACCAAAAAATGAAGTTAGAGAATCCACTAATATATGTTTTTTTATTTAAAAATGTCCTTACATATACATTAATTTTATATATTTGTTCTTGTACGATGAAAACAATATTTATGTTTTTGTTGCTTGCCAAAAAATAATTCCTACGTCCTTCACTATATCGACTACTGATATGGTATTAAGTAGTCAAGCAAATTGGCATATGGAATGCAGAAACCAAACCTAGGCGAAATATATCGATAATTACAAAGTACTAATATTTCCAATTTTCTCAATATTTTCTTTCGATTTTTTCACAAAATTTGAAAAATACGCGTTAATATGTATTTCAAATGTTTGGAATAGTATAGATAGAGGCATTTGGGTGTTATTAACCGAAAACTAGTGTGTGAATCGAATCTGAGCTCCCACAAGGAATTAAGCATTTGGAATGGGAGTTAAAAATCACTCTCTTAAAGAAGCTCCTTGTACGAGTCTTTACCGTTGCCATAATTCTATTTTTGCATATCTTGTTTCATCTTTCTTAAGTTTTTAACGTAGCTTTGCTATCAGCAGTTTTCTACGCGGCTTTTTTTCCCTCGGATTTTATTTCCGCGGCTTTTTTTCCGTTCCCAGGGTCGCATCTGTTTGCATATTTGATCGTTTTTTGTGTCAATGTGTTTTGTGTAAAGTGGCTTTTTTATTCGCGGATTTTTTTTCCCCGGCTTTTTTTTCCTTCGGCTTTTTTTTCCTAGATTTAAATTAGCAAGCCCTCGCATAATATAGAAAATTTTCTGTGATGCATTTACTAGTTTGCCAAAAATGAACGAAATTTGATTCTATGACATTATTCCGAAGTTGAAATCTCTAGTTACTGTACTTTGAGCCCAGAACCTACAATTCTGAGGAGAGACTACCCCCTTAGTCGTAAAAGTAGATTCGTTCGTGAATGAAATATTTCGACGAAATGATCTATCTGCTAAAATTTTTTCACCCATATGTTAAACAAAATTCCAAACGACGAGCATCATCTCCATCTCCACCCTCTGAATATGAGATTTACTGATACCTATTATTGATCTTTTCCTTAACGACCATCTTGGGTGTACAATAACACCCAAGTTATTGTACAGAGTTTAAAACTACAAGAGCAGCAGCGTCATCTCAATAAGAAAAACAGAAAAATTATGAAAATACCACAACCAGCATTTAGACACATTTAACATTGTTTAAGATTTTTCGAGGACTTTTTAATATAGCATTGAGAAAGAAAAACACACATTTGGTTTCCCAAACATCAGCAAAATACATTGTTTTTATATTTTTTATTCTTAATTACAGAAAGAAGAAAAAAATAAGAGAATGCCACAATAACATTTACAAAACATTTCTGTTTCTTCTTTTATCAAAGTCATGGTATATCAGTAATTACTTATATTTGTGATTGTACCCATCATCATTAATAACTTCTGTATCTGTTCCGTATTTAATATCGTAGAAAAAATTAATTCCTAGGGAAACACTACTTAATCTATTATAAATTATTTGTTTCGGAGTCAATAATAACGTAAAATTTACAAGGGCTATAAAATTGGCTGTTTTCAACATCATCTTTATCTAAAAAATAAGAATTGACAGAATATTTACAACACGGTGTTAATCTAAAGATATGGTGTTTTTTATGACCAGGACTATAAATATATAAAGCCAATGAACATCTTTATGCAGTTTATCCACATTAATACAAGATGGCGATTTACAACTTATGCCTTTTGGCAGTTCTTGTGCTCGGTGCAGTTTTTTCCGCCGGCGCTTATCCCTACGATCTGAAACTCGTCGAGTCAATTTTAAATGAGGTCCCACCAGAAGGTAAGTTGAAAGTTGTTATAATAGATAGAATTATTAACATTATTAAATCGTTTACGAGATCGCTTGATAGAATTGCATTTAAGAATAGTAATGGGATGTCCAACGGATTAGACCTACAGACGACCGTACGAAACGCTAGGTCATCGAACATCCGATTAACTCATGGCGAATTCGAAAGAGTAGTCCAATCAATGCCCAAAAGGGAATTGTAGAGAACATTGCGGGGGGGCGGGGATTTTCCTCTTCAGGAATGTGTTGGGTGTAGTTAGGAGGAAACCATACTAAAAGTCTCTGCCCCTAGTCCCGCCAGATCAGGGGGTGGAGGGGGTGGAAAGGTCATTTTTTCGATTCTTCGCTTATAACTCGGAAAATATGAGTCGTACAGAAAAAAATATTCTATGCAAAATTAAACATAATTAAATTTCCTACAAGAGTGTCTATATTCATTTTCTTCCTATGTGTTATAGTTTCCTAGGTATTCGCCAGCAAAAATCGATTATTAATAAATTAATTAATGAGGTACCTGAAATTTCAAACCGATTTACCGTGGTCTGCTAATAAATCACAGTCACAAAACAATTTTTATTTTACCACACTCGATGTATTTACTAACGTAATTTTTGTCGAAATTTATACATTTCCTTAAATATACAGCATGACTCACTTAAAATGATACCCTTATAACTTTTCTATCTTGTTACTGATTTGATTCAAATTTTACTGAAGTAAAGAACAAATTAAGAACTACTTTTGACCAGAAAATCATTCGCCTGCTACAAAGGCAAAGCCACCTGCGGTACCAAAATATGCGGAAAAAAATTAAAAATCATATTAGTGGGTCTTGACGAATTTCAATTATCCACCACAAATTATGGAAACTGAGGATCCCCTCGGCCAGATCAGCTTATGTATGAGAAATCCCCCATCTATAACCAAATCAAATTTTGGTGTATGTACGTTTTTGGCGCTGATCCGATGCATTTTTTTTAGAATTTTTAACATTCAAAGTGTTTTTATTTTTCCCGCATATTTTGGTGGCTCTGCCTTTGTAGCAGGCGAAGGTTTTTCTGGCCATATAGACTATTAGATGGTGACAGAAAATCAGAACTGATAGCCTACCGTCTGCAAGTAATTTAGTCAGTACTATCTATACAATAAAGTTCAATTTTTGGTACTTTCAAGGTTTGCCCGCATGCACGGGATGTAGGAAACGATTTCCGGTTTGCATAAAAAAACAATGTTTTCAACTGATACACTACCGTCTGCAAAGTTCATAATTCGAAATTAATGAAATAAAAATATGTCGGAAGCGCTTTTGCAGACAGTTCTGTCATGCATCAAACCTTATACAGGGTAATCCAAAATGTATCAAATTTTAGTAAAAAATAATAAAAATGATAATTTACCATCTGCAAACGGTACAAAATGATGATTCTGGTTCATGAAGACGGGTAGGGGAAAGGTTCAGACGTTTACGATATGCACGTCACCATATCGTGCGCATGTCAACTTGTTATTTTTTTTTGCAACTTTGAACAATTGTTTACCGTCTACAGCTAAAAAGAAAACATGATTTAAAAATAGAGCTTCGATAAAGAATTATTTGCAGATAGATTAAATGTGTCCAAAGCACTTGCCGCTTAACGTATTTGTGTAAAAAAATGGGGGTAACTTTTACCAATTATTTACTGTCTGCAACTTGGTAAAAAGAAAGATTATTGATTCAAATATGCAATTATTTAGTTTGGAAACAATGCGCACATGCACGAAAGTCGCAATAAAGTGTCAAAAATATTGAGCAACGCATCTTTGCCTAAGCATCAAGCTTAAAAGTTGAGGAGTATGGCTCGTGTAAATTGGAGGACATAAAGATGAAATGCCACAAACCATCAAAGAAATTTTTGTAGGTGATAACGACAACGGTACGAAAATACCGTAGTTTTCTTGTTAATTCCAATGAATTTCAAATGCTGATTAATTTTTAAAATTACAGTCGCAATTACCAGTAACAGTGTGGTCGAGGAGGATAACGAACAAATAATGCTCACCGACAACAATGCTGATAATGATTCAGATGAAGAACACTTGTTTTTAGAACATATTAGTGACAGCGAGGAAGATATGTATCGTTTCACTGAGGATTATCGGAAAACGTTCCAGGAGTCAGTGGTTGAGAATGATGATGTTGAATAACAAACAGACGGCGAACAAATTTTTTTATAAATAATAATTATTATTATGATAATATGTATAAGATTTTTGTTACAACTTTAATAAAATAATATTTTTTCAATTGAATTTAACTACGACGCGAATTATCGATCAACTTTATCGAATACCAGCACTAAATCTGGTCCATGTGCATCTGCATGTTGTCTGCCCATCCGAAAAAAATATACTTGCATACGTTAGCTTACACAATTTTGTGTTGCAGAAGGTAAAGAGTTGTTTTTGATGCATATCGCACACGAAGAGATATCAAACAGAATTCGCCGAGTTTTGACTCTATTGTGGCTCTCGTGCATGTGGGCATTATCTGCAAATTGAATAATTGCGTATTTAACCCAGTAACCTTTCTTTGTACCAAGTTGCAGACGGTATAGATAGTTGTTTTTAGTACATATGTGTGGTTTTAGTGCATGTGCGCATTGTCTGCAAATTAAATAATTGCGTAATCGAATCAATAATCTTTTTTTGTACCAAGTTGCAGACAGTTAATAATCGGTAAAAGTTACCCCCATTTTCTTACAAGTTTATAGAATTCAATGGACAGCCGTGCATATTGAATTCGTCTGAAAACATTGTTTACAATAGTTTTGCAACCTAAATTTTCTAATAAAACTATAATTAAACGGTAAACAATTGTTGAAAGTTATAAAAAAAAAAAACAAGTTGCGCACATGCGCACAATATGGTGATGTGCATATCGTAAACGTCTGCACCTTTCCCCTACTCGTCTTCATGAACCAGAATCATCATTTTGTATTGTTTGCAGACGGTAAATTATCATATTTTTTTTTTTTTTTTTACTAAAATTTGATACATTTTGGAGTACCCTGTATAAGGTTTGGTGCATGACAGAACTGTCTGCAAAAGCACTTCCGACATATTTTTATTCCTTTAATTTCGAATTATGAACTTTGCAGACGGTAGTGTATCAGTTGAAAACATTGTTTTTTTATGCAAACCGGAAATCGTGCATGCGGGCAAACCTTGAAAGTACCAAAAATTGAGCTTTATTGTATACATAATACTGACTAAATTACTTGCAGACGGTAGGCTATCAGTTTTAATTTTCTGTCACCATCTACTAGTCTAATAAGTAGATCCTAATTTATTCTGTACTTTGCAAATCGGAAACAAAAAAGTTATAAGGGTGTCCTTATTTTAAGTGAGTCACACTGTATATCTAAGGAAATGTATAGATATCGACAAAATATTATGTTAGTAAATACTTACGTCGCGTGTTGTAAAATAAAGATTGTTTTGTGACTGTGATTTATTAGCAGACCACGGTAAACTGCTTTGATAGAAAAATTTCATGTACTGTCGTGGGCAAAAAAAAGGGACAAGTCTTATAACGTATTTTTGGTAAAATCTAGTTGTGTACATCTAACTTTAATTTTTGTGACATTGTCAGTTATTTGTCAACATTCATTGCAAGTGTGCAAAATATAATATGCCCCATATAAGCGATTTAGTTGAAGCTGGAGGTATTGCTAAAGCAGAAGGAAGATGGATGGTCAATGAGACAAATTGCACTGCGTTATAATATTAACAAAAATTCGGTGTGTAATATTTAAAAAAAGTGGAGAATAAACGGTACGATTAGTAGAAATCCCGAATCAGGGCGACGAAGGATATCAACTCAACAACAAGATTTGCAATTGGTAAATACATTAGCAGAAAATCCATTTTACTCAGTTATTCAGGCTGCTGATGAAACGAATTTTCTGGATCGAGTAGAACTGGTCGCCGGCGAGTAAGAGAATCGGAGCTACGCTGTCATCCAGCAGCATAAAAATAGTTAAATAAAGTTGAGCATAAAGAAGCTCGACTAGGATCTGCGCTTGAATTTTTAGTGCATGTTGCAAATTTTTGGAACAATGTAGTTTTTACAGACGAAAAAACTTTCCAGTTAACACACAGCGGTCGTATTCGTGTTTACAGACCTCGAAATACTCGATTCGATGAGAAATATATATCTAACAATGACAAAAGTGGTAGATTTTCCGTTAATATGTGGACTTGGATATCTGCACGTGGTCCTGGGGTTTTGTGGCATATCGAGGAATGATTTAATAGTGAAACATATGTCAGGATTTTAAACAATATTATGCTCCCTTCTGTGTCACAATTATTTCCTAATAATGAATTCATATTTCAACAAGATAATTGTTCCATTTATACTGCTCATACCGTAACTAACTGGTTTCGAGATAACAACATTAATGTTCTTAACTGGTCCAGTAAAGTGCTAACTGTTTTATTTCGGCTACTCAATACATATTCAAATAGAGACAGATTTACATTAGAAAAAAAATAGTTGTTCTATTTTTTGACAGTGTCATATTTTCGAAATGCCGAAATGAATTGAACATGAAAAATTCTAATTCTCTCTAAAATTGAAGAGGTCTATCAGAGTAGTTGCTAACCATTGTCACTTAAATAAAAGTACCGTTATAAGTGTGAAGAAAAGGTGGGAGGAGGAAGGTATCATAAAGAGAAAAGACGGTTCAGGCCGAACGAGAAGTTCAAATCTCGCTCAAGATGAAGCGCTCTTTGGTTATTTGAGGGAAAATCCGTTTCAAGCAGCAGTAGACGCTGTGTCCATGACAAATTTTCCAGCATCGAGGTCAACAGCTAGCCGAAGGATAGGAAAATCGGAATAAAAAAACTGCGTACGTGCCAAGAAGACCATATTAACAGAAGAACATAAGCAAGCCCGCATTCTGTTTTGTTTAAATTATGTCTATCGCCCGTTGGAGTTTTGGAACAATGTTGTGTTTACCGATGAAGAAGTTTTTCAGTCTTGTAATGACGGACATATTCGGGTGTACCGTCCTGCAAATACCAGGTTTCACGAACGCTACGTGTCTCCGCGGAACAGGTCTGGGCGATTTTCTGTTAATGTTTGGGCATGGATAAGCGTGTATGGCCCTGGTGTAGCGTGGCGTATCATGGGTAATGGTAGATTTAATGGACAGGTTTCAGAATCTAGCCTTATTTCGGTCACAGTTTTTCAACGTCAATTTTACATTTGTTATAAATCGAGATCATTAACATTTTTCCAAATACCTTACTTACGACATTTCACAATCAATGTCGCTTCTTTATAACCTATATGATAATAAAAAATCTAAATTCCAAAAACACTGATTCACATCACTTAATATTAGTAAAAACTGGATTACTTGATTTTTAAAGTGTACGGGATTTTATTGCACAGAAGTGTACCTAATTAATTTATTTATTAGTTATTGATTTTCACTGGCGAATATTTCGAAAACTATATCACATAGGAAGAAAATGAATATAGACATTCTTGTAGGAAATTTAATTATCTTTTATCTATTTATTTTGCATAGATTACCTTTTTCCGTACAGCGTACCGTTTCCAAGTTATAAGGGACCGTTCCACCCCCTTCCTCCCCTGAAGCGGTGGGGCTAGGGGCGGGGACTTTTAGTATGTCCCCAACACATTCCTGAAGAGAAATCCCCCCCCCCCCGATGTTCTCACCAACTCTTTCGTTGACTGGACTACTAGACATTAGTGATGGGCGATATCGTGATTTTTCAATCACAACGTAAATAGTTACTGTGATTTTCTTATATCAGTGAATTTAAAGCGTGATGTGATCACGACTTTCATATAACGACGTACGAGAGAAACTGTTAATTGTTCCCTATCCCTAAATAAGCGCCGACAGACGGTGAATGGTGAATTAGCTACTTTTGGTAATCTGTGCTGCCGCAGATATGCATAATATGTATAATATATTATGATTTCTTTATCCAAATAACCTATCTGATGTATGGATTGGTAATAAAGCAAAAGCATACTAGGTTTTGAATGGAACTTGATAATAGGATATTTTTGTAAAGTTGTACTGTCGTGCACAAAAAAAAAATGAGACAGGTCTTATAACGCATTTTTGCTAAAATCTAGTTGTGTACATCTAACTTTAATTTTTGTGCAAATAGAGACAGATTTACATTAGAAAAATAGTTTTCCTATTTTTTTTTGCTCACGACATAGTACAAACATTAACATTTCGGAAGCATCAATAAATTTCTTGTTTATATTTATGTTTATTTTATAAGAATTTTTGTTAATTTAAAATGGTATATTTATTTTTTAATGCTATTTTTGTTGTTGTTTTATAATATACCTATAAGGATGTTTTTTAAAAATGTTTTCATTTGCTTATTGTCGAATATTCCATATTTTTATTCATATTTCATGCCAAAACGTAAATGCTCAATATTTTCAATAAAATTGCTAGTATATTTAATCATATAAAATATTTTTACGCATGGTTTTAGTAGTTATACTTCTGGTGTTATAACAAAAATGTTCCGTCACGACCAGTGGCGGCTCGTCAGGGGAGGCAGGGGAGGCTGAGCCTCCCTTTGGAAGAAGCAACATATCTTGCAATCTTCCAAATTAATATCTTTTACTTGTAGAAATTTCTACTTAGGTATATCTCAATTTTCAATATTGTTTATTGTTTATAGTTCATTAATTAATTTTCAGTGTATAAAAAAGTTCTGCATTTCCTTTCCACAAACATACCTATAACGTCACAGTCCGGATTGTCTTTTTATGCATATTTCCCGGGCGACCCGGTCTTTCATTGAATGAACAGAGCGCTTCGCTTGAGGCTTATACGAAATAGCTTCCAACTTCAAGGCATTTAGTTTTAACATAAATGACCTTGCATTACTTTTGCGTTGTCTAGCAACACTTCAAATAAGACAAGCTAGGCCGCTAGCCTCAGTCCTCAGTTCTTTATAGCGCATGTGCAGTTCAGGAGTTCAGGCACAGTATAGAGAAGACAAGTACTTTCACTCGCAGCGGTCCCTTTGATATTTGTTGTACTCGATTTTATTTGGTTCAGGTGATTCACAGGAAAACGAACTGTCAGTGGTAATTTGTCGTTTAGCCGGTTAAGATCAACTTGACATTAAAATACATAAAACATTTGATAGGCGGGCTAGAAATGAGTGCTCTAGGTGAAAATATTCCCAACAACATCTCTTGTTGTCCAGACGTGGTGGATTATTTGTTATTAAATGGATTTTCTACTCTTACTTACGACGAAAAGGTAAGAATTAAAAGAATTGCTAGGCCTACACCAGCAATGCCTTCGTTAGTTTTTAAAAGTGGAAAACAAAACAGAGGGTTTTGTGATAACAATTATAAAAAAATCGAGTGGTTAACGGCATCAACAGTTAGAAACAAATTATATTGTTGGAGATGTTTATTATTCACTAATGATCAATCCTCAATTTGGGGCAGGACCGGGTTTAATAATTTGAAAAATTTGTCGCGAGGTTTACAAAAGCACGAAAAATCCCAGGAGCACATTTCATCTTGCGTTAAATTCGAAATATTTGGTAAACAAAATATTGTAAATTATTTGGAATCTGCACATAAGAGAGAAATAGAAAATTTTAATGAAAAGGTCCGTGAAAATAGGGAAATATTAAAGAGATTAATTGATGCCGTTATATATTTATCTTCGCAAGAAAATTCTTTCCGAGGGCATGACGAAAAACGCGATTCGTGCAATAAAGGAAATTTCAAAGAGCTAATAGATTTTTTAAAAATGTATGATCCAAAATTAGAGAACTTTTTGAATAACGCCACTATTTTTTCCGGAACATCTAAATCAATTCAAAATGATCTAATTGAGAGTGTTAGCTCGATTATTAAAGGCAAAATTTATGAAGAACTATATAATTGCGAATTTTTCTCGTGGCAAATTGACGAAACGACGGACATTACCTGTAAATCTCAACTTTCCGTAATTTTTAGATATGTAATGCACGGCGAAGTTATTGAAAGGTTTGTTGGTTTTCTTGATGTGAGTAGTGGAAGAAACGCGGAGAGTTTATTTAAATTATTAATCGACGAATTTGGTAAATTTGATTTGAAAAATAAATTAATAGCACAAACCTATGACGGCGCTGCAGTTATGTCAGGGCATCTTAATGGACTCCAAACAAAAATAAAAGATATTGCTCCTCAAGCTTACTTCATTCACTGTTATGCACATCAATTAAATTTAGTTCTGAGTAAAGCATGTAACGGAATTAAAGAAGTTAGAATATTTTTTTCAAATATTACTGGTTTTTCGTCATTTTTTTCAAAATCTACCAAAAGAACTGATGTTTTAAATACAATTAATATGAAACATAGAATTCCGACAAACGCTCCCACTCGTTGGAATTTTTCATCTAGAGTTGTTTTCACTGTTGACAAATACAGGAAAGAACTTATTGACGTTTTTAATTTTATTTCGGAAAGTGAAGATTTTTTAAATGACGCTCAGACTTTAAGAGCAGCTTACGGATTAAAACCGTTATTGTTGGATAAAAATTTCATATTTTTTCTAAAAGCTTTTAACATGATTTTTGAGCAAACTGATGTTGTTTTCCAAATTTTACAGAATAAACTAACTGATATAATATATTCTAAAAATAGACTTAAGTCACTTATATCTAAATTAAAAGAATTTCGCAATAACGAAATACATTTCAATACTTTATACAATATTTTTTTAGAAAATACTGAAAACGTAGATGATGAGCCAGGGCCACAATTTAAAAAAAGAAAGACAACATATAACTTTGACAGGGCAGATATACATTACAAACAAATTTTTATAGAAATTTTAGACACCATTATAGTCCAAATTGAAATTAGATTTTCTGATTTAAATACTTTGCAATGTTACGATTTAGTAAATCCTAATAATTTTACAGCGTTTTCTAAATCATTCCCTACCAGTCTAATGGAGAAATTAATGGACCATTATCCTTTTTTTGACCGTATTTCGTTAAAAAATGAACTATGCGTGTTGTATTCTGACCAGCAAATTTTAGCAAATCCAAAATCATCTCAAGAAATGCTTACGTATATATATAATAATAATTTAAAAAGCTGTCTACCCGAACTGTACAAACTTTTATCATTAGTGTCAACAATTCCAGTAACCTCAGCTTCTGTAGAACGATCATTTTCAGCACTTAAACGCATAAAAACATTTACTAGAAACAAAATAAGTCAAGACCGCCTCTCAAATGTATCGCTTATTTCAATAGAAAAACATTTTTTGTCAGAATTGAAGAAACACGATTCATTTTATGATGAAGTAATCAACCATTTTGCTAGTTCCGAAAATCGCAGGTTACCACTCATTTATAAAAATATTTAGGCTTTACACCAAAGATTAATATAGTTGTTATTTTAGAAAAAATATTTATTTGCGTTATTTATTTTTTAGGAAATATTTTTTAATTCTTCCGCGGTTATATTTTTTTATATAACTTCTTTCTCAAAGCTATTTTAATTTTTATTAAAAGTTATAATTTTACACTCTGGCAGTGATAATGAATACAATTTTTGTTTGTAGGAAAATACTTTAATTTTTTTTCCAAAACTATTTTGATTTTTATTAAAAGTTATAACTTAATTATAAGTGGGATAGTAGGGCTCCTTTGGATACCGATACTCGAGGCGTAGGAACGGAAATTTCATGAGAATGATTTTTTCGTCTCATTATATTTTCTATTTCCTTTTCTTTTTATTCTTTTATTCTCTCAAGTCGTGAATCGGTATCCTGGCGAACAACCCACGACAAAAAAATGTAACGCGCCGTTGTACTACCTCGAGGGTGGTGGGGAAATGTACAAATTGTAATCATATTGCAAGTTAATTGTCTTTCAAAATATCAAGCCTCCTCTGCAGAAAATATCACGAGCCGCCACTGGTCACGACCCTGCCTCGAATCGCCACATCGCATCGCCAGTCAATAAAAGAAAGATATTTATATAAATATCTAAATAATGTGAAATAACGCTAATAAGGCACGGGATCGCTTGCTTTACGTGTTAATACATACAACCGCAAACAATAATCGACTCAAAGTAAATATCGTGAAATATCGTCTTGGTTAGACCACGGCAAGGGAACGAAATACGGAAAGTCGTGATCACGTCACGCTTTTCTGCCAACTTTACTAACAGTCGTTACCTGTGATTTCTTAATATCAGTGATTAAATCACAGTTCGTGATATATCGCCCATCACTACAAGACATATCCTGTCGGGAGGATTAATTAAGCTAATTACGGAGCATAGGAAGATATTTTTCTATGTTACAACACATGGGTCCAAAATTTATTTGGGTTATATAGAAATATTGATTGTTCAATTGGTCTGCCTCGCCTCCATCTTGGCGGAACGCCCCTTAAGGACACATTTTCTGTATTGCGTCTACGTGATCAAACATCATTATTATTTGTGTTTTATTTTAAATCTTAAACTTTCTTCTAAACGAATATGTTGGTCTGCCGGAGCAAAGACTGACGCATACGTGGCAGACCAGATTTTCATGAGTATCTTCCTCCCAGCAAAAAATCACGGAATACACTTATGTCGTTCTTTAGCAGCACTTCATGCTTTCACGGGTAGTGATTGCACTGCAGCTTTTTTTTTTAAAGAAAAGTAAAACTATTCGTGTATTTAATGCAAAATGAACAGTTTCAAATCGTCTTCGAATCATTTACAAATCTTTACTACATCTTTTACTACGACCTACACCTGTTAAGAAAACTATTTTTTTTCATTATTTTTTGTGCTTAAAATACCCCACGGTGAAAATCAATTAAGGGGTGGAAAAAATACAAGAAATAGGTTTATACATATTAAGTATGAAAGGAGGTAAACAATTTATACAAATAAACATACATGTACTTACAGGCAATGAAAAATAAAGACAAGAAGAAATAAAAAATACATAATAAATCAACGGACAAAAAACACCTTGGAATTAAACAGAGATGACTATAGTACAGTCGAATTGATTTAATTTAATTTTTTTCGGCGACAACATTCCACCTGAAATTTGATTGTTGATTCTTGTGTATTAAGACCTCCTGATTACGAAAAAAATATTTGCGCTCAAAGATTCCTTATATGCAGAACCTACCAAACTATTTAGATTATGGATGGCAATTTAACTGACTCTAAAATAGTTCCAGTTGTTCAAACGCTGCCGTCTTTTCCCGAGATTGAATCATCTTTGACTACATGTGAATGTAGAAAAGGTAAGTGCATAAGTGCTGCAATGTATTTAAATGATTTTGGGTATTTTTGTGTAGATTGTGATGCTAGATGGTGTAGTTGCCAAATCAATTGTATAAGCTCTTGTCGATGTATGGGTCAAGAATCATGCCAAAACATGGTTTCCGTCACTGCACCCAAAGCACACACAGTCTATATCTACATCTACATCTTAAAAATACTCCACCTGTCCGATATGTATTGGTCAATCCGCCATCTTGGAAAAATATAGAAAACACCAAGGAGAGCCGAAAAAATCAAAATTGAATATCTTTTCTATAAGAAGGAGTAATTTCACCAAAGTTGGCAAAAATAAAACTCATTTATGGTCAAATATAAAATATAATGCACCAATTCCCGACACCGTATGTCAAATACAACGGTCAAAGATGGCGGACGAAATAAAATGTTTAATTCTTCGTTAATTATCAAGGAAGCACTGTACATAATTTTTTTTTCGAGTTATTTTATGTACTTTTAGGGGATAGAGTTCATTTTTTTAATAAATAAAAAGTGCATTTTACAATTTTCAAAAATGTATTTTCGTTGACCACCGAATTTTCATCGAAACAAAATGAAATATGCTATAGAAAGTCTCGTATAACTTTAAAACTTAATACAAAATGGCACTTCATTAATTTGAAAAGGAAATTTATTAAGCATACGCATGGTAATAATAATTATATATGAACATATGATCAATAATTAATCAGAACCAAGTAGTCAAGGCCAGAGTAGTAGTAGTAGTTATTTTTGATGGGTGGCTGCACAAGCAGTAGTACATATGGATGATAATTCCGATCATTTGTTATTAACTCCGATGAGTTTGGAAGAGCTTGAAGCTAGTATAAGTTCGCGCAGTTCATCACCTGGCCTTGATGGGATAAATTACCTTATGACTCAAAAGCTACCTATTATAGCTAAAAAATGTCTGTGTTTGATATTTAATAACATCTTACTTAAAGGGGAAAACTGTGATGTTCTAAAACAATGCTTAATAATTCCTATCCCTAAATCTAATGATGTAAATTCTGTGCGTCCTATTTCACTGATGTCATGCCTTGGAAAGAATTATCAAAGTTAGGATGGAATAGTGGTTAGAGAAAAACAATTTGTTACCTAATTCTCAATTTGGATTTCGTAGAGGTAAAGGTACCATCGACTGTGTTACTAACTTGGTCTCCGATATCCAGTTAACATTTTCAAGTAATAAGTACTTATCAGCATTATTTCTGGATGTAGCTAGTGCTTATGAAAGTGCTCTCCTGAATATACTTTATAATAAACTCATTCAGGTTAAAATACTATCAACATTTTCTACTACCATTATCGATTTATTTCTAAGAAGACAAGTATTTATTCTTAGCAACAATGAACTTATTGGTCCCAGAGAAGTTAATAGGGGTTTGCCAGAAGGATCTGTACTCAGTCCTCTTATGTTTAATACATATAGTATCGATTTGCATAACATGGGCATTGAGGGAAATGTTTTACAATATGCGGATGATTTCTGTATATATAATTAACAAAAATGGTTCCCACTGTGTTAGTGATATTAAATATGTTATGCATTGCTGTAACGATTATTTCTTTCAACAAGGTTTTGAAATATCACCTCAAAAGTCAGCTGTGGTTTTTTTCACTAGACATCGCTTACCAAATGATTGTAATTTATATCTTGCAGGGTTTAATATTCCAGTTATATACTTATTTAGGAATAACCGTTGATACTAAACTGACTTGGGATCAACACATATCTAAATGTTTAATTAAATGTGAAAAAAGTTTAAACATATTAAAAGCGATCAACAGGTACTCATGGGGCTCTGACCCTAAAATAAACCTTATATTTTACAGGGTATATACTAGATCCATTCTAGATTACGGTTGTGTTTTTTATGGCTCTACTGCAAAATCACGGTTAATTAAATTAGACAGACTTCAGTATAAGGCACTGAGATTAGTTCTTGGTGCCATAAAATCTACGCCTACTTCCCCTCTACTGGCTGCATGGGCGCAGCCAGGGGGGGAGCCATGGGGCCAGCCCCCCCTCCCCCACCAAGCCGTCTTCCATGAGCCAAAAAATAGAGAAGCAGTACAAAGCAGTATCTAAATTATCCCTTGAAATAAATATTTTGTAATTAATGCCAATATTATCTAATAGAGGAATCTACATACACATCCGTTTTCAACCATTTTCTGAAAAATTTTCCTCATACTCTGGGGAGGCCGGTTCTATTGCCCCCCTCTAGATGAATTTTCTGGCTGCGCCACTGACTGGCTGAATGTAATGAACCACCACCATTACATCTTAGGCGCCAATTTCGGGCTAAAAAATTCCTGTTGAAATATAATAACTTTTCGGAGAGTAATCTTTTTCTCAAACTTGCCCAGTTAATCACTCAAGATTTGACAAATCCGTATTGGCAAAATAAATCATACCCCACCCTGGCAGATGCATTTGTTAAGGTGGTTGAATACGATTCTAACAGTAAAATGACTAATTTGCCCTTCTTTAGTTCTAAATACAACATTTACTTTTTCCCTTTTTCCAATCTATGGTGATAATACCCAAATATAATGATGACTGGAAATAACTTAATTTTGCACGAAATTATACGTGGATTCAATAACTGAAAAATTTCCACTGACGGTTCCAAATCCTGTAGTGGTGTTGGTTGTGCTGTGTACATTCAAAACACCCAAGACTCGTTTAAGTATAGATTAAATAATATGTGCTCTATTTATACTGTGGAATCTATCGGAATAAGCAGAGCCTTAGATTGGGCCATGTGTAACTACAATAATTTCATAAACTTTTTAATTATGACAGATTCGATCTCAGTTTTGACCGCTATTTCTAATCAGAGACGAACCCAGCTATTTTTTTTTGGGGGGGGGGGGGGGGGGAAGCTACAACTAATTTGCCAACTGCCCATTTTTTTTACAACTTATATTTCCTTATGTTTTTTTTTTATTTCAGACTTAATCTATAAGTAGCCTAGCGATACAAATATTATGCAAAGGAAGTTTAACTAAACTACATGATGTAGGCGCTAGACCTAAGTTGACCCCGCGCTCTCCTTCGTCTAAAAACTACTGCATGAGGTAACCGTTATAGTTTAATGACCGTGGAGAAAAACAAGATATAGTTTGTACCAACGATAATAGGGTCTACACACGATCCAGCGGCAGGGACCCGACATTGTCAGTACGCTTTGAAGATAATTGGAATTCTAGCGGACCAGTTCACTTTTACGAATGAGTTTAAAGCATGCCGACATGGCTGGGTCCCTGCCGCTGGATCGTGTGTAGACCCCTTAATCCAGCGATATAAAAAAGTTCGCAAAAAACGTGAAGGGTACCGACCTGTATCAATTTCAGTCTATTTACATAAAAGGCCATAAAAGTGTTCGGCTTCTTTATTATCATCACAAAAAAAATGGTCACATATTTCCGAACAAAAATGTAGGCCACTCCCACTGAATATAATTGGTTTAAATTTTCTCTACCGGAATTATGATAGGTTGGTGGTCAACGTGGACTAGCGTTGTCAAATTGGACCGGAGGCGGTACACTAACTAGAAGCGGTCGGCATCCTTTATGCTTTTTTGCGAGCTTTTTTGTATCGATGAAATATTTGTGGAATACACTATACAATACAATTACGCGCAAGTCGGGGCGCAAGCTCGTGAACGTCCGCGCTAGTACGGCTACCGGCCACTTCCCACTTCACATTGTGATACGCAATAGGTAGCATTAAGGGGTCTACACACGATCCAGCGGCAGGGAGCCAGCCTTGTCGGCATGCTTTGAACTCATTCGTAAAAGTTAACTGGTCCGCTGGAATTCCAATTATCTACAAAGCGTACCAACAATGTCGGGTCCCAGCAGCTGGATCGTCTTTAATAGTCCCAGATTCTGATTCAGTGTCCTCTAAGAATTTAATATTTTAACAATTTCTGACCGACAACAATTTGTTATTATTATTATCTCTCGTTGAGAGGTTGGTAACTGATATTAGTGATACTCAGTATAAACCAACAACAAACGACTTTATAGCTAGGACAAAGCATTGTATTGATAAAGGCAAAAAGGAGTAATATTCTAATATTTCTAATGTAAGACAGTCTTTGAGAATTGTAATGCTCTGGCCGTGCCGTCTACTGGGTCGAACGTCGAATTTTTGCGAGTTGACGAGTTTATTTTGTTGGCCCGTCGCGTAGGCCCGTCGGCGTTGTGCGTTGTCCGTCGACTATTCTGTGGCTCTCACATCAGTCGCATCTAGTCATAAATAATATCAATTAAAATTATTTATAAAAAAATGGTCATAGTGACAGTGTCATTTAATTTTTATCAACTCATTATTCGTTTTTTTGCAATTATACCCAATAAAGATTTTTTTACATTTTTGGTGATTTTCCCAACTCAATCAACATTGGGGGGGGGAGCGTACCCCCCCCATAACCCCCCGTGGGTTCGTCTCTGTTTCTAATCCACCAAATCACATGTATTCAAATTCAAATATTGTAGAAATTATGGAAAAGCAAGCCGGGTTAAAAGATCTCAATAAAAATGTTATATTTATTTGGGCTAAAGGGCACTGATATAAGAGGGAATATTATAGCAGACAAATTAGCCCACTCTTCAAGTATTGACGGAGATCCTATCGATAACTTACCTCACTCTGACATAATAACAGTCTTGAAAACAAATATGAAACAACTGTGGAAAGAGGAGTGGACTAAAGTTTGTAATAACAACAATATATATTGTAAAATTAACGACAAATTACCTAGTTCCCCTTTAGCTAATAGAAGTCACCCAAATAGAAATGTTAACATTAAATATGTCAGATGTATATTTGGGCATGGAGCTGTCAACTCTCATTTATTTAAAATGAAATTATCGGGAACACCCTCTTGTGATTGCAATGGACACTTGGATGATATCAATCACTGGATCTTTCAGTGCCATCATAATTCACGTGCAACCACCTTATTAATGCAAGAACTAATCAAAAACAATATTCCGTTGCCACAATCACTTTGCTTCCTTATAGTCAGGAATGATCATTTAAGAATAATGTTTTATAATTTTCTGAACGTAAAATTTGATCAGGTAATTTAGCTTAGTTGTTGTCTCCTTATGTGGACATCCCTGTGGGTTAACCCATGTACCGTTGCCTATCTTGTTTTGTTTAGAAAAAAGAATCGCCATGAACGGCACCTTGGCGTGAAGTGTGTGTCCCTGTCTATTATCCCTTGTTATTGGTTTTTTTTGGTCTTGTGTCAGATAGGATACAATAATAAATTTTCGTAGCTGGATGAGCTCAAAGCCAACTAATTGGAAAAAAAAACTATATACAAAATTTATAACAAAAACTTACATGGTTGTATTCCCTAGAGCAATGGGAAATACCTGAGGCTAGTTGAAGGATTGAACCATTTATGATTTTTTAAATATTTATAATAAATCGAAAATAAACGCATATTTCCCTCTCACTCTGCAAAATCCTATCGTTAAGAGTCTATTTCCAAATCCGAAAATGGTTAGGTTCTGAGAAAGATTCGTTATAATCCGGGTGGCTTAAAACTGAAAATGGCTTAATGCCTGATGTTATGAGTGATAGTAATGCTTCTCCTAAAAATTTACGAAGTGATACGTCTTGTAAATGTAAGAAAGGCTGTGAAAATAATCAGTGTAACTGTAGAAAACTGAATATATAATGTTCGATTCTATGTGTGTGTTGTAAAGGAAATAATTGTGCCAATGCTTCTTCTACCTTTGATGAATCGGCTACGAATGAGGAATGCGGTGAAATTATGGTATAAGATGGCAATGAAACTAATACAGTATATTTCGTTTTGTTTCAATGAAGAAAAGGGTGAAAAAAAGGAGGGTCAAAGAAAATACATTTTTGAAAATTGTAAACAGCACATTCTTTGAAAATTAAAAAAAAAAACGCACTTTTTTAAAAAAAAAAAAAAAAAAAACTCTATCCCCTAAAAGTACATAAAATAATGTACAATCAAAAAAAAAAGTGACGTTCAATGCCTCCATGATAATTGATGAATGATTAAACATTTTATTTCGTCCGCCATCTTTGACCGTTCTATTTGATATACGGTGTCTAGGATTGGTGCATTATATTTGACCATAAATGAGCGTCATTTTTGCCAAATTTGGTGTAATTACACTGAAAAAAATATGTTCGTAATATGAATGAATCAGTTCATCGGCTGAAAATTAATGAATCAGTTTATTAATATAATGTACGTTTACATAGTATTAATAAATGTGTACATTATATTAATGAACGTAGATTATATCACTAAACAGATTCATACATTCTCAGCTAATGAACTTTAATTCATTAATATTACGAACCTTTTTTTTCAGTGTACTCCTTATAGAAAAGACATTCAATTTTGATTTTTCGGCTATTCCTGGTGTTTTCTATTTTTTGCCAAGATGGCGGATTGACCAATACATATCGGACAAGTCTATATTTTTTAAGAATTTTATTTCAAATAAGCCAGTATTCTAAAATTCCCATCCGATTACTAGTAGTAAGTAAGTAAGTTCTTTATTCAACATATTAAGTCAAACCTTAGTATGTAGAAAAGATATATTAAGCAGATAAGTTGAAAATCCGTGAAAACGCGTCAAAAAGTCTATATAACTTTTGACGCACAAGGAATTTTTGGGCACAAATATTTTTTTCATAATCAGGAGGTACATAAGAATCAACAATAAAATTTCAGGAGGAATGTTGTCGCCGAAAATAATCAATTCAACTGCACTACTAGGAAAAGATGAACTTAATATTTGCAATATTTGAGTGAAATATGTCAAGCTGGTCTTCAATAGACATGTAATTGTTACACATAAAATACAAGGGCGAGGATTTTCGAACGTTTGTTCATGGTGTGGGAAGATAGAAGGTTTTATGATTACGTGTGGCAAATGATGGGCATGAAAATTTAACATGTTCAAGATATTTTAGGCAGTCAGATTATGAATTAGTCTGTGTGAAAACAAAAGAGAACAAAGTTTCCTGCGGTCGTGTAAGCTTAGAAAATCGAGTCTATCTAGCAACTGTCCATGTTCAAAGCCAATGGAAGGTTGTACATTATCAATTTTATATTAAACGAATTTTAGATGACTTTACAATTACAATATTCATTATAGCCAATATTTCAAATAAGGGAGGCATATTCAAGTCTGGATTTAACATTCAGTAATTCAACATCATCAAAACCATCTGGATATCTAATTACAAAACCCAAACTTAGGTAGACCAACGGCTTAATGTTTTTTGGTATATATTTTTCGAATTTATTATAAATGAATCGAATGTTCGAAGACGTAAGGTTTTGTGCGGCCGCCTTTCGGACATGATATGATAACATATTGATATGATGAGATGAGATGATTGATATGATATGATATTCCTTTAGCTATTAACGTGCAATCGCGTTCTAAAGCAAATCAGAGCATACGATGGCATCCAAAACAGTGGTGATAAATCAAGAGGTTTACAATGCTAATGAGTTTGAATTAAATAAGTTATTGAATGGTTAACTTCTGATATTTATACACACTCCAAGATATCCACATATTACTGTGTTTTATTTTAATAAAACGTATGTGTTAAATCTCTTAAGTCTGGAAGTTTGCACGCAATAAGTTGCGACGGTTCTCCTTATGGTCTAACTGACGACCGTAAAATTTTGACCGTCATCGAACATCCGGCCAATTTTTGAAAAAAATGAAAGTGGACAGTGTATGGAAAACGAAACTGTTTGCCAGCCTGAGCAAATCATGGCACGTTTGCAATTTAAGCTTAATTAATTAGTATTTCGCAGCCGTTACGTAACATCCGGATGCAATTTAAAGGATTTGCAAAAATACCTGCCCAATTAAGAATATCATAAGCGGTCTTTCAGTATCTCGCTACAGTCATCGAACATCCATCTTATTTTTACTTCCACATCCAGTGGAAGTATAGTAACGCAAAAAATATTTTTGAAAATTTTGATTGTCCAAATATGCTTAGAATGTAATGAAACCTTGAGATTTTAAGTTTGAGCAAAAAAAATTTCTGTCTCTCTGTAACTTGTTTTTACTACCATGATATCGAACAGGAATATATAAAGATCCCAAAACCCAATGGACTTAATACATTAACGTATATGTTCCGAGATGTAGATGTAATGGAGCAAGCTTTAAAATTGCAAACAAATGTTACGGGGAAAAATTTATATTAATTATAATGAAAGTTGCAATCTTCCCCAATAGTTTTCTATTACGATCCCACTTCGAAAGTTATTAAAGTTTTTGTGCCAAAACTTTCGGAGAAAGGCTAAGTTTGACCTTCGCGGGCTGACTTGGGACCCCATAACATTGATTTTTATTTTACACAAAAACTGTTGTATGTAGAATGGTGAGGACATTTTTTGTGTAGAATTTTATGCTCTTTAATTTTTTCCTCTACATGATATTTCTGTATTTTACGTTTTTAAAAACATTTTGTTTTCTGTTACATCCACGAACCGTTTATAAAATACTTTCCTTCTACCAAAACCTACTTCTGAGCAAAATTTCACATAACAATTGTTTTAATTGATTAATTGATTTGACTGGATTATGCATAAAATATGTTGTCATAAACATAATACATACTTAAAGTAACAGTTGATCTGCTGCTCCTCAAAAAATCGGGTTAGCTTTCCATTTCTATCAACCTTTGCACAGGCTGTCAATTTTCTTTTCATTTTCTGGACACTTAAACCTTCAATTTAAAAATAAAAATAAGAAATGAATGTTCGATGACGGAAACGAGGTAATGAAAGACCGCCCTTCGGCGGTGAATTTTAAAATGTTTCCTACTCTTAGCTTTCACCTTTGACCTTTCTACCTACATTAGACAATATCTATGGTTACTTAGGTGAATAAGAAATTCTTTGAGAATTAGTATTTTTAGTGAAATATGAATAAATCTTGTTTTTTTAGAAAGAGCAGCATTTCTGAGGTATGCTCTAAATCAGGGTTATGAGCTTGCTGAGGGCAAACAACTTCAAGTAAGTATTACTAGAACAGATGTTAATATACTTATGACTAACATAATCAATCAAGCAAAAAAAATGTAATTTTTTCACTTCGTTGTATAGCCGAATTATAGACGCTTTAACAAAATTAGAAAAATACAGAGTTCTTTTTCAAAGATCTTGTAGATTTTTTCATTCATTTTATGGAGACTCCTCTACTAACTAACTAAAGACTAAAGTATTGTTAAAACTTTTGTTTAACAAATCAATTTTAGAAGATCGAAATTTTGAAAGTTTTCATTTTATCGACGGCATCTTTTGATAATAATTATAACATGGATTCCAGATTATGGAACCATATTCAGGTTTGGATCTTACAAATAAATGATATAAAATTTTCAAGGCTTGCGAGTTATTAAAATTCTTACAATCTCAAGTATTTTCATAGCTTCTGATGTTCTTGCGTTAATATGTTTTTAAATGAAAACTAATGATAAAAAACGATGCCTAGATCTTTAGTGTTTAATATCTGTGCTAAAATAACACCGTTAGTACTGTAGTCATGATTAAAATTAGTTCTTCTGCTAGTAAATGTTAAAACTTTGCATTTATTGATATTCAAATGAAGATTATTTAATATACACCAGTTTTTTAACTTATTAATTTCAGTCTGTAAGCTATCACAGTCACAGTTACTCTCATTACTATTAAATATTTTAAAATCTTAGTCAAAAAGTCATTTGTTACAATTAATTCGACTGCAGAAGTCATTAATAAAAAGCAAAAACAGGTCCAAGATTTAAAACCTTGTGGAACACCAGAAGTAGCTACGAAAACTTCCGATCTGTAACTATTATGTGTTACGTATTGCTCTCTATTTAATAAATATAATCCACCTTTACTTGATACCAATCCATAATACTTTGGTCATAGTACCATGATAACATTTTATGTTGAAACCGAACAAAGTAAACCTCAACTCTTCTTTTTTAGATTTACAGTAGAATATCTCACGAGATGTATAAATATTTGTACCAGTACTACATGGACCACCATCTGATTACGGATGTGAATGATTTGAAATCTACGCGGGACATTATATGCTTCCCCAGCGGATGTATAGAAGTGGACGACCCTGGCATCCACCCATTTTAGATTCTAGCGTTTACTTTTATTCAGTGCATTTGTTTTGTATAAAATAAAGTTTAAAATAATAAATTAGTGGTTTTTCAAGGGCATGAAAACGATGTTTTTGTGTTAGGTTTTCCATCCCCCTCAATAAAAAGATTACAAGCTGGTGCTTGGTTCTCTTCGAATAATCTTAAATTAAACAAAGAAAGAACCCAACAAATCGTTTTCTCAACAAATAATTCACTAATTAAGGGTAACAGTGTTAAAATTCTGGGCGTTGTTTTAGATGGCACTCTTAACTGATCCAATCATGTGAAGCAACTGTCACACAAATTATCAAGTTCGATATTCATGCTACGTAGGCTAAAAAATCAACTCTGTTCTAAAATCTTAAGAACATGCTGTTTTTCATTATTTCATGCTCATATTAATTATGCTATCCTCCTATGGGGTGGATCATCCCGGGCAGCAGTAATCTTTCGACTGCAGAAGAAAGCAGTCAGGGTAGTTATTAATGCAGGTTGGAGGGATCACTGTTTTCCAATATTTAAAATAAGAGTCTTGGTATAATGCCAGTTCCTTCTCTTCACATTTATGTTACTTTACTTGAAATTCACAAGAATGTAAATTCTTTTTGTACTAACTCAGATTTTCATTCGTATGGCACTAGGTCTGCCAGTCAACTTAGTCATCCTCGTCTTAGATTAACAAAATCACAGAAAAACTCTTTAAACCTTCAATTATACAATCACATTCCCAATGACGTAAAATCTCTTAATTTTAATAGTTTTAAGAACTTAATAAAAAACATCTTAAAATATTGTTTCTATTCAATTGATGAATTTTTAAACACACAAAGGACCAATGGGGTTTCGGTGATTTTTTTTGAAATTCAGGGAAAATGTAGGTCATGTCATGCTGATCAAAAGTCTCAATGGGCACAACTCTCAGAAATGCGATTTTCATGGTGTAATTGACGTCCAAAGGTGACTATTTACGATTAAGGTACCTATATATCTCATTTATAGGTCTATAGCAATTTTTTATAGCTGTTTTTATTTTAAATAGACTACTTTTATATACTAGATGTTTCTTAACATTAGTAAATAGTGAAATGAACACAGTTGTATGTGCAAAAATGAATTTTGAGAAGTTTTTTGTAAAGTATTGAGATCGTCTATCACTCTGCGCTGGCTGGTCCGCCGTTAATGAAACACCCTGTATATCCTCGTTTCTGCTAAGAGTATAATAATTTCTAATAAATGCAAATGATTATCAACTTTAGGACTGGGGCAACAAAGGCAAACCTCAATATTAAAAACCGAACTCATCGTCATCATCATAATAATCAATCATTATTTATTTTAAGTTGTTTTTGTTATATTTAATCAGAAACTCAATAATCTGTACCCACCTGTTTGATTAAATTCGTTGCATTTTTTTAAAGAAACTATCGGGATTAAATTATTAAGATGTAGGTAAGGATTAACAAATTCATATCTAACTAAGATAAACACATTCTTGAATAGTTTTCAATTCCAGGTAGATTATATCACAATTTCTTCCAAAGTTCACCCTGTCTATGTCTCGTGTTCATTCACAACAGAAATTGTGAAACAATATTTGTAAAAAAATATGTTATAACCTTTGAGCGCTGCTACTAAAACGATAGACAAGTGTTTTTCGTATTTACTTCTAAAACTGATAGATAAATTATAACGTTGTTATTTTCTGCAATGGAATTATTAATGAAGCCCCTAAAAAGGGATAACAAATATAGGCAGGCATATGAAAAAGGTGCGGAAATTTATAAAGATAACTCGATAATTCTCGGCAGAAGGCCACAGTACATAAGGAACCACTGTATATACTCTAAAAAAGACAAATAACTAAATTATTAGTTGGCCAACATAGTATTACTAAATGAAAAGATTTAATGACATTTTACTAAAAAACAAATTTTGATATTTAATATCATAAATAAGTCTATAAACGTAAATAAAAGTAATAACATAGGGAATGAAATATTTAGTAGCATTATAAGCTACAAGATACACACAAAAAAATATAATGTGCTCTGCACAGAAAATTATTTACAGTTTTTAAACAAGAAATCTCTTAAGTCTTTAAGAGGCGATACGTACACTCGCGAAAATGATGTAGTTTGTCAAAGCAAACAATGAAATATCCGCACAACACACAAAAAGTCGCACCGTATGAGCGTCTTTGATCACGATGTAAAAGGAAAGTTGCCAGAACTTCGCCAGGGGCTGTTACCAGTTGCCGGTAAACACAAGGGTAGAAATGTAAATGTTTCTGTACTTACGAAACTGCAGCAAAAGGGACGGTAGAGTGAAATTGCTTAGAGAAGATAACATCGTCATAGAATGCGCAGAGACCGGTATCGTTACCGCGTGCTCGTTGCCTAGGTAACGATCCTATTTTACAGCTGCATGGGTGTCGCACTGCCTACTACCATTAATATTTAAATTAAAAAAATGGATGGCACGGCACTGATATTATGCCAACTGTTATAAGCGATGCGCGAAGCAGTGACGTATGTTATCTTCTCTAAGTTATTTCACTTTACCAGTTTTTTAACCATAGCAAACTGCATCACATTATAGGTATATTAAACTATCTTTAAACTGAACTTTCTTATTAACTCACTAGCTAATATTACAGCAACAAATGCTACTTCAATTCAGGAACGTCTATACTAGACAAATTTTGGTGTTAATTTCTAAACTATTCGGTAAGATTCACCAAATAAGTTAAATCTCAAAACTAATAAACACTTAAATGGTTCAAATTCCAGCCGTAATTTAACGATGTCCAGGCCTGTGGCCTGTATGGAGAGCGTCTTTAAAACAATTTATATTCGCGCATTAACGAACTATTTTCGGGGGCTTTAACCAAGGCAACTAGGCATTATCATGAGCATGAATATGACTATTCATGCTCTCCTATTGGAGAAAATCTAGCCTTGCCGGCTGCAAAGCACGTTTCCCGCGCATTATTTTGGAATGTCTAAAGAGCCTGATAAACATAATACCTGGAAGGCAGTGACGGCGTTAGGTATTTTTTCGACAAAAATATAAAATAACGTAATTTAGCGGATTTTGACAGGGTGTGACACGATGACTTTAAACTGTCTGTATTTCCGCCACTGTATAGAGTACAGCTAGAAATTTATTTTTAGGTTTTCCATGATGCTCTATCCGACTACTCAAATTTACTTTATTTCCGTAGGCACGTTGCCAATGGCAACAAGTATTTGGTACATAAAGCGTCACTTACGATCCGCAAAACAATGGAATTAGAGAATACTTACGAGGGAGATATGACGAAAAATAAATTTAGGACGCGGCTTCTATCCAAATGACAACCACTGTCAAGATAAATTAGAATATACTTACGAGGGAGATATGATGAAAACATATTTTGTAAATTAGTGTTAGAGATTTAAAAAATATATACAGGGTGATTCAGGTATGCGCTCATTAATTTCTAGTGGTGATTCTACATAAAAAATATGAAAAAAAGTTCATATAAACATGGGTCCGAAAATCCCTCCTAAGGGCCCTGCGGGCCTCTGAAGGGGGCACCCAAAATTAACATTTTATTTAATATCTTAGGAACCCTTTGAGCTATAGTGACTAGTTTTTGTACGTGATTGGATATCAATAAAGGTCATTATCTGATGTTATCCTCCAAGGGTAAATTCAATCAGGGGTGCACAAAATTAGAAGGGGGGACAACTTCTCCCCCAAAATTTTTAAATGTGAATTTTCTGTGATTGTCTCATCGGAATATGATTCCTTAGCTATAAATACACAAAAAAGGTTATGTTATTGTAACGCCGTACGACCATCCGGTTTCGAGAAATTTGAACCTAAAGAAATGCCAGCATTCCTAGGATTCAAAAATAAGCATAATGATTTTTCTCTCTTCTGCATAATTTAACAAGAATAAAAACCGTGGATAGTCTGTTTTCTAAAATAACAAATCTGTATTACGTGCACACGGAGAAGTACCAATAGGGTTGGCTTGGCTGTCAACGTGTCAATAAAAAAGAACAAATTAGTGAAATTGCATTTATTATTCTCTTGAATAAACCAAGGAAAAATAACAAATTATTACTAAATTAAAGGACAGAACAGGTTTTAAAGATTAAAAAATTCAATTAAATGTTCAAAATGGGCGCCGTTCATTTCCGCACAAGCTTCTAGAAGTCGATTCGTTGAAGCAAAGACTCGTTGAAAAATTCCTGGCATGTTCCTGAGTTTAGCACCACATTGCTACACGTTCACGTAACTCTTTGATTTGTCACAGGAGTTAAGTAGACAAGGCTTTTCAAATAACTCCAGGCAAAATAGTCAAGAGGATTTAGGTCGGGGGATCGGGGGGCAAGCTACCGGTCCGTTTCTGCCATTCCATCTATTGAGATAAGCTGCATTTAAATAACTTCGAACAAATATTCTAAAATGGGGAGGTGCACCATCGTGCATGAACCACATTGTCCTTCTGGTCTCATACGGTACATCCTCCAAGAGATCTCCTAAATTGTTTCTGAAAAAATCTAGACAATTTAACCCATCCAATCTATTAGGCAAAACAAATGGTCCTAATAATCTGTTGCCAAGTATACCTGCCCAAACGTTGATGGAAAATTTGTCTTGGTGCCTGGACTCGAAGAAAGCATGGGGATTTCTTCTGCACATATGTGATTGTTGTGAAAGTTGACAACACCATCTCGCGTAAACCCCGCTTCGTCAGTAAACAGAATTTTTTGAATAAATTCAGCTTCCCTTCTTGGTAGAACTTCTGGTTTGAGCGCTTGCACCCTTTGCATGTGGTAGGGATACAGTAATTGTTAATGTAACACCCTCCAAACAGACGATGCTGACACACCTTCCAGTAACGCTAGCCTTCTCATACTGATTTGGGATTCGCATTTACTGCATTTAATAGTGCTTCTTCTGTTTCTGGGGTACTAACATAACGATCTGGGCCAGAATTTTTCTTGTCTCTCGTAACGAACGTTCGACACTTACAAAAAATCTTTCGCGAGGTAATCTTCTATTTGGGAAAGCTTCTTCGCTTCTTGCTTCAGTAGCATTACTTCAGGCTCGACCGTAGAATAAATGAATATCGGCCTGTTCTTAGAAAGTGTAAATATTTTCATAAACTTCAAAACCTGTTGTTGTATTTTTATGAAAAGTAAAATGTATATGACAAAAAAAAAATTTAAACAGGAGTTCCTAGACCTAGGAGGGTCAATCGAATTTTGAAAAAATTTTTCGCAAACTGCTTTTTCAAAATTTTTTAGGGGTCGTTAGAGGAGTACGTCTCTAGATCTTATTTCCCATATTTCGTATGGGTCCCATGTGCCACAGACGAGAAAAAAATTGTTGAAATTTCACCAGCCGCCCCTGGTTAGAATTACAATTCGATAATACTTAATAAAGTCTACTATTTATCTAGTTTCATTTGACAAAATTTAACAAATTATTAGTAAGATGAATAAATTATAGTCTTTTGCACCTATTTTTTAAGTTAATGTTTATTTTGTTGTGTGACAATCACCTTTTGTTTAAAAATACTATTAAATATACTTCAATTTAACAAAATGAACAATATATATACTATTTTTTTGATTGATTTAACCCATACTATTTGCAAACAAAAGCGCTGATGCGACGCGACGTCTTAATTCATCAAAGTGGTTGGCAGAACGATGTTATGTTTATGTAAACAGAACTGCGGGTTAACTCTTACAATAATATTGGTTTATCTGTCAACTATAATAGTAGAGCAAACTGCTACTGGGTTTACAATTACAATTCGACAATAGTTAAATATAAAATATACTATTATCTAGTTTAATTTGACAGAATTCAACAAAATGATAATCAGACGAAAAAAATAATAGTCTTATTCATCTATTTTTTAAGTTAATGTTTGTTTTGTTGTACGACAACTTTTTATTAATTAAAATAACAATCACCTTTTGTTTAAAAATACCATCAATATAATTTAGTTTAACAATATTAACGATATTGTTAGTTAACCATTTTTTTTTTGTTGAATTTACCCATACTATTTCTTTGAGTGCACCAAGGAGCCAATGGGAAAGAACTTTGATGAATTTGTCGGACAGGCCATACAGCGAAAGTGGGCCATTTACAATAATGCATTGGTCAGACTGCCAGAAGAAGAATATTGCGTGTTTATTTTTTATTTCAAGGGGTTCCTTGAGAGCAGTTTCGAGTGTTGGCTGAATATTGATTAAAATAATATTAATTGAAAAGTGTGAATAATAGAATCCTATTCAATATCACTTTATCGAAATAAATCCGTAGGATTAATATATCTTATAACGATTTGACTAACAGCTTGGTATTTTGCACTTTCACGAAAACAAATAGATAAAATAAAGCACAAAGGTTGAACGATTTTTTTCTAAACTAATTTAACATTTATATCCAGCATATAATTTACTGAATATTATTGATATAAATGGCTATAAGCGACACCTTTCAAACGAGATTGTAATATTTTATATTCTATATATTTCAAATGCGTAAAAAAATGATGTTTCATTTCCATTACATACATATGACTTTCCGAGAAACATTACGTGATAGATGCACCGTCGTCGTCAGAAAATATCAGTCAATCAATCAACTTATAAATTCAAAATTAAAATAAATACTTTGCTAATCTTCACTTTTCTTAATTGAAATGTACCTTTGAATCATTTTGTTTCTTGGAAAGGATGTCGCAAATCTGTCCAACTTTTAAATAATCCCATAAAAGCTCTTCAAGTAAAGTACCACTTCTAATGGTACATTCACCAAATTTACTGTGTATTACTAAAATCATTGTATATAAACTTCAATTAAATTTATTTGAGGACTTACGGTCTACGTCTAGTGTATTAAAAAGTTGTTTAGAAATGAAATTTCGTTTCAGCAACCTTGGAACCATCTGAACATTGGTATAGATGTAACTTACAGTGAATAAAACCAGAAAAAAGAAATTAACAGAAAATCTCGTGCAGTTTTCGAGTACAACCCCCCCAAAACATCCTCAAAATGAAGGGTCTCAACACCATCTTGGTACTATTGGAACAATTTTTCTCTTAATCTGTCTGTAGAAAATAATAGGTACCTATATTTAAATCTGAAAATGCCGATGACATCAATAATTATAGGCCAATAGCAATTTTAAATTCTTTTGTAAAAGTTTTTGAAAAATATGCATCAAATAAAATCACAGCTTTCTTCGAAAAATATAGTAAATAAAAAACCAGTTTGGTTTTGTATTAACAAATTCTTAAGCTTACTTCATGATAAATTGGATAACGGCGAGAAAACTGTTGGTATTTTTCTAGATCTTAGTAAGGCGTTTGACCCAGTCTCTCATAAAATCCTTTTAGATAAGATGACTAAATACGAGGTTAGAGGACTACCTCTAAACTGGTTTTATAGGCGTTTGGAAAATAGGCCACATCTAGTAAGCGTCTATTCTCATCAGTCGGAAACGCTATACACTACAACTGGTATCCCACAAGGGTCTATTTTACGACCCTTGCTATTCACAATTTATATAAATGACTTAAATGCCCACAACATATTTTTATTTGCTGATGACACATCAATGGTAGTAGCGCATAGTGTTGTACAGAGGAATAATGAAGAATTAGAAAGTATTTATATAGACTCTTATTAAATACGGCAAGTCTGTATTTATTAGTTTCAAAAACACCTTGGCGACCTCCGATAAAAGCCTGTGTGTAAAGATGTCACATAAGACAACTTATACAAGTTTTTAGGTTTATACATTTCTGAAGATTGTAGGTGGAAGACACATATTGACCAGATCTGTATGAAACTGGCACACGCTTGTTATTGTATCAAGCAATTAAGAGATACTGTAAAACTTGATGCCCTAAAAATATATTTCGCAAATTTTTATTGTTCTTTCGTATGGAATTACTCCTTGGTGTTTTTCAAATGAGAGTATGAGAGTTTTTAAACTACAGAACAAAGCAGTCAGGTATATGTGTGGTATAAAATCAAGAGATAGTTGCAAAGAGTATTTTAGAAATATAAATATTTACGCTGCCCTGCATATTTATTATGAGTATTCTCTTATATGCTAAAAATGAAAACTTTCAAACTTTCAACGAATTTCATCGGTATGATATAAGAAATAGCGAGATTTTAGAAATACCTCAACATAAAACAACGCTTTATGAATACTGTCCAAAGTATTTAGCCATTAAGCCTTACAATAAACTACCTGTTGAAATCAAATTGTTAAGCTCTAATCTTTTTAAAAAACGTATCAAGGAACTGCCCATTGGTAAAACGTATTACTCGGTTAGTGAGTTCCTTAATGACAGATTGTAATTTTATTTTTATAATTTCCTAGCCGCATTTCAGTTTTCAATTACATATACAATACGTTTTTGTATTTACTTAATTTCGAATATTATTTGATGTGTACATTATACTATGTATGAATGTATAAATTAGTGTGTTTGAATATTAAGCAGTTAAGTGAATGTGTAAATATATATTTTTATCGTATATGTTCTTATTATTTTACTTCCACATCCAGTGGAAGTATAGTAACGACAAAAAAATTTTAAAAAAATTTTATTGTTCAAATAGGTTTAGAATGTCATGAAACGTCGAGATTTCAAGTTTGAGCGAAAAAAAATTTTCTGTCTGTCGGTCTGTCGGTCTGTCTGTCGGTCTGTCTGTCGGTCTGTAACTTTTTTTGTGTGCACGTTTACTCTGGAACCGTTTGAGATATTGACTTGAAATTTGGTACACATATGTACCTTAACGAGATCTAGAACTAGATTATATTTTCATTTTGTTCCGTCGAAGGGTTGGGGGTAAATTGGGGTAAATTTGGAGTAAATAGGTAAATCAAGCAGGTAAGAGTTCATAAAATTGATATTTAGTATAGACAAGAGAAGCTAAGGTCTCAAAAAAAAATTTGGCATTAGCCACCCCCACCCCATTATTAAAGGGTATGAAAAAAAAATGCGATTTAGTGTGTGTATAAGAACCAGAAACCTCAAAATATTTTTTTACTTTATCCACCCCCTACTCCCACCCCCTGTCACCACCCCCACCCCACTACCGATGTGGGGTATCGTTTTATGGGTTTTTGGGGTAGAGGATTTCAAATATTATATTATTAAAGTTCCATAAACAATTATTTCCAGATACAAACTTTTTTCGTTGTGTGACTTTGATAGAAAATCCGGATGTGGAAGTAGTGATTCCTTGGGCAGCGGTTTTTATATTTTAGTGTACATTATTTTACAGCCGGTTTTACAATAGCAAGTTAACTTCCATGTTAGTTGACTTTTACTTGTAGGTTAACTAGAACTTTACCGACACTTGCGTTTTTCAATATAAAGTTAAGTCATGATTTGTAAACGAGAGGTTGTGAATAAAATTTATAATGTTGGTAGTAGAAAAATGTATGAATTTTTGTCAAAGTCACAAGTCACTTACTGTTAAATATAAATATCAGAAGCAATTTATGAGTTAGTGGTTTATTATTAATTAAGTATGTACTTAGTATTTAATGTTTACAATTTTTTATAAAAAATAACATATTTATATAATTTATTCTATATTCTACTACAAAACATAGAAACGTTTTTAACAATAAAAATGTATTTTATTTTAAGTATTACATCATGGATAATAAAAGGTGCACAAATTTTTCTGCCGATGAGGAGGATATTCTCGTAAATGTAATAGATAAATATATAAATATTATAGAGAATAAAAAATGCATTCTTCAAAAAAGTTAGGTCTATACCGGATTACCTTGTTCCTTCTTGGCTCCTTATCACTACTATATGCATTTACTTCGTATGTATCCATTTTTAAACGAAATATCAAAACATTATTTTGTACCAGTTATTTTATAACCAGAAAGTTAACTCTGACTGGCAGTTAACCAGCGATTGTAAAACCGGGTGTTAATGTTTAAAGTGTAAGTTGTACCTATTTATTTATGTTTTTTATTCCTTATTTATTTTATACTTATTTTTTTACCTGTCCTATATTATTGTGTAATGATCAAACGGACCAATAAATATTATTAATATTATTATTATATTCCGATTAAAGAAAAAAATGTTCCAGAAAAGTTCCATTGCAGTTTCTGAGTAGTCCCACCCTAAAGTCATCTTCAAAAATGTCAACTCGCTTCGCAATCTTGGAAATATTGGATCATTTTTTTTCTTAATCTGTTCTGTATTCTGATTATAGAAAAAAAAATGTTCCAGGAAATTTTCCTTGCAGTTTTCGAATAGGCACACTCCATTGTAATCCTCAAAAATGTTAACTCGCTCCTCAATCTTGGAATTAAGGGAACATTTTTTTTTTTCATTGGTCCTGTTCTGATGAAGAAAAAAATACACTCCAAAGCAGTAATAAATGTCAACTCGATCCGCCAACAATATTGTTATATACTTTTAGACAAAAAACAGTGTATGAAATATCGTGTGATTAGGTTTCAGCTCGATCCGGCATAATCTTAAATTGTTCGTTAGTTGTTTCGGACATTTTTTTTACCATCAGCAGACAAATCCACGAATCTGCTGGAAATATTGATTCGGTTTAATCATGCGTGTGTCTTCCGAAGCATCGAAAATATTGTTTGAGAGAGAAGTTTTTAAAACTACATTTAACGTCAAACTCTTCCAGGGTTTGTTGAAAATGGCGAAATTGAGATTTGTTAAATCTACATTTTGAGTACTTTGCGCTAGATCTCTGACACGAGAGCAAAAACCAGAAATATTGTTTCTGTGACACAGATTTCTACTAAATGTTGACAAGAAATTCCAGTGGAAACACGTGTGGAAGTTACAAAATATTATTGTTTATTTACTACAATTAACGCCGAGGTAAACAAAATCAGGATATGAACCCAAATAATTCTAGTTATCTCTTATTTTGAATATTTTGAGAAATTCCCACCTGTCGGTTTATTAATCTTGGAAAATCCATGACGTAGAAGTAGTTTGTAAATATTATTTTAAAAAAATCAAATCTGATTAATAGGTATACAGGGTGTCCTAAATTCGATGACCACAATAATTTGAAGAATCTGCAATAATATTGTTGAATGAGGATAAATGCGTAGACGTTTTTGCAACCTGGTTACATTACAATGTTAAAACAGGTTAACAAATCCAACATCAAATCCAACATTGTTTAAAATAAAACTTCCCTGTAAGTACCCTTTAAACAAATTTTGTTTTATAAATGTCATTTCTACAACAATTTTGTTTTATTGCTATTTTAGTACATTTATAAAATTGCAATAAAACAAAATAGTTATATAACGTTTAAATTTTGCTTGTTGCGTAGTAAGGATCTATGGATATTAAATATTAACATAAACATTCAGTGCCACTCTATTTTGATGACTGTCTCTAGGGAGCCGAGGAAAATTATTTGTTATAATATCAAGGAATAATAGTTACAATAATGGACGTCACCACACACAAGGTGCGTGGTCGGCCGCCAACGGAAATAACAGAGCACATACCCCGTGTGTGGTTGGCAGTGAAAGGGTTAAAGATGTGTACTTAATATACACAGCAAGTAACAATTTAAACGCATTAAAGATTTGTTTGGGTTTTATTAGTGTTTTATAATGACTACGTACCTCAGAAACCAGTGATTTATGGCAGATTTAATAATTGTCAAATGCATTTAAAGATAGTTTTGTCTTAAAGCAAGTTTTAAGAAGCATTTAAGAATTTACCTTAAAACTATCTTTTAGTCTTTATTGGTTTATGACTGCCTTATCAGGATATTTGTCAAGCATTCAATAAGACTACATCTGTTTAGTCCAACTCGAGTTTTATTGAAGAATTTAGGAAGTATTGTGGTTTTATAATTGCTCTACAAAATAATCTTAGGATGGTTATTAATGCTGGCCTATAAATTTAATATGTTTTGAGATCAGTAAGTTTCTCAGCCGAATCCTCATAAATTCGTATACTTGTTGGAGTTTCAATGAAACGGGTAAAAACCCCAATTCAAAGCATGAGAGGATTTGGTCTTCCTTTGTCCAGACTGCAATGTTTTATAATAGGTAGTTTCAAAGCTGTGGAAAGAAGTACTCGTTGGCATTTCATGTATTTTTGGATGGCATGTTTATGAGGATGAGTAACCATAAACACAACACACGGATTAGGCAACATGCAAATCCAAAGACAATATCCATCCCAAGGAACAATTTAAAAGTTATTTGGACTTCAGGAGGTTTTAAAAAAATGTTATCAAGGCTAAAAAATAGTCTGTTGCTTTACTGATGTTGTAATTAAGATCTTTTAGGCTTCAAGCATACTTGCTCTTATATGGTAAGTTTTAAGGCGTTCTATAATACCTAATTATGAGGCTAATTTGCTGATCGGATTATTTGTATTTGTAATGGGTTTATCATATCAACGTAAAACTCCCCAGAAATCTAAATGGTTTTATTATCTTCTTATATTTCATTAAAATTTAATAAGGCTTTAAATTATTCTTTATGGTTTAACAAGTGTGCAGTAAATACATTTCAAGTTATTTTTAAAACTAAACAATGGCTATTAATACTTATTAAAGGCTATTACAAAACTAGTCTCTTAAAACATCCTTGACAAATGTTTTGATGAAACCATTGTAAAGAAAAAAGGCATCTATAAATCTAAAAGGCAAATCTTAGTTCTATAAAACGCTTTCATGACTTAAAAACTCAGTTCATGACAACAAATGTATTCCAAGCATTTCACGTTTTGTAATAATTATGTTTTTCTGGAAAACAGAAAGCTGTGCGATGCTGCCGTTTTGATGCATTTGTTTATTTGAGGAAAATAAAATGCAGAGTTTCTCTGAACGTATATTTCTTCGTGATAAAAGTGAAACATGCAACCTCAGAATATTTGCGACTAGGCAAAGAATACGAAATTAAAAAAATTTCATTTAATCTTTTTCAAACGGCAATTGTGAATAATATGTGAAATGGAAACGTTAAAATGTTGTTTTTGTTAACATAACCGCGTAATACTACATAACAATTAAACACTTCTAGGTTCTTAAAGAACCAAATAAAAATATTAAAAGAAAATTATGTTATAAAAATGTATTGGTTTTTATTGTTGTATTGTTTTGCTATTATTTAACAAAATTTAAATTTTATTTTAATTAATTAAGTGCCTCTATTTTACTTCAATATTTCATTTCTCTTGACCTACGTAATTTTTCATAAACTCTAATTACCCGCTATAACACTCGCCCAATTTAGTTTTAAATTAATATTTGATCTCTGCAGACCTTTTAACTAAAAGTTAGTACGAAAAGAATGTACGTCGCTGCACCACGAAAATTTATAGGTTAAGTTTAAAGTTCTCAAGCGGATTCGTCTTGTTGGCGGCTCTCTTAAATCCTAAAAGGTTTTATTACGATTGTAGTATAGTCTTATGAAGCCCATGTGATGTTCGCTGAGTGTATTTGCACTTGTGTAAAGAAGAAATTATTTGTGATAACCTACAAAAGGACTAAATGGACTTCATCTAGAGTAAAATGTCCTATGCCATTACCATTATTAGAATATATATAATTTAATAAGAGGACTGCAAGTCTGCAAATGACAATTAGGTTTTATTTAATTGGCCGGCCATATTTTCTTGTTATAAAAGCATTCAAGGTCATATATCGCGTAGATCAAATGAGTGTAGCAATAGATTTATTTGCATTTATATCTAGTCATATTAAATACATAACGTTTGCTCAAAGCATTTGTGTGTGCCTTTTAAATTTCAATTCAGGGTTTATCCTAAACCAAGTATGGTTTTATAATACTCTTCAGACATTCTACTAGTAAATATTTAAATAGTAAATCTACCGTACCATAGATGGGCGCAGTAGATTATTCTGACTTTTCAGTCTGGTTATACTCTACACTTTTCAGTCCAAGAAACCATAGAACTAAAACTTTTACTTCTGAACAATCTTTACCATCTTGCATACAGGGTGAGTCATGAGGAACTGTACATACTTCTACCGTAAGTAGAGGCACCTAAGACAAATACCAAGTGACCATTAAAAAGTGTTTGTTCCCTTTCTTTACTATCATACAGAGTGATTTACAGTGGCGGCTCGTGATATTTTCTGCAGAGGAGGCTTGATATTTTGAAAGACAATTAACTTGCAATATGATTACAATTTGTACATTTCCCCACCACCCTCGAGGTAGTACAACGGCGCGTTACATTTTTTTGTCGTGGGTTGTTCGCCAGGATACCGATTCACGACTTGAGAGAATAGAACTAATAAAAGAATAGAAAGAAAAGGAAATAGAAAATATAATGAGACGAAAAAATCATTCTCATGAAATTTCCGTTCCTACGCCTCGAGTATCGGTATCCAAAGGAGCCCTACTATCCCACTTATAATTAAGTTATAACTTTTAATAAAAATCAAAATAGTTTTGGAAAAAAAATTAAAGTATTTTCCTACAAACAAAAATTGTATTCATTATCACTGCCAGAGTGTAAAATTATAACTTTTAATAAAAATTAAAATAGCTTTGAGAAAGAAGTTATATAAAAAAATATAACCGCGGAAGAATTAAAAAATATTTCCTAAAAAATAAATAACTCAAATAAATATTTTTTCTAAAATAACAACTATATTAATCTTTGGTGTAAAGCCTAAATATTTTTATAAATGAGTGGTAACCTGCGATTTTCGGAACTAGCAAAATGGTTGATTACTTCATCATAAAATGAATCGTGTTTCTTCAATTCTGACAAAAAACGTTTTTCTATTGAAATAAGCGATACATTTGAGAGGCGGTCTTGACTTATTTTGTTTCTAGTAAATGTTTTTATGCGTTTAAGTGCTGAAAATGATCGTTCTACAGAAGCTGAGGTTACCGGAATTGTTGACACTAATGATAAAAGTTTGTACAGTTCGGGTAGACAGCTTTTTAAATTATTATTATATATATAAGTAAGCATTTCTTGAGATGATTTTGGATTTGCTAAAAGTTGCTGGTCAGAATACAACACGCATAGTTCATTTTTTAACGAAATACGGTCAAAAAAAGGATAATGGTCCATTAATTTCTCCATTAGACTGGTAGGAAATGATTTAGAAAACGCTGTAAAATTATTAGGATTTACTAAATCGTAACATTGCAAAGTATTTAAATCAGAAAATCTAATTTCAATTTGGACTATAATGGTGTCTAAAATTTCTATAAAAATTTGTTTGTAATGTATATCTGCCCTGTCAAAGTTATATGTTGTCTTTCTTTTTTTAAATTGTGGCCCTGGCTCATCATCTACGTTTTCAGTATTTTCTAAAAAAATATTGTATAAAGTATTGAAATGTATTTCGTTATTGCGAAATTCTTTTAATTTAGATATAAGTGACTTAAGTCTATTTTTAGAATATGTTATATCAGTTAGTTTATTCTGTAAAATTTGGAAAACAACATCAGTTTGCTCAAAAATCATGTTAAAAGCTTTTAGAAAAAATATGAAATTTTTATCCAACAATAACGATTTTAATCCGTAAGCTGCTCTTAAAGTCTGAGCGTCATTTAAAAAATCTTCACTTTCCGAAATAAAATTAAAAACGTCAATAAGTTCTTTCCTGTATTTGTCAACAGTGAAAACAACTCTAGATGAAAAATTCCAACGAGTGGGAGCGTTTGTCGGAATTCTATGTTTCATATTAATTGTATTTAAAACATCAGTTCTTTTGGTAGATTTTGAAAAAAATGACGAAAAACCAGTAATATTTGAAAAAAATATTCTAACTTCTTTAATTCCGTTACATGCTTTACTCAGAACTAAATTTAATTGGTGTGCATAACAGTGAATGAAGTATGCTTGAGGAGCAATATCTTTTATTTTTGTTTGGAGTCCATTAAGATGCCCTGACATAACTGCAGCGCCGTCATAGGTTTGTGCTATTAATTTATTTTTCAAATCAAATTTACCAAATTCGTCGATTAATAATTTAAATAAACTCTCCGCGTTTCTTCCACTACTCACATCAAGAAAACCAACAAACCTTTCAATAACTTCGCCGTGCATTACATATCTAAAAATTACGGAAAGTTGAGATTTACAGGTAATGTCCGTCGTTTCGTCAATTTGCCACGAGAAAAATTCGCAATTATATAGTTCTTCATAAATTTTGCCTTTAATAATCGAGCTAACACTCTCAATTAGATCATTTTGAATTGATTTAGATGTTCCGGAAAAAATAGTGGCGTTATTCAAAAAGTTCTCTAATTTTGGATCATACATTTTTAAAAAATCTATTAGCTCTTTGAAATTTCCTTTATTGCACGAATCGCGTTTTTCGTCATGCCCTCGGAAAGAATTTTCTTGCGAAGATAAATATATAACGGCATCAATTAATCTCTTTAATATTTCCCTATTTTCACGGACCTTTTCATTAAAATTTTCTATTTCTCTCTTATGTGCAGATTCCAAATAATTTACAATATTTTGTTTACCAAATATTTCGAATTTAACGCAAGATGAAATGTGCTCCTGGGATTTTTCGTGCTTTTGTAAACCTCGCGACAAATTTTTCAAATTATTAAACCCGGTCCTGCCCCAAATTGAGGATTGATCATTAGTGAATAATAAACATCTCCAACAATATAATTTGTTTCTAACTGTTGATGCCGTTAACCACTCGATTTTTTTATAATTGTTATCACAAAACCCTCTGTTTTGTTTTCCACTTTTAAAAGCTAACGAAGGCATTGCTGGTGTAGGCCTAGCAATTCTTTTAATTCTTACCTTTTCGTCGTAAGTAAGAGTAGAAAATCCATTTAATAACAAATAATCCACCACGTCTGGACAACAAGAGATGTTGTTGGGAATATTTTCACCTAGAGCACTCATTTCTAGCCCGCCTATCAAATGTTTTATGTATTTTAATGTCAAGTTGATCTTAACCGGCTAAACGACAAATTACCACTGACAGTTCGTTTTCCTGTGAATCACCTGAACCAAATAAAATCGAGTACAACAAATATCAAAGGGACCGCTGCGAGTGAAAGTACTTGTCTTCTCTATACTGTGCCTGAACTCCTGAACTGCACATGCGCTATAAAGAACTGAGGACTGAGGCTAGCGGCCTAGCTTGTCTTATTTGAAGTGTTGCTAGACAACGCAAAAGTAATGCAAGGTCATTTATGTTAAAACTAAATGCCTTGAAGTTGGAAGCTATTTCGTATAAGCCTCAAGCGAAGCGCTCTGTTCATTCCGGTCGCCCGGGAAATATGCATACAAAGACAATCCGGACTGTGACGTTATAGGCATGTTTGTGGAAAGGAAATGCAGAACTTTTTTATACACTGAAAATTAATTAATGAACTATAAACAATAAACAATATTGAAAATTGAGATATACCTAAGTAGAAATTTCTACAAGTAAAAGATATTAATTTGGAAGATTGCAAGATATGTTGCTTCTTCCAAAGGGAGGCTCAGCCTCCCCTGCCTCCCCTGACGAGCCGCCACTGGTGATTTATGAATTTTGTCCAAAAATTGCTTTGGTCATAACATTTTAACGGTTAATCCGATTTGCCTCATTTTTTACAACAATGTACACTGTTGCCTAACAACCATCATACATATTCAAAATTTAAAAAATCCAGGGACGGTTTCAAAAAAATTTGTTGGATTGCTTCGTATACGATAGTTCACCCTGTATATGATTTATCTAAAACTTGATATGAAATTTGTATAGGACACAAATAAAACATTAGTATTTGAAATTTTTGTCACACTCTCAATAAATTTTTTATTAACGATCAATTTTCGAGTCAATTGAAAAGTTTGTCAAAATAGAATATTTTAATATATACTAATATTTGTAAATACAAATATTTAGCTAAAAAAAATAATATCTACATACCTCGTGCCTAGGTTTAATAAGTACCATCATTTTAATCAATTTCCAGGCCAGGTCTTACATGTTTATTTACAATACGTACAGGGGCGGCTTAAGGGCCGGGCAACCCGGAGCGCCGGTTCGGAGTGGTGCCAAATTGAGGGTAAAGGAGGGGTGCCAGAGAGCAAAACATTTTTTCGGATTTTTAATAGCACCCCCTCCATGAGGCGATAACATTTTTTTTTCATATTTTTAATAGCACAATGAGGCGATACAAAAATTTTTTTCGGATTTTTATTTGCATATGAGGCGACAAAAAGTAGTGATTGATCGCGGAGTTCGAAGGGATATCCTTGTGCTTTAGTATGAAGTACGTCCGTGATGACCTCAGGAAAGGGCGCCAAAAAGTGCTCCCGCCCGAGCGGAAAATTTACCTTGAGCCGCCCCTGAATACGTATATATTTAAGAATTATAAGAAAAGAAAAGGAATAACGAAAATATCAAAACGTAGATCCGTATCTTGTATTTATTTTAAATTCAATACTTGCATTTGAATATGATGGCTTTTAAAAATATTTCGAAAAATGTACAGTTTTCGTTAAAATTGATCTTAAACTGAACATATAGGTTGGGCACTTTAAATGGGAGAAATATAGGTAACACAAATTTGACTACTTATTTCTGTCCTTTTTGGAAGCAATTTGACTAATTGGAGAAAATAAATACAGAGGCAACTTTTTAGATGGACCACATCAGCCACATTTTTAAGACTTGGCCTGGAAATTGATTAAAATGATGGTACTTACTAAACCTAGGCACGAGGTATGTAGATATTATTTTCTTTTAGCTAAATTTTTGTATTAATTAATATTAGTATGCATTAAAATATTCCATTTTGCCAAACTTTTCATTTGACTTGAAAATTGATCGTTAATAAAAAAATTGTTGAGAGTGTGACAAAAATTTCAAATACTCAGGTTTTACTACCTATTTGTGTCCTATACAAATTTCATATCAAGTTTTAGATAAATCATATATAGGGTGAACTATCGTATACGAAGCAATCCAACAAATTTTTTTGAAACCGTCCCTGGATTTTTAAAATTTTGGATATGTATGATGGTTGATAGGCAACAGTGTACATTGTTGTAAAAAATGAGGCAAATCGATTAACCGTTAAAATGTTATGACCAAAACAATTTTTGGACAAAATTCATAAATCACTGTGTATGATAGTAAAGAAAGGGAACAAACACTTTTTAATGGTCACTTGGTATTTATCTTAGCTGCCTCTACTTACGGTAGAAGTATGTACAGTTCCTCATGACTCACCCTGTATATGGCACCGTTAGTGCCTAGTGGTTACACTCCACAAGAAATTCATGGAGTATTGGTTGAAGCGTCTGTATTTTCAACACCCTTGCCGAGGAGCATGGGAACCCGTTGATCAGGGAGGCCACTGACTACGATCCAGCCGACGCACAGTGGGGCTTTTCGTAGTTAGTAGTCCAAAAAACGCCTAGAGCCTATCAAAGTTGACCAATATAAATAATTCTTTTTTAAATGTTCCTTAGAAAATTTATAAACGATGCCTCATGAGTTTTTTTGAAAAAAGTTACTCTGCATTAATAGAAGTTGGTTGACATTTTGATTATTGATGTCAGAAATTGCTTTTTTTCTTAATCCTCAGTGAAATCAATATTGTAAGCAATAAGGAATCAAAATAAAGCTATAAAAAATTCATTGACATGTAAAAGTTACACAAGCTTTAATTTTCGTGCTATAAATCTGCCATAGGAATTTACGTTATTAGTTTCAAGTGGCAGCAGTTTAGTCAAAACGGAACCTGCTACTTATTTCGTAATGGCGCCAGCGTCAGGTGCAACGTCATGAAAAAAAAAAACTTATTCTAATAATATACAACTGTATTATGTATTTTTATCCAAAGTTTATTTACCTAGAGGATTAGCCGGGATTAGATATAATGTATTTAAAATTATAAATACCATAACGATTGCGGTGTTATCCTTCATTGTATTAGCGATTGTCGAAGTGATTAGTGTGAAGTATTGTGATTATGAGTATTCGTTTCATTCTTTTGCTTGTAACGGTCTTCGTGTATTGCGATGCCGCGCCATATCTTGAGGATCAGAACTACGTATCCTCAGTTCTGTCAGTCGTTCCAGAGAAAGGTAAGCAACGAAAGACGCCTTCTCACAGTGTGCTTAAAGGTGGAAAAATTATGATGAAAATGAGTCCAAAATCGGTTTGCGCAGGCTGATTCTATATTAAAAGTAGATTCAAAATTTATGAAATTTAAAATCGCGTTTTATCCACATTTTTGGATTTTAACCCTTTGCAATACAGTAACTCGTATACATCTACTTTTTCTTCGAGCACTTAGCACTTTTAGAAACAAAACTAGTAAATGCTTTGTATAGTACGATGGAATAGACTTTCTACCTACGTTACATCTTACAAAATTAGTTATTTTTCTCATTTGATTACCTGAAACTCCTAAATTTATCCTAAAGTTATCTAAGCTCTCTTCATCAAATGAAACACTTTTTTTAATATTCGGATTTAAAACAACTTTTGTCTCCCGACCACCAGCAGATACATTAAAACTAAAATTTTCATTTTTCTTAGTTGTAAGAAGACTAGCAGATTGAACCTTTTTTTTTATAATAGTACTTAGAATTTGATTTTTTTTAGTGAGCTTTCCTACAATTTTTAATACATTTTCTTTGCTATTTTTACAAATGTGACTTTTACCCCTTCCAATCTCTTGAAAACAATCACCACACAACAAATTTCTAGTATCTTTACTCTCTATAGATGTAATCGGCAGGCTATCTATTGCTGAACGCCCATAAAGTCCCGTAGAAACATCAATTTTGTTTTCTAAATCTCTTTTATGTCCTTTACCTTTGTCAATTTTAACGTGGCCTTTGAAACGACCAGTCAAACATATATAACAGTTGCATTATTATTTCGTGATGTACGAGTATCCTTTGGTAATATGACATCTGTATAATTAGGCATTTTCTGAAATGGTCTTTGAAATTTACCCTTGTTAGCATCAAGTAGTGTGAGAGAACAAGTTGTATATATACTTAAAGGATTCTTTTCATTTTTTAGATCAAAGTTCTCAAATATAAATTTTTTAATCAATTTTTCAGTGTTTTCAGTTATGAAAAATTTTTCTGGTTTTTTTTCCCAAATATAATTTTTTTTCCACATGGAGCACATACCTTTTTTCGATTATCCTCGTGAGAGGATTTATTTCCATGGCTTATTTGAAATCGTTATAATTTGACAGACTTTTAACCAATGAAATTTTTTTTATTTTTTGGTTCTGGAAAAAAGTATACTACATACTTTTGATATTTACACTTTATGTTTGGAAACAAAATACGAGAACCTAGCTACCTAGCGGCAAAGAGTGTAATCCGAATAAATTATTTTGTCAGTAATGAAAAAATTTATAAACATTAAAACACTTACAAGTAAAAAGATAATTAACTTTTAATTAAACGTTTTTGTTTCTTAGTCATTTCCAAGTGTTTTACAACAAATGAAATTTAATTTTTAGTAATGGAATATTGTCGAGTAAGTTTTTTTAATTAAAGAACTGTATTTACAAGATATAATAAACTTATTTACGATAGTTTTATTTCTAAAAGTGCTAAGTGCTCGAAGAAAAAGTTGATGTATACGAGTTACTGTATTAAGGGGTCAAAATCCAAAAATGTAGATAAAACGCGAAAGGGATCAGGTACGATTTTAAATTTCATAAATTTTGAATCTACTTTTAATGTAGAATCAGCCCGCGCAAACCGATTTTGGACTCATTTTCATCATAATTTTTCCATCTTCAAGCACACTGTGTTCTAGTACAGTAAATCTAGCTGGATGTGGGAGGGTGAGATAGAAGAAATTAGTTACAAGCTAATCTCAAAGGGAATATTTCGATAATAACGTCCTTTTTTAACCTACCAAAATTCCGATTCGCTCCAAGTGGAGGAAGTTCGAAAAAATTTGAGCCATCTTCGTTTTTGTCTATTTTTTTTTGAGCTAACTAGGTATGGATTTTTTGAAAAAAATGTTTTTTTGTAATATTTTCTTCTAAAATGAAAATTAAAAAAACAATAGTAGGTAATAAAAATATGGCCGTCATTTTGAATTTTTTGGTTTTTTTCAAATATATCGTTAAACACTATTAATACGAAAAATTCTCAAGTATACTTTTAGATACGACTAACAAATAATATGAACATTAAGTGGGTGATTTTTGATATATAATGCCATCAATTAATAACGCAAGGAATTATAATGAGGGAATTCTGGTGATTATACCCCCTTGTGTACCTATTAGAAAATTATGCATGCATCAACCTATCTGTGCACATTAAAAATGCCATAGAGGCCGGTAACTATGAAAAAACAAATAAATAGACGCCGTAAACAATCAAAGAAAAAACGGGTTTTATAGAAATGTGTTTGATTGTGTTAGTTTTGTGGTTGAAAGAATGGAAAGTGATTCAGAAGATACTATCCCCTGTACTCCACCAGAAATAACTGAAAGAGCAGAAGCAACAGCATCTAATTCACTATCGCAGAAGTCAAAAAGTTTTTATGATAAAGCGTACCAAAGTTTCATAGACTGGCTCATTGAGAAAGACACTAACTCGCTTTCTGAAAATGTATTATTAGCCTATTTTGCTGACTTAGCTGACAGATACAAATCTTCTTCATTATGGTCATTTTATTCCATGCCAAAGCTAAAAGCAGTTTTGAAAATAAAACACGACATAGATTTGAAAAAGTATGGAAAACTACGTTCTTTTCTTATACCCTCATCAGTTCAGTTTATTAACTGTTAAGTTATATTTTGTTGAAAAAAATTAACATTTTTTATGCGTTTATATATTATGTATGTATCACTATATTTTATATACAGGTTAGTGGTTTATAAAGTATAGTATACAAGATAGCATCATTGTATAATATACTATTCTTATTCAGGGTATAAAATTCTATATTTTGGTGTAAAATTCATCTCTGCTTTTAAAACTAAAGTAGATAAATGTTTATGTTTATATATTTGTCTCAATTAACAATTACAGCATTCAATAAATATCTTTTTATACACATACGAGTACGTTGACTTTCAACATTTCTTGAAACAAATATAATTAAAAAAAAACCTGGGCCCTGATATATAGTATACAGTCACTATCTGCATCATGGAGATAAGATCGAGGAGGATTTATTTTACTATTATTCACAATCATACAGAAATAATCAAATTGTCTTAGATGTCAAAAGTTGGAAAGTATGGCAAATCTAGTTTTCATTCGACAATTGAACTGAAAAATGACATTTCAGGTTGGAAAATAGCCACTTTCTTACCAGGTTTCGGGTTGGAAAGTGAGCATTTGCCAACCTGTGTTTTTTACTGGTTTTCTTTTAGTTGTAGGAAATATAAATTATAAGAAAGAAATAGAGAGTATTTTATTTATTTTAACAGAAACCTCGATACAGAGGAATTAATTTTACAAATAACTGAAAAAAAAATTGAATAAACAATTAAATATAAAAAATTTAACCATGACATTTATTTGTCGTCTGACAAAAATTTTTGTTCATTGCCTGCTTAATAAAAACATAAAAGGGTATTTAAAAATTTTCTAAATGATTTTTGGCTTTTTGTTCTTTAAGGGAGATGATTATGAATAAAATAGTATACAAACCTTGGTGGAAAGTTTCATTGCTGTCTCGAGAATCAGTTGACCTCGCCGCTTCGCGCCTCGACAACAATGAAACACTTTCCACCTCGTTATGTAATATACTATTATTATGTATTTCTTCTGATGTGAAAATAGTGGCAATAGTAATCAGAGATGGGTAAAGGAAACAATAAAATGAAAGTTCCCAGGAAATTTTCAGGAGTTTGTGGAACGAAATTTTGATAAAAATCAGATATGGGTAAAGGAAACCTTCCATATGAAAGTTTCCGGAAAGAAGTATTGATAAAAATGAAAATTTTCAATAAAATATTTGAATATTTGAAAGTTTTCAAAATTCCTTTGGAAACTTTCATTTTTATCAACTGCACTAGTAGGGCTGGGATAGTTTTGTTGATGTTGTTTTATACTTGGATTATTACCTTAACATAAAATAACGTTGAGGATCGAAGTTTTGATTGGTTCTCCTGAGGTCATAGTGCTGCACTTGTTCTCGTAATAAGTCAGTAGTTATTTGGCATGGAACACGGGCTGAAGTTAGTTCCTTGCTTATAAAATGAGTGATTTGAGTGAGAATGAAGAGCCCTATGAAGGCTCTAGCTCCGAATATTTACCCGATCGATTCAAGCAAAAAAACATTGGGTTTATTACATTACTAATAAACACAATATAACTCCACAAAAAAGTGGTCTGCCCGGTGGACCAGACCAGTGCATCCTTATGTGTTTTGACCCGCTGAATCCGAATCAGAATTTTCCGATTGGCTCGTTTTTCATCCCCACTTCCCAAGAAACACCCCTAAGAAGTGGTCTGCCCGACGGATCAGACCAAAGTATCGTAATGTATTTTAACCCGCTGAATCCGAAGTCAGAATTGGGTTGTTGACGAATTTTCAAAAATGGTGAAATATGGTAGTGGAGGGCTTAATTTAGTTATATATTTAATTTGGAAGAAAAATTCTAAGCGCAACATATTTTAAAAAATTGTTAAACTTCGACTATTTGAATGTGCCGCGAAAACGGTAGTGACATCATAACGGCAGTTAGATGTGAACTTATAAGCAGAACAGATGAAGACGAATAAGTTGACATTGCTGACAAGAAAGAAAATAACCTCATATGTCAAAAGTAAATTTGACATTTAGCTAGCAGTGATTGATGTTTACAGTTATTGTTAATATTTTTTTACAAAACGACTAAGGCAGTATATCCATAAAAGCTAATTCTGACATTCTACTTGCGGTACAGTTCATCTCAAACTTATAGCAACATGGGACCCAGTGTTTCAATGCAAAGTTAAGCACTTTATCCTACAAATAAATTAGCTAGAAGTTTAGAATATGCTTTTATTAAACACTTTAGTATTGCAACTTCATATTCCAGGCCTCCTACCATTATATTTCAAATTTTTTTTATGACATTTTATGACACAAAATTTGAGTTTTAATGCCTGAAAAATGAACTAGAAGCTATATTATATTAATAGATTTTTATTTAAAATGAAAATATGTTATAATACTTTGTATTTAGGTAGTAACGTTATGTGAAAATCCTTTCTCTTTTGGCAATTGTTTTAAAAAATATTTCTTTAAGCCCACTTTTTCAAAATTCGGGATAACAATTTTTTTAAAGAGAGCCATCGACTATTTACGTGCCATAACACGTGTTTCGTTACAATGTCAGTAATCGGTGCAACTACATCAAATTTCGATTAAGTATAGGAGATAAAATAAAATATTTACAAAATGAATTGTAAGTATAATTTATTTCCCTATATTTAAAGAAGAAATGCACATTAGGGTGGGTCGGTTTATAACTTTTTTAGAAAATTCGAAATGCCTGTAGTGAAAAAAGTTGTAGATTGGTCTCTTTTATTTAAGAAAAAAAAATTATTTTTTTTTTCAAAAATGTTTCAGGCCGCCGCGCCGGGCCTCCAAAAAAAAAGAAATAAAAAAAATATAACTAAGTCGCCTGTGTTGGGAAAGGCTGTTATGGTTCCTTATTTACGCATAAAACATATTTTTAAATTTGTATTGTATTTAGACCCCCATCGGCCCCTCAAAACACGTCTAAACAAAATTGTTATGTTGCGCTAGTACTAAAACAACTCTTTGCTTATTTCGAACAACAATTATTACACAAAATAACCCAGAACTCACCACGTGGAGGTGATTGCCATCGAGTTCCACTGCTGCCCACCCATCCACCCTTCCATTTGGGCATTTAATAATTATTTGTCTATACTATTACGTATTCTGATTTGGTACCAAACTTTTGATTTTTAATTTTAAATTTTTTTTAAATTTTATATCTTCATTTTAGACCATCATACAACTTTTCACACTACAGGCCTTTTGAAATTAGAAAATCGACCCACCCTAATGCACATCTTGCGCAAAAGAATCGAAATCAAACGAAATTCTTTTAAAAACTCGCCAAATTTTAATGTTCTGATTTGCATTAAATTTTAAATTGGTTTAACAATTTTATGCATGGTTGAAAATGGTAACAGAAACAATTTTTTTTTATCATTTTTATGACAAGAGAACGATTTTATGACAATTTTAGGACATTTTGCGTATTTTATGACATTTTAGGATTTTATGACAAGTATGACCCCTGATATTCTAACCTTCTAGCTAATTTATTGGTAGGATAAAGTGCTTAACTTTGCATTGAAACACTGGGCCTCATGTTGCTATAAGTTTGAGATGAACTGTAGATATATTTATGGTCAGCGAATTTTTAAAAAGAGACTATCGTTTTGGCATGGCAATGGTTGGAAGTGCAAAAGCTGCAAGGTACTTACGTTATAGCTGCTATAGACAGTACAAACTATTGTAATTTCTGCAAGAACTTCCTTTATCTTATCTTATTAATATTATATAATATGTCTAATATGTATTTTATTATTTAATTTAGATGAATTTGTTAACTATACTTTTTATTTTATTAAATATTTCCTTTTCATTGTTTTATTTCCTATTAACTATATACATGCGTATCTAACTGAAAACAACAAAATAAGTTTGTCTACTAAAGAAATTATTTATTATCCATTGATACTCACTTCTAAGAAGAGTCAGAATGAGACTTGAGATATCAAGAAAGGTCTGTATTATAACAAAAAATAATAAATAGGTAAGTACTTTATGCTAGTATCTATCTAAGCAATAAACAATAATATGTATTTATAACACATAATTCAAAGGGCATTTATAACTACAATCCAACGCATTCGTAGCCATTTCCGACTGATTGTGTTTGTGTTCACCGACTTTAGACGACTTTCACAGTTTGCTTCATATAGTTTTTCAACGGCGAGTTTTTAAATTTCTTTTCTTAATTTATTGATCATCCTAGTATTATGGGGCGTCTAGGGAGCTTCATAAATAATCAATAGCTAACAAAAACAATTGCACTTTATTCCAACATAAACTAGATAAAATACATAAAAGCAGATTAAAGCCATTTCCCTCCTTTTAGGAAGTCAAAGCATGAATAACATTCTAATCTAGAGCCGTTAAGAATACAGTAATACGCCCTGTTTTATCCACCAGTTTGGCGGGTAATTTAAATTTGTAACAGCTAGAACGCCACACAAGTCTTGTAATGCGGCCGTTTTTCCTACAACATAAACCCATATTCAAAATCAAATTCCTACATTAAGATACAACTTACCACAAATAAAACGCTTAGAATACATTGTAATTTGTTACTTTACTTGACATTGAAATGGTCTCCACAATAAGAAGACTTGGTCCTTCTCTGGTGGCTTGGAATCATTCATTATTACGTTCAGCGTTTATTATTGGAACACTTAACAGTTTTTCTGGTGAATTGGTGGTATTATTTACACAGTACGGCAGAAAACATTATCTGTACTTATATTTGTCCATAACTAGATGCTGTTAAACTATACCGAATTATAACCTATGAACGTCAGTTGAATTTGACGTTAAATATAATGTCAGATTAAACTGTCGTGATTGTCTTTTTTCTCCGTCGCTATCAGCGAGTTTCTAAATTAGTACCCGTTTCTCGTCGTTTTATAACTAACTTCTCTACAGACTGCCGTTATTATGTCATCTCCGTTTTAAATGCATGTATTTTTGTAATTAATATTATAATATTATAAGACTTTATTTTCAACTGCTACATGTTTCTAATGATTTTTTATGACTAATTGTTATTGCTTAACATAGATTCTCCTCAAATTTTAACTTAGTGCAACAACCCAATTGTCAGTTTGGCTCGGTTCATGTCTAACCTCAAAAAAGACCCCCAAAAAGACAGTTTTTCTCATTTCACGCTTACACGAGTAGTTAGAAATTTGTTTAATTATATTTATTTCATAACCTCATAACGCCATAACGTCATATCACTCTACAACTCCATTATAATGTAAAAGGCGAAAAACTAGTTTTTACGGGTGATTCTTGAGGTTAGAGATGTAGTCCAGGGAAATGAGTAAAAAAAGTACCATGTTCGGGACTGTGACTCATCCAGGCAGAGACCACGATTTTTAGGTAGTATAGGTGTCAATAAATGAAACCTATATAAAATCTGCGGTCGATTTTCTGCATATGTTTATTTACAGCCATTTTAATGCAAAAAAATGGAAAAAACGTGTTTTTTCACACTTTTTCACCTGCCAGTAAAAAGTAAACTATCTTACAGATAAATCAAATGAATCACCTTGTAGGAAATTAAAAAGCTTTAAAATGTTAAATGTCGACATAGTTAATTGTTGCTAAGATAATTGCAAAATGCGGAATTTTATTCAATAAACAATATCTTGTGTAAATAACAATCTACTGTTTTGTCCTTGCGTAAATAGTTGACTCTCATAGTGCTTAATATCTGGTAAAAATTTCAAATCGATTCGTCAAATAGTTTTTGCAAAATTGCATTAATTTATCCCAGAGACCTTTTTTTTGCAACCCCACCACGTCCAGAGAAATTAAAATACAATGATTCTACGGCCTCCACCTGAAAGGGAAAGACTTGATTTACCAAAATGCTTTGTTAGATATCGAAAAAATTAATTTTCAGACCTGCAAAATGACGTTGCAAAAGAACTCAGATTTTTACCTTATAAACAAATAGAATATTTTTTTAACAATTGATTGTAGAGCATCGGTTTTTCGATATTTGAAAAGCTGATATTTTTACACGAATTTTGAAAAAAAAAGGAAGGTCCTAGGTCAATTTGGGGCAAAGTTAGCAATTTTTTTTCAAAAATTCATAGCTCCTTTGTTTATAATAATTAAGAAACGTAACAAGCGCCATTTTAAAGGGGAAGAGTTCAACTTTTAGTGTGTATGTGAATCGACAAATATTCTGTATTATTATAAACTACAGCGTTATTTATATCGAACAATGTGTTTCTTTTCACACTTTACAAATTCTATTGTTTATTACTTAATATAACAGTAATTTATATATTTAATTGTACACAAACCTTTCCTATAATTTTCAATAAGAATAATACAAAAATTTTGATAATGTATAAAAATATTTTTTTGTAAAATGTTTAAACAAATTACAGGTAATTATTACTCTCTTATTATTTTGGAGCAGATGTGTTGAACCATAGAAAGTTTCTACTGTATCATACAAACCATTATACATGACAAACGCTGTCACTACATGTACATTCACACGCGTGTTGTATACTTCTACGAAGGAAGTAATGGTTTGTTTTATTATTTATTAATAATTAATAATACGCAAATTAATAAGAGCACTTTTCATAAATTGTATGGTAATTTTGCATTTGAAAAATATCTTAAAAATGTAAATTATATCGAATAGAGTGTTTTTATTTTATAAATTTGAAAAATTCAATTGTTTGTAACAATAAGATATATATTTACGTGTACATAAGCCTTTTCTACAACTTTTAACAAGAACAAAACAAAAAATGTTGATATTTTGCTTTTTTTTTTAAATGTTTAAACAAATTACATTGTTAATATTAATGTTAATAGTTTAACAGATTGAATATTATTAACGTACGCAAAAAGGTACCCCAAATTGAAAAAAGAAACATCAAAATCGGTTAACAAACACCAAAGTTATGACTTATGTGGTCAGTTTGAAGATGCTGTTTCAATTTTTGAATGCGCGGATTTGAGGGTTCCCCCTCCACAACCTCCGAGCTAAGTTGATTCGAGCCTCATTTTAGAAGCTTTGCCAACAGTTTTGAGAAAGTGCAATTATTTTCAAATTTTTTACACTAAAAGTTGAACTCTTCCCCTTTAAAATGGCGCTTGTTACGTTTCTTAATTATTATAAACAAAGGAGCTATGAATTTTTGAAAAAAAATTGCTAACTTTGCCCCAAATTGACCTAGGACCTTCTTTTTTTTTCAAAATTCGTGTAAAAATATCAGCTTTTCAAATATCGAAAAACCGATGCTCTACAATCAATTGTTAAAAAATAATTCTATTTGTTTATAAGGTAAAAATCTGAGTTCTTTTGCAACGTCATTTTGCAGGTCTGAAAATTAATTTTTTCTAACAAAGCATTTTGGTAAATCAAGCCTTTCCCTTTCAGGTGGAGGCCGTAGAATCATTGTATTTTGATTTCTCTGGACGTGGTGGGGTTGCAAAAAAAAGGTCTCTGGGATAAATTAATGCAATTTTGCGAAAACTATTTGACGAATCGATTTGAAATTTTTACCAGATATTAAGCACTATGAGAGTCAACTATTTACGGAAGGACAAAACAGTAGATTGTTTTTTACACAAGATATTGTTTATTGAATAAAATTCTGCATTTTGCAATTATCTTAGCAACAATTAACTATATCGACATTTAACAACCGCCATTTTAAAGCTTTTTTAATTTCCTACAAGGTGATTCATTTGATTTATTTGTAAGATAGTTTACTTTATACTGGCAGGTGAAAAAGTGTGAAAAAACACGTTTTTTCCATTTTTTTGCATTAAAATGGCTGTAAATAAACATATGCAGAAAATCGACCGCAGATTTTATATAGGTTTCATTTATTGACACCTATACTACCTAAAAATCGTGGTCTCTGCCTGGATGAGTCACAGTCCCGGCCAAAACCTCATTTCCCTGGATTAATGAAAACTGAGCCCATCAGACAACTCTTACTTCGGATTCGGCTTCAGCAGGTCAAAATACATTGGAATACTTTGGTCCGATCCGCCGGAAAGACCATTTTTTTTATTTAGGAATATTTTTTGGGATTAGGGATGAAAAACGAGCCTATCTGAAAGTTCTCACTTTGAATTCGGATTCATAAGGATGCATAGGTCTGGTCCGCGCGAAGTGGTTAACCGAATGTTAAAAAGTATGCATGTATGTACATAAAAATATATTTATTAAATGCTGTGTTTATTGAAACAAATATGTAAACATTTATATCTCCTTGAGTTTTAAAGAGATATGAATTTGTACCAAAACATTGTATTTTGTATCCTTAATGGTATATTTGATTATTTTTTTTCGTAAAAATAGTATTTAACGAGATGTTTGAAAAAAAAACAAAAAATACAAAATGATATTAATATTTAGGCATAAAACAGGCAAAAACCAAGATGGCGCCCATTTTTATTAGAACTTTCCTCACTGAGACCTAATGGGACATTTAGCAGGTTAAAAAGGACGCTATTGTTATGTATTGTTTCTAATTTTTTCTATCTACACTTTCTAGCGTAATCTTGAGTTCGTAGTGTACAATTTGTGAGCAGCACGGGACAATTTTGCAGTAGAACCGCGATTTTTTGTCATACACGCTTTTGGTTCTAGATTGTAGATTGTTCAGGGGGTCGCTTGGCTCTTTCAGCCCTTCTTCACATCGACCTAAAAGATATTTTGTGAATTACCTTACAATATTAGTTGTTGCCTAGGACTCTCAAGCTTTTTACAAAGCTTGTGATTTTCCTAGGTGCTAATTTCCCTATGTCTACAGGCGTCAGTTCCACCTTTTCTAGGTACTTTAACCTAGTGCGAACTAACATCTTGCAGTCGCAAAGGATATGTTCCGCAGTTCCTATTGCAGTATCACAGTATCTGCAGGTATCGTTGTCTACCTTGCCCATATTCTTAAGATATTTCAAGGAGTAATGACCTGTTAAAAGGCCTGTCATCAGTCTTAAGTCGGAATTTTCGAGTTCGAAAAGCATTATGGCATTCTTTGTCGAATAAGTGACGAACTTGTTCGCTTGTTTTCAGCCTGGAGTATTCTTCTAGTTTTTTTCCCATTTTTGAATCTCCTCCGTTATGAGTCCCTTAGATAAGCTACAAAATGGGGCTTCAGCACTTTTTTTTTGCAAGGACGTCAGCTAATTCGTTCCCCCTTCTATTCCCTCATGCCCTGGCACCCACATCAAGGTAACCTTGTAGTTTTTTGCCGGTTGCTTCAGGGACTGTCTGCATTCCCAGGCAATTTGAGACCGTAGGACCTGAGACCCTTTAATGCTGTCTGGCTGTCTGAAAGTATATAGATCTTTGCCCTTCGAATGTCTTTATTTATGTATTACTGGGTTCTTAGATCTATAGCATAGATTTCTGGTTGGGTTGGGGGTCTTGCCTAGGGCTCTGGTTAGACTGCAATTAGGCCTCTTCAAATGCCTCTATTTATACACGGTGTTGGTTGTTATTACCCTTGTAATAAGGAAATAAGTGACAAAGACCTTTACTTGATTTGTATCATTTGACATACATTTCTCAGGCAGAATATCAGAATTGATGCTTTGGGCCCTTTCGACTCCACATTTGCATTTGGTTTTATGAAGTTTTTTTCGATAAGTTCTGTTTTCTAAACACGCCAAATAAATCCATTTTTACACTTCATACTGTTTGCTATATTTTTAAAAAAATATGAAACTAAACGCCATGGCAGGTTAAGATAAGTGTCCATGCCTTTGAAACCTTTTTGCGTGTGGTTCCGTCCAGTGATGTATCTTTGCGTAAAATACTACTACAAAAAGATTTGACCTCAAAAATTTCATATCTGGAAATTTTTTTTTTTCGAAAATCCAAAAAAACATTTTTTTTCTTAATCAAGTAAACCAATTTGTTTGTATTTCACATATATTGTAAATCTACTCAAGACAATTTATTAATGATATTTTCAGGAAATCTTTTCATGAAGGAAACAAAAATTGATGCTTTTGAATTTTTTGAAAAATTTAAATACGTACTTACACGTTTTTTAAAATAATTGTACACCATACAATAAGCTGTAACATATGTTTTTCACAAAACTCTATCGAAGTCAAATTGGCAAAGATAATGTTACGTGCTTACACCCCACTTAGTAACACCCTGTATCGTGGCTTCAGAAATTATAACACCAGGATAACAGTAAACAATAATGTATTTACTTACGTACTAATTACAACAAATAAAGAAAAAGAGTATAAATCGGTTTGAAACTCGATATATTAATAAATATATAAATGAACCACTGCTTGGATTACAAGTATTGAAAATTTTTTGGAGCAGCCTAGGTATTTTTTTGAAATAACAAGATGCATTTTTCACAATACATATATTTTCTACAAAGCTCCATCGAAACGGTAATACATAAAAAAATTATGTGTTTAATAATAAGAATACATAATAAAAAAACTTGTTATGCTAATGATATATGATAATATTAGTCGTCTTCATCACTGTCCTCATTTATTGTAACACTGATACCTCTGCGAATAATTTAGACAGTTTTACTGATGATAGATTCATGTATAAGTAACAGAAAACTAAGTTAGTTTTCTGTTACTTACACAGGTCGACAAAAAAAAAATTCTGCTCCAAAGACTAAACCTATCATGCCTTAAGTATTTTTATGTGCTGAAATCGAATTTTCAATTTAAAAAATTTTCTACCACGTAGATTTTGACTAAATGTCAAAAATTGTCGAAAAACCGTATTTAGACAGTAAAAACCGGGATTTACTTGAAATCTACGCGGGTGGAAAATTTTGTAGACCTGGGTTATAGATGGATTTATCATATGGAAGGTTTCTCGACGATATTCCGAAATCATCAGTAAAACTGTCTGAATTATTCGAAGAAGATATCAGGCTGCTCCAAAAAATTTTCAGTACGTATAATCCAAGCAGTTGTTCATTTATATATTTACTAATATATCGAGTTTCAAACCGATTTATACTCTTTTTCATTATTTGTTGTAATTAATACGTAAGCAAATACATTATTGTTTAGTGTTACCCTGGTATTATAATTTCTGAACCCACGAGACAGGGTGTTTACTAAGGGGGTTGTAAGTACGTAACATTTTCATTGCCAATTTGACTATGTTACCCTTTCGATAAAGTTTTGTGAAAAACATATGTTATAGCTTATTGTATGGTGTATAATTAGTAAAAAAAATGGAGGTGGTCGCTAACCTATAGGAAAGTACGTATTTAAATTTTCCAAAAAATTCAAAAACATCAATTTTTGTTTTCTTCATGAAAAGATTTCCCGAAAATATCATTAAAAAATTGTCTTGAGTAGATTTACAATATATGTGATATACAAACAAATTGGTTCACTTGATTAAGAAAAAAATTTTTTTTTTGGATTTTCGAAAAAAAAATTCCAGATATTATGATGAACTTTGTGAGGGCAAAACTTTTTGTGGTAGTATCTTAAGCAAAGATACATCACTGGAAGGAACCACACGCAAAAAGGTTGCAAAGGCACGGACACTTATCTTAACCTGCCATAGCCTTTTGTAAATTTTCATTTCCTTCTTTCAATTCGTTTCAAGACAAAGTCTAATATTCATTTTATATATTTTAGAAAACCGAATTCTATGAAAATTATTATTGATGAAAATCTTGTTACTATGCTGGTAGTTCGCCATAATCCTTACTTTAGGATATTTTTATTTTTCAGAAAGGAGGCAGTTTCTAATACATCAGTTGTATTTGGGTTACGTTCTGAAGCATCCTGATGATATAGTAAGTAACAATTTTCACTTCATATACTACGGTGAATTATTACATACATCAACACACTAAACAACATGACATAACTTTAAACTTTTCAGTAAAATTCTCTATTCCGTTTCATTTTTGAAAAATTATATGAAAAAGAGCTTTGTCTTTGTTTGTAGTTTAGTAAATGCTTCGTTCTGATTATGATAGTCATATCCAAGAGAAAGAGATTTAATAGGGTAATATTTACATTAAATAAATAAATAAATAAATAAAAAGACAAATTTATTTGATTGTGTTTATTGTTTTTGTTCGTCATAAAAAATGTGACTAGTCAACGGGGGGTTTCACCTCTAATTTGAGTGGTAATGAATAGAAAGGATATTGATGAAATCTTGTGCAATGTGTTTGTAATGACGTTAATAAGAAAGTTGAAAAAAAATTAGAGTAGGAAATGATCGGAAGGGGGGGAAACATCCCTTTTATCACGGGTTCGGTAACTTGTAGAATTAGGTCAAAAATGAAAAAAGTTGCAAATAAAAAAAGTCTTGTATTTCGATGGCACTTCACCTGAATTTTCTCAGATTTTTTTTTCAACTTTTACATTTCCCCTCCCCCAGTTTTAAGAATTTTAGAGTAGCCATATCTCGAAAAATATGCATTTTTCAAAAAAAATCACAAGAGTAAAAACATCTTATTTTGGGCCAAAAAAAAAAGGTAAATGTAATGTTTTTTTTCATTTTAGACCTAATTCTACAACTTTGGGAACCCGTGATAAAAGGGTTTTTTTCCACCCCTTCCGATTATTTCCCACTCTCTTTTTCAACTTTTTCATTAACGTCATTACAAACACATTGCACAAGGTTTCATCAAAATCAATTCATTAGCACTCAAATTAGAGATTTTGGTGATTTTAGCGCTCCGTTGACTAGACGTTCAAAAATTGTATTGCATAATTTTTGTTATTGATGCGTACAGTTTTCGCATTTATAATTTTTTTTTTATATAAGTCGATTTTTTCTACTTTAACCAAAACAGTAATTTTTTCGAGTTACTGAATAGTTTATTGCTATCCATTTTCTTCTATCAGACTTTATAAGAATAAATGTTTATTCTCAAATCTTTTGTTCCAGGCGATTAATGTAAGCCAAGAAATCACGATAAAACTGTACGAAACATTTCTGAGGAGCTATTTGATAAATCCTGTAGACCCACTGGTCCAAAGCCAACTATGCTTCCCAAGTGGTGAATGTGTCGAGACTGATGATCCGGGTGTATACCCTTAAATATCTAATAAACTATGGAGACTGATAAGACTGTTTTTGTGTTATTTTAATAAAAAAATTAAATAAAGTAGTATGTTCATTCTCCAAATTAAACTGATCAGTTATCATACAATGTTTTGTTTATGCAGATTCAAAATAGTCAACCAGCGGTGTTTATCATAATCATTGCCCGTGTTTAAATTAAAGACGTATCAAAATTTCGATTTCGTTTATGGGTTGATGGGGGTCAAATCGAAGCAGTTTGTGTTCGATGGTGTTCATATTTATCTCTAGAAAAAGTGGTAATTTTCGAAAAATTTCATATATTTGTGAGGCGGCCATGAATTCCTAAATTAAGAAAATTTATTTTATTTCGCCAGACGATATATTAGGATTTTCTCTTACAGTTTCTAAAACGATATTTTCTACCTGCTTTATTATATATTTTTGCTCGAAGTTTTACAAACGATCCAAACTCTTTTAAATTTTGTTGAGTCTTTTGAATATTTTTATGTCTGGCTGTCTCTTTTCTGGATATCTAAAAATATTGTTTAGTCTGCACTTTGGCACAAAGTTTTGCTGTCTATAACTTAGGTATCTATTAAAATAAAGCTCGGAAGCTAAATTTGAATCTTGTCCGCATTCTAATCACATCATGTTTTTCACAATTACTAAATTGAACCATTTTTAACAATTTTCACTCACAACTCACAAATTAGTTTTTGATGTTTACGATTATTTCGATTTTTTTTACCAGGGCCTCCTCAATAAATATTAGAAATGCGATAAATATGCAAAGATGTCAATGGAAGACAATTCGAACATTTATTGTAGTTTAGTTTTTCCTATTTTTGGCAAAATTATTTTATATAAGAAGTGTTGTTTCTATTATGGCCTCCTCACAAATATATAAAATTTTTCGGAAATTAACCACTTTTTCTAGAAAAAAATACGACATATGATATATCGTTGGATAGCTAATTTAAGTTGTGATCGAATAATGAAATAATTTAAAGGGTGTGCCATTTAAAAAAACACAAGTTGTGTCTATATCTCGAAAACTGAGGCATGCATAATTTTCTTCTTATCAGCAACGGATTCTACTTAAAAATGTACCTTAAGAATGTGTTACTCGATTTTCGATTCGATACTTGGTAATAGGGAACTTGCCCAAAAAATAGAATTGAATTAAAATACTCAAAATCGTAAACTAACATCTTTAAAAACCCCATAGATAACAAAAAATTAAAAAAAAAAATTCCTCCAGAAATATAAGCGATTAAAATCTGCCGGATTTTACTCACTCCTGAAACGTGACGTCAGTGGGTGAAAGTCAGATGACGGCGTCAAGCGACACCGATTCTGCTTTCGCATGCTCATTTGTCAGAAACAACTAGCAGTGGACACAACCTAACCTAAAATTCGTTGGAAAAACATCTTCAATATTCTGAAATGTCACAAAATGCTACTTTTGATTCGTTCGTGCCGTGTCGAATTTTCGAATTTCGCCGTGCAATTCACGATCAGGTTTATCTGGAAGACTTCCTATTTACGTCACGACATCGTACGGCCGTCCCAATGGTGTTTTTCGAAAAATATGAACGTGTCAAGGTTGTATGTTTTTGAAATTTTTTCGGCTCCGAAATGTAAGCTGTTTTTTGCTATTTTTCGCAGATATCTCCAAAACGGTGGGAGTTAGCTCGAAATAAAAAATAAGGTCAAACGAGTATTTTCTACTACGAGTCTTTTGCTATCACCAGACTTGAATTGTTTTTTCGTTTCGGAGATAACTACAGAAATGTCGGCCACGTACGGCAAAAAATTGCAAATTTTGAGCTTCTACAGTTGGCAACTTTTTAATCTTTGCTCCTACGCCAAAACACTACTCTAGCTAATTTGAATATAATTAAATTTGCTAAAACTCCTTTTTTTTATTTTTTGAATTCCGACAAAAATTAAGGAATTAGAGGGGGCGGGATTTGGGACTTTTTTTTTTTCGGTAAAATTTCTCCATTTTGTCACCGTAATTAATCGGTAATTAACTGAAATCGATCTCATTTACGATGTTCACTTAATATCATGTACTATTTTGACGCTCCGTTAATCTCGGCCCTTCGAAACAAAGGTTTCTGAGAAAAATTATTTTTTTAAGGTTTACATACACTCTATAGGAAAACGTGTAATTTCCTACATTTCCTTGAATATCTCGATAATTATTGTTATTTTCGAAAAATTTGTAGACAGCTTATGTAAAGAGAAGTAATTGAGCTTTCCGACCCTTTATTTTTTCTCTAACATAAAAAACAAAAGACTTATACCGAATATACGGACGTCTCAAAGCTAACCGCCGCCCGGTCTATTAATTAGGGTGCATGGCTAAAGTACGCCATCTGTTGGACACCACGCGAGACCAGTTTTCACCCGGTGACGTCACAGTGCTTTTCGTGAGGAGTGGCGAGGATTTCAGCTTTAATTATTTATTGCAAAGTAAGCACAAACCACCCATACCTATAGACTTTCAACTTATATGGAAGCAAATGGAATCACTTTGTACGGTCACGTGATGTAAGTGTAGTTGCGCTTCCAACCCAGAGATGTCGCGCTCTAGAGTAATTTTATCAATAGTGTTGGTAGCAAAAAAAATAGTTGGCAGCGACGTGGTGTCACAAACGTCAAAGTTATGGTCAAAGTTGTTTATTGTTTGGAAATGGGATATAAAATGTTGTGTTATTAATTGTGAGGACAGTATGATTCATAAGCATCGGTTCCCTCATCCATCTAAAGACCTCAATAGATTTTAAAAAGTGGTTAAGAGTAATCAACAATCCACTGTTTGTCATCGACATTTTGAAAGCCGGTATTATTTATGCGGAAGGTGCTTTACAATGGTGATCTAATAAAACACTTTTTACTTTGTTTTTTATCGCTAATGTATTGTAAGTAAACTTTACTGCAGTTTCAACATTAAGCGTTCCATTTTTAAACGAGGATCTCTTGTGAAATGTGAAATATTTGAAAATGACACGCTTAGTGTTGAAACTGCAGTAACGTTTAGTTACAATAAATTAGTGATAAAAAATAATGTAAAAAGTGATTTATTAGATCATCATGATTAATTAATTATTTCAAAGAAGGGCTTCCACTATTCAGTTTTAATTAATATATGTTATTCAAACCTCTTGAATCATTAATTTTATTACCCAAAATATTTTGTTTCTGCAGCATAATTTCAGTGTCTTTGAAACTGTGCTAGTCATATTTTGATATTTAATTATCAAATGTGGCATAGTACTGCTTTTAAAAGTATTTAAATGAGATTTAAGATTATTTAAAACTTCCCGCCGGCCGCCAATATAGCTCCGCTTGCGCTTCCAACCACCAGAGGCGCTTCAGTTTTGATCCCATTTGAATGTACGGCAGTAGAACGTCTATAGGTGTGGGTTGTTTGTGAAAGTAAGTAATGCGATTTAAGAGCTGATATTCGGTGTGGCGTGTTTTTATACATAAATATACACTTTAATGAAATAAAAAAAAAATGGGCAAGTTCCCCATTGAGACATAGGTCATCCAAAAATGCCAATTTTCCAAAAATGCTTTGCAGCTCGGTAGTCGAAAAAGATAGACGATCGCGGTTTGCGTCATTGTTTATTTCTCGAAAATCGAGCTCTGTCTATCTGCCACAGTTTTAGAGAAAACCCCAAATCCCATCTAATTTGGTCCACCCTGTACATTAATAATACTTCTCCATGCGTAAAATTCACATAATTTTTTATGGATATTTATTTTCCATTTCTGAAAATGAGTAGACATATTTAATACGCTGGGAAAGAATACACTGCGTAAATTGAATAATAATTTTTAAAAAGATTCCAGGTATATAAACTAAATCATATAGAACTTATTTTATGAACTTCAGAAGTTAGTTTTCTTTTTTAAAATAAATATATGGAAAATCTGTCAAAAATTTCAGAAACTCATACCAACCATTCGAAACTTAAACTTAACCCATGGTTACGTTACTAATCATAAATTAAATGTTGTGAAACGCCTATTATATAATTATGTATTTTCCAATAGGTAACTTTTAGATTCAGGTTAGTTAATCAAAAAGATAACCAACAATAGTTGTGAAACTGGCTTATAATAGTCGCATAACTTTAATCTGATGATTACACGCGTTACACATTTTTATTTTAAAATTTTTTTTGCATATACAGTGTGTCCCAGGATAGATATAACAAGATATGTAATGGACCAAAAATTTTGGAATTTTGGAATGGTATTTGGGGATTGAGTCCTGCTTGTTGTAAAACTAAAGTATACCAAAAATTACTTGATGTGGTGTTCTACAGGGTGTTTTATAAGCAAAGATATAAAAGTCACCACTAATAAAATACCTTTACTTTTCAAAATATGAAAAAATTCCACTAAGAAAAGTTATTTAGAATGCAATTTTATATCTCTATACCAAATTTCAGGAATATAAAATTATTTTTTTGAAACTTTCCATTTTTTGCGAATTAAGAGTTGAATTCACATTTAATGTTGTGTAGGAGCAAATGTTAATCATCTCAAAAAGTAGGCTATTGGTAAATAAAAAGTTGAATATACGAGATGTAAGAAGGTATAATGTTAATCGAACTAATTGTAAAACAAGAAACAATTACTAACAGAAGATTAATGAGGTTTAAAAATTATAACAAGTAATAAATGTCAAAAACATAACAGATTCACAAACAAATTAATTATTGACCAATACAAAACAATGTTTACAATTTTTTTATTATTTGACGTAGCTACCACCCACATCCACACACATTTCGATCCTTCGCCTGAAGTCCTTAAAACTGTTTCGAATATGATCTAACGATATGGAGTTTACGGCATTTGTAATTCTCTGCTTCAATACTGCTGCATCGTTAGCAGCGTAAACCAACTGCTTGAGGCGACCCCATAAAAAGAAATCCAATATTGATAAGTCTGGAGATCTCGCCGGCCACTTGATCGGTCCATTCCTGGCCATCCAATTTTCTCCAAAATTTAAATTCAACCACCGATTAACCATTTCTGTGGAGTGGCCAGGGCAACCATCATGTTGAAAATGAACTAAAGGCATATCTCTTAAAATATTTAAATGTTCTTCAGAAAATCTTTCAAGAAGCTGTAAATAAGTGTGCTGGTTTAACCTTCCCTCAATGAAATAAGGTCCAGTAACTCCAACGTGATAAGAAACGGTACACCACACATTCACTTTTTTATAATATTGTCTTCTACAATGAATTCTGAAATTTGGATTTTCAGAAGCCCAAAACCGACAATTCTGAGATGAAACAACACCATTGGTTGTGAATGTGGATTCATCTGAGAAAATTATGAAATGATGAAAAAATCTCTTGAATGATTTTTTCTCCAATGGTCAAACAAAAATCCAACCTACGGCTGTCATCTCCCTCTTCAAGCGTATGTTTATAATTTGCTTTATGTGCCCTAATTTTCTTTGCCTTGTAAATTCTTTGGAGTTCAGACTTGCTAATATTAATAAGAGCTGATCTCTGTCTTAGTGGCATCCTAGGATTTTCTATAACAGAGGCATGAGCTATAATAGCCCCAACATTGTCTTCATCATATGCTTTTATTTTTCTTCTCATGTTAAGAACAGTAGCCAGAAACTTTTTAATTATTCTCATAGCCTGAGTACGTGACAAAGCAGTGTTTGGAAATTTCAAATTAAATTGGCTTAGCACTTCTCTTAGCGAGTTTTCACCGCCAATTCCGTAGCATTGCACACTATCAATTTTTTCACGCACTGTGAGTATCATTTTCACTTAATTTTGTATGCTTGGTTCGTTAATTTGAAACAGAAATTAAGGATAATATTGACTACGTTTGACAGATATGTCAATAATAAATGATAAATGTGTATGCAATGCTTTTCACATAGCCTACTTTTAGCTTCTACATAACTTTAAATATTAATTCACAAAAAATAATTTCTATGCAGTGTTAATTGAATGGTTCAAAATAAAATACTAATTTATTGAAAAAATGGGAAGTTTCAAAAAAATAATTTTATATTCCTGAAATTTGGTATAGAGGTATAAAATTGCATTCTAAATAACTTTTCTTAGTGGTATACTTTAGTTGTACAACAAGCAGGACTCAATCCCCAAAGGCCATTCCAAAATTCCAAAATTTTTGGTCCATTACACCTCTTGTTACATCTATCCTGGGATACACTGTATGTTGTACGAATCATGAAATTGTAATCTGATAAAGAAAATTATTTTTTACTTTTATATCCGAACCCGCTTATTATTCGGGACAAATGATTTGTATGTTGTTTTGTTAATTTTTAAAATTAAGGTGGTTTCGGAAGTAGATGGAGGAAAATGGATCGATTGGATTCAAATCGGTCCAGTTTGTGTTCCATTGCATTCTGCCATGTGGTTTATCGATAAAATTTGATATGCCTGCATTCAAATCGATGTAATAAGATTCGTTGGGGTCAGGTCGGACAAGGCCGGAGGATTATCAGTGTACTTTCCCGATTTATCAGGGACGTTGTAGACAAAAAAAATTGAAAAAATGTCTCTAAAAGTTATGGAATAAAATTTCATCGTCGCACAGTTCATTGACCTTTATTATCTAATATCGATAGTGAGGTCTGTATTTTTAACCGACTTCAATATCGATATTAAGTAATGAAGTTTAATTAACTGGGTTACATTTTTTAGTATTTTTAGCGACTTCTTTGAAAGCGTTTTTTTTTCAAAATCTTTCAAAGAACAATCAATCCATTTAAGTCCTACTAGAGGAAAGATGTTTGAGTACTGAACAGTACTAAAAAATTAGTTTTATAATATTTATTTAATAAGTAACAAAATAATGTATAACAATAAACACGTTTATAATATGTTGTCTTCACAAACCATCCTACAAAACACATCAAATTCAATGTACATTGATTTTAAAAACGCCGTATTTGCACCAAATTGACAAAAAGCAATAACACGCAAATACATAGGAAATATCAGAGTGGAAATATGAAGTTTAATTTTGACGAATTCTTAAGTTTTAACATATGAAAAACAAAATTTTGTGAAAAGGACCCAGCACAATTCTTATGGAATTTGGGTTTCTGTGAAATTGACTTGAATAAAAGTCTCAATGGGTACGACATTAAATAATAAGCAGTTTTTAAGATATGACCTGGCAAAACTGGATAATGTACATCGTTTTAGACATTCTACAATTTTTTACTTGTGATCTTTCAACGTTAGAAAAAAGTGCAAGAGTCAAAGAGTGTATATTTAAGTGCAATAATGATATAGGATTTTTTCAGTTTTCTGTCAACTTTTATTAATATACGTTATATGTTTTTTTACTGAAACCTAGAAGTTGATGAACAATTCTGAAAAAAAAAATTCTATATCAATATTACACTTAAATAAATATATTTTTTGACTCTTGGATACAATTGTGTCAATAATTATTTACATCTATAGAATAGACTTAACTGGAGATGAAAGTACCGGGCCTAAGCAAATTTGCGTGCTAACTAACCACAGGATAATTTAATAGTCCAATGCATTTAGGTTCATACCTCAGAACTAACTCAACAAAAAATATTATCGGAATTTTTTAATATTACTTTTAAGAAAATAAAGATTGTTATAGTTTTCGAGGTTATTTATAAAGAATTTGTAAAAAAATGAAACTTTTTAAAATTAATTTGAAGATGGCGGAAGCCCCATAAAGTGAAATAAATGAAATAAACCTTAAATAATACAAATATATCAATTTTTATAGAAAATAATTTATTAACAACTATACAGTGTGACCCATTTCAAGTGTAAACACCTTCGTAACTCAGTTATTGGTCATCCAATTTCAACCAAATTTAGATCGGTATCAAAGATCTTTAATATTTCTTTTTTGAGTAAAACAATGCCTAAAGTAATCGAAATTGTTTAGTTTTGATAAGCCAGATCTCAAAATTGTAAATTTTTTGAGGTCGTACTCATTGAAACTTTATTCAGGAGATCCAAATTGACAAAATATCAAATTTTCAGGCAATTTAACAAAATTTCAATTTCCATAAGAATTGTATGGAGTTCCTTGTCAATCTGGTGGAAATACGGCTCAGTCTGTCATATGTTAATTATGATAATTATATCGTGTTTAATTCCAAACACAACTGTATGTATATCAAATAAACTTGATAGCACAACTGCTACAACTTCAAGATGAAAAACAAGTGTAATCTCTAGAATAGATTATTATGAGAGCAGACACTCGTCTTGGCATTGATATTGATCATTTATAGTTCCATAATTCCTGTCGGATCAGAATTCATCTCGACACAGTTTATTTGAGACGATCGTCAAGGATATACTCCTATATCGCCTATATCTATGCAATGGTTATTTGGAAAACAAACAATGGAGCTTCCGTTTCTGCTTCTTTTTAAATAGAAAGCAGGTCCATCACTTTCACTGGAATAGAATGTCACAGCCACTTGCTCATCTGAATTCTAAAATATGGAAAAGAGAAACATTTAGAAAACGGATTATAGTCTATTAATTATTTAATATATACCATGAGCTGGTGTATTTTTTGGGCCAGATCTGATCTTCACTGTTATATACCTGTAGTCTTATCAAAGACCAATACAGTAGGCCTAGCCTGAGTTCATGAATTTTGGTACAGAATAACACTCTCTACGTCCCCTTAAAGGAGAGAAAAATACTTTCAATGAAAAATACATACTACCTAAAAACTTTTAAAAAGTTTTTTTTTTAATAAATATTGATTTTTCCTCTTGTACATTAAAATATTGTTACATGTTTACACCCCTTTTGTAAACACCCTGTATCATGGATCCGAAAATTATAACATTAATTTATTAACTTACGTACTAATTACAACAAATAATTACTTTACTAATATTACACTATAGTACTATAATTCAATATTTCAGTTACTTTATCACTTTGTTTACTCCTTGATCTGTTTTCACTAACTGAACTAAATTAAACTGTCTACTCTGCTAACTGAACTGTACTGTATACACTGGGCTTTTCCATACCTTACCAAAGATAAGGGGACCAGAATATTCTCAACTAATCTGTAATTTTCTAGTTTATGACACCTCGCGCCATCTCTGGGATGATGGCCAAACTAACCAACCAACTTAATAGGGTCATTTAGTGATATGGCAGTTTCCTACTTTTTCTTCCTCATTTTAAAGTATAACAAACCAACAGCCTCAGAAAAAAATTTCAGCTCAATTGAATCAATAGCCACAGAGATATTCGCATTTGAATAGAAACACGCTCGGCCGGCCAACAGTCCGTAGAGTGACGTCACTTGGCGTGCGCCGATACCTATATTAGAGCAGCGATTTCGTAAGTCTATCGTGTCGTTTTTTTTTTGGCGTAGAACCAGGTCAAACATGTTAGGTTCCTTTGAGTATGCCACCGGGCATATGAAATCATATTTTACGACATTTTTTTGTGGTCTCGAACTTTTTAAATCAATAAAAAGTGAAAAAACTGTATTTTTAAATAAAATTGTTTTTTTTTTTGGTTTCCACCGCCATACCTTTAAAACTATTAAAGGTACCGAAATTTGTTTTGTGTCAAATTAAAGCACACACTGTAGAGCTTTTACCAATATAAACGGTTTGGGCACAATTCGCACTTTCATTTCTCTAAAAATCAGATAAACTAAAAATATATATTTTATGTATTGAAATCTTCACCAATCGATAAACTTTTTTATTTTTGAAAATATTTACATACAAGCAGCGAAGAAAATAAAGCCTAATAATAATAATAATATAATATATTTATTAAATAACAATAACAGCAACAACAAATTATGACAATAATCTAAATCTTAATTAATTTTGCAAGATATAATATATGAATTCATATTGCATAATTTCGTTATTGAAACAAGTAAATCTGCCACTTAAATCACAAAGTGACTTGTCTGTGGCAAATATTGTGCTATAATAAATAGTAAAAATATGTGAGAATTGCGTATTCTATAAACAGAAGGTTTTTATCAGATATTGGATAATGATGAAGCCGTTATATTGCATCAAGTAATTCATTAATAAAGGCATGTTCTTGTTTAATCCAAGCTTTGGCCAATTTTATATAATATCTATATGATTTATTATGAAAATTTTTTAGTTCTAGTGATAATCTGTTATATATTTTTGCTGAAATGTATATGAAATTTCTTTGTCCCAGCCTTTTTTTCATAAATGGTGGAGCATAATTAAGTTTTGTTACATACCTAGTGGGATAATTATGTTCTATGATTATTGTTTGTTTATTTTTAAATATATATTTTATTATTTGAAGAGCATATAGTTCTCGTAGATTATTTACCTGCATTTCTAAATAAATTTGTTCGGTTGGATATTGAATAGGCCTTTTTAAAATTATTTTTATAATTAATTTTTGCGCAGTATATAGATGTTTCATAACATTATTATAGGCGGCCCCCCAAGCTATAATACCGTATGTAATCACCGACTGCACCAAAGCGTAATATGCAGTCCGCAGTAATCCGAGGTTTAGAGTGTTTCTTAATAGTTTAAATGTATATATAAGTTTCCTTAGCTTGCCGCAAACTGCATAAACTTGCTCTTCCCATCGAAGGTTGCAGTCAATAATAACACCTAAATACTTTATTTTGGGTACCTTTTCTATATCTATTTTACAACCACAGATATTATTTGGCATGCACTCTTCTTCATGTATTATTATTTTATCCATCTGGGGTTGTGTGGCTGAATTCGACGAGAATGTTAGGAATTTCGTTTTATCATAGTTCAACTTAAGATGATTATCGTCCAACCATATTTTAATTTTTTGTAAGCATTTCTCAGACTTTCTTTTTACTTCGTCCCAGCTGTTTCCCTCAATGTATATAGCTGTATCATCAGCGTATGATACAATATCGCATGTTTTTTCTACGTCAAAGATATCATTGATATATAAAATGAAAAGAATGGGACCCAAAACGGTTCCCTGTGGCACACCACTTTGGATTACCAACGGGTCACCGATCGTGGTCCCAACCTTCACACGTTGTACCCTTTCACTAATATAACTTTCAATAAGTTTTAAGATGTTTCCTCGAAATCCGTAAAAAGGTAATTTGGAAATTAATTTTTTATGCGATATTGTATCAAACGCTTTAGCTAGATCTAGAAAAACAGTCATGGATGGTTTTGTTTTATCAATGCTATTGTACAATTTCTCTGTTAAGTTTATTATGGCATCTTCAGTACTTAAATTTTCACGAAAGCCGAACTGCTGCTTCGCAAGTAAATTATGTTTTTGTAAAAATTTTACTATAATTTCTTTTATTGCATATTCGTATATCTTTGCTATGTTAGATATTAGCGAGATTGGGCGATAATTGTTAGGTTGATCACGGTCACCATTCTTGTGGACAGGTATCACAAGAGCTTCTTTAAAAGTATTAGGAAATATACCTTCCTTTAATGAAATATTCAAGATTCTTGTTAAAGGTGAAACTATACTGTGCTTTATAAGTTTTAATGTTTTACTAGTTATTCCATCTATACCAGGCGATGTGTCATTTTTTAGGTTATCTATAAATCTTATAACGTCATTTTCTAATACTGGCTTAACAAATATCGTTTCTTTTACTTTATTTTCTTTTATTGAATTACTTTCTTTAGGTGTTTTAATCTTTGCTGCTATATTTGTGCCAACGTTTATAAAAAAGTTATTGACGGAATTGGCTACTTCTTTTTCATTTTTTATTAGTTCATTATTTTCATTTTTTATACAATTTATGTTATTTTGTTTTGTTTTTTGTTTATTTATTAGTTCATTTGTAATAGTCCATATTTTAGAATTATTGTTTATATTTTCATTTATTTTTTGTTTATAGTAGTCTTGTTTGCATTTTTTTATAAGTTTATTTAGATGATTTCTATAACAATTATATTGATTTTTTAGTTGTATATTTCGAGGATATTTTGAAACTTCTTTATACAGTTTATCACGATAATTTATTGATGTTAATAGACCATTTGTTATCCAGGGTTTTCTTTTCCAAAAATTATGTGTCAATATTTTTTCTTCACTTGAGATCGCGATCGCCCTTTTTACAGCATCAACGAATATTTCTGCTGCATTATTGGCGTTATTATCTGGCAAAATTTGGTCCCATTTTATATTATTCTTTAGATAATTATTTAACACATTATAGTTAATTATATTTATTTTTCGCTTTACGTTTTGTGTTGACATGTTGTCTATTTTAATTTTTAATGATATTTTAAGTAATTGTGGAAAGTGGTCGCTGATTTTGCTATGGAGTATTACTGGAAATATGCTGCTTACGTCTAGTTCTGTCTTTATAAAAATATGATCGATACATGATTTGCTGTCATTAAAAATTCTAGTATTGTCTAGTATTGTATAATAATCACAAAAGTTTTTGAAACAATATATTTTTTCCTAAAATGTACCGTGTAGCAACAGCGATTTTTTTTATCAGCGCTAAATGCGACATTGGGACGCAATTAATACACCTCGCATGCAGGGTTGGTCAGATTAGTCGCGTAGAAGTGGCGGTTGTCGAAAATCATTACGTATTCATTGTTCGGGTAAAAATTGTGACAATCGAAAATGTGCTTGTTTTAAGGAAGGCCTAAAATGTTACAACGAGTGCAAATGTCGTTCCTGTAACAACATTATTAAAGATTTCAAGGCAAATATGAACGAATTAGAATGCTATTAATGTAGGACCTACATAAACTACATACTACATATTTATCTATCCAAATAGAAAATTTATTTCAACAATAAAACTCATTTTATGCGTACGTTTTTACTTTTATTCATTTAAAAATGTATAATAAACTTACTAATTAGGTGGGTAGTTAGTAACACTGATTGATATTTATAGATTAGGTATTTATCTTTTTATTATTAAAAGGAGACTATTTTATATTTATTGTACAATTTCTTAATATTAACAACATATGATCAATACTACTGTACAATATATGAAATATTGAACAATAATATTGATCCCCTAGATGCTTTTGATCGTTGCAGTCGGCAGGCTTGCTACAGCCGAGCGCGCAAGAATATGACTTTGGCCCGTTAAAAAAAATCGCTGACTCAATACTATGAACGGAACATGAAAAATTTTTATCCTAAAAACTTTTTTCAACTATTGGCTTCAATTTGTACGCAGCATGTATATACAAATTTTCATAAATAAATTTTTTTCTCGATTGTCTAAAATTTACGCTACTGAAAATAACAGATTTGAGATTCCTATTATTTTTCCAACTTAAAAAAAAATAAATCGGGTTCACGTGGGACGTTGTTCGAAGCGCTATTGTGTCTTCTTTAATCTAAAAAAAAAATAGCTTGATAGCACAAATATTTTCAGAGATATAGCGGTGGAGACGTTAAAAAACATATTTCATTAAAAATCTATTTTTTTTTGAGTTTTTCCGAAATAGAAAAGTTCTCGACCACCAAAACATGTCGTAAAAAATGATTTCGTGTACACGATTATCTTACTAAAGAATCCCACTAAGTCTAGTTTGGTTCTACGCCGGTTTTTCTCGAAAACTAAGCGACTTTACTTCCAGATTTTACTCTACTAACTTGCATTCACAGCCGTGTTCACTGGGCGGTTCAGCCATCTGACGTCACAACTCGACTACATGGTTATCCCGAGCGTTTTTAAGCGCGCCGACTTTAATAATTTTTTTATACATGAAGGTGGCGTCAGTAAATTCTAATTTTTGGCATACTTACTATACTCACCAAGCTCTTTCAGAATATGTAATAATAAAAAATTGTTAAATGAGCCTATTCTCTGTTACTTACACATGGAACTTAGGGCAAATTCCCACAAATGTCTCTGGGGGTAGAACCTGTAACAATATATTGTTCTGAAAAATGTTGTGCCTTAATCTAGTATTTCCAACATTTTCCATAATTAGGAGTTAAAAATGTCCTAGAGTACTTATAAATGTTATTCCTTTTTTTGGGCTAAAGGAATTATTCCAAATATCAATTACCCTATGTAGATAGTGTTTTTACTTAAATTTTCAGATGTCTAAATGAAGTGTTTATACTGTTGTGTTTCAACCCTCTAGAACATTACAGACATCCTCTGGAACATTGTAGAATGTGCTGGAATGTAGTAGAAAGTTCCGGAACCAATAACCTAGGACTAGGACTATAAAAGAAGAGTGATTGGTTGTGCAGAGCAGTTCAGTACAGATAGTGATTGGAGAAACATTAAGAAGTAAACAAAAGTAATTGTATTATTGAGTTATATAGTACACAGTGTAATATTAGTAAAAGTAATTAATTGTTGTAATTGTAGTAATTAGTAGTATTATTAGTAAGTTAATAAATTAGTGTTTAGTGTTATCCTGGTGTTATAATTTCCAAATCCACGATACAGGGTGTTTACAAAAAGGGTGTAAACACATAACAATATATTACCAAACGGTTTTGTACGCTACAAGCTAAGATTTTTGAAATTGAATACCAACATGCCGAAAAATGATGATTTTAACCCCCAAGACATTCGAATTTTGAATTGATTTCTTCCAAAATATTTTCTCGCATAGTTATTTCTTTGTGTTTAGAGCGCGACTCTACTTGAGGTACATTTTCATTTTTTCTTGGTGCAAGATAATCAGATATCGAAAAATTCAATTTAAAAAATGGGCCGTACGCCATTTTGCCTCGGATTCCGGGACCCAAACTAGGACCACCGTGTTAGTTTTTAACAGGATTAAGTTTATGTCATAGTTTAAAAAAATGCACTAACTCTTGGTATATTAGGTACATTTTGCCTAAAAAAAATTCACGGGGAAAGAGAATTAGTGCGTTTAGTAGCTTTACAGGGCTCCAAATAATGCCCTGAATTTTGCGACCTAAGAATCTATAACATAAGTGATAGAACATTTAGTGTTCTTTATTTTATTAAATAACTATTTTTACTTAGTGTTTATGTATGTTATTACTTAGGATGCACACGCACAGTTTTCGAAATATTTCGACAAAACTCCTTAAAGATTATTTTACAGATTTTTGCAAAACATCAAGAAGATTTTTGAGTCGAGAAGTTCAAGGCATTATTTGGAGCCCTACAATCTACCAATAACTTTTTTCCCTGATTTTTTTTTAGGTAGACCATATATTTTCATAACGAATGAACTATTAAGGGGTCTACAAATGGTACAATTAGCAGGAGTCAGCCTGGATAGAAGTTGTGTTGGACGTGCGCTACACATGGTCCAATTTGGCAGTATGCTAAAATACATCGCCCCTTCAAGGACCGAATCAATTCACATGAGTTTGAAATTTAGTGCGGAAGTTTCACCACAGCTTTTCTCTCAAATTATTCCCGAATGTGTATGTCTCGAAAAAAGGGCAAACTATCTTCAAGGCAATTTCGCTATCTATCAGACTACGCAATATTAATAATGTACGGAAAGGACCATGCTCGTTTCTTATGGGAAGTGGCCCCAGGTGAAATCGGCTGAATTTTTAATATATTCTAGATTTCGACTTTCTGATGATGGATAATTTGCGGACAGATCAATCTGCTGATCTCATGAAAAAAATAAACAAAACGCAATTGAAAATTATTTTTATAAGTTATCTTCTGATACACGGGTTAAGCAGATTTACAAGCACTGATTCAAATCACAGTTAAAATCAAGTGATATGTTTAAATAGAAAAATTAAATAATTAGTCAGCAGTCGATAAAAACACTAAAGGAAGTACTTAGATATGAGAGAAACAACAATATTATGCTTATAATATTTAGAATTTCCTCGGAAAATAACAATTTTTTTAAAAGGATTCGGTTTTGCTTTAACTAAATGTTTTTCATAAAAAAAAAAAATTAAAAAAGTCAGTTGGTTTTTTGAAAATCATGGTTTGGTTTTATTTTAATTATAAGTTATGGGAGATTTCCGGGCCAACTCGTAAAAGTAAAAGTAATGAAATGATCGTTCCAATTAATCCACACACGAGTCAATTGGCAGGAAATCCAGACGTTTGTAGTTAAATTTTATACAGTATGGTTGTAAATCTTTTTTTCCATAGAAAATTATATAAAGCAAGTGCAGGCTTCAATGTTATTATTTGGACTCTTTATTATTAAATTTATTGAATGCCTTACCATTGTTGAATCATCTCCAGTAACTTCATTTTCCGTTTTAGCAATTTCCCATCCTTTTTTGATAAAATTTTTGATTATGGTGAAATCTGTAAATAAAATGATAATATAATAATTAAATTGGTAGCCCTAGAAGCTTGTACGAAATGACCTGCTTTTTTGTTTTGTTGGTAATGTGATTTCTTATTTGTTAAAAGCATCTAGGCTAACCAGTGCGTGAAGGGGCGCTTTAGTAGTTTGCGCCACCCCGCTTATCAAAAATTTTCTCCCCCCTCCGCTTATTAGTTTTCATTGTTGAGAAAAAAATGTTTTTTCGATTCCCCGCTCGTCAAAAAATGTTTTCTCATCTCCCCCCCTGCTCATCAATTTTCATTTTCGAGAAAAAAAAATTAATAGTTGGGTATATATTTGGGAGCGCAAAATTAGATGCTTGCCCTGGAGGCCAAAGCGTCTAACTACGAAGCTGGGCATATTTTGTAGATTTTGTTTAGGTTATGATTTTGTTTTGTGTTGTGAAATGGAAAATACTTATCATAAATAGTGTATAGTGTCACTGTATACTAATATAACTGTTAAAACAGCAAATTAATTTTTTATTCGCGTGCCTGAAGATAAAAATCGCCGATCAAAATGGCTAAAAGCATGCAGAAGAAATATAGGGGATATTTCTGAAAAGAACAACACCATTTTGGGCGTATTTTGACACTGTATAGTGTAACTGTGTACTAATACAACTGTTAAAACAGCAAATAAAATGTTTATTCGCATGATTGATTGATTGATTGATTTACCAGCGTGCGGTAGGCATTGCTGCCACTCCCAAGTTATACAGCTGGGCCTGCTACGTCCACGCTGGGTTGGACTAAGGTCATGCTTGTTGCCAGCAGCGAGAGCCACATGGCGCATGGTAAAGGAATGTGGGATGGGAGGTGTAGGTATTTGTGAGATGCGTTACCGCATTATGTCGTGAGGGAGCGTTTAAGCCCCCTTTTTTTTGGTATTTTTGGTTCTGGGCTTCTGCCTATTCTGGGTCTTCTTGTGAGATATGTTGCCGCGTTGTGTCGCTGCTATTTGTGCTCCTATTTTTTTTTTTGTACTTCTGTTTCTACAGGTCTTCTTCTTCTTCTGAGACTTCTGATTCCTCCGTTTCTGATTCTGGTAGAGTATATATCGCTCCGATTTCTTTGTGAAATTCATTCTTTCCCCTTGCTTTTCTTTCCCAGTATGTTTGGTCCTTTCCCAGTTTGTTCATGATCCTCTCGATTGTTGTTTTCCACGTGTAACATGGTCTCCCAATTTTAAGTTTGCTGCTATTCAGTGTTAGTGCTTTCTTCAGTAGGTGTGTTGGTTCCCTTCTTTGGACGTGTCCCCAGTACTTCATTGCGTACATTTCTATCCTTTTTGTGATTGTCTTCCCTTCTAGTAGTGTTGATGTTTTATGTCGTTTTTGCCCTGTTGTTTTTCTGAGTAATTGGATGATGTCTCTTTCAGCTCTTCTCAAACTTCTTCTGTTGGCTTTTGTTGTTGCCGCGTTTTTAACTCCATATGTCATTGTTGGCAGTATGATGGCTATGTATAGCTGTTTGGCCAGGCCCCATGATAGTTTGTTTTTCTCAATGAACGGTATAATTGCTCTTGTGACTCTGTATGCTGTTTTTATTCTCTCCTTTACTGTTTCTCTCCTTTTCAGTTGGTTCGTCAGATATGTTCCTAGGTATTTCAGTTTGTTCGTTGTTCTTAGGGAGTAGTCACCTATTTTGTGTTCTTCTCCACTGATCCGACTTTCTTTTGTTGATGGGTCCCGCTCCATTATTAGACATTTTTTGAAATTTATTTTCAGCCCAGATGTGTCCAAATGCGGTTTCATGTTTTCTAGGAAGTTGAGAATTTGTTGCTCTTCTTCTGCGACGATTAGGAGGTCATCGGCGTGAGCTAATACGATTGGGGTTCTCAGTGTTTCCGTGTCTTCGTTAAAATTTGGTGTTTCCCTTATTGTGTTTTGTATCGCTTGGTCTAGGACCGTGGTGAATAGTCGGGGGGATAGGGGGCATCCTTGTTTGACTCCTCTGTTCTTTTGTCTCGTTTCCGTCATTTGTCCGAATCATTGTATGGCAGTTGTTTCATGAAGGCAGGCCTTTATTATCTTGTTTATTAGATAGTGCGGCACTCCTTTGTTATACAGGGTGTTGACTATGGCTTCGTGACTGATGGTATCGAATGCCTTTTGGAGTCCCTTCTCTCCATTTTTCTTCCAATATTCTTCTGGTGGTGTACATGTGGTCGTCCGTTGTAGTATTTGTATCCTATGCTGCAGAGTGTTATTCTTCTGTAGTCTTCTATGGTCTGTGGCGAGTTGGTTTTTGGGAGGGGTATTTGTATAGTCTTGGTCCATTCCGTAGGCAGAGGTGTGTTTTCTGTCCATACCCTGGTGATGATTTCTAGGGTTTGCTCCTTAAGTTTTTCCGTGCCGTAGTGTATTAACTCGTTGTTTATTTTATCTACTCCAGGTGCGGTGTTTTTTCTAGCTCTGGCTATTATCCCTAGCAGTTGGTCTTTTGATGGTGGCTTGTCCAAGGGCCAGTGGTCTGTTTCTCTTATTAGTTTTGTTCGTTCTTTAGTTGCTTTCTCTTCTTCCTTCAGCTTCTTGGTCCAATGTTGTATTGGTATGTATCTTCTCTTGTGGGTACTGTTGTTTCTTCTATATTTTTTCAGATATCTGAAGGTTTGGTTTAGTCGTTGTCCTGTTGGAAGTGCTTCTATGTTTTCGAAGAATGATTTGCATTTTTCCTCGTCGTGGTTTCTCTCCGCTTCCCTTTTTTCCCTCAGTGCTTCTTTTAGTTTTTCGTTTATATTCCCCGTCGGCTGTTGTTCGCCTGTGGCCTTCATCTTTTTTAGCTGTTCGTACTTGTTATTTTTTTCCTTTCTTGTCGGGCTCATAGGTGATCTGTCCCTTTTTAACGTTTTTCTTGCTGCAATTTTTATTTTTGCGCCCATTGATGTCCAGTCTAATTCTTCTCCTGTCAGTTGGTTTTCTATTTCTTCACCGTATTTCTTCCGAAAGTCTTCGTGCTGTAGTAGAGAAATATTCCAAGTACTGTGTAGTGTCTTGTTGTTTCCTTGACTTGTTTTTCCTTCTTTTATTTCCAGTTTTCCGTATAGAATTTTGTGGTCTGTATTGATTTCTGCTGCCCTTTTTGCTTTAACGTTCTTGATCCTTTCTCTTATCTCCCTGCTTACCAGGATATGATCTACTTGTGAGGTTGATCTTCCATTGGTCCAGGTGTCAATGCAGGTTTGGCTTTTCCCTGTCAAAAAAATCTCATCAATCCGTATTGAAAATTATCAAAAATTAATAAGTATCTATGAGAACCTATATGGTCAATAAGTTTCTATAAGAGTTAGCTAAAGTTGCTGTTGAAATTGTTATCAGTTTATATCCGCATTGACCAGCAAAATGAGTCAAGCCATATCCATTTGTTAATCCAAACATTTACTTATACCATATCAATAAGAATTTATGAGCACAGTATCTAATGTAATTCGTGCGGCTTTCCGTGATTAAAAGACAAGTGTTTCTTTAAGAAACGAGCTGCATTAAGTTAGAACAGTTTGGATTTGCAATTGAAGATTACAAATTATAATGTTTGAATAGGGATTTATGAGATCAGTTTCTATGAGTATTAATGTTTTTTTTCAGTAATATATTAAATGTGTTTTCATTTGTTTGAATGGGTAAAAAGAAAGGTCAGTTTTCAACTGCAATTACAAATACAAGTTTAATCGCTTCGAATGAGATTATATGCGATCAATTTCTAAAAGTATTTATGCTGTTTTCCGAATATAGTTATGATGAGGTTTAATCAGTAACAAATTGTTAACTACTTGTTATGATATGGTCGGAAATTCCAAGTACACATTTAGTATTCCTTCAAGAGGATTGATGAGAGCAGTTTCTACGAGTATCTATTTGTTGTTCCTATAGTAAATTATATAAGTCTTTATCAGTACAGATTCGGATTTAATTTAAATATGAAAATTATATCACAATAAAGCAACCAAATATTTTAAACAGTATCTATTTGTAAATCCAAACATTTACTTATACCATCTCAATGAGAATTTATGAGAACAGTATCTAATGTAAAACGTGCGGCTTTCCGTGGTTAAATGGCAAGAGTTTCTATAAGGAACGAGCTGCATTAGGTTAGAACAGTTTTGATTTGCAATTGAAGATTCAAAATTATAATGTTTGAATAGGGATTTATGAGATCAGTTTCTATGAGTATTAATGTTTTTTTTTTCAGTATTATATTAAATGTGTTTTCATTTGTTTGAATAGGTAAAAAGAAAGGTGAGTTTTCAACTGCAATTACAAATACAAGTTTAATCACTTCGAATGGGGTTAGATGCGATCAATTTCTCAAAGTATATATGCTGTTTTCCGGATATAATTGTGAAGAGGTTTAATCAGTAACAAATTGTTCACTACATGTTATGATATGGTCGGAAATTCCAAGTACACATTTGGTATTCCTTCAAGAGGATTGATGAGAGCAGTTTCTACGAGTATCTATTTGTTGTTCCTCTAGTAAATTATATAAGTTTTTATCAGTAAAGATTCGGATCTAATTTAAATATGAAAATTATATCAGAATAAAGCAACCAAATATTTTAAACAGTATCTATTTGTAAATCCAGACATTTACTTATACTATCTCAAGGAGAATTTATGAGAACAGTATATAATGTAAAACGTGCGGCTTTTCGTGGTTAAATGGCAAGTGTTTCTATAAGAAACGAGCTGCATTAGGTTAGAACAGTTTTGATTTGCAATTGAAGATTACAAATTATAATGTTTGAATAGGGATTTATGAGATCAGTTTCTATGAGTATTAATGTTTTTTTTCAGTAATATATTAAATGTGTTTTCATTTGTTTGAATGGGTAAAAAGAAAGGTCAGTTTTCAACTGCAATTACAAATATAAGTTTAATCGCTTCGAATGGGATTATATGCAATCAATTTCTAAAAGTATTTATGCTGTTTTCCGAATATAGTGAGGTTTAATCAGTAACAAATTGTTAACTAGTTGTTATGATATGGTCGGAAATTCCAAGTACACATTTAGTATTCCTTCAAGAGGATTGATGAGAGCAGTTTCTACGAGTGTCTATTTATTGTTCCTATAGTAAATTATATAAGTCTTTATCAGTACAGATTCGGATCTAATTTAAATATGAAAATTATATCAGAATAAAGCAACCAAATATTTTAAACAGTATCTATTTGTAAATCCAAACATTTACTTATACTACCTCAATGGGAATTTATGAGAACAGTATCTAATGTAAAACGTGCGGCTTTCCGTGGTTAAATGGCAAGAGTTTCTATAAGAAACGAGCTGCATTAGGTTAGAACAGTTTTGATTTGCAATTGAAGATTCAAAATTATAATGTTTGAATAGGGATTTATGAGATCAGTTTCTATGAGTATTTATGTTTTTTTTTCAGTAATATATTAAATGTGTTTTCATTTGTTTGAATGGGTAAAAAGAAAGGTCAGTTTTTAACTGCAATTACAAATACAAGTTTAATCACTTCGAATGGGGTTATATGCGATCAATTTCTAACAGTATTTATGCTGTTTTCCGAATATAATTGTGATGAGGTTTGATCCGTAACAAATTGTTCACTACATGTTACGATATGGTCGGAAATTCCAGGTACATATTTAGTATTCCTTCAAGAGGATTAATGAGAGCAGTTTCTACGAGTATTTATTTGTTGTTCCTACAGTAAATTATATAAGTCTTTATCAGTATGCATTCGGATCTAATTTAAATACAAAAATCATATCAGAATGAAACCCCAAATATTTTAAACAGTGTCCACCTGTAAATCCAAGATAATATTATAATGAGAATCCATCACAACAGTATCTAATGTAACGTGTGCGGTTTTCCGTGGCTAAATTTTAAAATTATTTGCAATAAATAAGCTTTAACGGATTCGAACAGTTTTGCATTTCCAGATGAATAGTTTTAATTGTTAGGGATCTATGAGGTCAGTGTAATGTTTTTTTTTCAATAAAATGTGTTTTTATTGGAAAATAAACATTACACAAAGACACTGACCTCATAGATCCCTATTTAACAATTAAAACTATTCATCTGGAATTGCAAATTAAAACTGTTCAAATCCGTTAAAGCTATTTATTAAAAATACTTTTAAAATTTAGCCACGGAAAGCCGCACGCGTTACATTAGATACTGTTCTGATTGGTTCTCATTAAAATATATCTTTAAATGTTTGGATTTACAAGTGGATACTTTTTAAAATATTTGGTTGTGTCATTCTGATATAATTTTTGTATTTAAAGTAGATCCGAATGCATACTGATAAAGACAAATTTTCTATTGGAACAACAAATACATACTCATAGAAACTGCTATCATCAATCCATTCGAAGGAATACTAAATATGTACCTGGAATTTCCGACCATATCGTAACATGTGGTGAACAATGTGTTACTGATCAAACCTCATCACAATTATATTCGGAAAACAGCATAAATACTGTTAGAAACTGATCGCATATAACCCCATTCGAAGTGATTAAACTTGTATTTGTAATTGCAGTTGAAAACTGACATTTCTTTTTACCCATTCAAACAAATGAAAACACATTTAATATACTTATTACTGAAAAAAAAAACATTAATACTCATAGAAACTGATCTCATAAATCCCTATTCAAACATTATAATTTGTAATCTTCAATTGCAAATCAAAACTGTTCTAACCTAATGCAGCTCGTTTCTTATAGAAACTCTTGCCATTTAACCACGGAAAGCCGCACGTTTTACATTAGATACTGTTCTCATAAATTCTCATTGAGATAGTATAAGTAAATGTCTGGATTTACATATAGATACTATTTAAAATATTTAGTTGCTTTATTCTGATATAATTTTCATATTTAAATTAGATCCAAATTCATACTGATTAAGACTTATATAATTTACTATTGGCACAACAAATACATACTCGTAGAAACTGCTATCATCAATCCTTTCGAAGTAATACTAAATATGTACCTGGAATTTCCACACGTAACATGTAGTGAACAATTTGTTACTGATCAAACCTCATCACAATTATATTCGGAAAACAGCATAAATACTGTTAGAAATTGATCGCATATAATCCCATTCGAAGTGGTTAAACTTGTATTTGTAATTGCAGTTGAAAACTGACCTTTCTTTTTACCCATTCAAACAAATGAAAACCCATTTAATATATTACTGAAAAAAAAACATTAATACTCATAGAAACTGATCTCATAAGTCCCTATTCAAACATTATAATTTGTAATCTTCAATTGCAAATCAAAACTGTTCTAACCAAATGCAGCTCGTTTCATATAGAAACTCTTGCCATTTAACCACGGAAAGCCGCACGTTTTACATTAGATACTGTCCTCATAAATTCTCATTGAGATAGTATAAGTAAATGTCTGGATTTACAAATAGATACTGTTTAAAATATTTGGTTGCTTTATTCTGATATAATTTTCATATTTAAATTAGATCCGAATGCATACTGATAAAGACTTATATAATTTACTATTGGTACAACAAATACATACTCGTAGAAGCTGCTATCATCAATCCTTTCGAAGTAATACTAAATATGTACCTGGAATTTCCGACCATATCGTAACATGTAGTGAACAATTTGTTACTGATCAAACCTCATCACAATTATATTCGGAAAACAGTATAAATACTGTTAGAAATTGATCGCATATAACCCCATTCGAAGTGATTAAATTTGTATTTGTAATTTCAGTTGAAAACTGACCTTTCTTTTTACCCATTCAAACATATGAAAACACATTTAATATATTACTGAAAAAAAAAAACATTAATACTCATAGAAACTGATCTCATAAATCCCTATTCAAACATTATAATTTGTAATCTTCAATTGCAAATCAAAACTGTTCTAACCTAATGCAGCTCGTTTCTTATAGAAACACTTGCCATTTAACCACGGAAAGCCGTACGTTTTACATTAGATACTGTTCTCATAAATTCTCATTGAGATAGTATAAGTAAATGTAAAGACTTATATAATTTACTAGAGGAACAACAAATAGATACTCGTAGAAACTGCTCTCATCAATCCTTTTGAAGGAATACTAAATGTGTACTTGGAATTTCCGACCATATCATAACAAGTAGTGAACAATTTGTTACTGATTAAACCTCATCACAATTATATTCGGAAAACAGCATAAATACTTTTAGAAATTAATCGCATATAACCCCATTCAAAGTGATTAAACTTGTATTTGTAATTGCAGTTGAAAACTGCCCTTTCTTTTTACCCATTCAAACAAATGAAAACACATTTAATATATTACTGAAAAAAAACATTAATACTCATAGAAACTGATCTCCTATTCAAACATTATAATTAGTAATCTTCAATTGCAAGTCAACCTAATGCAGCTCGTTTCTTATAGAAACACTTGCCATTTAACCACGGAAAGCCGCACGTTTTACCTTAGATACTGTTCTCATAAATTCTCATTGATGTGGTATAAGTAAATGTTTGCTGCTCCATTCTGGTAGAAACTGATAGAAAGCAACTTTACTCCAGGCTCCAGTAGAGGGAGCTGTATACGTGTAGCTAATTCATATCTAATCTAATGTGACCTAAGGAACTGAAGTGTGTTTGTTAAATTAAAAACAAAGCAGTCTCCTTCACTGCTAACTCATTCATTGCTTCTAGGCTAGAACAAGAACACCCGAGGAAATAAGGACTTTGCAGAATTTTGTGTTTACCACAATATTAGTATTTCTATTTGAAATATGCAATTTAAACTGTACATTTGTCGGCATGCATATCCAAATTAATACTAATAAAAAAGCAAAATGGAAGTTTACAATAAAAATACATCTGTAAAATATTCAATTGAAATTGTACATTTGTTGACATGTATATCCACATTAATACTAATAAAAAACAATGTTGAAATTTACAATAAAAACATGTTGATAAATGGTGTGTTACATACGATAGATACTGGAGAAAGGACGGACTGGAACTCTTATGATATTACTTATAGAAAAGTTTAGAATCTCTTTAAAGTTGTATCTGTAATTCCATATGTTTACAGATATAAGGGCAAGGGTGCATTTGCAGACACTAAACTGTAGATTTGTTGATGGATATTTCATATAAGTACTCATGAAAGGGCAACATGATAATTCCAAATAGCTCATTCGGAATTACTGTTTCATAACCGATTTAAAACTTAATAAAACAGATAAAATCCTGTCTGTATAATACTAATATAACTTATAGGAACGATAAAACCGCATCACTTTTTTTTTATAAGTTTCTATGTGGAATTTTTGGCAGGGTTGGCCCATGTGTTTCTTATTATTAGGTCAAACATGTGTGCTAGATTTTTCAGCGCATTTCCGTTTTCATTTGACCATGTGTGGAGTAATGTTTTTCCTATGATGCTTTTATCCTCCTCCGTCTGATCGTCTTTTCGCGTTGAAGTCTCCTAGTATTATGATGGGCATTTTTTTTTGTTCGTTTCTTCTGGTTTCTTGAGTTTGCTGCCTGAATACCCTTCCTGCTCTCTTGTCTGAGGGTACGTGGACTCCTATCATGCAGATGTTCTCCTTTTCATTTTGTATGATTGCCGTGACTATGTTTTCGTTTATATTCGTCCTTATTTCGATGGGCCTCTCCCGCCTGGTTACCCATGCAACTCCTCTGCTGGTCTTTTCTTGCCCCCCCCCCCCCGCTTAGTAATGGAGTAATGTTTGATTTGTAAAGTTTTTGGACTAACTTAGTGATCACAACAGCCTTTCAGGAATGTAACATCACAAAGGAATCTGGTTTTATGAAGAAGGATTGTATAAAGGGTACAATACGATTTAGTCAGAGAATGAATTTCTTTCTGTAGGGGCGAATGAAATGTTCCGAGAGATTTCCGCGGTGTTGGTATGAAAATGGTTTTCTGTGGTTGAACTGCGTTTGAGGCTGTTAGAGTCTTGACGTTTCGGCTACTGATTTGGAGCCACTTTCCCATTCCCCATCCTCTCCCATACACTGTCACCATTATAAATAATTCATCATATATAGTTGAGCAAGTACGGGTGAGTATGAGAACCCTACCACCACCGATGTAGGCAACCCACAGAAGAGACATGACGATCATCCAACCACCCACCCACTACCCTGCGGGTATCGGACGAGCACCGTACAGTACCCGTAGTCACCTAGCTCCGTGCAGATCGAAAGTATTACCAAAGCACTTGGGTCTGCACTTCCTCGAGCTACATATCTCATCCCTACCTAACCGATAATCCGGATGGCAGGATGTCAATTGACATTCTACGTACTGGCAGTTAATCCCAGCCAAAAATACCCCAAATTTTTCCAACAGACCGATGACTACCCCCCAAGGGGACAAGCTGACGAAGAAAGCGAAGCGAAGAAAGAACACCAAGAGAGAAGAGCACCAGAAGAGTCCAACAGCCAGGACCAGGGGAGGTGGGCCGAAATCATCCACACCGCTCACATTTATTTGTGTGTAAAGTAGGCTCGCCCGCTCCTCACGAGGCCAGTCCAGGTCTACAGCGATGTACTGTCGTGAGCAAAAAAAAATAGGACAACATTTATTTTCTAATGTAAATCTGTTTCTATTTGAATATGTAATGAGTAGCCGAAATAAAACAGTTAGCACTTTTATTTTATTTTGTATTGTAATGCCGTAGTTATTGCTATAGCAAATGATGGATGGTCAATGAGACAAGTTGCACTGCGTTATAACATTAACAAAAATTTGGTGTTTAACATTTTAAAAAAGTGGAGAATAAACGGCACAATAAGTATAAATCCTGGATCAGGAGACAAAGGATATCCAACTTAACAAGAAAGTAACTATTAATATTTCGTTATTGCACCATTTCTATTTATAACTTCTATAAGTTGAGTTGATATCCTTCGACGCCCTGATCCAGAATGTCTACTAATCGTACCGTTTATTCTCCACTTTTTTTAAAATACACCAAATTTTTGTTAATATTATAACGCAATTTGTCTCACTGACCATCCATCTTCTGCTTTAGGAATAACTCCAGCTTTAGCTAAATCGCTTATATGGGGCATATTAATTTTTGCACACTTGCAATGAATTTTGACAAATAACTGACAATGTCACAAAAATTAAATTTAGATGTACACAACTAGATTTTAGCAGAAGACTTGTCCCATTTACGCACGAAAGTACTAGGGTAAAGGGCAATAGTCCTGCCCGACCCTAGACATACGAGACCGTCATCTTTGCCAAAGGATATTAGCGTTGAGCAAGTAGATATAAGAAATGGCCGCAATTTATACCTGCCGCGCCAGCCTGACTGATCGGTCGAAAGCAAAGAACACGGCACTTTGACCGGCACACCCGAACTTAACTTTTCACTTCGTCATACAACAATTGGCATACGAAAAAGTTCGCTCCTCACTCCACAGTTCAAGTATACAGCATCCAAACTGAAAATATCTGGCCACCCCAACTGAAATCTTATCTAGAATGATTGTGACTCACCTATGTCTCTGTTTATTATTATTGGTGCACTGCTACTGCATTTGGCACTCAATAAAACGAGTAAAATATTTATCCTCAACATTTTTGGGTCAGTGTAGATAAATGCGCCACAACGTCTAGCCACCAAGTGATATAAGAGGAAGTGCATTTGTAGCTATTTATAAAATTTATAAGCTGTAAACAGAATTATCAAAAAATAGCTTAGCAATATATTACGGTCTTTTGAATTTGACCTAGAACCTGTTGTAAAAATTATCTAAATAGATTAAGGTAAGTATTTTCGACTTCGCTTGGTAAATAAATAAATACGATAAATTCCAAGCAGGCATCGCAAAAATGTTGTGGAAGTTTCCTTTGATATATAATTACGTTGTTCCGGTGCAGGAAACATTGTGTATATGATTTTATGTGTTATGACTGGAATTTGGTTGCTTATTATTACACACGTATATTAAGGGCCAGTTTATCAACGCTGGGTGAGGTTAACTTACCTGACAGACACCCTAATAGCACAACATTGTCCTATGGATATCTGAAGGACGTCCTCGACGGACATATAGGACATCCGGTTCACGTTCGCTTTTAGTTCGAAGTACATCCGACGGACAACCGAGGGACGTCCAAATGTTACAACTTTGAACAATATCTGTACATCCTTGATACCATACGGATGTCTATAAAGTACGATATATGGACATCTTTTTATATAGATATATTATTCAGGGCGGTTTTTGGAAAAGTACAACTTCGAGACGCAAGTACTTTACTTTATAGAAATGAAGTAATGCATAAACTAAACATTGTCCTATGGATATCCGAAGGACACCTCAGCGGAGATTGTGGGCGTCCGATGAATTTCTTTGTTAGCATCCGTATATTTTATTTACATTAATATATCTAATATTGTTTACTATGACTCCAATTTATTCTCACGAGGGTTGCCTGTAAATTATAATGTTTATTAAATAATTAAATTTATTTTATTTTACTTACTTACCTTTTTACCAATTGCCGTTGGTAGGGATCGAACCTGCGTACCTGCGTTATCTCTATAACAGTTCTACTGACTTACCCACTGGGCTATCCTATGTCCGTTATTTTGGATGCTAAAAGTAGTATAGTAATGTGTGGGGAATGTATTCAATGAGATTATCAGTAATAATAAGTCTTTATGATGTGAAATTGAATTTCTAGCCTTATTTAAAATATGTGAAAATCGTTCAGGTTCTCTCTTTTTTCTATTTTTTATTTGTGTTCCAAACCTGAATTTTTCGGTTTAAAAAAATTCTTTTCCTCGGATCTTAAAATTGAAAAGCAGGGGGGGGGGGGGAGCAATACGTCCTGCAGCTTCATATAGGGGCCTAAAATGTGTGTACATAAGGACGTCCGTTACGGCACATATGATGGACGCTCAGTATGGTATTCCCTGGTATGTATACATATCTGGGAAACGTGTTGGGGAGAAGAGATATTATCATTTATTCCAGAAATATAATATTTAAATCAACGGACACGAAATGGACGTCCATCTCCTGTCTCTATATGGATTTAAAATGTACATACTTCCCGTACATAAAATGGACATTCAGAGGACGTTCATTCCGTGCAATTTCAAAGTAAATTCGATGATAGACGTCCGGTGGACGTCAAAATGTCCATGGACGTCAGTACATTAAATGGATATAAAACGGAGGTAAGGCGGACATCGTGTGCTATTAGGGTAGTGCCTGGTCAGAGGCACTTATCACACTTATCAACAATATACAGTTAAGTAAAAAGTTGTAGTCAAAATGCTGGATTAAATAACCACAATTTGCAGGTAGTGGATAAGAAATTATCCAGAGGATGAGGAGATGAGTTAAGAGCAAATGCCAAAAAGCAGACAGCTCCAATTCCTGTTTATTATTTTTTCTGCATCCGTGCCGAAGATAGGTATTTCGGATCAATTTTGTGCAGCAAAAGCCTTCCTGGTATTCTAAAGTTTTGTCATCAATAGACTTGTACGAATTGTTTAGCTTATTGTATAATTTAATTCCTGGATATTTTGGGTTGTGTTCATATAATGTTAATAGTCCAAACAAATAGGTAGACAAATCAAAATTTTGAGGTAAATACTTGAATTTTTGTTATAAGTTACTTTGAAGTATTTGAACATAATTAATGAAAGCATTTTTTTTTAACCCCCGAGAAGGGGTGAAAAAAATATAATAAAGTGTTTTTTCAAAATTACTCAAAATGTGTAAAAGCTAGTAAAAAAGTTTCAAATAAAAATTGTAAAGCATGGAATTTTACATAAAATGATCTCTTGACTTTTTTTGGTATTATTAAAATTAACAAAGTAGGGTGATATGCACAACTTTAAAAAATCATAGCGTGATGAAAAGTTAATGAATTTAAAAAAGATTTTTTTCTTATTTACTCAGAAAAATATAAACTTTCGTTTCAGAGAATTGGATTTTTTTTTTAAATTGTTAATAAAAAAGTTATAACAATTTTAATTTTTTTTATACCAATCTGTTCATCATTTAATATATTGAACATTTGCTTTTGAAATTTTTTTTCCCATAATTTTCAAGCATGTATAAATTTATTTACCTGTTTAAATTTTCTCCAAACCTACTGCTCTTGTGACGATAACGCAGTAGCTACGAAACAATTTTATCTTTGTCGTACGCATTCTTTATTTCTTTTCAGTTATCGTGACGTCACAAGAGCAATGTCGTAGATTTAGAAATAATTTAAACAGGTAAATAAATTCATACCTGCCTGAAAATGATGGGTAAAGAAAAAATTTCAAATACAAATGTTCAGTGTATTAAATGATGAACAGAATGGTATAAAAAAATCGTTTTACCGTTTAATGTGGTTTTAATTGAAAATAAAAAAATTAAAATTGTTATAACTTTTTTATTAACAATTTAAAAAAAAATCCATCTCTCTGAATCGAAGGTTTATATTTTTCTGAGTAAATAGAAAAAAAAATTTAAAGTCATTAACTTTTCAGCACGCTATGATTTTTTAAAGTTGTACATATCATCCCTTAACTTCTAACCACCCTAACTCTGTTAATTTTAATAATACTTACCAAAAAAAGTCAAGAGATCATTTTTATGTAAAATTTCATGCTTTACAATTACTTCCACGTCCAGTGGAAGTATAGTAACGACAAAAACATTTTTAAAAATTTTTATTGTCCAAATAGGCTTAAAATGTCATGAAACGTCGAGATTTTAAGTTTGAGCGAAAAAAAAATTTCTGTCTATCTGTCGGTCTGTCTGTCGGTCTGTCTGTAACTTTTTTTTGTGCACACGTTTACTCTGGAACCGTTTAAGATATTGACTTGAAATTTGGTACACATATGTACTTTAACGAGATCTAGAACTAGATCATATTTTCATCTTGTTCCGTCGAAGGGTTGGGGGGTAAATTGGGGTAAATTTGGGGTAAATAGGTCAATCAAGCAGGTAACGGTCCATAAAATTGGTATTTAGTATATGCAAGAGAAGCTAAGGTCTCAAAAAAATTTTTGGCATTAGCCACCCCCATTACCACCCCCACCCCCTTATTAAAGGGGATGAAAAAAAAATGTGATTTAGTGTATGTACAGGAACCAGAAACCTCAAAATATTTTTTTACTTCATCCACCCCCCACTATCACCCCCATCACCACCCCCCACCCCACTACCGATGTGGGGTATCGTTTTATGGGTTTTTGGGGTAGAGGATTTCAAATATTATATTATTAAAGTTCCATAAACAATTATTTTCACATATAAAGTTTTTTCGTTGTGAGTGACTTGGATAGAGAATCTGGATGTGGAAGTAGTGATTCCTTGGGCAGCGGTTTTTTTATTTGAAACTTTTTTACTAGCTTTTACACATTTTGAGTCATTTTGAAGAAACACTATTATATATTTTTACACCTTTTCTCGGGGGAAATTTCTTTTCATTAATAATACAAATACTTCAAAGTAACTTATATCAAAAATTCAAGTATTTACCTCAAAAATTTTGATCTGTCGAACTAATCTATGAAGCGGAATTTCCAGGGTATGAGGTGGACGCGATGGATAGTACTATTTATTAGGGATCTACAATTTAGTGTATACTCCAAACCACGTTCCTCGACCACCAACTTTAACCCATCATGGGTCATCCACCACCTTTCTGTCGGCTCAACGGCCCGGGAGTTATCACATAGACGGCCACAGGGGTCATTCCCCGCCTACATGCATAATAGTACATAATAATAATAATAATAATCAGTGGCGCAGCCAGCAAATTCATCGGGGGGGGGGGGGGGGGGGGGCAATAGAACCGGCCTCCCCAGAGGATGAGTAGCAGATTCCTCTACTAGATAATATTGGCATTAATTACAAAATATTTATTTCAAGGGATAATTTGGATACTGCTTTGTACTGATAGAGATTATGCTTTTTTATTTTTTGGCTCATGGAAGACGGCTTGGGGGGGGGGGGGCATGACTGCGCCCATGATAATAATAATAATAATATCAAATATATATATAATTGGTAAATAGGTACCATTTCACCTAGATGGTGTTCTTCCAATGGCCCTAACAAGAAGGAGGTAATCTACAACTTAAAACTAAGTACATACAATAATAGAAGAATAAAAATTACAGGGGAGGGAGATCAATCAGAACAATTTAAAGTTGAAATTTCGTTAAAAGTAACTAATGTGCTGTTTTCCTGATCATTTGACGTAATTGACTAATACAGTAACATACTGGAGCTATTTTTTTTGAATTTCATTTATACGCGGTGTCCCAAGTGTTCCAAGTGTAGTTTTCATTAATGTGTAATCCTAAAAAAATTGTGGAAGTAGTTTGTTGAATGAATCCTCCATTTAACTTTTTTAGAAGGCTATAATCAGCATTAATGTTGTAATATTAAAGCGAATAAAGATGGATTTACTACTATTCAGGATGAGGTTGTTCTCAGTAAACCAACTATTACGAGTGCTGGATCATTTCTCGTGTGTCTTTAAGAACTACGTCTGCAGTTTTTGAGCAGTGATAAGCAGAGCAGTACCATCAGCAAAAATAATTGAATTTGCCCTACTAAAGTTGTTCACGTAAATTATGTAGAGAAATGGTCTCAGGACTGACCCTTGTGGCACTCCTACTGTGGGTTCAATTTGTTTGAATTTGATATCACCTACCTGCACATAGTGTTTTCCGCCACGCAAGTAAATCCAACCATTTCAGCGATACACCTCGAATGCTATAACTGCCTCCCCTTCTACCACTCCTACTACCACGTGGCATATCGTTGTATGGGTTTTTTGAGAAGACAATTTCAAATATTGTAGTATTAAAATTCTATGAACAATTATTTCCACATAGTGTAGTTTTTTTCCTTGTAAGAGAGTTGGATAGGAAATCAGGATGTGAAAGTATGATTCCTTAGGCAGCGGTTTTTGTACGACAAAAAATTTTTCTTATTTTTACAAATAAGTGGATATAATGTTGCCACTTGCAATATTCACAGGATTATAATAGTATGTGTTAATATTTTCATAAACAAATCCTAAACTAAATCGGTTTTTGCCTTTGAACTGTGGGTACTTGTACATGTCGTAAATAATAATTTTCTGTAGTATCCACTGTCATTGCGGTTGTAAATTATACCAAGATAAGACCTGTCCAAAATAAGCTTACCTTTTTTATCACGCCATTCAGATTTGTCATTTTATTGGGAGTAAAGTTTCCTTTTGAATAATCCGTTTAATGATTTTTTTTGAGAGTTTGGTTTATAAAACTAAATAATGAAACCACTATCTATTAAAATAAGTAAGAAGTACCTTCTATTGTATTTTTAGAGTATAATTGTGATAAAATTTCACGGTTAATGTAAATAAAATTGATATTAATAAAAATGTACATCGTAATATTGCATGCCCGCACCTCCCTCTCCCTAAATTATTAACTGTGGAAAAAAATGTTATTTTTTAAATGTTAAAACACGTCGATTCTTATTTATTTATATAAAAAAACAAACATTCGAGTCGAATTGAGAATCCCCTTTTATACTTGCGAACGACACTAGGAGTGAAGTGAGTATTCTAATCGTCCGAAAATTCGACTTCGAGTTTTTGCCTCTGTAGTAGTTTCCACAAACGCCAAAACACTTGAATACTATTACTCGACGTGTTTTTCGTCAATTATGTTGGCATCATCTGTAGACGATTAAGACCAGAGTATAACTAAAAAAGTTCCTGTATTTATACTAAAATAATGTCATAATTGAACGCATTCAATCGATTCTGCCAATTTGAGTGGACTACTCAAATTAGGAAAAAAACGCCGTTTTAGGGAAAAATTTTGAACAGAAGTTTCTCTGTATAGAAAATAAGTATTCAACTTTTAGAACAATGTTTTACTTATGCGCTGAAAAAAAAGACATTCTTTTTGATAATTATATATATACCTGGTGCCACAGGCTAGTTATTTATATATTTCTTTTATTTTTTAACTTATCCATTTGAAATTTGGGGTGCATAAACTACCTGTAAAAATGGATTTTTGGACATAAAAATGATATGAGACCATTTCCAGTTTACCAGGAAATGATCGCAACTTTATATTTTTAAATGGAACCCCCCAAAATTTGTTCTAGGGCACAGGTAAAGTATAACGGAAAAATATAACTTTTCGTTTAATCAATTAATAACTATTTACGAAGCCTCCAAAGTTGAACATATCACTTTTTTATAGAAAACTTTTTTTCAAATAGGAAGGTTAGATAGAAGGATAGATTTTTTTCTGAATTCATTGATATCCATTTCAAATCTATGCTATTTGTTTTTTTATTTTATTTAATTTATTTAAAAATAAGAAATCACTTTCAAAATAATTTTTATTGATCCTTGTCGCGTGCGCGTGACGTCACAGATCTCAGACTTTAGGAGAACAAACTGAAATTCTGTAACTGTCAAATGGTAACGAATTGAACTTTTCGTAATATTATTGTTTATTTGTATATTATACATACAAAATGACAAATTTTTGGTTTATTATTAATTGTGGAAGTGTGACAATCCGAAACAATGCCAGTTTTTATAAAGTAACCTCAATTTACAACCAAAAGAAGTTAGAGGTTAAAAGACTGCAACTGATATCAAACAATTAAATGAATCATTTTACGAGAGTCTTCCAAGGATTTTATGAGTGGTACGTTGTTGCATATTAATATAAGAATTTGATTTATAACGTGGGTTTATGTTTTAGGAAAAACAGCCGTATTACAAGACAAGACATGATATACATCCAGTTGGGTATCCTCTTAAAAAGGGATATAATTTAAAACCCATATGTGAAACTGAAAGTGCTTAAAATAATAACAACTCTGCTCAAACAAGCAATAAACAATTTATGGTAAAGAAAATTAACATTTTATATTGATTTGTCAGTATTTTTAATAATCATTTGGAGGTGTGGAGCTATGTCGAAGTAGAGAAAAGTGCAATGGTAGAAATTGTTTTAAATAAAGTACACTCCAAAAGGAAAATTTGCAGGCTTCATAAAGATATTTGAATAAGTAGGTACATTAATTAAAAAAGGAAATTCAAAGTACCTATGGCCGTCAACAAGTGATGCAATGTGCCCTTTTAAAATATATCATGTGGTGTTTAAAAACTCAGTGCTGAATTATTGAACACTGAAAAAGTAGAAAATTAAAAACTTTGAAGTGGTCTACGGTCAGTGAGCACATAAACAAAGTCTGAATTGGCTTTGTAAGTGTTGAACATATAACCCTTCGGGTTATATGTTACTTATTTCTTAGATAGATATTACTATAAAGTATATATGTTGTTATATTACAATCATTTATTTTTTGTTACAATATTAACCTCTCTTATAACTTTCTTGTCGATTCTTCTTAGAAGTACTAATGGACCTTGGACAATAAATATCTAACTTATTTAGTAAAGATATTTTGTTTTACTTTCAATTATATTATGTACCTGTACAAGTTCGACGTAACTGACTATTTGAATTTACTGCTAACAATATATAGTAGTAGAGTGGGAGTGAGGAGTGATGAATAAAACATAATAAAAAGGAGATATTTAATAAAATAATAATGAACAAATGACCTACATAAAATTATGAAAGACATTACATAACAATAATGAAAAATAAAATTCTTACAGAAATAACAATGGATTGTATAGTCCAATCTACAGATACATTATAGATGCTGGAAGAAATTGTGCACGTTTTACTACACACTTCAAATAGTTTATAGCACATCAGTCTTCATTGCTTAATTTATATGGTGTCTTTTTCACAAAATTTACAGCAGTTAATACCTCGACCATAGCCATGTTTACTACTAAAAAACTAAAAGGAATACTTCCTGTCACTAAGTAGTGAACATGTTTTGTCTAGACTAGCAACACATTCACAGTAAGTAATAAGACCCATCTGAATCTGCAATAGTCCAAGGAGTCAATGGATTTTGTTCATGATGCTACGACTTAACCTGAAAAATGAATTTGTACGTTAGCAATTATTTTTAAAGCAACATTTAATTAGGCAAGTATATATTAAAAGAATGATTAATCATTGATAACAATTCTTACCTTTGCAACAAGGTTTTATTCTGTAAATCTCTTGCAGAGTACCTACTTTTTTCACATAACCATATAATAATACGCTATGTTGTATGTATATGATTAGTTTAAAAAGTATAAAATAAAGTTAAATTACAAATTTAAAAAACCCCCCGACACAAAAATATCGACTAAATAACTAATAAAAAAAAAAAAAAAAATTAACACAACTTTAAAAATTATGAAATAATTTTGATTCCATATACGAACTCTTATGATTTATTTAAATTCAGCTTACGTTTTCTTTGTGTCCTCGAGATTTGCTTTCTTATACGCATGAATATGTCGGGGGCTGCTGTAAAGATGAACTACTAAATAGTTATATTTAAAACAGTAGCTCCCGATATATTCATGCGTATAGGAAAGCAAATCTCGAGGACATAAAGAAAATGTAAGCTGGATTTAAATAAATCATAAGAGTTCGTATATGGAATCAAAATTATTTCATAATTTTTAAAGTTGTGTTAATTTATTTTTTTTTATATTAGTTATTTAATCGATATTCTTATGTCGGGGGTTTTTTAAAATTTGTAATTTAACTTTATATATCCTCGATTTTGTTCGCCAGGATGACGGTTAGTTCGTATTTTGCAGAATTGTCTCATTATGTAGAGGTTAGGTGTACTGCTATTATCGAATTAAATCCTTATATTTTGAGAAAAAAATGCTTTAGTATAAATATTGATGTATTTCCAAATATTACACATAGGGATACTGCGAATTACTTGGTTTTTGAGAGAAGTGCATAGACAGAAGGATGAGTTCAAGGCATTCAAAAGTCTTGAAGCTGTTTATCACGAGTCCCACACAGAACTTTTTAACCTTTAATCCGACGCGGTCCAATTTTGTATTCTACAAGACCGGTTCTATTATAAATATATTTATGTGTTATATTTAATTTTAATAATATATTTAATTTTATCTCCCGTTGAAGAGATATAAAGCCACAGATAGACACATAGGCAGACAGACAGGCAGACAGACAGACAAACAAACACACGAGTCAAACTTATAATACCTCTCTTTTTGGGTCGGGGGTTAAAAAATTGAAAATTTTTAAAAACTCCCGATCAATGTATCTAATCGTACCAGTTTCATATGACCGAATCAAAATGAGGCCGAAATCATATTCGGCTACCATAATTGTCTGCACATTTTCAATTTTACTTCAATCGGACAATTTCTAGAGAAGTTCAACATGGCGAATTCAAGATGGCGACCAAACATCAGAATATAATATGGCCTAAAACCTTCTCGACAAAATACTTTTTCAAATAAAAAAAAGTGCATCAAAATCGGATCACCCGTTGAAGAGATATGAAGCCACAGACAGACACACAGACAGACAAACATACAAACATACGCGTCAAACTCTTTTTGGGTCGGGGGTTAAAAATTAACTAACTTCAAACTTGGTTATTTTTGGTGGTGCGTTCATTTCTTGGAGAAGTGTTTATTCATTGCGTCGTTCCTATCCGATATAAAACTTATAGTTTAAACCGAATCCTTCACCATTTCTTAAAATGCAACGTATGAGCGAATACACTATACGATCAAATTATAATGTTAAAACTAAAAAATTTTGTCCGCCATCTTAGGACGTCCGCCATATTGAATTTGGTGTGACGTCATTTTATTTTCGTATTCTTCTCAGCAATCTCTTTCATTTGATACCCATATCATGGGGGTGCATAAAAAATAACTGGTTCGCCATCTTTGGGAGTCCGCCATATTGGATTTGGAATGACGTCACTTAGCTAATCATGCATTGTCATCCAAACTAAACGTGTATGCAAAATTTCAGCTCAATCGGTTGGGGATAACTATTTTAAAATTCAGTTGTAAGATTTGACCCACAAGAACAAGGCAAGTTAAATAAAAGCTTGTAATCAAGATGGCGACCAAGCATCAAAATCTATTATGGCAAAAATCTTCTCGACAAAATACTCTTTCAAATAAAAAAAGTGCATCAAAATCGGATCACCTGTTGAAGAGATATGAAGCCACAGACAGACAGATAGACAGAAAGACAGACATACAAAGATACGCGTCAAACTTATAACACCTCTCTTTTTGGGTCGGGGGTTAAAAAATATTAAGAATAGTTGCAGATGTTAAATAATCCAACATTAAGCTTTTAAATGGCACAAATATAGCAAAATTCACTCTAAAGAAAAACATTCAATAAGTGGATAATTCAATGACAGCTGTTTGTTTTTCCTAAGGTCTCAAAATCTGTGACGTTGGCGCACACGACCTATAGTTTGCACTAGTATTTATACCTATTAAGAAACAAAAGAAAGAAGTTTTTTCGTTATTGGTGTAGTTCATGTTAAGAAACATCAATAATGAACACAAATCTTTCGCTAACAATAATTGCTTACATTTGTCACCTGTAGGTATATATACACATATATTTACACTTTACGCTCACACTATTGGTTCGTTATTCTAAATTTTACACTGTTACACAAATTATACACAAATTTTACGAATAATTATTACTGCAGTCTCGCCTATATCTGTTCGGGTTTCGTCCTATTTTTTCGACTCAATCTCGCGCCGTAGCATATTGGTGGCATTTTTAACTAGCGTGCAGAATAGGCAACCAGCAGAACAGTTATGGAGACGACGAGTTGACAACTTGTACACCTTGATGCGAGCTAAAATGTCTATGGCTAAAATATCTATAATTACACGATACCTAATTAAATTTTGTGATTACTAAACGAAATTAATTCTTAATTCTATCAGCTCCTTAAAAATGATTTAATAAAATAGGGAATCTAGTTTCTCAAAAGATGCTCCTAAGATGTCAGGGTAGATACCTAGTTTTGAAAAAATATGAACATTATCAGGAATAACCTTACGCATCTAAATATAAAGGAAGCCTATTGGCTTTTATGTAATAAATAGCGTAAAACAAATATGTAATAACTTTACTAAATTCAATATTAATTATAACATAACAGAGTGATTATAGTTATTAAGGTACCAAGGGTGTTATAAGGATAATAACGCACCGAGGTCGGCAGTGTACAATTCCGAGGGCCTCTGGCCCGAGCAGGGTGTATTAAATAGGTGGTGCGACAAGGACCCGTTGAGTGGCTTCATAAGTGCTTACTTTGTACATAATGTAATAGATGGCAGGAGCAATAGTGTCCGTCATTATTTACGCATAGAAAGATAATTTTGCAGATTCTGTACATACGTGCATACAGTGTTGCATACATTCCCGGGCTTTCGTTTTTAGTGAAAAATCTTGTAGTCAAACAAAATATCAGTGACATTTGATATCAAATACCTGGAAGAAATATATTCAATACGCTAGTGCTAAATATAAAAAAGTCAGCTATATTTTCATAAGACAGTTAGAAAATATGGAGTGCCTATTTGTGTACTTATGCTTATGACTATAAAGACCAAAAATTATCACTTTTCTTAGTGCCAAAAAATACTGAAGAGATAGAAATGTGATAGTTTACAAAGTACCTACTTGAAATAAAAAGCCACATATTTGTGAAAAACATTTTTGCTCCAGCAGTATAAAAAGTAATTTTACTTCACAGTCTGAAAATGGAGTTGTTATATACACTGTAAGTTTTAAATTTACATAAATATTTGTAACATAACCTATAGATATAAAAACGTCTTTTTAAATATATTTTATGCTTTTAGCGGCAGTTCTAAAGAAAAAGGTTGAAGAAAGGTGCACTTCCAAGCAAATTAGATGCTTGTTCTTCAGAAAATGTTGTCGCTAAGAAAATTAAGAAGTTATTAAATGAGTGATGTTCACGATAGTATAATTTATCCTCATTTCTGAGAGTTTGTATTTACACTTACTAGAAAAAATATTGTCTGAAGAATGTGTCGTCAAATTACCAAATAAGAATTGAGGTATTCATAAATGTATTGAAAGTAGAAGCTTAGTGTTTACATAAGGCAGAACAGCTTGATAAATTAATTACAACATGTTTTAAGAAGGTAAGTGCTTTTTAGATAGTATTTGTTTTCAAATGATAATTTAGTTTTTCAAGTAATTATTTGTATAATTTCTATTTTCAGGTTGGGTTTTGTCTCATGTTTGGTCCTACAATAGAGGTTATTTTTTGCATAAGGATATTAAGTTAACATCAATCAGTAAACCGATCACTGTAGAAGAATTGCAGCATATTTTTCTGAAAATTTAATCTACAACGCTTGCTTAGGTGGACCAAGTACAAATATTATTATCAAAGTGTTCATTCTGATGTGTAATTAAAGTCAACTTATGTTGGGAGCATAGAGAATGCTCAGTAATTTTGAAGAAAGGAACTATTTGTAAACATATTATGTAAATCTTGTTCTTATAATATTGCAGCCCATTACGCCCAGTACTGTTGTAAATAAATTTGTATATTTTACATAAATTTTATTTTCTTACCATACCCAAATAAATTTGAAACTGGTGAATATTTGTTCCTTTACATTTGCCTTTACATAACTGAAATTGCTGTTCAGTTGTGAATATATGCAACACTACTAAATTAAATAGGAAGCATGCACTTATGAAGCCATTATTATCATAGGAAAGTGCCTTAGTCGGACCACCTATTTAATACACCCTGGGCCCGAGGGAGTGTACGTCGACCGAGGGCGTCATTATCCTATAACACCCGTGGTGCCTTCAACGTTTAATGTCCTGCAAGTCTGTTATTTAATTCGAATTTCTTTTTTTGACATTTACGATTTATTAATTTGACATCTATTATGTTCAGAATGATTTGATTAAAAGAGAGTAAAAATCAAAATTGTTTGTAAACGCCGCCGTTACATAGCAACGCATTTTGTTTGTCAATAACGCTATCATAATTTGCTTGTTTTGGGTTGTATTATAATTTTATAATGCCCTAGGGCGTTATAGATATTCATAACGCCCTAGGGCGTTATTTTTCATTTAATGTTTCTCAAAATAGGGTGGTTATTGTAAAATAACAGACTTGTAGGACATTAAAATAATAATAGACCGTGGTTCCACTGCAGAAAATGCACTAACATTCAGGCTTATGATGGAACGTTTACGTTATTTAACATGCACCTGTTATGTTGAGGGCTTACCAGAAAATGTATGAGAGTGAGAGAGATAGGTGACGGTAACATGGGTGTTATGAAGAATGTAAAATGTTCCATCATAGGGCTGATTATTTAATGTCGCCATCATGATAAATCGTCGGACAAGGAGTGGGGGAAGCATACCTGATAGGCCGCTAAGCTCCAGGTTTAGGCGTTTTCCCAAAAATCAAAGTTAAAAATTTTCGCCTCTCCCTCGGAGTTATTTTTTGTCGCCAATGACGAATTATGATTCAGAATGTGCCAAAAACTCCAAAATTACTTTTGGCGACATTTTTGGTGGAGGCGTTTTTCTTTTCTGGACCGGTATTTAAAAAAAAATGCATTTTGCACATGTGCTTCCTTGTATTCATTTTTCATTCTAAATCGGTGGAAAATGTTTTATGGGTTGTCTGGAAACATGAAACGTGATTGGCGACATTTTTTTGGAGGCTTTAAATTTTTATATGCAAAAATGTGATTTAAGAAAAAAATACCGATTTCTTCAAAACTGCATATCTATTGAACCAAAAGTAAAAAAAAGGTTTTTTTATCTCAAAATGTTCGTACGACTCTCAATAACTTTTTTTTCGGTTGTCGACACATTTTTTACCCAGTGCATCTACTTCTGTATTCACCCGACTTTTCCGAGTGGATATTTCGAAAAATTTAATTTTTCGTTTTTTTTTCTTTTTAACAGACTTAAATAAGTTCTGATTGGATGAAAAAAACATGTCAGCCCTTATTTACCACCTCCACCCCTGTATAACGAAATAAAATTATTCATTTGTTAATTGGACAACCCCAACAACCCCCGAATACCGAACCACTCCCCATTGTCTCCATTAACGTTTTTTCGAAAAAAATTCTTGAGATGTTGCTTTTTTAGAACGTTGATTCGCAGATTATGTTTATCATTTCGTTAATTTGATCTCACGGGGGTGAAAAGAGCAAGGGATGGAAAAGTAAGTTAAAATAAAATTAATCAGTTTTCAGCAACACAAAAATTTTCGTAAACATTTTTTTACGTTTTTTTGCAATCGCGGATAGAATGGCGCCCTCTACATTTAGGTGCGCAAGGCCATTCCAGATAATGTACTTAAAACTATATCTACCAGTGTCCATCTTATGATTAAATTTGGCACACCTGATTCCCGACTACAAAGAAATATGGAAAAGAAATACCCGTGTAACATATCAACATTATAACTTTATTTATAATATACAAACATTTATACAAAACATGGAAAATATTAGAATGGAATGATATGTTTGATGAAGGCATAATTAATTTGTAACATGCAGTCTCCCATAATGTGCAACAAATTTACAAATAAATCAGCATACAAAATATTTTCTTTATTATTCTTACATATAATACACATAATTCACATTTGCTTTACTTCATAAATATAAATTAATTGCTTAAATAAATTAAATAAAAAAAGTAATATGATTACTTCATTCGTCTATGTCACATTTTTTTTCTCTATTAAAGCCGTTTGAGAAATATTTTTGCATAATTATAGCATTTAATAGTATTAAAAACAAACGTAACAAGTTGGCAAGTTGATTTACTTTTATGCATATATTTACCAATTCATGATGAAGGCAGAATTTGTAACGTTTATCAGATCGATTACAAGTGACTTACACTCAATTTGTTTAACATATTTTTTACGTTCATTTGAACATCACAATTTAGTCCACTAAAAGCTACATATATATTACTAAAATATCAGCATCATTGTACTAGGGCTCTTAAAGTGTGTTTCCAAGATGGCTATAACTTTTAATCGTCCAGTCAGTAGAGATACAAAAGGTGGAGTAGAACTAATTTTGATATATGTTGTTTAAGTGAAGGCCCTGATGAAAAATATAAGTTTTCGAGCTTGGGTAGAGGGAGGCCCGAGCCGCCATCTTGAATGAAAGGTGCGAAAACATTGTTTTTTTTATTGGTACCCTATTTTGCTTATTTAAAGTACGCCTCAGAGTGTTTAAATCCAAGTTTTAAAAACGCGCGTGTTTTAAAGTTACCATGGCAACATCAAAGGTAAGCAAGTACAACTCGTTCATCTGTATCTGTTACCTTTTGCTCTTCCATCCATTTGATGAACTTGTCGCATTCTTTTCTATAAGCGTCTTCCGATTTTTGCGGTATTAACCGCGATTCTGCTTTTCTATTTATGTTAGAACTCATTTTAAAGCAATATACAATCAGTGACAACTGTAGTGACAATAATTAATCCTATGTGACAGATTGCAAATTAATTTTTGTTTTCTCATTTTCATGACACTGACAGGTATCCTGATGTCACATCACGAATCCAACCATTTTACATTCTTAATTCTTATTTCCATTTTTTGTAGTAATAATACCAGTATTTATGATTTCAAAGTGTACCAATAAAAAAAAATAGCGTAAAGTATTCGTGGATAACTGGTCTTTAAAACACTTGCTCTATTTCGAGCACTCCGGCTGCGCCGTCGTGCTCGAAAAATCGCGCGTGTTTTAAAGACCTTAATATCCACTTATACTTTAATATACTATTTTTCAATGCTTAACCCTAAAAGCAGCTTGTTCGAATTTAGTTTTCAGCAACGAAATAAGACGGACTTTAATGTTTTCATTGGCTAAAAATCGTTCATTGGAAACTCGAACCGGCATTGTTTCATCTAAAAGAACACCCACAGATGTCTTCTTCTTCTTCGATCGGCGAAGTCTTTCTGCGGCCTTTGTATTTTTTTCTATCATCTAACGTCAAAACCAATGATTGCATGTGAATCGTAGTCAACAAAAATTGAATTTGACGACTTTTTGAAAAAAACTTCGTTAAAATTCATTTTTTGTATCTCGTTACATATTAGATTTACAATAAAAATGTATATACAAAAAATGTATATACAAAAAATGTAGAAAATTTTGCCCTCTTTAACTTTGTCTTGAACATTTTTCTCGTAGGATCGAGCGTTGCGAAAAAACAATTTTTTGCACCTTTCATTCAAGATGGCGGCTCGTGCCACCCCCCTTTTTCATCAGGGTATCGACTTAAACAACATATATCAAAATTTCTACTCCACCTTTTGTAGGGCATAATCCCCCCCGTCCCACTGATTGGATTATAATAATGTGTTTAGAGTTCAGAATTTCTTTTTTCTAATATAGTGTCCGCCAAAAAGTCTGCACCAGATGGGAAAAATTTTTAAATTGTCTCAAGAGTAAACTACCTTTATTTTTGGAGGTATCGAAAAATGTTATTTAAAGAAGTTGCTTATAATGTGAAGTTATATCCAGATATCATTGGTTGTTCTATTTTAAAAATGAAAATTTTCCACTTTTTTACGCATAATTCCTGAACTATATTTATTTTTTTATTTTTATTTCTGTTATTAATAATTCTTTCTATTTAATAGTTTCAGCCTGAATAATGGATTAAAATCCACTTTGAAGAACTTTTAACAGAACTTTTTTGACCAAAAGAATATTTTGGGAAAAATGCTGAATTTCTTCTTGGTGCATAGTTTTTTTATTTTTTTTAATGTTAACTTTTTCGAAATTTTTGAATACAAATCGTCAAATGAAACTCTTTTTAAGCGATTTGCATTAAAAAATTCCGAGAAAGTTAACATTGTGAAAAAAGAGAACACCTATGAACCAAGACATTCAGCATTTCCCAAAATATTCATTTAGTCAAAAAAGTACTGCTGAAAGTTTTTCAAACTGGATTTTAATTCATTACTCAGGCTGAAACTATTAATAACAGAAAAAAATTAAAAATATAGTTCAGGAATTTTGCGTAAAAAAGTGGAAAATTTTCATTTTTAAAATAGAACAACCAAATTTGATATCTGGATATAACTTCACATTATAAGCAACTTCTTTAAATAACATTTTTCGATACCTTCAAAAATAAAGGTAGTTTACTCCTGAAACAATTTAAAAAAAAAAAATTTCCGACTTAATCGCCAGGACTGACACACATTTGTGCTATCCCTTTTTTATTGGAGAACATGCACTAACTTTCATCAAAAATAAAATTTTTCAGAGTCAATAACAACGGAGTTTCCCATATGGTGCAGACTTTTTGACGGACACTGTATATTGAAAACCTTTCAAATAATATTTTGCAATTTCTGTAATAAATTTACGCTATATTTTACTACATATCGCTATAAGTACCAACGACTAGATATCCCAATAATAAATTTCGTTTACGCATTTGCAGGTCTCGTGGCAAACAGCTGCTCAACGACATAAGGTTCTGCCAGGGTACTAGCATCACCGATATCCCTGTCATTTACAGCAATTTTCCTCAATATTCGCCTCATTATTTTTCCGGATCTAGTTTTGGGCAGTCCGGGAGCATTATGTATCACATCTGGTTGAGCAAAAGGTCCTATTCTTTCTCTCACTAATTGCTTGAGGTCCTTTAGCAGCCTTTCGTCGAATACTGCATGGTCTGTGGTGGTAATAAAACAGTAAAGACATTCTCCTTTGATAGGATGGGGTTTCGAAACTACTGCGGCCTCTGCCACCGAATGGTGTTCGGTTAAAACAGATTCTACTTCCGCCGTCGACATAAGGTGACCAGAAACGTTTAACATGTCGTCTACTCTTCCTGTCACCCACAGGTAACCATCTGAATCGCGTTTTGCACCTGAAAATGATAAATTTGTAAATTAGAAACTACCGTTTAATTTACTGTCATAAAAATTATATATAACCCAGTCATCAAATAGAGAAAATTGGAGAGAAAAACTGACACAAGTTTTGAAACTTGGCAAAGATGTTCATTAAGGTGTATTATTAAACATACTAAAAGACCTGAACTCAATCTGTTGCGCTCGAGCCGCCATATTAAAAAGATGGCACTCTGATTCAGTTTTTTGCTTATATCTCTCTAACCAATAGCGATATCGAAATTATATTTATATTAAAAATGAACCTTATAAAATTCTGTACAAAAAATGTTATATGCATTTTTTTCGTATTTGTTATTATACTCAGGGATCTGTGCTGGGGCTTCTACTGTTCATAATTTATGTAAATGATTTATTTTATTACTTATTCCCTAGTAGTATTGTTATGTTTGCTGATGATGCAACTCTCACAGCTAGTGCGAAGAATATTAATAGTTTGCAAGATACCATTGATGAATCTGAAAGTCGAGCGGAACTTTGGTATAATGTTAATGCACTCAAACTAATCGTGACAAAACACAAAAACTATTTTTTTTCTACCAGATATGACGTAACGAATTTATTTGCTCGGTATAGTTCTTGATGATACTTTAAGTTGGAACAATCATATTGAGCAACTCAGCAATAAGCTATCAAGCTATTTATTTCTTTTGCGAAGATTAAGAACTGTTCTACAACTACACACTTTGCTGTCAGTGTACTATTCATTAATCCACTCCCAAATAAGCTACGGGGTTATACTCTGTGGGAACTCGAGCAGCGCTATAAAAATATTTCGACAACAGAAAGAGTCTATAAGAATTATAACTAGAGCAGGTTTCAGAGAACACTGTCAACCATTGTTTATTAAATATGGTATAATGCCTATTCCTTGCCTATATATTTACTACTCTCTTTTAGAGATTCATAAAAATAAGAATGTGTATGTAACTCCATCTGAGCTACATAACTACAACTAGTCCGGTGTCCAAGCACTCCAAACTCAAGATGACCTGTTCCGACATGACGTACAAATGTTGATATAAGTAATGAAGAGAGCATTACTTGGGGCACAAGAAAACACTTATTATTAGATTATTTTTTGCTCTTGCGCAACTTCAGAAATCGCAAAAAAGATGGCGGATTGATAATTACAAAATTATGTTTTACAATGGTTATTCTCCGTTAAAAAAAAACTATGAAACCTACCGATCTGATTTTTGGTATGTATACTCAAAAGATATACGTAATGCTAACTAAGCTATTGGTATTTTTGAAAATAATATTTTTTTTGGAAAAAAATAATTAAAATCAAAAGGTTGATATTTACGTTCTAAAAATTTCGATATGCGGACAACTATGTTAAATTTATGAAATTCTTATATACAGTTGCTTACCAAATATAGTACATATATTGAAAAAGTTTTTTTTAAAAAAGATCCTGTCGATAACGTATACAGTTTTTTGTTAATGATTTTTTTTTATGAGGGGCGTAATTATGCAGCATTAAAATAGAAATAGTCTACACGATAATTGGTACAGTGTAACAGTAAAAAGCACTATATTGGTCAATATAATTGCAAATTTGAATTACTTTATGTTAATAATACAACAAAACGAATGAAAGTAGTAGTCGGGCGTTGCCGATTGGGGCCACTCATTTAAAAAAATAATCGATACAAAGTGAATTGTGTGTTCGAGCAAAATATTAATCAATTAATCAAATAGGTATTCGCAATTGGCCATGCCCGAGTACAACTTCTACTCGTTTTTATATTGTTTAAGAAATAAAACATTAGTGAGAAAAATTATTTTAGGTATTTAGCATATTTAATAGAAAGCAGAAAAGGGAGATATTTTAAATAAAACATTAATGTTGTATATTACGTAATTTTTGTGTATAACTATTCTTACATGTTAGTCAGAATCACTATCATTAAAATGATGCATATTGCTTTTTCCCTTAAAACAATTTTCAGGAAAAGCAGCACACGAGCACGCAATTGAATACCACTCACAAGAACATTTTGTGTCGCATTTTATTTTACAGTTGCACTTTTTAATTTAAGTTCAGATAAACTTTTTTTGTCGACATTATCGTTACCAGCTCCTGATTTCCAATTCTGCATCCAAAATTTTGTGCAAGAGATAATTTGAATGACGGTTCACAACACTGTAGAGAGCGTAAATAACTTTTATTAAATTATTTTACCTTTTAATAATTTTCAAACGTATACATATAATACATTTGTAAAGTTGACGTGTATGTACATTGAAAATATTGGCAAAAAACTTATGTGGGGGGTAAGATGAGTAATGGAATACATTAAGACAGATTTTGGAAGCCTAGACTAAGCCAAGTTTTATGAAAATCGGTCTAGTAGTACAGGAGATACAGCTTGATCTCTACAATAAGCGTATTTGCACGGCATAAACTTTTAAGATTAAACTTCTGTAATATTCCAGAAAATTCGAAAGTACTCTGGAATATTCCAGAAAATTTCTGAGTTTTCTGAAATATTCCAGAATGGTGATTCTACCTCAAACGTAGTTTATAAAGAAGCTTTTTAGTCAATTTCAAAATTCCACGCGAACGTAACCGCGGGCATAGTTAGTAAATAATAAATATGAACCGCAAACAATAATCAGTCGATTTAAACAATCAAACACAAATAGTTTTTATAATGTTAAAATGTTAAGACAAATAACTTCACACTATATACATAAGTACATACGCCTAGCAAACATAAACATACCAGCTAATTCCACCGTAAACTGTTTTCATGCGCTTTATGAATTTTGGGAGAGTTGTCGCCTTTATTACATGCGCCGCATCATGCACCCATTTTAAAAAAACCGCTGCCCAAGGAATCACTACTTCCACATCCAGATTCTCTATCCAAGTCAGTCATAACGAAAAAACTGTGTATGTGGAAATAATTGTTTATGGAACTTTAATAATATAATATTTGAAATCCTCTATCCCAAAAACCCATAAAACGATACCCCACATCGGTAGTGGGGTGGGGGTGGTGATAGGGGGGTGGTAGTGGTTAGTGGGGGTGTATGAAGTAAAAAATATTTTGAGGTTTCTGGTTCTTGTACATACACTAAATCACATTTTTTTTCATCCCCTTTAATAAGGGGGTGGTAATGGGGGTGGCTAATGCCAAAAATTTTTTTGAGACCTTAACTTCTCTTGTATATACTAAATACCAATTTTATGGACTCCTACCTGCTTGATTTACCCATTTACCCCAAATTTACCCCCATTTACCCCCAACCCTTCGTCGGAACAGAATGAAAATATAATCTAGTTCCAGATCTCGTTAAAGTACATACGTGTACCAAATTTCAAGTCAATATCTTAAACGGTTCCAGAGTAAACGTGCGCACAAAAAAAAGTTACAGACAGACAGACAGACAGACAGACAGACAGACAGACCGACAGACAGAAATTTTTTTTCGCTCAAACTTAAAATCTCGACGTTTTCTGACATTTTAAGCCTATTTGAACAATAAAAATTTTTTAAAATTTTTTTGTCGTTACTATACTTCCACTGGATGTGGAAGTAATTCACAACTCGAATACTATATGCAATATCAACTTAGTTCTTGTCTTAAAAACATTTTCAATATATTGGGTATGTTTTTTAGCATAGTTTGTACACAAAAAATTTAAAATTGAAGTACTTGCTCGTATGTCGAAATTCTTACTACAATATTTTATAGTTACAGATTTCATATTTTTTTCCCAAAAAACTAAACATATTTAAACAATGCCATCGAGCCTCATCCAAGCGCTTATGTCTTTAGTGTATACTATAAAAAAATTAGATGGATAGCACTCATAGTTTCTTTTACAGGACGTGTTATGTATTAAAAAACATTTTCTTAGGAATTATCATTTCGTCTCTTTTCTTATCATTTAAGAAGTTATGCAAGAGCTGATAAGAATCCTACAAGTCATTTCTGGTGTCCTATATAACTCTTTTTGCAAATCTGAAGTTGAAAAATGTACGTCATGTCGGAACAGGTTATTTGGAATTTAGAGCGATTTCGTACTGTTGGACCCCAGACTAAACACGAGGTCGGCCAATTTGTTAAAACCTCCTAAATACCGCTTAACAAAATCAATTAAAAACTCATTAAACTTGAACTTATATAATAAATTACCTGAAAATATAAAACAACAAAATTTTCAGAAATTTAAAATTACCATTAGAAACCATATTTTGAAATTTTGTTTCTATACAATTGAAGATTTTATGACTACCCCCATGACTGTTATGTAATATACTGGTGTAACTGACGTCGTTTGTTTTAAGGCAGTTTTTTATTAATTATATTATCCTTGTTTTTTACATTTTATGTCTGTTTTTTAAACTTGTAATATATTTTACACTTCATTTTAATGTTATATGTATATTATCTGTAGATAATAACAAAGTAATGACTTGCTACAAATGTATTTGTATATGTAAAGTAGTCAAATAAATGTCTATCTATCTATCTACTCTTTGGAAATACGAGAGCAAAGAGTATATTGCATTTCATCGACACATTTCAAAAATTGTAAATATCGCTCGTAGAGAAAAAAAATATGATATCACTGTGTTAGTCATAGAATCTGCAACAACTTTCAAAATGTTCGCCATGGGCCGGTCCGTCTTTCCGTCAGTTCGTTCGTCTGTCCGTCTGCCCTTCCGTCCGTCACGTGTCTTTTAAGTTAAATAATTTAAGAGAGAAAAGTCCGGTTTTATTAAAATTTGGAGAATATATTAGTGTTATCTGGAGGAAGAACCTCCTTTTTGAAAAAAATCGATCAGTAAATAAAAAGGTTATGAAAAAAATACAATCTGATTCAATGGGAGTGACCAAAGTACCTATTTAGCCAGCGAATTGTTTAGAATTATTTAATAACCATTTTTTTGTGTGATGAAATAGTAAACAGTAAACAATAGTAAAAGAGACCGCAAATGCTCCTTATATTTTGTAACTCCAATTAAAACTGAACTGAAAAAAAAATATGAATGATTTATATTGTTCATATGCTTGTAAATATAATTGCGTGCAGTAAATAACAGGAAATACCATAATAGCTCTCTAGTTCAAAACATATTTTATTACGTCCATGAAAAAACGTGTACCAAATGTTTATTTATTTCATAATTTATTAGAGTAAAAACGCATCCTTATATTGCGCAGTACGATGAAATACATACCATCGCCTGTGCAGTAGTAGCCAGGGAATTTTGTGAAATACGTCGTTTCGTATCGATCATGATTGTTGTAGAGACTTCTCATCAAACTAGGCCATGGCCGTGAGAATACCAGATAACCTTCGCCTTCCCCTTTTATTTCCCTTCCCGATTCATCCAGAATGACTGGCTGGACTCCAAAGAAAGGAAACGCCTGCAAAATAAACACGTATAATAGTTAAGAGAAATAAGATTGTGGATTGTATAGAAACAAATCACAATAATATAAACATACCTTATGGGATAACATAGTTAGCTCAGTGAATAGAGGATTTTATTTTAGAAAGATTATTGTGGATTCCATTTTGTTTTTTTTCCGGGGTCCAAAAAAAAAACATTGGAATTATAGTCCAGTGTTTGACGGTTTTCGCTCAGAATTCTTTCGGTCAAAACCGATTGATGTGAAATTTGGACAGAAATTAGGGAATGGCTCAAGCAACAAAAGTTATATAATGTCGACATGTGCTTTTACCCTGGGGGTGGAAATTATTACTTTCAAAATAAAAGCAGACATCGATAGGGGAATAAACTCTAAACAAAAAATGTTCTATAAAGTTTTTTCGATGAGTCAGTACTTTTTGAGTTAATCGTGATTAAAAATGTTGATTTATCATCTAAAAAAAAATGCATGTTTTAGAACGATTTTTCGCGAATAACTCGAAAACCTTACGTTTTATCAAAAAAATTATTATAAGCAAAAATGAAGCTTATATAATAACAAATCGATTGTTTTCTTATTTCTGTAGATGTAATACGAACCGAGTTATAGCTCATTGAAGGTAACTTTTTGTTCGCCGAAAACTGAATTCCGAACCTTTCAATGTTAAATAACGGAAAAACGGAAAATTTTTGGAGGAAAACATATAAGACATTTTTAAAAGTACGTGAAGATACCTTTAAAATGAGCTTTGGTAACTGGTAACTGCGTTATGATGAAAATAAAATGGTTGTCTCAGAAAAAACAATATATGTACCTAGTAGTAAAAGTACATTCCCGGACTCAATGCTTGTTCAATTTACATCGTCGTCCAGAAATGTATTAGTTTTACTACTAGATACACAATGTACTATTTCTGAAATCGATCAAGAATGCCTATTTTCTCGGCCCAATTCCAATCCCAAAATACGCTATTCTAGTATTTTATTCCGTTGCTAAACAACTATGAGAAAACCGTTCCGGCCTGTTTTTTTTACATATATCTTGGACAGTAAATAATAAGCACTGAAACTCTGACTTTTTTTTCTTTTATACATTAATAAAAATTCCTTAATTTATGATGATATTAATTGCGAATTCAGAAAAAATAGTAAAAGCAGATTCTCGGACTTCTATTCTATTTGGCCTCGGCTTAACGCCTTGGCCACCAATTTACATCGTCGTCCAGCAATGTATTTCCTTTACTACTGGATGCACAATGTAATATTGTAATAGTATATTGTGTATTTAGGTGTGAAAGCAATACATTCCCGGACGACGATGCAAGCATCGAAGTCCGGGAATGTGCTTTCACACCGATGTACACATACTATTTTTTCTGAAATCACAATCAATATTATTATAAATTAAGGAATTTGTATTAATGCATAACATTTCTTCATTACAATCTAACTGCTTACTAATAAATGCAATTTTAATGTGAGTTGGTTTGTCTGCATGTATTTATTTACTGTCTAAAATATACATAAAAAACCCGTTACGGTTTTGTTGATCGTTGCTTGGCAACGGGTCTTTTCCGGTCTGTTTTCTGATAGTTTCTTAGCAATGGACTAAAATACTGAAATTGTGCATTTTTCGATCTGAAATCGCGCCGAAAATGTAGACATTGCCGATCGATTTCAGAATTATTTTTTATTACTTATCTAGACATTATACTACTCGGAAAACAAAATGACATATGACATGACCGATGGGCGGAAAAAGGCCCTTATCTACCCTTGTTCTTTGAAAAAATTCATTAGTCCATTCAAAAGTTACAAGAGTGTCCCTATCGGCTGAGTCACCCGGTATAGAAGATCTTATATATTAAAAAACCCTACGTAATTTTATAACGGACATTAACTAATACTATTAAATTTTATATGTTCTGACAGCTATTTATGTTTCATAATTAATTGGGGTTATTCTCAAATAGGAACCCCCATTTTTTTGTTGGAGATTCAAATTCTACACCCCGAATTATGTAGGTTTTGTTCAAAACATTTTTTTCGATTCGTGATAGATGGCGCTGTAATCGCAAAAATCAGATTTTATAATTACTTGAAAACTCGAGAGATACACTTCTGATCGAAACATATAAAAAAAATACGTGTTAAACATTTTTTATTGCAAATTTGGATTTTACGTGTAGGTTTAATCCAAATTTGTAATAAAAAATGGAGGTTAAAGTTTAAGTCACCCCCTGGGAATGGGGTGGGAGGTCAATTTTGGTATCACTGGATAGCTTTTTAGAATTTTTTTTATTTTTCGAGCCGAAGTGTGTTTCCCTAGTTATTCGACAGTTTCCATACTTTTCGGACACCCGGTATAAAAAATATTATTACATATGATATGACATTCCTTCTAAGTTCTATATTCTTTTCACTTTTAGATATTGTACTAATTTTAGAGAGTGGATCCCTAAATGGGTTTCATGTAAATATCTCGACAAATTTCAAGTCTAATACGTAACCACTGAGCCACTGGATTGGTATACGAGTTCTTAGAACTTGTTTGATTATGGAACGTCAATCTGTCCACTTCTCAAATCGAACCGCTTTCTATCTCTAAGGTCTCAATCTGCCTACTCCTTAGAAGGAACTCACTGGTAGCGGGTGATGAAGAGTTATAGTATTTCTTTCTTTGAAGATGAATATGCACACAGATTACTGTACTATGTTTAATAATACTATCATAGTTTGTACTTACTGCGGATCCTGGTTTCATAGGTGTAGCACCAGGCAAAGGCGTTAAAACGTGGCCACCAGTTTCCGTTTGCCAAAAAGTATCAACAATTGAACATTTTTCGTGTCCAACTAATTTGTAATACCACATCCAAGCTTCAGGGTTGATCGGCTCCCCCACTGATCCTAATACTTTTAGTGATGATAAATCGTGCCTAGAATTACAAGAAATTCGTAAATGTATGTATTCCAAAATCTGTCTGCTTTAATAATAATTAGACCAGGAGATTTGGACTTTATCTCGGGAAATAGTCAAAAAATTGGGAAGAGTCGAAAATTAGTAATTGTTCATTTTAATACGTCTAACATATTAATTTTTTTGACTACAAAGAGGAATTGCTCATGCTGGGGGATGGGGAAAATGTGGCCCATATTTCTTATTTCCCAAAAGCAAAGAGATGTTACGTTACGCTTATGTTTAAAAAATCATAGCTCCTTTAATTTCTGAATTATGACAAAAATATAAAAAATGTTTTCAAGCTTAATTTTCAACTAAAACAGTTGCTCACAGAGAATTATGTTTTTACAATTTTTCATTATACTACTTATATTTTTGGGCACTTTCGATGTGTTATAACGAAAAAAACAATTCCTCAATTTACAGAGATCAAAAACTTAAAACTGCCCCCGTTTATAAATCAGGTCTACTTACTTTTTGACTAGATCATCCTCATATTTCATTAAAGCTCTTATGGCAGTCGGTGCAGTGTAGAACTGATTTACTTTGTACTTGTCAATTATCACCCAAAATCTGTCATTGTCAGGGAAAAATGGTGTTCCTTCATACTGTAACAAAGAAATTATATTATTATGTTAGAAGCCATGTATATTGTATATCGCAGTATTGATTATTTAGTGTACATCTAGTCAGTTGAAACACTTTAGTGAAGCACACTTCCCTCTCAGATAAAAGGAATTAGCAAGTAATACAGGATACTTGGCACATCGATATAGTTTTAAGGCGGTAATAAAAGGGTTCATTTAGAATATATATGAAATTATTATACAAAGTATAAGACTTTGATATTGGCCCTTTTGAATATTACGGCCACCAGGTTCTCCAGACTTGACACCTCTCGATTTTCACGTCTAGGGATAAATGAAAGAACTTGTTTACGAAGTTGAAACAACTTACTGTGACCACCTCGTCAGGAGAATTAATGAAGGAGGTACAAGAATTAAGGAAGAAATGCGTCACCACCGAAATGAAAAGAAGAATACGTGGATGTATTAGAAACGGTGGTTCGCATTTTGAACATCAAAATAATTAAATTGTTCTTAATTGTTTCTTTGTTTTATTAATTTTAAACACCATAATATACATAGATCCAAACGGTGTACTTAGTTTCCTAAGTAAAAAAAATATTTTGAGGTTTCTGGTTCTTGTACATACACTAAATCACAATTTATTTTCATCCCCTTTAATAAGGGGGTGGGTGTGGTAATGGGTGGCTATTGCCAAAAATTTTTTTTGAGACCTTAGCTTCTCTTGTATATACTAAATACCAATTTTATCGACTCTTACCTGCTTGATTTACCCATTTACCCCAATTTACCCCCCAACCCTTCGTCGGAACAACATGAAAATATAATTTAGTTCCAGATCTCGTTAAAGTACATATGTGTACCAAATTTAACGTCAATATCTTAGAACGGTTCCAGAGTAAACGTAAACAAAAAAAAGTTACAGACAGACCGACCGACCGACCGACAGACAGAAATTTTTTTTCGCTCAAACTTAAAATCTCAACGTTTCATGACATTTTAAGCCTATTTGAACAATAAAAATTTTTTAAAATCTTTTTGTCGTTACTATACTTCCACTGGATGTGGAAGTAAAACGATAAGAGAAAATTGTAAACGTGAGATTTTTCAAACTTTTGTTCGCGATTTCCTGCTGGTTAAACTTGGGATCTGCACACATGCCTTGAGATTCCCGTTGCGTCCCTATTGAAATAACGACCTGGATATAAATCTTCTTCTCGCCCTTTTTAAAGAAACCGGATAAACGAGACGAATGAATGAATTAGTCTTGAAAGAGTCCTAATATTGATTAACATAACAAATAGAATGTAAGGTTCAATAATTGTTGTGAATGACTGATTTTCAATAAATGATTTAAGTATTTTGAATATATTTTTTGCCTATAAACGCTAGGAATCCTATCATGTAATTCAATACTTCGTCAGTATTAGCTAGAAGAGTAGTTGTTTTGATTAGTTTTCCAATGATGAGTGTTTTAAGTGATTTCCTAAGTATATTAGCGTAACCAGATTAAGGTACCTACCAATATACAGAAAGTAAATAATTTCATATTAAATAAACAATTGTGAATGACTGAATTTAAATAAAAACGATTTAAGTATTTTTAATATTTTTTTGCTTTAAAATGCTAAGAATCTTATCATGTAATTCAATACTTCGTCAGTATTAGCTAGAAGAGTAGTTGTTTTGATTGGTTCTTTTATAATGAGTGTTTTAAAATATTTACCTAACTAGGATATTAGCGTGCCCAGATTAGAGCAACAATATACAGAAAGTAGATAATTTTGTAATAAATAAAAAAATGTGTAAGTTGTGATTTGTTTAATACCTAAATAATATTCTCTAATCATGATGAAAGCAAATAAATAAACTGAAAAATATCCTAGCAAATTTCTCTACAATATTTATTAATGATTTACCTCAACAGAACAATCATTTATAAATATTGTAGAGGCATTTGCTAGGATATTTTTCAGTTTGTTCTAAGCTTTAAAAGAAATCACACTGACGAGAAATAAATAAAAAAATAATTAATTGTACAAATACTCTACTTTCTCAAAACAAGATCTTTCAAGTCTGTCTGTCTGTCTGTCTGTCTGTCTGTCTGTCTGTCTGCCTGCCTGCCTGCCTGCCTGCCTGCCTGCCTGCCTGCCTGCCTGCCTGCCTGCCTGCCTGCCTGCCTGCCTGCCTGCCTGCCTGCCTGCCTGCCTGCCTGCCTGCCTGCCTGCCTGCCTGCCTGCCTGCCTGCCTGCCTGCCTGCCTGCCTGCCTGCCTGCCTGCCTGCCTGCCTGCCTGCCTGCCTGCCTGCCTGCCTGCCTGCCTGCCTGCCTGCCTGCCTGCCTGCCTGCCTGCCTGCCTGCCTGCCTGCCTGCCTGCCTGCCTGCCTGCCTGCCTGCCTGCCTGCCTGCCTGCCTGCCTGCCTGCCTGCCTGCCTGCCTGCCTGCCTGCCTGCCTGCCTGCCTGCCTGCCTGCCTGCCTGCCTGCCTGCCTGCCTGCCTGCCTGCCTGCCTGCCTGCCTGCCTGCCTGCCTGCCTGCCTGCCTGCCTGCCTGCCTGCCTGCCTGCCTGCCTGCCTGCCTGCCTGCCTGCCTGCCTGCCTGCCTGCCTGCCTGCCTGCCTGCCTGCCTGCCTGCCTGCCTGCCTGCCTGCCTGCCTGCCTGCCTGCCTGCCTGCCTGCCTGCCTGCCTGCCTGCCTGCCTGCCTGCCTGCCTGCCTGCCTGCCTGACTGTCTGTCTGTCTGTCTGTCTGTCTGTCTGTCTGTCTGTCTGTCTGTCTGTCTGTCTGTCTGTCTGTCTGTCTGTCTGTCTGTCTGTCTGTCTGTCGGTGCTATAACTACAAAACTACTCGACGGAGAAAAATAACATTTAGTGTGTAGTTGACGTTATTACCAACGAAAAAATGACTTTAATGAAAATATACAGGGTGGTCACTGTCAAAAATAATTAATTAATAAATGTTGGTGAAAAATGAATTGAATATAGTTGACACTATAACTGAGAATGAAACATTAAATACACGGTGGCCACTCAAAGAAAAACAAGCTAAAAACGTACTCTTCGCCTGTTCACTGAACTTTTTATATAATTGTTACACATTCTATAGGATACTCTTCGCAGTTTTTTGTAAATAATGTTAGTTTTAGAAATTAATTTTATAGTATGAACTTAGTTGGTAAAAGATTCAGTGTAAAATTAAGTGAAAATAAAAAGAAAACTATACCAAACCCCATTTGGGTTTCGAACCCGGGTACCCTTGGATTCAGAGTCAAAAGCTCAAGAACTACACAACCACCTAACACGTAAAAAAATGTAAATTTTTACATTATAAGAGGAGCTAAAATCATATTTCCACGGTTGTATATTACATTACGAAATGTATATTTGTAAAATATATAAATATTTAGCTATTAAAATGAAATATCATTTCACCAGATTTCTATTCAATTATAAAAATATAAAAATCAATTTTTTTTTTCAAATTTAAATCATTAATAACAATTTTATTTACTGATCGATTTTGTTCAAAAACAATAGGGTTCTTCCTCTAGCCAACACTAACTTACTGTCCTAATTTCAGTACAATCGGATTTTTCTTTCTTGAGTTATCGTGCTTACAAGAAACGTGACGGACGGACAGACGGACAGACAGACGGACAGACAGACGGATATTTTGAAAGTTGTTCAGAATTCGTTCACTAACATAATGGTATGAAATTTTTTTCTCTAGGGGCGATATTTACTGATTTAGAAATGTGCCGATCAAATACAATATACTCTTCGTTTTTGCGAAGAGTATAATAATGAGGAAGCGAGGGAAGAAAATAATATTTAGAATGTAGTTGTCACTATTACCAGTACCAGGACGAAAACCTGATATGCTTTCAGTTAAAAAAATATTCAGGGTGGTCACTCGTTCAAAAAAAATTATTGATAAATAAAAAATCCAAATAGAGAGACAGGGAAGTTTGAATACCTATACAGGCTTTTTTATGGAAAGTCGAATCTGAAACTTTAGATTATTATACTCTGTGTTTATTTGAACAGCACCAATTTTTTTACTTAAATGACCCAATAAACACTAGCACATATAAAATACGTAAAATGTACGTTTCAATGGTTTAAAAATGGTTTTGGTTGTTGACACAGGAAAACAGGACTAAATGAAAACACTCGTTCGAATAAATGACGTCCTGGTGGTCTTCCCGCCTCCAGGAAAATAAGGATTATAGTTTAAGAAAGTTTGGATTTTGAAAATTTTTCGGCCGGAAGGCAATTTAGAAAAAACAAAAATAGAATAGGACCAACAAAAAGAGTAAAATGGGGATGGACATGTTAGTTTACTGACAGAAGCTAAATAAAGAGGTCATTGAAAAGGGCGAAAAAAAAAAAAATGAAATCGCCCTCAAAGATCGCTAAAATTGTGAAACCAAATTTCACCGTCGTATCACCCTTTTAATTAAACCTCATTACATAATATCGATATTGAGGTCGGTATAAAAATGAACAAAGAACGGATTCAAACGTATTTTTAACCGACTTCAATATCAATATTAGGTAATAAGGTTCAATTAACTGGGCGACACGACGGTGCAATTTTATTTCTCAATTTTTTGCGATCATTTTGAAAGCGATCAATTTTTTTTTAATTTTCTTTATTACTTCCACGTCCAGTGGAAGTATAGTAACGACAAAAAAATTTTAAAAAATTTTTATTGTCCAAATAGGCTTAAAATGTCATGAAACGTCGAGATTTTAAGTTTGAGCGAAAAAAAAATTTCTGTCTGTCTGTTGGTCTGTCTGTCTGTCTGTCGGTCTGTCTGTCTGTCTATAACTTTTTTTTGTGCGCACGTTTACTCTGAAACCGTTTAAGATATTGACTTAAAATTTGGTACACATATGTACTTTAACGAGATCTAGAACTAGATTATATTTTCATCTTGTTCCGTCGAAGGGTTGGGGGGTAAATTGGGGTAAATTTGGGGTAAATGGGTAAATTAAGCAGGTAGGAGTCCATGAAATTGGTATTTAGTATATACAAGAGAAGCTGAGGTCTCAAAAAAAATTTTGGCATTAGCCACCCCCATTACCACCCCCACCTCCTTATTAAAGGGGATGAAAAAAAAATGTGATTTAGTGCATGTACAGGAATCAGAAACCTCAAAATATTTTTTTACTTCATCCACCCCCCACTACCACCCCCCTATCACCACCCCCACCCCACTACCGATGTGGGGTATCGTTTTATGGGTTTTTGGGGTAGAGGATTTTAAATATTATATTATTAAAGTTCCATAAACAATTATTTTCACATACAAAGTTTTTTCGTTGTGAGTGACTCGGATAGAGAATCTGGATGTGGAAGTAGTGATTCCTTAGGCAGCGGTTTTTTGAATGAACTTGCCCATATTTTTACGATTATGAAAGCGTGATTCAAGGGTGAAGTTTAATCTCATCGCCCCACGAACCATTTCTGATCACCATATATTTTAATATAATCCATCTAATTAAAATTTGTTACTAATTAATAATGAGTCTGATATTTATTTACTTTTTTGTTTACAATTAGATTGTAACATTACATTATCATCTATTAGAGCGTTCATTTATAGCTAGTGTGCAAATGGATAAAAAATGTATTAAACAACCTTTAGCGATCTCTATGACATTGAATGGTCATTAGGGGCAAGTTCTTTAAATGTCGACCTACTAGTTAATGATTAATGATTATTATATTTTATTGTCGATATATACATTTCCTTTATTACATTATTGCTTTAATTAATATTCATCGTTTACGCGATAAATTACGCAATATTAATAATTAGTCCGTATACATATATTACATATTAATCATTATTATACCTGTTTGGTTTTTTCAAGAGATATATTTCAAATGGAAAAATGTCTTTTAGTAATTGTAGAAAAAAATTCTTGTGTAGAAGTCCGCTCGTAAATCCGTTCAAGCCAAATATCGAATAGAAAATATGTGTGTGTAGCCCGTTTCTTGTAAACACGATAACTTTTCTTAGACTTAAAACATTTATTTCGAATTTGGAACATATGTAAAATGGCATAGAAACTCCGAACTGACATTGGGCCATACCCGTTATCCGAGGTAATCCCCATAGACGTGTAAACTGTCATCGTTTATTTTATATAAACTATGTTCTATTCAAATTTATAGCAAATATTACTAAGGTTTTTAATTAAACACGGAGAAATGTGAAGATGTACAAGATATTCTAACTGTAATGTATAGTGTGTCTCTCAGGTTTGAATGAATTTTTCGTGGATTATGTGATATAACCATTTTAATTTAAGATGGTATTATGATATTTTTAATAAGACTCTTACGAAACGAACAAGTTGCAGTCGGTCGTTGTCGGTTATATAAACTGTCATCCGTTATAATAGAAGAAGGAAGCGTTTCTTATAAGCAAGCAAATAATTCTTTTAAATCATAATTCACTACTAGTCAACCATCCTAAGTTGGCACTTAGCCACGCAGAGAAAAAAGAAATATCGTCGGACAGAGACAAACAAGCTTTTTAAGCTTCTTAAGCTAGCTAGCTTAAAAAAGCTTGTATGTCTCTGTCCAACAGTGACGATATTTCTTCTTTCTCTGCGCGGCTAAGTGCCAACTTAGGATGGTCGACTAGTACTTCATATTTCCGGTTCTATTAATCGTAGTGAGTTCCGCTTAGTCGCGTTTTTTCTTCATATAGATGGTTTAAAGAATGCATTTTCGTAATCCGATGTGTAGGAAGAATTGCAGAATAGAAGAATAAAATGTAATTTTAAATTTTTTAGTCGAATTTTGAATCGCTATATCTACGAAACTGTTTATCATCTGCTTGCTTTCATTTTCTTAAAAAAAGAGTGCAGAGAAAAATAATCAGATCAGATCAGAATTTTTGGGACATTTTTCATAATTTCAAAGATACTTATAACAAGTGAAATCACATGCCGTTTTCAGTTTTATTATTTTCCCCCTTGAATTCTTTTCGACAAAATGAAATCTTTATGTCGAAATTCACTCAAAAATACCTCTAACCAAAAATAAGTTCCATTTTTAAAATCTTGGTGACAGGTGTATAATAAATCATTACCAAAACTAAATTAAATAGCAAGATTTAAAATTAGCAAACATTATTAATAGAAATTTACTAACGTAATGTTTTGTCGAACTCTTCTATACATTTTCTTAAATATATAAAACGCTAAAGTTTCGATTGCAACAAACACCAGCCGAATGAACTATTCCTACTCGAAGGAGCAAATTGCAGTTTCGAGCTGTTGGCCCTCGGCAGTGCAAGGTTGATCTGGAGTGACTGGAACGAGACCCTCGTATCACTCTTGGTACATGACGAGATTTATAAAACCACGACATGTAACAAAAGTGGTAGGCTCCATCTAGCTGCTGATGTCCATTGCAGTCGAAGTAGGTATGCTTTTGGAGGGTAGGATATTTACTAGTGTAATATTTTGTTGAACTCCTCTATGCATTTCCTTAAATATACATATAAGGAATCAAAAACCAGACTGCAACTAACAGCTATTCTCTGCCCCGCCCAGCGCTGGATTACGAATTACAAACCCGACCGCGTTAAGTGCAATAATTATGTGTTGCCACAAAACGCTAAAGTTTTGGTTGCAACAAACACTAGCCGAAAGACTTATTCCTACTTAAAGGAGCTCTCGTGCCAGTATAGAGTTCGACAAAATGTTACGTTAGTAAATATTCTGTCCTCCAACAGCACACCTACTAATTGTTAATAAAATATCAAACAAGGCATAGAAAATTAAAGATGAGGTTATACCTTCTCTTACGGTTAATTCCAAGGGTCAATGAGATAACGAACATAACTTTTAATAATCTAATGATAGACATAATTTATATTTCTTAGCAAGTTAAAATAACACAGATTAAATTTCCGTCAATATAGAAGGTATAATAGTAGGTATATTCCAAAGGTTACCATTGAAATATCCGAGTTTTAATTTAAAATTTGACACTTATTTACTAAAGTTCAATAACATTAATGAATCCATTAAATGTTTAAAAAGAGAATAATTAATACCGGACAATTATATTTTCTTGTATTTCTTTTATTTTGTTAAGTGTAAATTAAAAAAAAAATGAAAATTATCAATATAGATCGAGCAAACGAAAACGTTACAAACACATTAAAAATAGGTCAGTGTCAGGGGGCATATATTTCACCCAAAAGTACCTAGATTATGTAGAAGAACGCACTACCGGGAGTCAAAATGACGCGACATCAATTTATTTCTCAGGGGGCGCCAGTCGCATATTACCCCGTTCTTCTACCTCCCAGGCGGGTTCGAGATAAGATGCACTTCGATAGCCGAGTAATGGACCAAGGCTGCACTACCACAGATCGGAAACGACGCTCTCTCTGGACCCGTATTCCCTCGTTAGGGGTTTAGGCACCTCTTAATTTCCTGAATTTTTGCATAAAAAAAATCCCAACCGAAGAATTTCTCTGCGGAGGGATTAGTTTTGGTACGCGGAAATCACGTTTTGGTCTATTAATAACGGAATTTATTTCTCAAAAAACGCATAAAAAATCCCTATCAAACCTCCGTAAAGCAACCAGAAGGTCGAACGTTAATGCGAATTAACTCGACACATCCGGTTTTCTATACGAAAGTTCCAGGGATTATAGACCGTCAACAGGCCTCAAGATCAATTAAGAAACAATAGTTCAACGAATCCGTTTATTTAACAGAATTGGTTATACAAAATTCTCAAGATAAGAATCGTGCCTTCCCCAATCAAGGTAGTGACTTTCAGACCATACAAGAGAGAGCGCTCACGCTAACGATCGATTAGGTAGAAAAGATTCATACATACCTTCTCAGAATCAAAATGCGAGCTTTTAGAATCATTTCAGACTCTGGGTAAATGAATAATTAAGGCTGACTGAAATTAACTTAAAAAAGTTTTACTAAATGAATTTAGTTTCGCTAAAGACTACTTAGCTTTAAAGTTCTTGTATCGTGGAGATTCACGTACTCAAACACATTCAGAGGACTTATTACTGCATAAGTTGAGTGGCGTTCGATCAGTCCACGACTTACTAACCCTTATCACAGTCGTTCAATATTATCGATTTGGCAGCGTCTCACCTTCGAGCGACTTTTAGGCGAAATTGAATTTTTGGATTTTTATGCACAAGGCGTTTCCCTCTATAACTTTGCCATTTGAAAAGCCCTGTTATTGGCTTTTCTACCATTGCTTTGTCTGGATCACTCAACGCGCTCGACCAAATTGCGAGCCGCTGGGTCAATCCAAACCCTTTCTATGCGAGAAACCGGCCTTGTACATGTGTATTGATTTTTATCAATTTTTGCTTATCGGCACTACGCCGGCTTTGACAAAATCTTCTATTTTGCCTTTTGGATGCAATGCATCGTTAAAATTTTATGCTCATACCTTAGAATTGGGCTTTCTATGACCGTACCTCAAAGGTCAATGTCTTTGGTTGAGGAATAAAAAATAAAAAATAATTTAAAGTATATTTTCGTGGTACTTTTTTAAACTGACTTTGTGGTACTTTTGAAAAATCGATTTTCGAGCCAAATTTCAAGGTACTTTTGAAAAACTAATCTGCGGGTGAAATTTTGGCGTACTTTTGAAAAATCGATTTTCAAGCCAAATTTCAAGGTACTTTTGAAAAGTTAATCCGCGGGTGAAATTTTGGCGTACTTTTGAAAAATCGATCTTCAAGCCAAATTTCAACGCAGTTTTGAAAAATTAGTCTGCAAGTGAAATTTTGGCGTACTTTCGATAAATCGATTCCTGGGCCAAATTTTGACGCCCTTCCAAAAATATTATTTTTCAAAGTTCAATTTATGGTACCTTTGAAAAAGTATATTATTCATAAATATTTGTCATTATATACTTCTAGTCTCATATTTTGAACCAAAAACATTTTTCCTAAGTGAAAATTCGGTGTTTCTTCGAATTTTCACCTGGTCATTTCCAACGCCTTATAGAAGCTAAAACGGTTCTTATGGACTGATCTGCGCCTCTGCAGACTCCCAAAATTGTCTTCAAATGAAATTTTTGCCTAAGTCGAATTTTGATTATGTCTTCAACTTAGGACGATTTTGGAGAGTTCTATAACAATTACACGGCTTGCCAAAGGTAACATAAACCAGGAAAGTCGATACGCCCCATTGTGTCCATAACCGCATCACCAACCTGTTAAAATGATTATTTTGAAAATTTACCCAAAACACAACCTAGTTTTTCAATAATTAATTCCAATAAAATTAACCCGATTCAATTGAAAGAAGGTAAAATTTTTACATATTTTTTTTATAAATTTAGGTATTACAGTTGTTCATCCATCAAGAAACAAATTGCAGCAACTTTTAGGCAACCCAAAGGATAAAATTGCATCAAACGAAAGATTCGGCATTCACGAAATTAGTTATACGGATTGTAAGTATGTTGTGCTGGGGCGAGCGTAGAGGCACCTTGAATATACATATGTATTTCGATACAAGATATAAAACATCCACCCAAACCAACATAAAAAAAAATTGAATTCGTTCTCCCTTTGAGGAATCCTGCATCGGGAAACCAGAAACACAGTAGTTAATAAATAGTATATTACATACCGAGGTGGAAAGTGTTTTATTGTTGTCGAGAGATGAGATAGTTGACCGAAGCGCGAAGCGGCGAGGTCAACTAATTCTCGAGACAGCAATGAAACTTTTCACCAAGGTTTGTATACTATTTTATTCCCTTAAAGAACAAAAAGCCAAAAAAATCTTTTACTAAAGTTTTAAATAGCATTTTATGTTTTTATTAAGCAGGCAATGAACAAAAAATTCTTGTCAGACGACAAATGTCAAAGTAACGTCGCGTCTTTTGTGTTTGTCCCTTGCATCTGTTCATAGAAAATGCAGGCTAATAATACCGGTAGTGAAATGAAAACTCCGCCTGAACTCAAGGAAGCTGCCGAGCGAGCAACAGAAAATTTATTGCCAGAAAGCAAGTAAAAAACCGCTGCCCAAGGAATCACTACTTCCACATCCAGATTCTTTTCCAAGTCACTCACAACGAAAAAACTTTGTATGTGAAAATAATTGTTTATGGAACTTTAATAATATAATATTTTAAATCCTCTACCCCAAAAACCCATAAAACGATACCCCACATCGGTAGTGGGGTGGGGGTGGTGGTAGTGGGGGGGTGGATGAAGTAAAAAAATATTTTGAGGTTTCTGGTTCCTGTACATATACTAAATCACAATTTTTTTTCATCCCCTTTAATAAGGAGGTGGGGGTGGTAATGGGGGTGGCTAATGCCAAAATTTTTTTTGAGACCTTAGCTTCTCTTGTATATACTAAATACCAATTTCATGGACTCTTACCTGCTTGATTTACCCATTAGACCCAAATTTACCCCAATTTACCCCCCAACCCTTCGACGGAACAAGATGGAAATATAATCTAGTTCTAGATCTCGTTAAAGTACATATGTGTACCAAATTTCAAGTCAATATCTTAAACGATTCCAGAGTAAACGTGCGCACAAAAAAAAAATTAAGAAAGACAGACCAACAGACAGACAGACAAACCGACAGACAGACAGAAATTTTGTTTTCGCTCAAACTTAAAATCACGACGTTTCATGACATTTTAAGCCTATTTGGACAATAAAAATGTTTAAAAATTTTTTTGTCGTTACTATACTTCCACTGGACGTGGAAGTAAAAGTAAAAACCGCTGCCCAAGGAATCACTACTTCCACATCCAGATTCTCTATCCAAGTCACTCACAACGAAAAAACTTTGTATGTGAAAATAATTGTTTATGGAACTTTAATAATATTATATTTGAAATCCTCTACCCCAAAAACCCATAAAACGATACCCCACATCGGTAGTGGGGTGGGGGTGGTGATAGGAGGGTGGTAGTGGGGGGTGGATGAAGTAAAAAAAATATTTTGAGATTTCTGGTTCCTGTACATGCACTAAATCACATTTTTTTTCATCCCCTTTAATAAGGAAGTGGGGGTGGTAATGGGGGTGGCTAATGCCAAAAATTTTTTTGAGACCTCAGCTTCTCTTGTATATACTAAATACCAATTTTATTGACTCTTACCTGCTTGATTTACCCATTTACCCCAAATTTACCCCAATTTACCCCCCAACCCTTCGACGGAACAAGATGAAAATATAATCTAGTTCTAGATCTCGTTAAAGTACATATGTGTACCAAATTTCAAGTCAATATCTTAAACGGTTCCAGAGTAAACGTGCGCACAAAAAAAAGTTACAGACAGACAGACAGACAGACCGACAGACAGAAATTTTTTTTTCGCTCAAACTTAAAATCTCGACGTTTCATGACATTTTAAGCCTATTTGGGCAATAAAAATTTTTAAAAATTTTTTTGTCGATACTATATAACTACTTCCACTGGACGTGGAAGTAAAATAGGTATGAAAAGGCATATAAAATATACAAACTATTTATATTTCCTACGACTAAAAGAAAACCAGTAAAAAACACAGGTTGGCCAACGCTCACTTTCCAACCCGGAAACTGGTAAGAAAGTCACATTTCAGTTCAATTGTCGAATAAAGTAGAAATGTCATACTTTCCAACTTTTGACATGTAAGACATTTTGATTATTTCTATATGATTGTGAATAAACTCATTTAAATAAATTAAATACCATAAAACCTCAAATTTTATCCAAGGACAAACTACTTTAAGCAGGTTCTTGTGAATTAATTTTTCTGTACGATTATAAGAACATCCATACCCCTTCAAGCTTATATTACCTTACTTATTTTAAGCAATTGCATACTAAATTACAACGCATTTAACTGTAAGAAAAAACACCATAATCTCTCTTAACGTGAGTAGTTGTCTAAAGTCTTTCCTGGCATGTCATCAGCCGTGCAAGGGCGCATCACGCCATAACGAGTTTGTTACGTTCTTGCATTATACAGGGTGATTTACCATGACATGCGGAAAATAAAATGGTGTACTAGTCTTCTATGTGGGAAAGTCCCTGCAAAATTTTAGAGTGATCCGAGGTAATTTAGTAATTTTTATTGCATTAAAACTTGTAAAGATACGCTACTCTTACTTGTCTGTGGTCAGTATAGAGCAATGAACTTATTTGGGAAAAACATATTCGAAGATGTTTACATTTCATTTATTGCCATAAAAAGTTAAGCTGGCGCGTGCGGTCAAAGTGTCGCGTTTTTTACTTTCGGTCGAACAATCAAGACAGCAGGTACAAAGTGCCGCCAAAGTTTGGTGTTTTTGTGTTATCGATGGGTTTAAGTAAAAATCTTTTATATCTATTTGTTTTTGTAGAGTTCACTAGCATAGGGTCAATGTCTTTTCGACGTATTTTGCTATTTTTGTAGTATGATTTGAATAAACCCAAAACCCACTTCTACCCTCTCCAGCTTTGCCCAAGTCTGATAAAGAGAAAGTGATATGATTGTACCGTGTTAGGTCAGATTAGTTAACGTCATTGGCGGCGTTTTTCTACAAAAAAACGAAGTAATTTTTTTGGTCATATTTTTTTAATTTTTCATTTTTTTAACTCCTTTGGGTGGGGACAACCTACTGATAAATTTTCCGCATGTCATGATAGATCATCCTGTATATTATTGTACACTAATAAATGAGATACATTTCAAATACAACCTTACTATGTACATAAAAAATAAATAAAGTAATTTAATGGTAATGAATGTATTTCGTTATCAGACAGCATATTATTTAATCTGAGACACCTCCTACCTTACCAGGCGTTGCCTATTTCCCGGCACTCTCTTAGCCAAATCTTCCCCTACCACAACCTTTATAACACTCTCTCTTACCATCTTTCCTAAACTTTATCTTAATCCCCTCTTTCCTTTTCTGTTTGTTCGTTTTTATGCTTCTGTTTATCTTTTCTGTTCTTTGTCATTTTGTTAGTAAATTCTTGTTAGAAAATTTTTTGAAAATTATTTTAAAAGATTTTAAACGATACTCTTTTACTTTATCATATCTTCCTGGAGGTACGGAGACAGGGGCGGACTGATAACAGTTTAGCGGCGCTGGATCTTAGAACTTGCAGGCCACTTATTACTTTTTTAGCCGGTCATCTTGCTAAGCAGCCGGCGCCAGCGGCGAACTATTGAAGCGGGCCAGTCCGCCCCTGTACGGAGACCACCAGGGCGACAGTTCTCGTACGGGTTTCTTCGTTTAGCTTTTTACCCGAGCCAACAACTCAAATTTTGTAAGTGTTTTTCCAAGTGTTGTGTTATTTTTAATTAACTCTAGGTCTCTGCGTAGACAGCAATTTTTATAGTTATTAAGGTACCAAGGGTGTTATAAGGATAATAACGCACCGAGGTCGGCAGTGTACTTTCCGAGGGCGTCATTATCCTATAACACCCGTGGTGCCTTCAACGTTTAATGTCCTACAAGTCTGTTATTTAATTCGATTTTTTTTTGACATTTACGATTTATTAATTTGACATCTATTATGTTCAGATCGATTTGATTTAAAAGAGAACAAAAATCACAATTGTTTGCAAACGCCGCCGTTGCATAGCAACGCATTTTGTTTGTCATAACGCTATCATAATTTGCTTGTTTTGGGTTGTGTTATAATTTTATAATGCCGTAGGGCGTTATAGATATTCATAACAGCCTATGGCGTTATTTTTCAGTTAATGTATCTCAAAATAGGGTGGTTATTGCAAAATAACAGTCTTGTAGGACATTAATATTATTATTAGTTTTTAAGTTTGTTTATAACAGGCAGGACAGTTAATCCTCCCCCCGTTAATCGGTAAATCGAACCGGACTTGTCCCGTCCAACCTTACATTCACCACGGCACTACGTGAGTTCCGGGCCAGGATCCGGCAAGACACATAGTTGTATTAGAATTAAGACTAAAATCTGTTTTTGTTGTTGTTACATAAAGTTAAGCAACGTTCATCACAGTTAGTACTTGGATGGGTGACCCATCTGGGGAAACACGGCGATTTCGTCCTACCTTCTAGCGGCTTGTATATCAGTGTATGCTTAGAAGCTACGTAATTTGAGGCGAGGATTACGTATCGATATACCATCCTTCGGAGGGGTTGTAAAGCAGTCGGTCCCTTGTCTATTCTTTGATAGAGAAGAGGTTCGGCAAAATTTCCAGGTTGGGGGTAGCTCTTTTCCTGGCGTCGGTGCTAGGCTTTGGTAGCGTAAATAGGCCGACGTTAAATAAATAGATACAAAAAAAAGTATGTTGGGCAAAACAACGTCCAATTTTAACAGAATTTAAGGAACATATAGCTCACCTGAAAAGTGGAAAAACAACATGCCTTTAATAATAATCATAGAATAGATATCAATAACTTAAAGGTAATTGGAAATGTAACAAATAACAGACAACTGGATGCTTTTGAACGCTTAAAAATTGCAAAATGTAAAAATAGTATGAATTCTGACAACGGGCCTATTCCAAATAGTTCGCTGACATTGTTTTGGTATAAATACGGAAACTTTGTTAGTTATACTTTAGTTTCAATCGACTCCAAATGATGCCAACATGGTTGGCGAAACTCGCGAGTAATAGTATTCAAGTTTTTTGATGCGTGTGGAAACTACTTTAGAGGTTGTCTTAGTGTCCAATACTAGAAATATTTTATAAGAGAAATAAATGTACTTACTATTACGGAAGTAGCAGCGTTTGCTAAAGGCCCATACACAACGTAGGTATGTCCAGTAATCCATCCAATATCCGCAGTGCACCAATACACATCGTTTGGTTTATAGTCGAAAACATATTTAAATGTTGTGGCGGCATACAACAAAAAACCTGCGGTGGTGTGCAACACTCCCTTGGGCTTTCCCGTTGACCCGCTCGTGTATAACATGAACAGTGGATCTTCAGATTCCATCCATTCAGGGTAACAGCTGGTGGATGCCTCGGGTACTACGTCTTGCCAGTAAATATCTCGTCCTTCCGTCATGGGAGTCTGAAATAGACAATGTTTTATATTATTTTTGGAATTAAGAAGTAATAATGGATATTGGAGTGTTCTCTAATTGCATAATGAAGATACTTAAAAAAAACCGCTGCCTAAGGAATCACTACTTCCACATTCAGATTTCCTATCCAAGTCTCTTACAAGGGAAAAAAATGATACTATATTTGCACTCCACTATGTGGAAACGATTGTTCATGGAACTTTAATAATATAATATTTGAAATCCTCTACTTTAAGAATACATAAAACGGTATTTCACATCGGTTGGGGATGGTAGTGTAACGGTCAACTTTTTAAGTATTCGTAAAAATCTATTAAAATCCGCCAAATTACATTATTTTATATCTTCATTACAAAAATTACCTAAATTGTTATTTTGATCAAAATATTTAAAGCCGGTTATGTCCTACTTTTTGTTATTTACAACTTAGCATTCTTAACATTCTAGACTAGCGCGGAAATGGCGGGTAAAACTGCTACGCTGGAAGTCTTCCTCCAATAAGCGGGCACAGTTATGATATAATGTGGACGTTTGCCTTAGAAGCTAGTGTGCGCGCGGGATTAATATAAAACGAAAATAGAGTGTGATATATGGCACTTTTCATTGAAGATCTTTCCAATGGGCCTTTGGCTCGCAAAATCGTTAACTGGGTGGTAGAATCTGAGCCCCCGAGTTTTTTAGTAGTGTTATTTAAATAGCTATGGTGGATCTTACCAAGTAGTTTAAATAAAATATTAACACCATAATTTGACTAAAGGTAAAGACTTGCAGAATGCCAGTGCTCATTACACCTAAAATGATATATAATTATGCCTTTAATTGTGCATACAACTCCTACCAATCTATAACTTTGTGCTGCAGTCATTATTATAGTGTATATTCAAGGCAGATCTTGTAAGTACATAAACAATTATTATCTTACATTTTGTCGTCAACTATTCATAGAATCGAGGGAGAATTGAGCCCTCATTTCCCGTTGGCCTGATTTTCAACATTTTGCTCGCTAGTGCATTGTGTTCCGTTTACATTTGCGTCACCCTAAACTTTAGGCCAGTTTTAACTTTTGTCTCTCTATTTTTCGTGTAAACAGACAAAATTGTTTTCGCGAGTGCTACGTTAAAACTCAGATTAATATGCCTTTAAAGAAACTATGTAACATGTAGACTGTATATAAACAAAATTCTGTACTATTTAGTTAAGTCTGTTATACTGCTTTCGAATTATAATTCTTGTAATATCTAGTTATTCATTCTTAAGCAGTTTGTTTTTAATTTTCTCTATATTAGGTGAATGAACGAACCATTATTTGTTTATAACAATTTCAAATAATATATTATTAATATTGTATGTACTATTATTTCCACATAGTAGAATGCAAATATAGTTTCAAATTTGTTTTCGTTGTAGGACACTGATAGAAAATCTGGACGCAGTGGCGGATCTAGGGGGAGGGCACGGGGCACGTGCCCCCCCCTCCCCAGAAGTGTGAAATATGCCGTCTTAAGGTGGCCATGTCCAAGAAAGAGACATGCATAAAAAGAGTATTACTATGAATTTTCTTCCGGTGCCTCCCCCCCCCCCCAAAAGTCAATCCTGTATCCGCCCCTGTCGTAAATTCCAACTTTACATTAATTTCTCCGAGCTGAAAACATAATATTCCTGGACTAATGTTGACGTACTTGTATATTTCCAGTATTCACGAATATTTTACAGAAAGAAAATTCCATGAAATGTTTTTACATTTTGACAGGTTGCCTGTCTGTATGTATCCTCAAACTAAACATAATTTCAGTCTAAATTTATCAACGGTTTCCTGGATTTAAAATTTGCCACTCCCTCATATTAAGTTATTATTCTAACCTTCAAACTTTTATCTTAGCCATTATATGAAAGGCCGTATTGCTCGACATTCGAAAACGACACTACATATTTCCTACATTCACTATTATAATGTGGACGTAAATTTTTATAAAACTTGGTAAAAGTCTTACTATACATGTTTACATGTGGTACAAATTTTTACAATTAATTATTTTTTATTTATTTGCTTTCATAATGATATTAAATGATCATGGTTTTTTAAATTTAGTTTCCTGTATCATTCAATCATAATTCTTTTTCCCAACCATCAGTAACATCCAGAACATCCTTTAACTTTTAATTATAAAAAAAAATTGCATAATCGTTTCTACGGAGTGCAATCAATCTATATAATTCTTGGGGTCTCTAGATTCCCCTCACTAACATCGGCGGGCTGAGACGCTTCACGTCTCCGCGGCGTTTGTAGCGTTTCAACTATAAATTGTGATTGTGAAAATGAAGTATGAATCAGATATCTTAAGCCCTTGATATCTAAAATACTAATATACAAAAAAACACTATAGTGTTTTAAGAAGATTCTAATAAAAGGGAGAAAAATTAGTAATTTAGAGTCCCAGCGCGTATTCCCACACTACATAATATGGTAGAACAGTCAATAAAGAAAAGAAATAAAGCCTTATTGCCGAACTCAGTTTTTAGTGGAATATCTAAGATTTAAGACTATGCAGTGTAATAATAAAAATTTGAGACTTGTTGTAATGCTGGCAGAACCGAGCAAAAGTTGTAAATAATTACTGACATATTGATATACAGGGTGTTCCTCCGAAGACAAAACAGGCATGTTTTCTGCTTGTATGATCATTTTTACTTTTTAAATTTGAACTAATAATGTGGTTTCTTAGCGAAAAGATCGCGACCTGCTGGTAAAGCTCCAAATTTTGCACACTTCTTATATACCCTTAGGACTATCAATTCAGTAGGGGGTGCCCGATTTCAGTGTCCATCATCTTGAAATACGACGCCATCTTTGTTTTCTTTGGACTGTGCCTGTAAATTTTCGACTTTTATTTGGTTTTTACTAAATATTTCCCCAACTTCTGGGTTTGTAGCAAAAAGGATTTAATTTAAACTAAATTTGCCCCCCCCCCCCCCTAATTGATAGTACTCAGGGTTTATAAGAACTCTGAAAAATCTGGCGCTTTAATCCAGCAGGTCACGATTCTGCCTAGTATTTACTTTAAGCTACCACACCATAATAGCTTTTGAGAGATAACGTACGGTCAACGAATGCCGTCAAATCACTCCACAAATACTGCAGAATGTGCGACGTTTTGAGCAAAATCTTTACTAGTGTGTGAAAACTGTTGGTCACCATTTATAACATTTGTTCAACTGACACGCAAGTAACTATTTCATCTGATTGTTTAATTTTAGAACCTAATTTCCCTAAAATGATTAAAAAGTAAGATACCGTTCTAAATAAATTTTAACGGGCTTTAGAATGCTGTGCTACTTGACCTCCCTTGCTATTTCAAATTTTAGGGGTTGGCCCTACCACCGCTGAAGGGTTGAAGTGGTGGACAATACCCAATAAAAGTGTCTCTCTTGATAATAAAATCGGCGGGTTCGAGCGCTCCTCGAAAAAAAAAAAAATCATTTCAGCAGAAAAACCGTTCGTTTTCGGTGGGCCACTCTGTAAATACGGTGTACTTAAACCATTCAGACCTGACCATTTTACGTTACCCTATAAACTTAACACACACTGCATTTACGGCGATGCTTTGTTTCCTCGGCATTTTATCAACATATCGTATTTTAAAATGGTTAAAGTCTTTCGAATACACTGCTTCTTCTCGAGTTCCTCACGGGTCTGTACTGAGACCCTTTTTCATTAATATCTACGTAAATGACGATGTCGATAATTTGAATGTGTGTCGCTTATTTTATGGGCAAAATCTCAAGTTGAATTCTAAGATTGATGTCTACTTTAAGGTTCAAGCTTAAAAATTTATTCGTGACCAGTCAAAAATAACTTGGAGCTAAGTGTCCGAAAATGAAGTAATGTAAGTTACCACACAAATACTAAAATAATGATTAGATAATAGTTATTTATGTAACCAGTTACGAAAGACTTTATTTTGTGTAACGAGTGGATGTTTCCGGGATGAGCGAAACGAGATCCCGCAAAATAACACGAGTTATACAAGATTTTCTTTGGAAATGTGTTACATACATGATTTTTTTCTAATTTTAAAAATCTAAAAACCCTTTGAATATAAATGACATAGGTATATCTTAAAAATTAAGTAATCTTTTTCATAGTTACCTTTGCTTCTATTTTTTTTATCTATTTATTAAACGTCGGCCTATTTCGGCTACCAGGGCCTATCACCAACGCCAATCACACATTATATTTTAATGATGTTATTTAGCCAAGTTACAATATTATTTGAAATCCTAATTTGATAACATAAGGTAAATCGTATTAATGAAAAAGTTGTGTTAGCATATTTTGAAGGAAAGAAGAATTTAGAAGCTTCCACTTTATGGACTCAGTATTCCATTTTGTGTTGAATAAACATTGTTTCTTTTTCTTTTTGAAAGTTGTTTGTTTATCTTTCCTAATTGATGATTTAACGAACTTTTTCTCACCAGTTAGGTAAAATTTAACTTTTCATAACTGGTTATGAAAAGTTGGACGATTTGACACTTACGTCAGCTTTGAAAAGTGTCACTTTATATGTCAAAATTAGAAAAATTATTTTTCAGTGCAAATGTCCATTGCGTCATTTAATGAAAGATTCAAAATAAACTTAGAGACTTACTTTGTTGCTTTTGTACTGTAATCCTTGTGGAGATGTCACTCGTCCTAAATGGGCTACTACTATACAAGTCTCCACATTGTGTCCTTTTTGTGCGCATCTTGCCATAGCTTGATCGCATATAGATTTTAACTGGAGTAATTTTTCACCTCTCCAAACACCGTCTGCTGTAACTAGAACTCGGGCTTCACAGTCCATGATCCTCTCAGCGAAAGAATCCGCAGAGAATCCTGCAAACTGAAGGGAATATTTGAAAATAATAAAAGGATATTCAACAACATTGTATTTGATTTCTTTAATTAACAAATACGGTTAATAGACCAGTTAATGTAGAAAAGAGCAATACGGCGAAGAAAAATTAGACTCAATTTTTTATTTGATAAAATAGTATAAAAATGCATAAAATGAGGACATTCAACTAGGTACGTTTAAAAATTATCAAAAATGAAACACAAAGAGTGGTTTTTCTTTTATAAGGGAAAACGATAAAGGTTACATGAAAATTGTACGCCTCTTTATTTTGCATAAAATTCTACCTAAAACAGGGCCGGTTATAAACATTTTTCAAGTGTAAGCGGACGATATTTTGGCACCCCCCATCTCAATGACAATTGCAGTTTTGGCGCCTTTACCTCTCCTTGTTTGGTGCCCCTTTCAGTTGGCGCCTTCCGCGACCACGTAGCTCGCAGGATTTTGCAATACTACAGGATGAGGATAACACATTCATATTCTGTAATCCTTATCCTGATCTTTAAATTTTTTTATTATATCTTGAAATCTAAATAGGAAGCCTCCGCAGTTTTATTTTTGGTAACGTGTCTTATAATAATTTAGCCATGCTTATTGCTTTGAATTGATTACCTAGCTATTTGTATTTTATTTCTTCAAAAACAGTTAATACTATAAAATTTATTGAGGAATAATAAAGTTTCTAAATTAATCAGGAAATTTAGTGGATTTTAAGAAATTAGTAGTTAAAAAAATATTTCGAGGAATTTAATGGGGGTTTTGTTAATTTTGCCCTGAGGTGTAACAAAAGATTTCGTTGATGCCTTTGATAATAAAAGTGCGTATGCAATAATTTGAAGTACGCCAAATAACGAAAGAAACGAGCTAAAGAAAAACTTTTTACGATTAATAAGTCTAAGGTTATGATGCCTTAAACTACTGGCGTTTGACCTATTGATTTAGAGCAGATCATTTGAGAAGATATCTCGACAAAATACTTCCTACGCGCTTCCTGAAAGATTAAATATCCCCTCCTTTAAATTGCAAATTGGGGGCTATTTTAACTGCACCTAAGTCTACAGTCAGACCCTGAGTTGGAAAAAAAAATTTTTTTTTTCATTTTAAACAAAAAAACAGTTTTTTTGTTTTGAACAGTTTTTTTTATGGTATGTTTAAAACATGTTTAAAACAAGTTTAAAACGTTTAAAACTATATTCAACTAAAATTAAATGGTGCCAGGCACATTATGTCTGCTACTACTAGGTGATGTCAGATGGCGCTCTTAAACGGATTTTGTAGCACTCTGCAAAAAAAATGCTCAGTTTGGTGCACGTGACCACTATATCGAAATTATTTATTGTAATGGACCACCATCGGCACTTTTCTTGCTTTTCCACAAACTCCAAAATAATTCATTTATTTAAAACTTCGCATTGTGTTTTAAACTATGTTTTAAACAGTTGTTTAAAACATAGATAGCATTTTGTACTAAATATGTTTTAAACATTTGTTTAAAACACAGTGCGATGTTTTAAACATGCTTTAAACACTTTGTTTAAAACAATTTGTTTTAAACATGCCAACCCTGGTCAGACCAGTGTAATTAGGTTTATAACTCGGAACCCAGCTATACATAATGAATAGATTTGAATGATATATATATATTTTTTTGATTTCTAATACCATAAACTAAAAAGTTTACCCATTGAAAATTACTGCTTTTTCGAAAATCCGTAAATTAAAAAAAATAATTAAATAAAATTTTTAGAAATCTCAACGAAAAATACAATTGTCGGAATTTTTAAATATATTTTTTAAGAAAATAATGTAGTTTTCGACGTTGTTTATAAAGAATTTGTAAAAAATGAAACTTTTTAAAAGTAATTTGAAGATGGCAGAAGCCCCAAAATGCGTAATAAATGAAAGAAACGTTAAATAATACAAATACATCAATTTTTTATAGAAAATAATTTATTAACAACTTATGCTAAATAATAATTATTATAAATTTTAATGACATAAATAATTATACATTTTTATTACAAGGATAATCATGTAAACTAATTGTTTCCAACGTTTTCGTTTTGGATGTCATTCATTAATATCATTGGTGTAGCATTTAAACAACTAACTCCTTCACATAGTAAACATCGAGGTAAACATGCACATTCAATTTAAGCCACTTTTTCTACATCCACAAGCAGAGTTAAGTACATCCAGTTTTACATGAACAAAAAATCATTTTCAATAAATTTTCAGAAGCTGGTGGTTGGTTCATTGTAACTGGTACTGGTGAATTATCTTTTTTTTTTTCATCCCCATTCTTTTGTCAACGTATAATGTCCCATCTACATACACTCTTTTTATATGTTCTGAACTAGCATCGAGTGTAGGTATCAATGAAGCCAAGTTGACACAGGCATTTTTACTTGTAGCTTTAAGAAACGATTGGTATCGAAAATTATTTATATTTTCTTGATTTTTAGGAACACCATATAATGCTAAAATGCATAAAATACCCCATTGCCAAATATTAGTGACGTCGGCGTTTTCATCAGTAAAGTAACAGTAACATCTTGTAAATCTGTATGATTTTCGAGTAATTTAGAAATCAGAAAATGTGTTGCTGATATTGATGTGTTAGGTTTATTTAGAGCTTTAACAACTCAAATCAACAAAAGGCACGGTATCCGCAATAATTTGTTCTAATAAAAGCCTTGAACAAACATTACCAATGCATAAGAAGCATATTTTATTTTTATTTCAGCGTCTTACAAAAAGAGTAAAAATAAATTTGCAAAATCATTCGAAAATCGTACAGATTTACAAGATGCTGCTATTATCTTTACTGATGAAAATGCTGACGTCACTAATATTTTACAACCGGGTATTTTATGCATTTTAGCATTAGTGCTCCTAAAAATCAAGAAAATATAAATAATTTTCGATACCAATCGTTTCTTAAGGCAACAAGTAAAAAAATACCTGTGTCAACTTAGCTTCATTGATACCTACACTCGATGCTAGTTCAGAACATATAAAAAGAGTTCATTTACAAGTACAGTTGTGGATGGGACATGGATAAGTTGCCAAAAGAATGGGGATGGAAAAAAAGATAATTCACTAGTACCAGTTACAATGAACCAACTACCAGCTTCTGAAAATTTATTGAAAATGATTTTTTGTTCATGTAAAACTGGGTGGCTCTGCTTGTGGATGTAGAAAAAGTGGCTTAAATTGTTCTATAGCATGTTTACTATGTGAAGGAGTTAGTTGCTTAAATGCTCCACCAATGATTTTAATGAATGACATCGAAAACGAAAACGAAAACGTCAGAGACAATTAGTTTACATGATTATCCTTATATTAGTCCAGTCAATGAATTTTCAATATGGGGAATTTTTGACTTCGGAGATGGATTTGGGGTAGTCAGGAGGTAAACATACTAAAAGTCCCCGACCCTAGGAGGTGATCTTTGCGGTGGGAGGCTTCCGGAAGGCTCTAAATTTTTACTTTTCTTTGGTTTTTCGCTTATAGCTCGAAAATTTTTGGTCCTAGAGAAAAAAATATTCTTACCTTTTTGAAAGCTGATAAAATTTTCTATATTTTCTACTTCAAAAGTGTCTATCTTCAACCGTTCTCGAGTTATCCGCCTCTGAAAATCGCCGTTTTCCGGCGATTTATAATTATTTAAAAATTTATAATTATTTATGTCATTAAAATTTAAAATAATTATTATTTAGCACTAGTTGTTAATAAATTATTTTCTGTAAAAAATAGATGTATTATTTAACGTTTATTTCATTAATTTCGCTTTTTGGAGCTTCTGCCATCTTCAAATAATTTTAAAAAGTTTAATTTTTTTAGAAATTCCTTATAAACAACCTCGAAAACTATAACAATCATTATTTTCTTAAAAGAAATATTTAAAAATTCCGATAATTGTATTAACCTCCCCACAATAAAATTGTGGGAGGTTACTACAATTAGTCCAAAATCGAAAATTAAGATAACATCAAATCTTTACGTTTTGAGGTCCCAGGAACCCAAAAAAGTGGTCTTTGAAAAATGTCTGTGTGTGTGTGTGTGTGTGTGTATGTGTGTATATATATTAGCACGATAGCGGCGAAGCTATTAAACGGATTTGGATGAAACTTTGCATGAGGGTTTCTTTAGTGCTCCAGAAGATCTGAAAAGGTTTTGGTTGAGATCGGATTACGTTTAGTGCCGTTTTGGCACAAGTTGTTTATTTTATGATTACTTACAATCTGTAATCGAACCATTGAAAAGCAGTAAAAATTCCAATTTCAACGATATATCACACTTGCACCCTTTCGATTTGGTTTCCGTTAAAAAAATTAAAAAGAATTCGTTATATGTGCACACATGGCAGCATCCAAAAAATATTATTGGTATTATTGTTAGAGGAAACTGTATTTTGCCATCTGTCAGAAATATTTGGGTTGGTAACCTTTGTGAATGTTGATTTATAGGTTGTGGTACGTGACGTCACAGCTAACCTCAAAAATATATGTTTCTTAAGATTTAAGAATATTACGTAGCTATTATTAAAATTTCTGCCTGGTTCCCGTACTTTCAACTAAACTAGTACAGTGTAATGTTTATGAAGTTCTAAATACTTTGTCCTAATAAAATAGGACTCGTTTTGTAGGTTTTAAATCTAACCTGTAATTAGCAGTCTATTTTTATTAATCAACCATTTTAGTTGTGGATTTGACAATTTTAACATTTTGCTTGAGGGACGACAATCAAACGCAGTTTGCGTGGTTTCATATATTTCTAGTTCTAGTTTTTCTTGAGAAACTGTGTGTTTTCGTAATAATGTCATGTAGTGAATATTATTCAACCCTTATGGGTGATGTAAAGTGTCGCTATGATGAGAAAATCAAAATAATAGACAATATTGACCTATACACCATTGGAGTGGAGACTGGAGACCTTTCTGCAAATTTGTCTATTTTACCTTGTGTATCCGTAATTAATATGGTAAATTACTTAGTGTTTACTCACAGCTTCTACACAGGCCAACAGTTAAAGGCATACAAATCTTTACAAGCATATAAATATTATGAGGCTGGATTTGTGCAAGAAGTTTATGCAAGAAAGATAAACTCAAATGTATTCATTGTTATGGGCAAGGTAAGTTTACATTTAAATAACTAAGTGCTAGATTTCAGTGAAAAGCATGTTATATTACGCGTATATGTAGTATTCAATAGACTCTACCAGAAAGTGATTTCTTTACCTTTCTCCTAACCTTTTTTAAATTCAAAATAAACCTTATCTCACAATCGCACCTTATCGCACAAAAGGATAGCATTTTATTTTTATTTCACGTTTAAAACTGAGATTACTTCTTTGTTTGCAATGGAATAAAAAGTTTGGTTGTACCTCAGGCAATATGGCCGATTTATTGTGACATCTTAAAATGGTCTATATTGAAAAATTATTTACGTGAATTTTGAAATATTTGCTCCAAGCTAAAAATGAGAATACACTTGAAAAACTTAAACATGTTATGTCCCTAAATATATTTCATGACCTAAAAATCAACATTCGTAAAGGTTTCCAACTCAAATATTTTTGACAATGTCAAAACTTATTTTAGTTGGGTTTATAGCCGTGTTCGGATAGTACGTCTGATTGATGGGACGCGTCACAATCGTTCATTTAATGCAAATCGAGCTAACTGAGCTAAATCTTAAACGTTCGAATATTACAAAATAAAGAACTCGGACGAAGCTCGACTTGCTCGGACCTGTTTGATGGAACAGGAAGATTTTAATTTGACGCATGCGTAGTCTGCTTGAACTGTCCATAATATTATTGACTTGTTGAGGATAGAGTGTCATTTGGGCTAAATTCTGTGTTATTATTTTTTTTCCATATCCAATGTTCCACAAGACCTTCTAAACGTTAACTGTTAATACCTTTATAATATCCGGCAATTGATTAACATGCAACATAAACAAACATGAGAGTTTAACAGATTGCTGTAGTCCACTTCAGTTCGTTCGATATTTGTTCATGAAATAAATGGCTCCAAAGTCACGTGTAATTTATGTGTTTGCTCAGTGCTCTGATTTCCGATGTAATATCCAAATACAGCTGATATGGATCCACCGTTTGGGGAGATTCCAGCCGCTTCCAGTAGCTGCCGATTTTTTTCGTTGAAATTTCTAAACATTTTTTTTCAATTTACGGATTTTCGAAATTACGGTAATTTTCAATGGGTAAACTTTTTAGTTTTTGGCATTATAAATAAAAAAGTCATTAAAATCCATTCATTATACCTGGGTTCCGTCATTTCTTATATATAATGACTAATTGCAGTGGACTAAGTAAGCTAATTATAAATGTATTAAATGTATTTACCACTAGTGAATGTATAGCCCCTATCCTTGCACAAGCAAGTATCGTGATGACTCCTTCAAGGATCATAGGCATATACACAGCAACTCGATCTCCTTTTTGCACTCCCCTGTCTTTAAGTACATTTGCGAAGCGGCAAACCTCTTCTAGCAGTTTTTTGTAGGTTAAACGGCTGTAGTCATCGGGATGGTTGCCTTCCCTAAAAAAATGACTAATGATAAAATGGATTTTTAGTATATAAAATTATTGTTTTATTTCTGCTTACACAATTATTGAGAAACGTATGGGTATTCAGCAGATAATTTACAAAGAAACCATCCATTCTTTTTACAAGCTTTTATTTAACTTGTTTTGTATGCATGCTAGTTAGTTAGTTAATATGTTTAGTTCAAAATCTTGTGTTTAGTTCAAATCTTGCAAGTCAATTTTGAACCACTTAACGACGTCCAATTGAGCTGAAATTTTGCATACACGTGTGGTTCTGGTGACAATACAATAACATGGTACCAAAAAGTGTGTTTTTTAGTTATACATTAATACATTCTACACGCTATGGAACCTAAATTCAATAGAGCACAAACATCTTTTCCCCAACTTCATACACTAAAACTTTACCTATCCAAGTAACAATTTAAATTCCTTTTGGGTTTATTTAGGTTTTATCAAGTGTCTTATAATGACCAACTCATAAACCAATGATCTATGCCAGATATAATAAATATCAAATGCACTTAAAGATAGTCTTGCCTTAAAGAAAGTTTACAAGAATTTACATTAAAATTAAATTATCTTGTAGTTTTTATTGGTTTATGACTAACTTATCAAGGTATTTATCAAGCCTTTAATAAAATTGTCTAGTTGTTAAGTCCAACTTAGGAGAATCGAGTTTTATTGAAGAATTAAGAAATGTTGAGGTTTTATAATCGCTTTGTAATATTGGGGAGGTTCCAAGTTTTGGTTTTGTGAAGGTTTTAAGACACCGAAAATAATTAATTATCCATATATTTTTTTAATTTGTGTTTTTAGAGGGCGCGCGAATTTTTAAGAACTATCTAACCGTGTTTTACAGTAAACTTAGTCTCGTTGAAGATTTTAGGCTACTGTGTGGACACCCAATATTTTATTTGTAAATACTCTCTCTCGGTATTCGCCATATGTTCATTTTATAACTCTGCATGGCGGCCCATATATTGTGTGGATTATGTGAGTGTGGCAATAAATTTATTTGCTATTAAATTTATTTCATTAAATATAAAACGTTTTCTCAATGCATTTATGTGTGTGCCTTTTAAATTTTAATATAGTACTTATCCTGAAACAAATATAGTTTTATAATACTCTTCAAATATTCTACGAGTAAAGGTTTATATAATTCATTAAAACTTGAAGGCTTTAATAGTAGTTTTAAAAAGGGACATGTCCCCAGTCTCCAAAAGTTAATTAAGGTTGTAGTTTAATATTTTGTACGTTTTTATATTTAGGATATCATTTTGCAGTGTGAGAGGGAAATACGCGTTATTTTCGATTTATTATAAATATCTGAAAAACCAAACATAGTATATAATCTGTAAAACTATTTTAGACACTTGCTATTGTTCTAATGAATACAACTATGTATATGTTTTATTGTAAATTTCTGTTGTACTTGAATATTGTAATTTATCAATGAAAATAATTCCTAATTTCATTATTAAAGTATTGCATTTAACTATATACAAAATTTATGATAAAAACTGTACATGGTTGTATTCTTAGAGCAATGTAAAGTACCTGAAACAATTTTAAAGATTATACCATTTATAATTTTACTTCCACATGCAGTGGAAGTATAGTAACGACAAAAAATTTTTATTGTTCAAATAGGCTTAGAATGTCATGAAACGTCGAGATTTCAAGTTTGAGCGAAAAAAAATTTCTGTCTGTCGGTCTGTAACTTTTTTGTGCGCACGTTTACTCTGGAACCGTTTGAGATATTGACTTGAAATTTGGTACACATATGTACTTTAACGAGATCTAGAACTAGATTATATTTTCATCTTGTTCCGTCGAAGGGTTGGGGGGTAAATTGGGGTAAATTTGGAGTAAATAGGTAAATTAAGCAGGTAAGAGTTCATAAAATTGATATTTAGTATAGACAAGAGAAGCTAAGGTCTCAAAAAAAAATTTGGTATTAGCTATTATTAAAGGGGATGAAAAAAAAAGTGATTTAGTGTGTGTACAAGAACGAGAAACCTCAAAATATTTTTTTACTTTATCCATCCCCCACTCCCACCCCCTGTCACCACCCCCACTCCACTACCGATGTGGGGTATCGTTTTATGGGTTTTCGGGGTAGAGGATTTCAAATATTATATTATTAAAGTTCCATAAACAATTATTTCCAGATACAAAATTTTTTCGTTGTGTGACTTGGATAGAAAATCCGGATGTGGAAGTAGTGATTCCTTGGGCAGCGGTTTTTTAAATATTTATAATAAACCAAAAATAAACGCATAATTATTTCCTTCTCACTCTGCAAAATCCTATTCTTAAGTGGCATTGTTTTCTAGAATATTATAAAAGGTTTACTGGCTGCCTCATGTATATTTTTTTCATAAAAGTGTTTTTTAACGTTTCTTTTGTTTTCAATTCCTTTGATGTTTAATTATCCATAACGGAACAATCTCTGAGAATCGAATTATTTTATGTTAAAATTAGCTCATTTGTTATGTGAGCAGCATGTTTAACTTTGTAATTTTGATAATCTCATCTCTGATCACCTATTTTCAATTCAAATAAGAAATATTTAAATATTGTTGTTTGTATAGATAAGAAAAAATATTGTTAATGGTGCTTTTTAATATGGTAATAATCAGCAGTACAATTGTATTAATAGTATTCCAGTTTTTTAAACCTCGAACCTGTGTACGTCACGCATATATTTTGTTGATTGCACATTGACCTCCAATTTTTCAAGGTTTAAATAATGGCAAAGTTATTTCCATGATGCAAGGTATTACATTATTATGTATAAATGTAAGTTTATACAGGATGTCCCAGTTTTAAACCGACAAACTTTAATCGTTGATGGAAAACATGACTTTGAGAAAGAAGTTGCTATGAGCTTGAACCAATTTAACTCAATTCAATTCAAAAACACTATATTTTTGATTAAATACTACAACAGAGTTTCTCTGGCACCCATGCCCGGAGCCAGTCAGACATCCACGGTGCACAGCGCCGTGACAATTGATGGGCTGGACGGGAGGGGACCATATCAACTAAAAATAAATATAATGTTCGGGCTCATCCTTTCGCCTGCGGCGAATTGAAATGGTAATAAGATGACTTTCCCCAAATGGGGGATATTAAACTTATCGAATAAAATAAAGATGGCGTAGCACTGGTGGAAAAATTCTTGGTTGCTGTCACAGAAAGAGACGACAAGTGAAAAATTTGCTTAGAATAATTCACTAGGATGGGGGCGATGATTCCGGTCGCTTAAACTAATAGTATATTAAGTGAAGCTTTTAAATCCCAGCCCGAAAACGATGTAATGAATTTCCAAATTTTTTTCTTCAACATGCTTCATAAAGTATGTATATAAGAATCTATATTGTCATTTTCCTGCTTTTTGGTTGGGGGTAGTTCTCATCCCTTCTTGGGGGTTATCTCAAAAAAAAAAACAAAAAATACACATAATCCGATAGAGAATCGAATTATAAGAAAGAAAGGTCTTATACACTTTTTTGTTAAAATTCATATTGTTCGAGATATTGCGAACTGAAAATTGCAGTTTTCACCCTCTAAAATCAATATCACTAGACTTTTTTTAAATTACTCGAAAAATGTGGACTTTAATAAAAAAAAAAGAATAGAGTAAAATTTTCTTTCGATTGAGACATATTACGACCTTCTATTATGAAAACTAAAAAAGTTACAAACAAAAAGTTGCACATTTAACAATTTAGGCCCCATTTTTTTTAGTCTTATTGTTCTATTTTCTTATTAATTCAAATTTTTTAAAAATCCTTCTAGATATTGTTGGTGCATATTATTACCAACATGCTCAATTTTTATAGAGTACTCAAAATAATTATTTTTCATTCTGTACCCATTTTCAATAATGAAAATTTTCATAATTTTTTTTTTTTTAAATCGGGTTTTTACAGATTTATTTATTCGTGCAGTCTTTATAGATTTTTAAATAACTTATTTTTTCGATTTTAATGTCTAGGTTTATGTTTTTGAGGTTGCTGAATTCAAATCCGATGTCAAATTGCCCAAATTGACACTTGACAGCTGTGAATTAGCTGTCAAAGTGCCTTAACAAAGTGCAAATCTTATTTTTATGTTATGAGTTTATGCTGTTTAGGTAACTCAGTTCATGTATGATGTGAATACAATAATTCGACAATTGGCAGCTGTCAACAGGCTGTCAGCTAGCTGTCAAAGTGCAATAACAAAGTGCAAATCTTATTTTTTTGTTATGACTTTATGCTTTTTAGGTAACTCAGTTCATACATGATGTGAATACAATAATTCGACAATTGGCAGCTGTCAACAGGCTGTCAACTAGCTGTTAAACTGCAATAACAAAGTGCAAATCTTATTTTTTTGTTATGACTTTATGCTTTTTAGGTAACTACCAACCAAACTTCAGTGACGACGAAGTAATCTACCTGTCAATGATGACGAATTAGAAGACCTGGATGATGAGGTCCATGAATTGGACCAATTGCTTCACTCAGCTTCTACTTCCAAACGCAGCAAACTTAATTGATGTTGTATTTACATAATTTTGTATACTCTACTTTTTTTTGTTAATTACCCACACATCAAAATTTACCATCAAAGCATTTTGTACTTTCAGTCGATTTTTAACGTTTTAATTACATATTTATAATCACAATGTGCGCTTTTATTTAAAAATCCAGGAATTCACCACCAAGTATTGACCACGATAAGTATTGACCAGTTAACTTTGATATACGATATAATATTATAGGATATTCACATATTACATTTTATATTTCATATATTACATTTTACGTTGCGAAAATATGTAAAAAACACATTTTTTTCTTAAATGAAAACTATCGTCGTTTTTTGACTTCGCATATCTTCCTAACAACTTTGCACATTTTGCAGTATATGGTACTCGTTCGACGTAGAATTTTATGTTATTTAATTTATGAGAGAATAAAATTTTCCGAGAAATGCATAATGCATTGGTAAAGAACTGAAAAAAGTCCTAAAATGCCGAGTTACCTAAAAAGCATAAAGCCATAACAAAAAAATAAGATTTGCACTTTGTTATTGCACTTTGACAGCTAGCTGACAGCCTGTTGACAGCTGCCAATTGTCGAATTATTGTATTCACATCATACATGAACTGAGTTACCTAAACAGCATAAACTCATAACATAAAAATAAGATTTGCACTTTGTTAAGGCACTTTGACAGCTAATTGACAGCTGTCAAGTGTCAATTTGGACAATTTGGCATCGGATTTGAATTCAGCAACCTCAAAAACATAAACCTAGACATTAAAATCGAAAAAATAAGTTATTTAAAAATCTATAAAGACTGCACGAATAAATAAATCTGTGGTGGAGCTTTGGAGCTTTGGAGCTTTCAAGCTCCGTAGCAGCCAAAGTATTGATTTTCGAGCTGTGTGCCCATTGAGACTTTTGCTTGGGATGACGAAACCTAAAACATATCCAAAATTCAGACGATTTGACCGAAACCCAATTTCCATAAGATTATTGCTGGGTCCTTTATTTCTCAACATGCTCAAGCGGTTTACTACTTTATTTAAATAGTCGCATTATGCTTGTGAATAGGAATTAGTTCAACTGATTTAACTGATTAAATTTTATTTCATTTTTTTATTTATTTTAATAATTGCACAAGGAATTTAGCCAAACAACTGACTAAAAATAATAGCATAATAAAACTAATATCGCAAGTATGAATTTCAAATATATATAAAATTTAGCGTTATCATCATCACGCGTTTGATACTATGAATTTTTCTACGGTTCCCTGAACAATGGATGACGAAATTATACCTATATATTATGAATACCGCTATAAAGAGGTAAATAGATATGAATTTAAAATAATATAAATGAAAAACACACGTAACACATGATGCAAAAATTATTTTCGTACAGTGTGTGTTTTTTATGTATGATCTTTCAAGGGAATAAGTATAATATTGGATACATTAGCATTTACTGAACAAAGGAAAAAACCGAAGTACATTTTTGTATGTATAAGATGTTGATAAATAGAAAAGAAAGGAGCGCGATTTGGTTAACAAAATTCGAATAAGATTTTTCCAAGAATAATAATAATAATAATGTATTTATTTCCATAAAACTATTAGTGTTGGAATTGTCAACAATAACGTATACATTTTTTTTTTAAATAATCAACGTCTTAATAAAATATGTACATAATATTACATATACAAAATAAACATATATACCTATAGGTAATAGTCAAATACAAATATTGTTACAACTACGACAAGGTAAAAGGATCTTAATAAGACAGGTAGTATTCCTCGTAAGAGTAAAAAGAGTGCTCAACTAAATGTCTTTTAACAAGTCATTTGAATGATGAAAAATTGCTAGCGTCTTTTATAGGTAGTTATATAATTTAATTCCACTAATAAAGAGACCTTTTTTTTGCTGTATTTATGAATATCACCACATTTTAAGAGATTGTTAATATTTTTTCTCACAAAACATACAGACTGCAAAATGATGTACCTGAAGTATGGATCGTTCCCGCGGGAACGAAATCCTCACTCAGAAGAAACCTTTATTAAAATTACATATAGAGCAGCGATTTTTTAAGTCTATCGTGTCGTTTTTTTTTTTTGGCGTAGAACCAGTTCAAACATATTAGGTTCTTTTGAGTATGTCACCGGGCATATGAAATCATATTTTACGACATTTTTTTGTGGTCTCGAACTTTTTAAATCAATAAAAAGTGAAAAAAATGTATTTTTAAAGAAAATTGTTTTTTTTTGTTTCCACCGCCATATCTTTAAAACTATTAAAGGTACCGAAATTTGTTTTGTGTCAAATTAAAGCACACACTGTAGCGCTTTTACCAATATAAACGGTTTGGGCACAATTCGCACTTTCATTTCTCTAAAAATCAAATAAACTAAAAATACATATTTTGTGTATTGAAATCTTCACCAATCGATAAACTTTTTTATTTTTGAAAATATTTGCATACATGCAGCGAAGAAAATAAAGCCTAATAATCACAAAAGTTTTTGAAAAAATATGTTTTTGCCTAAAGTGTACCGTTTGGCAACAGCGATTTTTTTTTATCAGCGCTAAACGCGACATTGGGACGCAATTAATACACCTCGCATGCAGGTTGGTCAGATTAGTAGCGTAGAAGTAGCGTTAGTTGAATCTAGATTAATATATGGCATTCTAGGTTGGTGTGGAGTTGCTTAGTGTCATCTAAAAAATTAGATATCATTCAGAAAAAATGTGCCACCCCCTCTCAGGGGGTGGCACTTAAAAAATATATATATTTATTGGAGCTAAAATAGAATCAAATTTTAAGAAGAAAAGGTTCCATGCAATTTTTCACATAAATTGATAGTTTTTAAGTTATAACGACTTCAAAATTGCGATTTTAGCTTAAAATAAAAGGTTTTAAAAAAGGTGTTTTCAAACGGCTTTCGTCAAGTATCTCGAAAAGTATTACTTTATCGAAAAAATGTTATAGACCAATTACAGAAACAAACTGGGAATTAATTATATTTTTTGTTTATTGATGTAGGATTAATAATTTCGGAAATATTTAAGTTTATATTTGGTATCCAAGGGTTTCGAAATTACCTTTAAAGTTTAAAATGCATTTTTTTCTAAAGCAAGTGCTTTAAATGAGCAAAAAGAATTTGAGCATTTAGGTAATGCTACATTTGAACGAAAAACTGTGTTTGAGATAATTTTTTTAGATTATTGGCTAATTAGAATAACAAAACGAGTAAAAAATAATTTGAAAGCGCAATTAATTGTCATTAATTTCCTTTCTTAGCATGCGTCACAATTTCTGAGGTATTTAACATTTAAACTGCATTTTTCGTCTTATGAACGTTCGGATGCCATTTGTAAACTCATATCTCCCAAACTATTAAATCTATGTAAATAAATAAACAAGCGAAATTCATTATTATTAGTTTATGAGCTTTATTTTTGGTCTCTATACATTTTTGAACAAAACTAATATTTATTGAGATATTTGGAATAGGAAAAAAAAATACGTTTTATCGAATATACCTTTATAGTTTAAACTGTATTTTTTCTAAAGCAAGTGCTGTATACGAACCAAAAAATTTGAGCATCTACGTCATGCTGTATATTAATGAGAAACCGTGTTTGAAATTAATTTTTTTTTAATTACTGGCTAATTACAGTAACAAAATGGCGACGTTGTAATTAAAATAATGTGTAGACGGACATTGCTTCGGTCATAACTTCTTTGTTTTTTATGCTACATAAACAAATAAAAAAATAGTTAAGAGCTTAATTAATAACCTATTATTGTATCTATTCTGCCCTCCTAAGCCAAAAAGACGTATCTCAAGGTTTCACTGTTTTGAGATATAAGGCATGTTTTGAATCTTCGAAATCGCGTCAATATTTTCAAATATTTACTAATATTTTTTTTTGTAGTTGTACTAATGTAGAGGCTAATAGTGATGTAGTTATGAATTTATATTAATTAGGTTACAAGTTTTTTTTTTACAATGGGATACGTCTAATTGGCTAAATCGCTTAGGTTTTCTCATATTTTTTTAGATACCTCAAATTTTGTTAGCACTTTAAAAATACTTAACGATTGAAATACGTTTATTTCGCTATGGAAATATATAGAAAATAGCTCCAACTCTCCTAAGGTATAAAAATATGCATTTCGGCCAAAACTTGAGATACGTCTTTTTGACTTAGGACGGCAGTATTAGTATCCCTGGCGTAGGTGTCACAGTTTCTGAGATATTTAACTCTCACTCTAAATAGTTATCTTACGAACACTTGGATTCCAAATGTAAACTTAAATATCTCCGAAATTATTAATCCTACATCAATAAACAAAAAATATAATTAATTCCCAGTTTGTAGTTTCTGTAATTGGTCTATAACGTTTTTTCGATAAAGTAATACTTTTTGAGATACTTGACGAAAGCCGTTTAGAAATACCTTTTTTTAAGCTAAAATCGCAATTTTGAAGCCGTTATAACTTAAAAACTTCAATTTATGTGAAAAATTGCATAGAACCTTTTCTTCTTAAAATATGATTGTACTTCATATATTTTTTAAGTGCCGCCCCCTCAAAGGGGGTGGCATCCACCCCCTATAAATTAACAAGCCCCCGCTCAATATAGAAACTTTTCTGTGAAACATTTACTATTATACTGCCAAAAATGAACGAAATCCGTTCAATATGACATTACTTCGAAGTTTTTTTTACCTCTAGGTACTGTACTACTACCACCTGTCTTTTTATTATTAAAAGGAGACTATTTAATATTTATTATACAATTTCTTAATATTAACAACATATGATCAATACTACTGTTCAATATATGAAATATTGAACAATAATATTGATCCCCTAGATGCTTTTGATCACTACTGGTTTTGTACCTATTTTGTACCTAAGTTAAACTATTATATACACCCCGGCCGGGATCGTCAGATCGTTGCAGTCGGCAGGTTTGCTACAGCCGAGCGCGCAAGAATATGACTTTGGCCGCCCGTTAAAAAAAATCGCTGACTCAATACTATGAACGGGATATGAAAAATTTTTATCCTAAAAACTTTTTTCAACTATTGGCTTCAATTTGTACGCAGCATGTATATACAAATTTTCATAAATAAACTTTTTTCTCGATTGCCTAAAATTACGTTACTGAAAATAACAAGTTTGAGTTTCCTATTATTTTACCAACTTAAAAAAAAATAAATCGGGTTCACGTGGGACGTTGTTCGAAGCGCTATTGTGTCTACTTTAATCTAAAAAAAAAAATAGCTTGATAGCACAAATATTTTCAGAGATATAGCGGTGGAGACGTTAAAAAACATATTTCATTAAAAATCTATTTTTTTGAGTTTTTCCGAAATAAAAAAGTTCTCGACCACCGAAAAATGTCGTAAAAAACGATTTCGTGTACACGATTATCTTACTAAGAATCCCACTAAGTCTGGTTTGGTTCTACGCCGGTTTTTTTTTTCTCGAAAACTAAGCGACTTTACTTCCAGATTTTACTCTACTAATAATAATTAGCAAATTTTTTGTACTGAGTGAGAATACTACCAAGATTTGCTAATTATTATGTAATTTTAATAAAGGTTTCTTCTGAGTGAGGATTTCGTTCCCGCAGGAACGATCCATACTTCAGGTACATGCAAAATGTATATAAAATAAATAGTGAGTATGCCATGTTGCCTAAAATAATTTCTACAGGATATGTTGTATTTAAGTTTAAACATGCTACTGACTATCCTTTTCTGCAAAATGAACACATTTTTTATTGCTACGGTCTTTCCCCAGCATAATATGCAATATTGGAAGGCCGAATAAACACAACCGTAATAAAATGTTTTCATGGTGTCAGTGTCAACAGTCTCGCATTTGGAGTAGTGCAAAGTTTAGACTGGCTAATTTGTTTGTTAAATTATCGATATGACATACTACTATCCATCTGTGTGCTTAAGAATTTCACACCATTATTTTGCTGGAGGTTATGGCTACCTCTAATCAGAAGACTAAAATCCAACTTTTTACAAATTGGAAAAAACATTAAAAATACTGTTTTTTGTTGATTTAGTATTAAGCCATTTATACGACACACACCACTGTGACATTTTATCCACACACATAGTAGTATTTTTTTTTAATTGATCTACATTAGCAGCAGTTATGATAGAGATGCAAAAAGAGTTAAAAAGTAATTATTTATCCTTGCTACTAGGTCGTTAACGAATATTATAAACAACAATAGGCCCAATACACTACCTTGTGGTACACCTACCTTGTGGTACACATTAACACTATCTGAAAAGCATTCTACCCCCTCTTGATTAATTTTAACAGTCTGTGTTCTCTCCAATAAATAGGACTTAACCAAAGCTAGACCACGAATACCATATATTTCTAGTATTCATAATAATAAATGATGATTTATGCTGTCAATGGCTCGCGACAGATTGAAAAATATGCCAGCTGATTGTAATTTATCATCAAAATTATTTAATAAAATCAGAGAACAACATCCTGAGTTGATTTATTCTTGCAAAATCCATATTGCCTTGGTGTTAATACATGGTATTTATTTAAGAATGAATATAATCTTATCACATATGCCTTTTCAAAGATTTTGGAAAATACGGATAAAAGTGCTATCGGTCTATAATTTTCCATTGCATGAGGATCATTATTTTTTAAAACAGGAATTATCATTGCTGCTTTCGATCTGGAAAGTGTCCATTTTGGAAGGATACATTTATGAGGTACATTAGGATATTAATCAAGTGCACACTAGCATCCTTAATTAAACAACATGGCACCTCATCTCGGCCCGATGATTTTTTATTGCAAACAGAATTGATAATATCAGAAACCTCAATCTCTGTAATTCCGAGACAGTCTTATTTGATCTTTTATACTGGATGTAAACACCGCAGATTATTCAATTTTCTATATAATTGTTGAATTTTATACAGTATACTCTTCGCAGTTAAAAGAAAATAATTTAACTTTTTAGGTGCAATTGCTTTACTTTTAATTTTAATTATCTCCTGATGATGTTATCTTGATTGGCGAAATGTTCGTCTGTATACTATGCAGTATTTTTGTGTTTGTAGAATAGTATCAAAGTATTTACATTCTTTATATGAGTCTATTTTCTTAAAATGTTTCGCAACTTTTATATTTACTGATCAATTTTTTTTCAAAAACAACAGACAGACGGATGTACATTCTAAAAGTTGTTCAGAATTCGATATTGACATCGAATATATATCGTGCGATATTTATGATTTTGGAAATGTGCCGATCAATACTCTTCGTTTTCGTATTTGTGAAGAGTATAATAAGAATACCAAAGAGACAATATTTACCTCGACATAATATATTTTAAATATAATTATACCGTGCCAGAAATTATTAATAAAACTCATGACTCTACAGATTGTTACAGATTCATTTTTGTAACACAAAAACTGAACAAACCTCCGCACGAAACCTATAATGATAATGATGCCATAATTTTTATGATTTAACAAACATTTCTGTTAATTATTCATGCACGCGAGAGATTATACTTTTTACATTATTTATGGTGATTAAGTTAATTCTTAGATTATGATAATTAGGAGCGTTTAAAAACCATAAAGTATTTATGTCGAAGCCTCTTGATTACTTTCAGCAAGATGGAAGTCTGAGCAAAGAAATTGAAACAATCATGTTGGAAGCCGTTTGTCAAAATCGTGTAATTAGTCTTACTGTTGAAGTATGTATTTCCTTCAGGATCTTGTGATATTAATCTACAGATTTATTTAAAGCCTTTTAAAAAAAATCAACCTTCCAACTATCTATGCCTGACATTAACGATCTTCGAGACAGACTTGCAGAGAAAATCTAAAAAATCAACGACGATCTCATTCTTCTGGAAAATGTTCACGATTCCTTTAAAATGAGGGCTTAGAAGCGTCTGGAACACTGTGGTCGACACTTTCAGCGTATTTTGTGACAATATTGTTACATTTTTCCTTTAGGTGTAATCTTTTTAATATTTTAGTTATTCATTTTAATGGATATGTAATAAACTCCTTTGAATGAACTAATTCTGGTAGTTCCTGCCACTACTGGACCATTTTTCTCTCAGTCCAAGCTAAGATGGTTCTTTTGGCAGTGCATACAGTCCGATAAATTCGATACCGCACCTTTTCTTGTCAAAAAATGTGCTATTTTATTGCCTTCAATGCCAAAGTGGCTTAGAGAGAATTTGTTAATTTTGCTCAGTCGGGTTAAAGAATTCTGGCAGTTTCAAACCGTTTTAGAATGAAGTAATGAAGTCTATGCTTTCTAAGAATTGTTTTCTTTTTATTTTTGTGTTAGGTGTATTAAGTTCCTTGGCTACTTTGTGTGTTTAAATATTTTTTAAACGAAAAACATTAAATTTTAAAACGTCTAGTAATTACGATTTTTTTTCGATCAGTTCAAACTCCGACATTTTATAGTAAAATATCATAGGATACGCATCAAGTTAATTAGATATTAATTATCATCATAATTATTAGATAATTAGATATTAACGGTGGGCGAGCGTAGAGGCGACTTCAATGTGAATGTCAGTCGATATTCCGTTGAAGCAACGTCGAGCGCGGTTAGTACTTGGATGGGTGACCCATCTTGGGAAATACAGCGTTCTCGTCCCACTTTCTAGCGGCTTGTATATCAGTGTATACGCGAAAGCTACGTAATTTCAGACGAGGATTACGTAGTGGATATACCATCCTTCGGAGGGGATGTAAAGCAGGCGGTCCCTTGTCTATTAAATGTTAGGCAAGTAAAATATCCCTACTCTTCTTAAGGGAAGAGGTTCGGAAAGATTTCCAGGTTGGGGGTAGCTCGTCTCCTGGCGTCGGTGATAGGCCCTGGTAGCGGAAATAGGCCGACGTTAAATAAATAGATGAAAAAAATAGATATTAACGATCAACAAAATAAAAACATCTATCTATACTTCACCTAGTATGCTAGTATTGCATACGCGATTTTCTAGTAAATGGCGGAGGATCTGGTTATATTCATATACAGAGTGTCTACTTTTCACCACTACACCCTAACATCTTGGCCATTTGTTGATCGATTTAGATAAAATTTGGTATACTTTTTTGTTTTGGGTTGTGATTAAAAAGTTATTTAAATTTTTCTTTTTCGAAATTAAATACGCCTACTATGATCAAAAGAAATTGGCAAAAATTAGGAATTTATATTAGCGATTGAGATAGGGTTTCTGTTTTTACAGAATCTTGTTCGGCATGACCTAAAAAATATTCATTTCAAAATTTCCATAATAATCACCCTACTATTCGAGTTATTTATTGTCGGATATTTACATAACTTGGTAGTTGTGTAATAATGACGCTAATTAAGCATTAGGACACATTTTTTACCCAAAAAAACTATTACGAAATGAATATTTGAAATTGGGGAACTTGCTCATTTTTTAAATTTCATTAAAGTGCGTATTTATGTATAAAAAACACGCCGCACCGAATATCAGCTCTTAAATCGCAGTACTTACTTTGCAATAAATAATTAAAGTTGAAATCCTCACGAAAAGCACTGTGACGTTACCGGGTGAAAACTGGTCTCGCGTGGTGTCCAACAGATGGCGTACTTTAGCCATTCACCCTAATTAATAGACTGGGCGCGGTTGGCTTTGAGACGTCCGCATATTCGGTCATAAATCTTTTGTTTTTATGTTAGAGAAAAAATTAAAAAAAAGTGTCGGAAAGCTCAATTAATTCTCTTTACATAAGCTGTCTATAAATTTTTCGAAAAAAACGATAATTATCAAGATATTCGACTAAATGTAGGAAATTACACGTTTTCCTATAGTGTACGTAAATCTTTAAAAAATATTTTTTCTCAGAAACCTTTGTTTCGAAGGGCCGAGATTAACGGAGCGTCAAAATAGTACATGATATTAAGTGAACATCGTAAATGAGATCGATTTCAGTTAATTACCGATTAATTAATGGAGAAATGGAGACATTTTACCGAAAAAAAGGTCCCAAATCCTGCCCCGTCTAATTCCTTAATTTTTGTCGGAATTCAAAAAATAAAAAAAGGAGTTTTAGCAAATTTAATTATATTTAAATTAGCTAGAGTAGTGTTTTGGCGTAGGAGCAAAGATTAAAAAGTTGCCAACTGTAGAAGCTCAAAATTTGCGATTTTTTGCCGTACGTGGCCGACATTTCTGTAGTTGTCTCCGAAACGAAAAAAATAAAAAATCAAAAGTCTGGTGATAGTAAAAGATTCGTAGTGGAAAATACTAGTTTGACCTTATTTTTTATTTCGAGCTAACTCCCACAGTTTTGGAGATATCCTTCGTTAATTTTGACAAATATGATGACGCCTTAGAAGAAAAGCAGTTTGAATTTTCCATAATCTATTGCAGTAAAATAGATATGTATATTGTATGTATGTATAGGTCGCCTTTATCAAATGTTAAGCTATTCTTAGAAAAACTCGAAGCATTATTATATCGGTTACCTACAAAATCGTCGATTATACTAGCTGGCGATCTTAATATAAATTTTAGTGACTTGGAATCAAATGATACTCAATTGCTAAAGACCCTGCCAACTTCCTTTAATCTTAGTATGCATGTCAATTCACCTACTAGAATTTCTCAGCACTCAGCTACAACAATCGACTATTTCTGTAGTAACCTCAGTAAAGAAAATATCTCCTGCTTGGTCATCCCAGCTGCTCTATCAGACCATGAAGCAGTACATTGTTCAATACAGACCTCTTGGAATATTTGTCAAAAATTCAAACATGGCCGTTTATATAGTAGGACTAATTATAATAGGTTTTATCAAAACTGCCTTGGGTATAACTGGGAGGATCTGCTGAATAGGGCAGAGCCATTTGATGCCTTCTACAGGTATCTTAAACATGCATTCAATGAAGCCGTTCCAGTTCAAAAAATTAAACTAAAAAATAAAAAACCATGGATATCTAAGGGTATAAAAACATCTGCCAAAAATCTAAGATCTCTTCACTATATAAGAAAATACACCAACGAAGAATTTTTCTTTAAATACTATAATAAATACCGTAATATCTACAGAAAAGTCATTAAACAAGCTAAAGAAAATCATTACAAATCCCGAATAGAGCGAGCCAATAATGGGGTAAAAGAGAGCTGGGCTATTATAAACGAACTTAGAGGTAAAAGCCAACCGCGTGTAACATCGTCTTTAAACCCCAATATTATAAATAACTATTACTGCTCAATCGCAGGCAACCTAATGGAAAACATAATTCCAACAAATGACCCCTTGAGCTACCTTGGAGAAACATACAATCAGAAGACCTTATACCTATATAACACAAGCATCGATGAACTTAAAGAAATTATAAGCGACATTAAAAATAAGAAGTCGTCTGGTCTCGATGAAATCTCTGTAAATATATTCGAAAATCTACCAGACTCTGCTCTTTATATATTAGCATCTCTAATAAACAAATCGTTTGAATCTGGAATATTTCCATCTTTTTTAAAAACTTCTGTAGTTATCCCACTTTATAAGGGCGGAGAGGTAGATAATCCATCTAACTTCAGACCCATCTCACTAATCCCTACGTTAGCAAAAATTATCGAAAAATTAGTTAAAAAAAGGGTTGTAGAATTTTTGTCCTCCTGCAACCTACTAAGTGATCAACAATTTGGATTTCAAAAGGAAAAAAGTACAAATGATGCAATGTTCTCATTTTTAAGTCAGATTTATGCCGAAATCAATAATGGGGAGGCAGCGGCTGCAATTTTCTGCGATTTATCGAAAGCCTTTGACTGTGTCCAGCATGAAATATTGTTACGAAAGCTCGAGCATTATGGCTTTCGAGGCACCACCTTAAAGTGGTTTCAGTCATACCTATCAAACCGTAGCCAAATAGTTAGAAATCCAAATTATTCTAATAAACTAAATATAAAGTATGGGGTGCCCCAAGGTTCCGTTCTTGGTCCAATTCTTTTTTTATTATATATTAACGATCTGACAAAAATTAATATTGAAGGAAAATTTACTTTATTTGCTGACGACACCACCATATTGTGGCACAATAAAGATGCTAATGTCCTTCAGCAAATGGTATCAGCCGATATAAATAAGGTCAAAGAGTGGTGTGACTCCAATTTGCTTTCTTTCAACATTAATAAAACAAACATAACTACATTTCATTGCAATTTAACAAACATCCCCCTAGGTAACCATTTTCTAGAAAATAAACCCTGCTCAAAATTTCTTGGACTAAACATTGACTGCAAGTTAAAATTCAACGAGCACATTAAAATACTTAGTAACAAACTAGCATCCGGAACCTACGCTATCAGAGTGATCACAAATGAACTGGGTTATGCAGCTGCTAAGACTGCTTATTTTTCATTAATCGAATCACACCTAAGGTACGGCATTGCCTTCTGGGGAGTATCCAGTAAATATCTTATACAAACAATATTTGTAATTCAAAAACGTGCTATTCGCTACCTGTATAAAACTAGAATTCGTGAATCATGCAAGCCACTGTTCTTGACACATAGAATTCTTACTGTGATATCCATTTACATTCTAGAAACAGTTTGTTTAGTTCATAAGCATAGAAGTAATATCATAAGTACTCCCTCCATACATGTAACTCGGCAAGTCAATAATGTTGCTCTGCCAATTCCCAGATCCACCCTAGTCAAAGACTCAATTATTTACAATGGCTATAAGATGTTCAATCACTTACCAAATAATATTAAAGAAATAAGCTCAAATACAAACTTCAGAAAGGCGGTTAAAAGCCTGTTAATTGTTAAACCTTATTATAACTTAGACGAGTACTATAATGACACATTGTAATTAGACATTAACTACCTTATTTTATCGTCTTTTTTGACTTTTTATATTAGCTATTTTTATTATTGTATTAAAATTTATATGTAATCTGTGTTTTGTATTTATGTAATGTAGGTGCACTGTGTAAACTATATATGCTATGTACCTATGCTTATTTACTTTGTTAATGAGAAACTCTTTCTTCTGAACAATAAAGTATATTTTGATTTGATTTGAAAGTAGCAAAAAACAGCTTACATTTCGGAGCCGAAAAAATTGCAAAAACATGCAATCTTGACACGTTCATATTTTTCGAAAAACACCATTGGGACGGTCGTACGATGTCGTGACGTAAAGAGGAAGTCTTCCAGATAAACTTGATCGTAAATTGCACGACGAAATTCAAAAATTCGACTCGGCACGAACGAATCAAAAGTAGCATTTTGTGACATTTCAGAATGTTGAAGATGTTTTTCCAACGAATTTTAGGTTAGGTTAGTTATTTCTGACAAATGAGCCTGCGAAAGCAGAATCGGTGTCGCTTGACGCCGTCATCCGACTTTCACCCTCTGACGTCACGTTTCAAGAGTGGATAAAATCCGGCTGATTTTAATCGCTTATATTTCTGGAGGAATTTTTTTTTAAAATTTTTGTCTATGTGGTTTTTAATGATGTTAGTTTACGATTTTAAGTATTTTAATTCAATTTTATTTTTTGGGCAAGTTCCCTATTGGTAGCTATTTTTTAAAATACTTAGAACTCGGCATACCAATATCTTTGTTAACATGGAGTGCTTTGGACTGGATTTGACAATTGCATCGAATGTCAAATTAAACTTAAACATGGCTGCACAACAATTAAGTATTGCTGATAAAATTGAAATAATAAGAATTGTTGGTGACAGTGTGCACTGTTATCGAGATGCAGCCATTATCTTCAATTTAAGACATCCAGAACGCCCACAGATTCACTACACCACGGCTGGTTCAATTAATAGACCATTTAATAGAACTATCCAAACTTAGAGCCAAAAAAATACAACGTTGCCGATCGTCCATTGGATCAAGTAATATTAGATGCTGTTGTGCCGAACCACGTATTAGTGTCAGAGATTTATCTCTAAACTTGACTGTAGACAGAAATAAAATTTGGAGGTGCCTTAAACGTCATAATTTAAAACCATATAAGCCCAAGTTTTTACACACTATGGAAGAAGGAAACGCAGAGAGGAGATTGGAATATTGCTTCTATGGGCAAATGACACAGATTTTTTTTTTAATTATTTTCAATCGTGAGGCTACTTTCACTACAAATGGCGTGGTCTCATCGCAAAACTCAAGGTATTAGTCAACGGTAAACCCACACTGGGTTATAAATTGTAAACGGCAATACTCCGAAAAAGTAAATGTCTGGTGTGTAATTTTAAATGAGACCTTGAGATTCCAACATTTTTTAACACATGAATTTCGAGATGCCGTTCAAAATTTACCTTTAGCCGTACAACAAGACCTCTATTTCCAACTAGATGGGGCTTCCATTCATAATGCAGTAATAGTTACAAATTGGCCGAATAACAATTTCCCTATGCGTTGGATTGGAAGAAATAATCCTTTAATTGCGTGACCACCTAGATCACCAGACGTCACCCCTATGGATTTTCATTTTTAAATAAAGTCTATAAAAATAGGCCACGAAATAGAGCGGAACTATGTGGCAGAATTAGAGAAGCATATAATGAAGTAACAGTTCAACAATTAAGAAAAGTTGTTAAAAATAATAAGAGAATTGAAAAATGTATCAGAAATGATGGAGGATTAGTGGAGAAAGATTATATTTAATATTTACTTTTTAAAATTATATTTCCGTTTAAGTAATAATTTTAAGGGTTGTTTAAGTTACAATGGCTTTACAAAAATAAAAGTTTATTTATTTGATATTTTCTTTGCAGAAAAAAATGTGTCCTAATGCTTAATTAGCGTCATTATTACACGACTACCAAGTTATGTAAATATCCGACAATAAATAACAACTCGAATAGTAGAGTGATTATTATTGAAATCTTAGATATGATTTTTTTTTGTAAAGGAATGAATATTTTTTAACGAAATTTGGTACAGGGGTTTTATGTCGTGCCGAACACTATTCTGTAAAAACAAAAAACCTATCTCAATCGCTAATATAAATTCCTAATTTTTGCCAATTTTTTTGATCATACATAGTAGGCATATTTAATTTCGAAAAAAAAAACAAATTAAATAACTTTTTAATCAAAATCTGAAACAAAAGAAGTATACCAAATTTGATCTAAATTGATCAACAAATGGCGGAGATATTGGGGTGTAGTGGTGGAAAATGAGACACATTGTATTACACAGGCACCCACACACACAAAAAATGTCTCCGGGCGACCCTCATGTATTTTTAAACCCAGCCATTTCAAAGATATTTGACACTTTATAAAAAAAACCGCTGCCCAAGGAATCACTAGGTACTTCCACATCCAGATTTTCTATCCAAGTCTCTCATAACGAAAAAAATTTGTATGTGGAAATAATTCTTTTTAAAACTTTAATAATATAATATTTAAAATCGTCTACCCCAAAAACCCATAAAAAGATATCCCACACGGTAGTGTGCGGTGGTGATAGTGGGGGTGGATTAAGTAAAATAATATTTTGAGGCTTTTGGTTCTTGTATACTCACTAAATCACAATTTATTTTCATCCCCTTTAATAATGGGGTAGGGGTGCTAATGCCAAAAATGTTTGTGAAACCTTAGCTTCTCGTGTATACACTAAATACCAATTTTATGTACTCTTACCGGCTTGATATACCTATTTACTCCCCATTTACCTCATTTTACCCCCAACCCTTTGACGGAATAAGATGAAAATATAATCTAGTTCTAGATCCCGTTAAAGTACATACGTGTACCAAATTTCAAGTCAATATCTTAAACGGTTCCAGAGTAAACGTGCGCACAAAAAAAGTTACAGACCTACCGACAGAATTTTTTTTCTCTCAAATTTAAAATCTCGACGTTTCATGACATTCTAAGCCTGTTTGAACAATAAAAATTTTCAAACATTTTTTTGTCGTTACTATACTTCCACTGTATGTGTAAGTAAAATGACAGGTGTTACTGTTTGCAATAACCTTTATAATTTTTTTCACGTAAAAGATCCTCATTTGTTTTTTGGCATGCAGAAAGACCATACGGTGAGCTACGTTCTACGGTATAAACAAATTTAATAATAGTATACCAAGTGCACAGTTTTATACGTTACATTTTGTCAACTTCAAGCCGCGAAAACTTGTTAAATTTGGTTCCTAGTTAGATAGCTAGACGGCTCGCATAAGAAGATAATATTCTAGTTACATAAGAAATTTTATTATCATTTAATAAGAATTAGGTGATCTGTACTCAATTTGTTGTTATGTAGATACTATTTTTTTTTGTTTTTTATATTGACTTGTGTAAAACAATATTTATTACATACACCAATAAATATTATTATTATTGTCAATAAACCTATTAGTATAAAGGAACAAGTAAAATAACAGTCTAGTATTAAACAAAGGCCGGAGGGAATTCCACTACTTGCGTCACTTAACTGGGTTCAGCTGTTCAGCTGTCTGCACGAGTCATCAGGCCATGTGCTTTATCCAATAAGATGGAAGTCCTATCACGCAAGTCAACACCTCATACGAATAGTAAGCAAGATTAGAAAGCATACTACATAAAAGTTCTTTCGTTGCCAATTATTATATCCTATTGATTTCGTTAAAAAATTATGAAACTAACTACTAGGAATCGATTCTTTACTGAATATTGCAGCATATAAATTGATTTAGAATGTACTAAGTGCAGTGGAAATAGTTACATATTGCTGGATTTGAAGCGATCGATAGCTGAACCAGACTCGCTGTCGCCTTGGTTATTTTCAATGCACGAAAAGTAGGATTATTTGCATTTTCAATATTGGAAAAAAATCTGATCTATAGTGGGTGTCCCATTAGTGGGAGACCAAACGAAGTAAGCTGATAGGAGAAGTCATTTCCAATCAAAATAGTCATATATGAGGTTATCCAATTATTGATGTTCAAAAGTTATTTCAATTTTTGTATTTTTCTCTGAAATCACGTATGCGTCCACTAAAAAATGAATCAAAAATAAATCTGAGTTGTGTTGTATTTTTTTAAAAGCATTATCATGAACTCTGTTATCTTCTGTCAAATAAAAAGAAATGGTTTTGTGAACATTTTTTATTCGCATAAAATTTTAGTTCATTTTTAAGCGACTCTGACCAAAAAAAATGTATTACAGAAAGTTGTTGACCAACTATCAAAAAAAGTTGTCCATTTAATGTAGATTCTAACATGGTATAACACAGGGCACGGTGTGCTACAACCAAATTTAAATCAAAGTTGATGCCACCGAATTATTTTTACACATTCTTGGATGTCACTTCCGGTTGATATTTTCGTTCCTGTTAGTCTAAAAGTAGCTCACTATTATTGTCTAATTTATGTGTACCGAAAACGAAATTTTTAAATTAAAAAACATTCAAAAAATTGGGGTCGTACCTTGATTCGTGACCACTCGGTATACCCAAATAGTACATAGTTACATATACAATTTTCAAGGTTACAAAATGAACTGATTTAAACTTTGGTTTACAGTATGGATACATAAGGCAAATATTTTTACCACTTTAAACATCATAAAATAAACTTAAAATGAGCTATAAAGGTGTTTATTCTAGTTATCATTATTACTAAAAAGTGTTAAATAAAGTAAACAGAATGTAAAAACTCTAAAATTGCAATTAATTAAATATTTAAAAACTTTTTTGAACACAAAATATTTGGGTAGTCTAGATTATTGACGATTTTATCTGAATATTTGACATAGATATTAGTTTCAACAACATAGTATGGGAGTCAGCGTCACTTTTAGTTGCTATGTTCTTTTAAAGAGTTATCTTTTTTTATCATGTTAAGTAATGTAACTTAGCCACAAAACAAAGTCCTTCCATTTCGTTAGCGGGACAACGCTTGGCACTGGCAGCAGCTTTTCAATTATGTTAAAAAAGGTGTTTCAAGCTGAGATTTTTTTATGTTCTTTATTAACATTACAGTATGATGGAAAATAATTTTCTGCCACCTTCGTTGTAGACCGGCGTACTCCTATCATTAACATACACATATATAATAAAAAAAAGTCAATATGACAGAAATATTTAGAGCTAATTTTTTTTTGCCACTAGCTTATTACTTGAAATTGTAAAAAAACGTATGCTGCCGGCCATTCGAAGGAACATGGCTTTAGCAAGAGCAAGGTGCGAGTCACACAAAACAGGAACTAGTGTGAATTTATCAGGGGCGGATCCAGGGGGGGGGGGCAGCAGGGGCAATTGCCCTCCCCGAGAAAAGTATTTGTTACGTTTTCAAGGCGATAAATTTTTTTCCGCATGAGGTTGGGGAAAAAAATTTTTCATGAGCCGAAATTTTCGAAAAAATTTTTTTTTTGGATTTTCATTTGCAACCCCCCCCCCCCCAATTACCCCCCCCCCCCCCCCCCCATGAGGCGATAAATTTTTTTTTTTTGGATTTTCATTTGCACCACCCCCACCCCCCCAATGAGGCGAAAACATTTTTTGTAGGTGTTAGTGCCCCCCCCCCCCCCCTAGTAACCTTTCTGGATCCGCCCTTGGAATTTATGTGTTTATTATATACCTCAATAATATTTTTTCAGTTTAGTTTTCTCAACGATGCCCCGTTGGAATATTTTTTTATTTCAGCAGGGCGTCAATCATAAAAATTGTTGACTGCATTGTATAACTATGGGCTTAGAGGACAACCACTAAACTGGATCAATTCATTCTTAACTAATCGTCAACAGTATATGAGTATACAACACGTCAGTGAAAATAATGTATACAGAGCCAATTCTGAACGTTCGTTTTTAAATATGGGAGTTCCACAGGGTTCAATATTGGGCCCTGCATTATTTATATTGTATATTAATGAGCTTGATTTTATTCTATGTAATGAATTCTTTTCAATGCATGCTGATGATCTTTCTATGATTATTTCAGATTCTATGCATAATGTGTTAGAAAGTAAGTGTAATAAGGTTGTAGAAAAAGTACCTTCATTTTTTAATCAACATCAGTTGTATTTCAACGCAGAAAAAACTCAAATAACTCCATAATGGACAGAATAACTGCGAGTGTGATTTTTTTTTACCTAATTTTACTTCCACTGGACGTGGAAGTAAAACTAGTAATGACAGAAACATTTTTGAAAATTTGTATTGTCCAAATAGGCTTAGAATGTCATGAAACGTCGAGATTTTAAATTTGAGCGAAAATAATTTTCTGTCTCTGTCGGTCTGTCTGTCTAACTTTTGTGCGTACGATTACTCTGGAACCGTTTAAGATATTGATTTGAAATTTGGTACATGTATGTATTTTAACGTGATCTGGAACTAGATTATATTTTCATCTAATTCAGTTGAACGGTTGAGGGGTAAATTGCGGTAAATAGGGATAAATAGATAAATCAAGCAGGTAAGAGCCCATAAAATTGGTATTTAGTAGTACAAAACAAGCAAAACATTTTTTGGCATTAGCCACCTCCATTACCACCTCCACTCCATTATTAAAGGGGGTGAAAAAAAAAAGTAATTTAGTGTGTTAAAGAACCAAAAACCACAAAATATTTTTTTACGTCACTATCACCACCCCTATCACCACCCCCTCCCCACTACTGGTATCGTTTTATGGGTTTTTGGGGTAGACGATTTCAAATATTATTAAAGTTCCATAAACATAAAAAATTTTTTCGTTGTGAGAGATTTGGATGGAAAATCTGGATGTGGAAGTAGTGATTCCTTGGGCAGCGGTTTTAAGGTACATGTTTGTAAATTTGACTCTCCCTATACAATTGTAATGTTGTCATTATGCAAAATAAATTATTATTATTATTATTATAGATTGCGAAGTTCAAAAACCTTAATTTTCGTAATGTATATAGTCTACATAGTGAAAGTCCAAAGAGATCTTTTCTCACGATTACAATACTTCCCTTAGGCACAGAATCTGTAAGTATTAGGTAAGTAGAGGAGGTAATAGTAAATCTAATATAAATTGATTTTAGGACAGAGAAAACCGATGAATAATTAAATTTGTCTATGAACGTTACATCTACCTCCACCAATAAATACCTGGAGCAGGGTCGTGCGGTGGGGTAATGCGGCGAGGCGACCGCCTCACGCGGCACAATTCAAGGGTGGCATTTTGGCTCGGATCGATAAGAAAAAATCTAAAGATAGCCGATGGCCCTAAAGATTTTTTTTACTAATAAGGAACGCAAATAAAAGCGGAGCCAGTTTATCCATAATGGGCAATAGGCCGACGGCCGACGTTTACCGTTTACCATTGATCTGTTGGAAAATAATATATGTACAAGGAAATTATTTATTTCTTACTTTTTTTGTTTTATTTTCGATAGAATTAGCGAATGTATTACCTCTACATCGTAGTAATATTTTACAGAATTGTTTATAGGAATACATTATAGCTTAATTTGCAAGCAAATAGTCACGAATAAAATTAAATGTAAAAAAAACTTTTTTAAAAACAAGCTTTTATTATTTAGGTGTACTAAAATGAAAAAAATAAAAAAAATTAATTGTCATACAGGCATTAATTTTTTTTGACAGATTTTTTTTATTTCTATTCACCCGACAAGCTTTTGAGACAATTCATTTTTTTTATTTTTATTTTTTTCGTTTTAGGACACCTAAATAATAAAAGCTTGTCTTTAAAAAAGTTTTTTTTACATTTAATTTAATTTTTTAAATTTTTAAGTCTTAATTAGTTTTATATATTCATTAACATCGTTCCTATCCGATATAAAACTTATATTTTAAACCGGATCCTTCACCATTTCTTAGAATGCAACGTATGAGCGAATACACTAAACGATCAAATTATAGTGTTAATACTAAAAAAAAATTGTCCGCCATCTTGGGGCGTCCGCCATATTGAATTTAGTGTGACGTCATTTTATTTTCGCAAACCCTTTCATTTGATACCCATATCATGGCATAAAAAATAACTGGTCCGCCATCTTTGGGAGTCCGCCATATTGGATTTAGAATAACGTCACTTAGCTAACCACGCATTGCCGTCCAAACTAAACGGTATGCAAAATTTCAGCTCATTTGGTTGGGGAGAACTGTTTTAAAATTGACTTGTAACATTTGAACTAAACAAACGAACTAACATACATACAAAGCAAGTTAAATAAAAACTTGTAAAAAGTATTTTTAACGATTTCAAGGGACAAACTATTGCTGTCAATTTATTTTTTTTATCACATATTTATGTTATGACAGGAACATGCCGGTCTACAATGAAGGTAGCAGGAAATCACTTTCCATCATACTATGATGTCTATAAACGACATAAAAAAATCTCAATTCTAAACACGTATAGCATTGATAATTTTTTTAAATATAATTGAAGTGTCCCTGTCAAGCGTTGTCCTGCTGTGCGCATGCAGGAGTGAAAACACCAGTGCCGGTTTTAGATATAGGAACAAATTAAATGTCTTGTATTATAATCTCTATGCTTGCTGTCAGTTTATGGGCACTAACCACTAAGATGAAAGGCAAAAGCGCCCCCGCAGAGTAGCGCCCCTAGGCCCGGGCCTATGAGGCCTAGTCAGAAAACCGGCCCTGGAAACCACAGCTTAAATATGGTACAAAAAAATAATACATTAATTTTAAGCAGATTTGTCGAAAAAGAGTTATGCTAGCTCCCGTACTAATAGCCCTTTGAATATGTCAAAATTAAATCGATATGGCACAGCTGATTTCAACAGTCCGCATAATGTACATTTGAAGAACAATATAAACAAAAACATGATATTATTATGTATATAATAATAACCACATTAACCATAATAACAATTGTTATTATTATGTTATACAATCAAATCGCATGAGTTTACGTAATTATTTTTGTTTATATTTCTAGGCTTACCAGTAAAATGCAATTTTATCCCCGTGTCCATTTCTAATGTTCCTATCTAACAAATTGTACGAAATATTGGTAGTCGCACCGTCCAACCATTTATTAAATATAGGTCCTTTGGTAACATCGAAGTTATATCTAAAGAATTTATTAATGTCTATAGGAGTTTCCCAATAAAACTGTTTGGCAATATCACCCCAAAATTCTTCCGGGTTGTCGATAGACTTTTGATACATTTCTCTGTATTGTGCGAAAGAGGAAATGTAAGCGTTCCTCGCTAAGGTCGCGTTAGGTTGATAAACCGACTTTTCTGACGGCATTGTCGTAGGTGTGCACGAACGCGCGGTATAAACAAAAGTACCTTCCGTGGAACTACTCGTAGTAGCCGACTATCACAATTCAGTTGACTAGGGGAACTGCGACCCGCGCGCTTCGGTGAGTGAGTTCACGTAAGTTACTGGCGAATACGGGTGCGCACTCCTTATTTAATGATTTTCTTCGGGTTGATAAAAAATCGAAGTTTTTTTGGGGAAAATGATAATTGCACGTGGTGCGTGAAATTAAGAAATTTGGCGTGATCCACTTTGGTGTTCTGATTGTATCTATTATCGGTTCATAGGCGTCGTTTTTTAAACTTGATGACATCAAAATATTTAGATGAGTAAAAACGGAAGAATTGATTTTTTCAACAATATATCTTCCTCAAAAAATAGCCGTGAAAGAGCATTCCTTCACTAAAAACTAATTAAGGAGATATGAATTATTTAAAATAATTCTAGAAAAATTAAACCTACTTCAAAAAAGGAGTAACTAAAAATTATAAAATCAAATTTCACCGTCGGCATCGCCTACTTAATTGAATCTTATTACCTAATATTGAAGCCAGTTAATAATATGTTTGCATTCGTTATCTCTTTATTTTTACTAGTCCGGTGATATTATGAAAATGTTTCGGAAAGTTTTGACACTAGCCAAAAATTAGTCTACCCCCTACAGAATTTCCTCAGGAATCCGAAAAAAAATAGTGTTGACCACTCAAAAACGGCTTTATTGTTATTTAACTTTTTGTAAACAAAATGAATTTTGCAACTTATATAGTTTTTTGCTTATATCTTCGCTTCTAAAGGTCGTAGAAAAACGTTCGACCCGTCAATTTCTTTGACATGAGCTCCCCTATAAGGTAGGTATACGCAAAGAACGCATCTTTGATTGTTAATAACAATTTATGACAAAAAGAAACTGAAAAAATTGAATTTTTCGATCCTCGAAATTTGAAGTACTGTAGAAACAAATATAAAATCTGTATGTTAACAATATTATCAAAAATAGTACATATTTTTATCCTTAATAAAATGGACTTTGTCACGTTGCAAAATATTCATTATTTTTTTGCAATTAATTTATAAAAAAAAAAATTCTGTTATATTAAAAGATCAAATTAATATTTTACAGTTGTCTTTCGGTAAATACGTTTACATAATCAAAAAGAATATTGGAAAAAACTTTTAATTTGTAACTTTTTTACGCAAAAAATCAATTTGGCAACTTAAACAAATGTAAATATTTCAGCGGATTTTGCATAAAATTTATCGCAACCAATGGCATTTCAATTGTCACAAAAAAACACGAATTAAAAAAAAATTGCTACGCTGCTTTGGAGCCGAGATATGAAGAATTCACGTTTTTTGCGATTACGGCGAAATTTGAAAATATTTTTACTTGAAAATTTAACTGAATATTCCTCAGTGTTATCACTTACAAAAAGTGCCATGTCTTTATACAGTGTGTCCCAGGATAGATGTAACAAGAGGTGTAATGCACCAACAATTTTGGAATTTTGGAATGGTATTTGGGGATTGAGTCCTGCTTGTTGTAAAACTAAAGTATACCAAAAATGACTTGATTTGGTGTTCTACAGAGTGTTTTATAAGCAAAGTTGTAAAAATCACCACTAATAAAGTACCTTTATTTTTCAAAATATGAAAAAATTCCACTAAGAAAAGTTATTTAGAATGCAATTTTATACCTCTATACCAAATTTTAGGAATATAAAATTATTTTTTTGAAACTTCCCATTTTTTCAATAAATTAGTATTTTATTTTGAACCATTCAATTAAAACTGCATAGAAATTATTTTTTGTGAATTAATATTTAAAGTTATGTAGAAGCTAAAAGTAGGCTATGAGAAAAGCAGTGGATGCACATTTATCATTTATTATTGACATATCTGTCAAACGTAGTCAATATTATCCTTAATTTCTGTTTCAAATTAACGAACCAAGCATAAAGAATTAAGTGAAAATGGTACTCACAGTGCGTGAAAAAATTTATATTGTGCAATGCTACGGAATTGGCGGTGAAAATTCGCTAAGAGAAGTGGTAAGCCAATTTAATTTGAAATTTCCAAACACTGCTTTGTCACGTACTCAGGCTATGAGAATAATTAAAAAGTTTCTGGCTACTGGTAGTGTTCTTAACATGAAAAGAAAAATAAAAGCATATGATGAAGACAATGTTGGGGCTATTATAGCTCATGCCTCTGTCATAGAAAATCCTAGAATGCCACTAAGACAGAGATCAGCTCTTATTAATATTAGCAGGTCTGAACTCCAAAGAATTTGCAAGGCAAAGAAAATTAGGGCATATAAAGCAAATTATAAACATACGCTTGAAGAGTGAGATGACGGCCGTGGGTTGGATTTTTGTTTGACCATTGGAGAAAAAATCATGGAAGAGAGATTTTTTCATCATTTCATAATTTTCTCAGATGAATCCACATTCACAACCAATGGTGTTGTTTCATCTCAGAATTGTCGGTTTTGGGCTTCTGAAAATCCAAATTTTAGAATTCATTGTAGAAGACAATATTATAAAAAAGTGAATGTGTGGTGTGCCGTTTCTTATCACGTTGGAGTTATTTCATTGAGGGAAAGTTAAACCAGCACACTTATTTACAGCTTCTTGAAAGATTTTCTGAAGAACATTTAAATATTTTAAGAGATATGCCTTTAGTTCATTTTCAACATGATGGTTGCGCTGTCCACTCCACAGAAATGGTTAATCGGTGGTTGAATTTAAATTTTGGAGAAAATTGGATTGCCAGGAATGGACCGATTAAGTGGCCGGCGAGATCCCCAGACCTATCAATATTGGATTTCTTTTTAGGAGGTCGCCTCAAGCAGTTGGTTTACGCTGAACCACTTCCTAACGGTGTAGCAGTATTGAAGCAGAGAATTACAAATGCCGTAAACTCCATACCGTTAGATCATATTCGAAACAGTTTTAAGGACTTCAGGCGAAGGATCGAAATGTGTGTGGATGTGGGTGGTAGCTATGTCGAATAATAAAAAAATTGTAAACATTGTTTTGTATTGGTATACACGCACACTTACAGATGCAAAAACATTTTTAATTCGATACTTGAGTTTAGTCTGCTGTGAAACGGATATCTGTACAAGACATTTTTTTCTACGATGGTTATTAAAATTTTTATTCAATTTATAATAAATTTATAATAAAGTTGGAATACAGTCAAAAGATATACAATTCATTACTGAACCATAACAGATACGAAGAAAATTAATAGAAACATTATTGTAGAAAATTTAGTCAGCTTTAATATTGCATATAGCCATTTTTTGATTAGGGCTAACCGTTTCCGAGATATGAGCGGAAGAAACGAAAAACCGGGACCTTCTTCGTGCCCCCCTGCAGCTCCCCCACCTCCTACGATCGGGGACTTTTGGAATGTTTACCTCCTAAATAGTCCAAACACAGCCTTCAAGTCAAAAATTGTGATTTCGTCATTTCCCTTATTGAACGTTCATTGACAAGGCTACTAGAAATCGAATGGAAATTTAAAAACATTGGCTTATTTGAAATAAAATTCTTAAAAAATATAGACCAGTCCGATATGTATAGGTCAATCTGTCATCATGGAAAAAATAGAAAACATCAAACCTCCTCCAGAAGTCTCTTTTGGCCTTGTGAATTTCTTTGTTAGCACCTGCATACAAATTTAAAAACTTTATTATAATTTAGGTGTATTGATTTGATTTATATAATAGGACAGTTTTTTATTATCTTCACTGCGTTGAATGATTCATTCATGTGGACATATCGTGGTTATCCAGACATTTTTTTTAAACAATGATAAATAGAAACTTCGTGCTTAGATAACCTCTGTTGTAAATTTTGTCTACATAAAAAAATATTTAGCATAATTAATTATCGTCATAGATTACAAAAGCCTCCTAAAACGTTTCTTCCCTATTTACAAGTTATTTATTCCACCGGCAGAACCTTTTTATTTCTGTAATTTTTTTTTTAGACTCCTATTACTCGAAAGATATTACACTGCGATACCATCGCACAATGGTCAATTTTTCAATATTAGAAGGAAAAAATTAATAAACAAAAGTTCTCTATGAGTCAAAATGAATATGCGTATCTATAATTGGATAACTAGACATCATGGATCAAAATAAATTGTCTATTTACAACGCACGCGGTCGATGCTAGAGCGGAAAGAGTTATTTTTGTAAAAAGACTTTAATTAGTTGAATTTGTGCGAAATGGGAAGTTGCTGCGTATTGGAGCATCAACAAGGACCATTTACAAAGTAGTTAAATACAAAAAATATTAAGCACCGCACTAAACAAAGAGCTAAAGAAAAATAGTGAATACCTTTATAATAGACTTTTTTCGCTTGAAGTCGTCGAAAAAAGGTAGTCACTATGATGTACCAGCATGAAGGTAATGAATTGCCGAAACATTTTAATTAATAATATACAGGGTGTTCCGATTAAAAAAATTGAATTAGGCAGTTTAAATAAGTAAAAGATTAAATCATCGTGGAAAACACCGTCTAGAATTAGGTTCAACTCTGAGAGTGCTGTAAATTAGTGCAGTCTTGATTAACATTCAAAATGAAATGACTCTCTTTACGAAAATATACCATTTTAAAAATCCTGCTATTAGCTTTCCACCACTTGGTGAAACACCCTGTAGATTTGAAAATAATTTTAGAATATGCCACTCTTCATCTCCCACAATTTTTATCTGAGAGATGTACACTTATGTGCAATAAAATCCCGTACACTTGAAAAATCCAGAAATCCAGTTTTTACTAATATTAAGTGATGTGAATCAGTCTTTTTGGAATTTAGATTTTTTTTATTATCATATAGGTTATAAAAAAAGTGACATTGATTGTGAAATGTCATAAGTAAGGTATTTGGAAAAATGTTAATGATTTAATTATTTCGATTTATAACAAATGTAAAAATTGACGTTGAAAAATTGTGTCCGAGATAAGGCCAGATTCTGAAAGCTCAAAACATTAAAATGTTTTCTACATGGCTGTTCTGCACGTGTCTGCCTGTGATAATTTTACTTCCACATCCAGTGGAAATTAACAGATAATCGCAGTGGCGGCGCTAGGGGGGTGCTGGGGTGGGCGGGAGCCCACCCTGCAAATCCAAGCGCCGGTCGCTGCCAACCCTGCGCCGCCGCCGCTGACTTAAGGCATCACGCCACATCTCTACGTTGACAATGTAGGATAATAATAATATAAATGATAAATGTACACTTTGTTTTTTGCTAACTTCTTCTATCGCTGTACCGCCCGCCCTTTGCCGGCATCCGCCCACCCATTTCAAAAGGCTAGTGGCGCCACTGGATAATCGCCCCGTACACAACATTGTACCAAAACTCCAACGGGCGATAGACATAATTTAAACAAAACAGAATGCGGGCTTGCTTATGTTCTTCTGTTAATATGGTCTTCTTGGCACTTACACAGTTTTTTATTTCCGATTTTCCTATCCTTCGGCTAGCTGTTGACTTCGATGCTGGAAAATTTGTCATGAACACAGCGTCTACTGCAGTTTGAAACGGATTTTCCCTCAAATAGCCAAGGAGCGCTTCATCTTGAGCGAGATTTGAACTTCTCGGTCGGCCTGAACCGTCTTTTCTCTTTATGATACCTTCCCCCTCCCGCTATTCTTCACACTCATAACAGTATTTTTATTCAATTGATAATGGTTAGCAACTACTCTGATAGACCACCTCTCTTCAATTTTAGAGAGAATTAGAATTTTTTCATGTTCAGTTAATTTTGGCATTTCGAAAATATGACACTGACACTGACAAATAAATAAAGAATGATTTAACATAGTGAAAAATAGGTGTACGGGATTTTATTGCACAGAAGTGTATATAGATGTATATATTTATGTATGTATTTTTAGTAATGGCAAAAAAAATTTGAAGGTTTTTATTGTTCAAAAGTCTCACAATTCTGTTTTATGCTATTAATACTCTGTTCGTTTCAATTGCATTACCCCAAGATACAATACTGTATGAGATACATGAATAGCATAAAGAGTAATAGACATGCAAGAGTACCTGCTCATTCATCGAGTTTTTGAGCTGAAGGATAGCAAAAACCCTTATTGAGCTGCTTGCAGACATGCTCAATTTGAGAGCTCCAGGACAATCTTTTGTCCAAGTAGGTTCCTAAAAACTCCTTTTGCAAACTTTATATTTATCATAGATAGCAGGACCTATTGAATGGGTCCTCTTGAAGGGGTTTTTGTAGGTGAAAGTTTAAACAGATAGTTTTTTTGTTGTCTAATATGAACTTATTTCTGTCACACCATATATTTAATTCTTCTAGAATTAGCTTTGCCACAATCTGAATTTTCTCGGGACTTTTTGCTGAAACAGTTATTGTCATATCATCTGCAAACATAGTAATTACTATTTGTAATGTTAAATGGAAGGTCATTTACATTTATACCAAATAATAGTATTATCTGCCAACTTTACCACTAAAATAAGATTTGATCCAACTTAATACCTATATTGTATATTTTTTCTATAAGAAATTGATGATTCACAGTGTCAAATGCTGCAGATAGATCAAAGAATAGAGAAACAACATACTGGCCTCTATTAAGATTAGAATATACATGTTCTATCAGCAGCATGTTGTTTCTATGGATTTGTGCTTCCTAAAACCATGTTGTGAGTGTGTTAGGATTTTATATCTCTCTAAAAAATTTCTAATAAAGTGTTAATAATGCTTTCCACTCAAATATGGCAAATTCACTAGTGGCATCGGTTGCTACAAAATAATTGGGCAGCTGAATTAGTAGTAAACCTTTTTGAAAATTAAGAGTAAAGGCATTACTTCCCAGGGATTTTCCACAGCGTATGTGAACTTCTGTCAGTAGTATCTTCAGAATGTTACACTAAATCGGCAGTTTGAGTCACAAATTATATTCACAGACGATTTTTCTAGGAATGCTATTCAAAATTTCCACAATAATCATGTGTGGACGGACGAAAACCCCCATGCCATAACCGAAATTCATTTCCAAGAGTAATTTTCGGTTAATGTATTGTCACGACTACGGGTTGGGGTTGGTTAATAATTACTTCCAACACATGTTATGCCCACCACGTGTCACGACCCTCGGGCCGCTGTGACGGGGTTCCTTTAAATTACTCGCTTGCTTGCAAAAGGATTTGAATTTAATGAATTAAATGAATACTTGTAACTAAAACATTGTGGTAGAAAACAAGGTACAAGTTTATTAACCCAAAACAATAAAAAAATAACAACAACAATATTTACTTACATTCGTTACCCTCCGGGTCCCCCCCCCCCGGGAGGGGAGTTGGGCCACGCACCAAGCCACCACCAATTCGTACCCTGAACCAAAACCCAACTGAATTTTTAAACTCAAATTTGTCCCAGTTGCTGTTTTTGCCATCATCATTATTATTAAGTCGCATGAGGTGAACGTGCCAGCTTCTTGCTGACTCTACAGTTCCTTTGTTCACCAATGCAACTTTGTTTCAAGTGAATTTCACTTATCAAATATTGTAATAATTATTTATTTAATGATGTACTGGGTGTCTCCAATAAATTTGGCATAAATTATAATTGCTGCGTGACACGGGTAGGAATTATTGGTAATAATCTTATAGAACTTTTTTTCTGCCAACACGCCTTAATGGACAATCTTACCTGCATTTTCTCCAAGAAGAACTACCCTGTGTTGCTTGAAGATGTACCAATTGCGTTAAGGAATCAAATGTGGTGCTTGCACGATGGAGTTCCTGCTCATTCCAGTGTAATTGTTCGCGACCATTTACATGGTTTATCCAATCATTGGATAGGTCGCGGAGGACCTCAGCAATGGTCAGCAAGATCCCCCGATCTCAATAGTTTGGATTTCTTTCTGTGAGGTCATCTTAAAACCCTGGTGTATAAAACTCCCATTGACACTTTAGAAGATTTAAGAGAGCGAATAGTTGCCTCTTGTGAAACAATATTGAATACGCTGCAATGACGGGCGGAAACATGTCTATTAAGTGGAGGTGGCCATTTTCAATAATTTTTATAAAACAAAATTTATCATTATCAATGTTAATAATAAATTAGTTTCAGTTTGAATTTAATTGTTTTAATCAAGAACTGTGCGTCTGAGGAGAAAAACGCTAGATACCGTTTTCATGTAGAATTGACCAAGCTAATCAGAAATAATATCCACATGAAAAAATATCAGTGGCGTACCACTTTTTTGGTAGAAAATATCAGCAGGGACGCCACTGGTGGAGCGATAAAATAACTTTTCTAACTATAATATGTGGTTTTTATATCCTATTAACACATACCAAAATTGAAAATAATATCTAAATTACTTTCCGAGATATTAAAAAATAACGATTAAAAAAAAATTTAAACCGTTGCTGACATATGTTCATATGAACTTTTCTTCATAAAATGACCTAAGGAATCACACCTTGAAATATTAGCACCTCATTAAGGAATACCCTGTATATTGAAAATCAATTGTTGCTAACTCAGCATCAATAGTTTTGTGCTGCCCCATGTATTTTTAGTTATTTATGGGTTATGTAAGTTATTGTTCGAATACCTTTGTGCGGAGAGCTCGCACTATTGTCATAAAAATAGATATTTTAGTTTCAAATTTAGGTTTAGTTAATACTACTGGGCAAATACAAGAGGGCAGTTATTGTCGAATTTGTACCATTTTATTTATGAATAAATGTATTTATTATTATTATTATTATTATCTACTGATGGAGTTCTAATGAAGGAGCTTCATTTCATCTCTTGCACGGTACCATTGAGACTGTTAGAACTTAGCTAAAGTAGTATTGAAAATATCATAAGGTATAACGTAAGGATAGAATTTTGCAGAGTGAGAGGGAAACATGCGTTTATTTTCGGTTTATTATAAATATTTAAAAAATCATAAATGATCTAATCTTTAAAATAGTTTCAGATACTTCCCATTTGGTCCAGTCAATGAATGGTTTCTAGAGGGATATGCTGAGATCACAATTTTTGACTAGAGGGCTGTGTTTGGACTATTTAGGAGGTAAACATACCAAAAGTCCCCGACCGTAGGAGGTGGGGGGGGGGGGGGATGCAGGGGGTACGAAGAAGCTCCTGGTTTTTGTTTTTTCGCTCATATCTCGAAAACGGTTAGTTCTAATCAAAAAGTGGCTATATGCAAAATTAAAGCTGACTAAATTTTCTACAATAATGTTTTTATTATTTTTTTTTCGTATCTTCTATGGTTCAGTAATGAATTGTATATCTTTTGACTGTATTCTAACTTTATTATAAATTTATTATAAATTGAAAATAAATTTTAATAATCATCATAGAAAAAAATTTCTTGTACAGATATCCGGTTCACAACAGACCGAACTGAAATATCGAATAAAAAATGTCTTTGCGTCTGTAAGTGTGCGTGTGTGCATGTATATCTATGTGTGCGTGTATACCGCTTCTTGTAAACACGATAACTTCTGTTAGATAGGGATTGCATTACCGGTTAACCGGTTATTGGGACAAAAAACACATGACGCTAATTACCGGTTATTTTAATTTTTTACCGGTTATTTCGGTAAATTCTGAACTTACGATATGTCACGTATTCAACGTTTCTATTTATGTCACTGACTAGTATTCACTAAATACAGAGTGATTGTCCCAACACCGAGCACTTTTAACAATAAATATATAATATTATAAAAAGTAAACTCCAAACACCAAACCCCAAGAAATACAAGAGAGACATTGACAATATCTTACGACAGAAAATTGAATATTTCACTGCCGCAAATATCCTTGGAATACATTTAGAATTATGTTATACTCTTCGCAAAAACGAAGAGTATATTGTATTTGATCGGCACATTTCTAAAATCGTAAATATCGCTCGTAGAGAAAGAATTTTCATATCATTGTGTTAGTGAACGAATTCTGAACAACTTTCAAAATGTCCGTCTGTCCGTCTGTCCGTCTGTCCGTCCGTCTGTCCGTCCGTCACGTTTCTTGTAAGCACGATAACTTAAGAAAGAAAAGTCCGATTGTATTGAAATTTAGAAAATAAGTTAGTGTTAGCTAGAGGAAGAACCCTATTGTTTTTGAAGAAAATCGATCAGTAAATAAAAAAGTTATTAATTATTTAATTTAAAAAAAAAAATTTTTTGTTAATTTTTGTGGCTTGTACCAAAATGGAAATCGCGAGATATTATTTCCATAACAAATTTTTTTTTTGTGTATGAAGTTTACTAATATTTCTTAGAAGTGAAATATGTATGAATGTCGACAGATATATATTACAGACAATCAATTTTCCTAGCAACAGGTGGTGGCGCAGCGGCTAAAGCTTTTCGTTGCAATCCAAGGGTCCCGTGTTCGAATCCCGCAGGTTGGATTTTTTTTTCATTTTTTTTTCATACAATTTTTTTCACAACAAAGTTTATATCACAAAATTTAGGATGTCCAAAAACTAACATTATTTACAAGAAAACTGCGAAGAGTATCCTATAGAATGTGTAACAATTATATATAAAAAGCTCAGTAAATTGGCGAAGAGTACGTTTTTAGCTTGTTACCAATTCTTATTAACTTATTGACCCACCAATATCGATTGAAGAAGGGCATCTTCAGCTGGGGTATTCTATGCACAAATATCATACGACTAAGAGATATAGCTTTGAAAAACTAACCCTTTTAACAGGGTATTTTTAAAAAAATATTGTATTTTTAGATTAGATATTCAGTAAATGCCATATTTGAGTTTATGTTTATAATTTTTGTTATTTAAGTGGATATTTTTGTTATTTACAGAATAATTATTTATTTAAATTTGTTTCATTTATATTTTTTCCTTTTGATAAATTAACTCCTATATAAAAAAGTCTTTTTAACAGTCGCATTTTTGTCACTTTGACAGCGATAAAAAGGTGCATCGTTTTTAATCACCGGTAAAAATGCCTGTTCCTCAAAAGCAGAGTACATGTAGTAGTCGCACGTCACTTTGAAATCTGTACTGTCAGCTATAATTTTTAAGTATTGTTGAAACTGATATACAATATGAGTCGTTTTGGGAAAATTATAATTATTTTTAATAAATTATTGTTGTTGTTCGTTCACATATTCTGTCGTTAATTTATCTTGCCAAAAAACACTCGAGTTTTTCTTTTATGGATAAATAAAACAATGTCATTATTGACAAGTGAAAAAGAAATAAAAAAGTGTGAAATAAAACGTAATGTTTCGTTGTTTTACTATTGATTTCTATGGAAACAGCAATAGAATTTAGTCATTAAGACAAGGTAACTTTAGGCGATTTTGGATTTGGAACGATCTTTAGGGATCCATATCTCGAAACGAAGACCTTTTCGGACCTGGCTGCATTTGAATATTTGTTCAGGGGGTTCAAAAGAACATTTTTACGGTGTGCGGGGTCCTTTCTTTTAACTCAAAATTTTGCCAATCAGTCATTTTGCTCTAAAAACTGACATTTGACATTTTTTCATGTCAGTTTTTCTTATAAAATCACTGATTTGGCAAAATTATTTCGTTACAAAGAGATATTTATCCGATAAAAAAAAGCTCTTGTGATCTTACTGTTCATAAAAAACCTTTTGTTTGTTCATTATATTAAATATACGTATAAAAAAATGTTTTTTGTTAAATTTAGATAATTTTGTACATGGAAAAATACAATTGCCATTTTCGCCACCCTAATCGTCCAATCTAAAAATTACCGGTAAATACCGGTTAACCGGTTATTTACATTTTTATTTACCGATTTACCGGTTATTAAAACTTCCGGTAAATTGCAATCCCTACTGTTAGACTTAAAATATTTGATTACAATTTGGAACATATGTAAAACAGCATATTACAATAGTCCCTATTGAAATTGGGCCATATCTGTAGTACATGGTGATAACCAAAGACCCACAATTCTCACTTCATAATAATGTTATTAAAAATACCATGTTCCATATTTTAGGATAACACTGATATATCATCTAATTTAAATAAAGTTGGTTTGCCTAACATACACCCGATATATTGCTGTTTAGAAATATTATACATCTTATTTTTGTATGCTTAGTAATATTTTGCTCTGAAATTAAAATAAAACGTATTTTACGTATGAGAGTTTGTAGGCTTCTGGTTATCACCATGTATTACAGATATGGCCCCATTGACTGGGTTAATTGCTCTAAGGTATACAACCATATACAGTTTCTATCATAAATTTTGTATATAGTTAAATGCCATACTCTAATAATGAAATTAGGAACTATTTTCATTGACAAACTACAACATTCAAGTACAACAGAAATTTATAATAAAAAATATATATAGTTGTATTCCTTAAAATAATAGCAAGTATCTAAAACAGTTTTAAAGATTATGCTATGTTTGGTTTTTTAAATATATATAATAAATCGAAAATAAACGCATATTTCCCTCTCACTCTGCAAAATCCTCTCCTTTATTTAAATTTGAATTAATTAAACTTATTTGAATTTGAGTTCAAGTATCATTTTTGCAAATGCTGCTCTAAATTGCTGTTCTAATTTTTTAGAGTACTTGAAAATCAGCATACACAAATATTGCAATGTCAGAATATTATTACCTACAAAATGTTTATTTGTATGTAAATTTTATGTATGTAAATTTATTAGACCATTAAACGTTGAAAAATGAATATACATAGAATGTACCTTACAGAGACGCTTTAGGCCATAAATCGTACATTTTAATATTTACTATTAATTCAACATTATAAAAACAATTTACAATTTTTTCAATAGTATGCTTTTGGTACTTACTTTACAGATTTTTTTCTAACTAACCGAATGATGTCATGCTGAAAATATAATATCATTATCTGGAAAAGAAACTTTCCCTTTACGAGATAAAAAAATATATACAGTAGTATAGGTTTATTCATTTCTGTTATTATTGGAAATAAAAAAAAAGTTTCTATATAGTTTCCAGGATAGATGTAACAAGAGGTGTAATGGACCAAAAGTTTTGGAATGGTATTTGGGGATTGAGTTCTGCTTATTGTAAAACTAAAGTATACCAAAAATGACTTGATTTGGTGTTCTACAGGGTGTTTTATAAGCAAAGTTGTAAAAATCTCTAATAAAGTACCTTTATTTTTCAAAATATGAAAAAATTCTACTAAGAAAAGTTATTTAGAATGCAATTTTATACCTTTATACCAAATTTCAGGAATATAAAATTATTTTTTTGGAACTTCTAATTTTTTGCGTATTAACAGTTGAATTCATATTTAAAGTTGTGTAGGAGCAAATGTTAATCAACTCAAAAAGTAGGCTATTGGTAAATAAAGAATTGAATATACGAGATGTAAGAAGGTATAATGTTAATAGAACTAATTGTAAAACAAGAAACAATTACTAACACAAGATTAATGAGGTTTAAAAATTATAACAAGTAATAAATGTCAAAAACATAACAGATTCACAAACAAATTAATTATTGACCAATACAAAACAATGTTTACAATCTTTTATTATTCGACGTAGCTACCACCCACATCCACACACATTTCGATCCTTCGCCTGAAGTCCTTGAAACTGTTTCGAATATGATCTAACGGTATGAAGTTTATGGCATTTGTAATTCTCTGCTTCAATACTGCTACATCGTTAGGAAGTGGTTCAGCGTAAACCAACTGCTTGAGGCGACCCCATAAAACGATATCCGGGGATCTCGCCGGCCACTTGATCGGTCCATTCCTGGCAATCCAATTTTCTCCAAAATTTAAATTCAACCACCGATTAACCATTTCTATGGAGTGGCCAGGGCAACCATCATGTTGAAAATGAACTAAAGGCATATCTCTTAAAATATTTAAATGTTCTTCAGAAAATCTCTTCAAGCGTATGTTTATAATTTGCTTTATATGCCCTAATTTTCTTTGCCTTGTAAATTCTTTGGATTTCAGACTTGCTAATATTAATAAGAGCTGATCTCTCTCTTAGTGGCATCCTAGGATTTTCTATAATAGAGGCATGAGCTATAATAGCCCCAACATTGTCTTCATCATATGCTTTTATTTTTCTTTTCATGTTAAGAACACTACCAGTAGCCAGAAACTTTTTAATTATTCTCATAGCCTGAGTACGTGACAAAGCAGTGTTTGGAAATTTCAAATTAAATTGGCTTACCACTTCTCTTAGCGAGTTTTCACCGCCAATTCCGTAGCATTGCACAATATAAATTTTTTCACGCACTGTGAGTACCGTAAACCGGGGCTACTTTGAACCGCGTGGCTACTTTGAATAAAAAATAAATTTTGTTATATTGACTCATAGTGAAATAACCATTAAGTTTAGCGACATCTAGTTTTCACCATACAATTCATCACACATTTAAGAATGGTTTGGCAACATTGGTTTGAAAATAATTATTGTAAAGTTGACAAACCTGACATGGAACTTCAAACCTAAAAAACTAACATTCAAAGAGGTCTGCAAACTTTTATTGCTGTAGCCGTAAGTATTTGCACCACATTGTTACAAAATGTAATTGCTATAACAATACGGTATTCTAACAAAGCTATGTTAAAGAAATTAAAAATATTTGTACACACTTTTTGTTTATAAATTTTTTATCAGAATAATGCTCTTAGACATCGTTTTCGGGGTTACTTTGAACGCGTTCAATGAAGCCCTAGGTTACAAATTACCTCTGTTTTTTCATGTAGAAAATGGTCTGCTCGTACAAAAGAAAAACTGGTGCAAGAAAATATGCCAATTTCACTCCAGAAGTCTTAGAGAAAGCTCTTTATGAAATAAAATACAAAAAAAAGTTTTTGCGTGAATCATCTAAAACATATGGAATTTCATTAGGGTCGCTGAGTCACAAACTATGAGGAAAGCATGCCACCAAGATTGGCCACCCCCTTGCCCTCACAGAAGAGGAGGCAATTAATACGTATGCAATAGATAGTTTAGTTCCATTCATTGTTTTCTGTGTACCTTCTTTTTTTAAGCCGTACAGTTATTGCCAAATAGTGCCTTAATACTGTTTGTGAATAATAAAATACATTATATTATGTAAATTGTGTATTTCTGTTTCATAAAAAATTTTTTTTTCCGGAGACAAGGAGTTTCTAGTTTTTAGGTGTTCAAAGAAACATTATCTGAGAGGTTACATTGAAATCGCATGGTTTCATTATAGGCGTTCAAAGTAACCTCGACCGTGGGGTAACTTTGAACACCCACAAATTAATTAAAAAAAAATTGTTATTGATTATTTTGAAATCTAATTTTTTGTCAGTAGAAAGCTCCAACTGACGCCCCTGACATATATTTCTTTGAAATTTTTTATTCGCTGCCTTACTTGAGATATATAGATTTAAAACAAAAAACCGTCCAAAGTAACCCCGGTACCATTTTCACTTAATTTTTTTTGCTTGGTTCGTTAATTCGAAACAGAAATTAAGGATAATATTGACTACGTTTGACTTGATAATAAATGATAAATGTGCATCCACTGCTTTACTCATAGCCTACTTTTAGCTTCTACATAACTTTAAATATTAATTCGCAAAAAATAATTTCTATGCAGTTTTAATTGAATGGTTCAAAATAAAATACTAATTTATTGAAAAAATGGGAAGTTTCAAAAAAATAATTTTATATTCCTGAAATTTGGTATAGAGGTAAAATTTGCATTCTAAATAACTTTTCTTAGTTGAATTTTTCCATATTTTGAAAAATAAAGGTACTTTATTAGTGGTGATTTTTACAACTTTGCTTATAAAACACCTGTAGAACACCAAATCAAGTCATTTTTGGTATACTTTAGTTTTACAACAAGCAGGACTTAATCCCCAAATACCATTCCAAAATTCCAAAATTTTTGGTCCATTACACCTCTTGTTACATCTATCCTGGGGCACAGTGTATATTTTTAAATGCAATTAAAAAAACAATTGACTGCATAGGTCACGTGATATAACAATGAAGGCTTTTTTTAATGGAAGACCCTGTATACGTTCTTCAATTTCGTTTGCTCTATTGGTAAGTTTTTTCTTTGAAAATTATCGGTTTCTTTCATATGACGGTAAGTATTTAAGAATGTGTTTTACAGGAGCCGGACGCTTTGGGTATAGTTCTGTATATTCTCTTCTTGCAGATTTTTAATTTTTATTATTTTTAACATAAAGGCAAACTTTTCTACTTCTGTATAACCCATTTTGATCAAATAATAATACGAAATGTCAAACATGTTGACACAGTATCATCAGTCACAGTCTACTGCGTAAGAGTAATTACTGCGCTTCCTTCAATAACTATAAAATACTTAATGCATGTTTGGAGCATATTTAATGTCCGATATGTCAAGAAATATTAGAGCTAGACCTCCCTTATATATTTGAAATCAGAGAAAAAAAGATTTAAAACAATATGTAAAAACATACAGGGTTTTCCATTTAAAAAACAACCTTCATTGTTATTACACGTGACCTATGCAAGCAATTGTTTTTCAATTGCATTTAAAAAATTTGTATATACAACTCTACATCTTTTATACGAAACTTTTTTTATTTCCAATAATAACAAAAATAAAGGGGATCAATATATAATGAATAACCCTGTACCTCTAGTTCCACCTAGTGGATACTTCATGTAGGACAAAACACTTAAAAAATAAAACATCTGTAACACTTCGAAGTAAGAATTATTAAAATTTTTCATATTGAAAATATTAGATTTTTTTTAACAAAACAATTTCGTTTTATTATCTAACTTGATTGACCTTTCGATCCATTGAAAAATCAAAATAGACGCAAGAACCGTCTCTGAATATTGAAAGGAATGCGACTGTCGTCACGATATTTGCATAAGCTAATTCAAATTAAGTAAGTATAAGGTTATTGCTTTGTAAATAAACCTATTTACAAGTTTAACTTGGTGAATATGAAGTTGGTTTCCAGTTTAACTATAGTATATGAACCCTGTACTAAATTATAATTTTTATTAATATTAACTATAAGTACTACTTACATATTATAGTAGAAGTAAAAGAGATGAAGATAGACTTTTTTTGGAAATGGCTAAAAATACTTACCTTTGAAGAAACCGATGGATACAGGGTGGACCAAATTAGATGGGATTTGGGGTTTTCTCTAAAACTATGGCAGATAGACAAAAACCAATATAGGTGTCCTGAGCTCGATTTTCGAGAAACAAACAATGACGCAAAACGCGATCATCGATCTTTTTCGACAAAAACGCTCTGAGGTTTTTGGAAAATTGTTTTTTTTTGGATATTTCTATATCTTATTATTTACCAGGCACTTTTTTGAGTAGAATCCGTTGCTGAGAGAAAATTATGCATACCTCAGTTTTCGAGATACAAACATAACTTTTGTTTTCTTAAATGGAACACCCTGTAAATTGTTTCATTATTTGATTACAACTTACATTGGCTATCCAACGATATATCACGTCATATTTATCTCTATAAAAAGTGGTTAATTATCGAAAAATGTTATATATTTGTGAGGAGGCTATGAAAAATTATTAACAAAAACACTTTTTATAATATAAAGTAATTTTGCCAAAAATAGGAAAAACTGAACTACAATAAATGTTCGAATTGTCTTCTATTAACATCTATACATATTTATCGCATTTCTAATATTTATTGAGAAGGTCATGGTAAAAAAAAAGAAAATCGAGATAATCGTAAATGTCAAAAACTAATTTGTGAGTTAATTGTGAGTGAGCATTGTTAAAAATGGTTTAATTTAGTAATGGTGAAAAATATGATATGATTAAGTGTTTTATATAATGAGGAGAAGATTCAAATTTAGCTTCCGAGCTTTATTTTAATAGGTAAGTTATAGACAGCAAAACTTTGTGCTAAAAGTGCAGACTAAACAATATTTTTAAATATCCAGAAAAGAGACAGCCAGACATAAAAATATTCAGAAGGCGACAACAAAATTTAAAAGAGATCAAAGCAGGTAGAGAAGCTGTAGAAAATATTGTTCTAGAAACTGTAAGAGCAAATCCTAATATATTAATTTACCAACACGATGGCGCCCGAGGTTATACGTCACATGAAACACGAAATTATTTAAATTCTCAATTTGGGGAGGATTGCTTAGTTATCTATATATCACTCAGGACCAGTTTATCAACGTCTAGTTATATTAATCCAGGGAAATGAGGTTTTGGCCGGGACTGTGACTCATCCAGGCAGAGACCACGATTTTTAGGTAGTATAGGTGTCAATAAATGAAACTATATAAAATCTGCGGTCGATTTTCTGCATATGTTTATTTACAGCCATTTTAATGCAAAAAAAATGGAAAAAACGTTTTTTTTTCACACTTTTTCACCTGCCAGTAAAAAGTAGACTATCTTACAGATAAATCAAATGAATCACCTTGTAGGAAATTAAAAAAGCTTTAAAATGGCGGTTGTTAAATGTCGATATAGTTTAATTGTTGCTAAGATAATTGCAAAATGCGGAATTTTATTCAATAAACAATATCTTGTGTAAAAAACAATTTACTGTTTTGTCCTTGCGTAAATAGTTGACTCTCATAGTGCTTAATATTTGGTAAAAATTTCAAATCGATTCGTCAAATAGTTTTTGCAAAATTGCATTAATTTATCCCAGAGACCTTTTTTTTGCAACCCCACCACGTCCAGAGAAATCAAAATACAATGATTCTACGGCCTCCACCCGAAAGGGAAAGACTTGATTTACCAAAATGCTTTGTTAGATATCGAAAAAATTAATTTTCAGACCTGCAAAATGACGTTGTAAAAGAACTCAGATTTTTACCTTATAAACAAATAGAATAATTTTTTAACAATTGATTGTAGAGCACCGGTTTTTCGATATTTGAAAAGCTGATATTTTTACACGAATTTTGAAAAAAAAAGAAGGTCCTAGGTCAATTTGGGGCAAAGTTAGCAATTTTTTTTACAAAATTCATAGCTCCTTTGTTTATAATAATTAAGAAACGTAACAAGCGCCATTTTAAAGGGGAAGAGTTCAACTTTTAGTGTGTATGTGAATCGACAAATATTCTGTATTATTATAAATTACAGCGTTATTTATATCGAACAATGTGTTTCTTTTCACACTTTACAAATTCTATTGTTTATAACTTAATATAACAGTAATTTATATATTTAATTGTACACAAACCTTTCCTATAATTTTCAATAAGAATAATACAAAAATTTTGATAATGTATAAAAATATTTTTACAATAACTCCTGTTATGATTGGAAATGCAAAAAATGCTGTAAGGAGAAGGTGTCAAAAATGCATAGATGTCAATGGAAGACAATTCGAACATGTATTGTAGTTTAGTTTTTCCTATTTTTGTCAAAAGTATTTTATATTATAAGAAGTGTTATTGTTAGTTTTCCATGGCCTCCTCACAAATATATTAAAATTAACCACTTTTTCTAGAGATAAATAGGACACATAGTATATCGTTGGATAGCTAATTTAAGTTGTGATCGAATAATGAAATAATTCACATTTAAAAAAACAAAAGTTATGTCTATATCTCGAAAACTGAGGCATGAATAATTTTTTTTTTTATTAGCAACTGATTCTACTCAAAAAAGTGCCTAAAGAATGTGTTACTCCATTTTCGATTCGACACTTGGTAATTGAGATATACCGGGTGTAAACGAATAGTAGGCTACCCCTGTAACTTCCTTGTTTTTAAAGATATCGGGATGAAATTTTGTATAGTGAAATTAAGTGAGATTTCCAACTTTTTGAAACTTATCCGCTATATTTATCACATCCGGTTTCACAGGAAATGGCCCCAATAGGCTTTTCTAAATGGACCACCCTGTATGTTTTTACATTTTTGAAATAAAGATCACATTTTGGATAAATTTATACTATTTTGAACAATTTATACAGTGTTGCACGAAAAATAATTCGAATTTTAGTTATCAATCTAGATGGCTGCGAATATGTTAAAATTAATTTTGTTCCAGTGTAATTCATATAAAAAATACGAAAACGTTAATATGTCCAATAATACATCATACAGGGTGCTGTAAACTCATTAAAATCACATTTTTCAAAATGACTCATTTGTTTTAAACATTACGATATGGGCCACCCGGATATTCAGAAAGCTCTATTTAGTAGGGGTTAAACGGTACCAAAAGTTCCGCAATGTGTAATCGTTACCGGCAGGAATGACAATTTTTCTTAAGAAATTTATGATTTATACCCAACTTCATTTAAATTTGATCAACCCTGTATATTTGTGTTAATACTTTATGATATGCCACCCTCCGCAGGAGACAGAATGGGTCTCTGGCTCATTCTTGTTGCATATCATAAAATATTAACACAAATATACAGGGTTGATAAAATTTTAATTGAAGTTGGATATAAATCATAAATTTCTTAAGAAAAATTGTCATTCCTGCCGGTAACGATTACACATTACGGAACTTTTGGTACCATTTAACCCCTACTAGAGCTTTCTGAATATCCGGGTGACCCATATCATAATATTGAGACATTTTGAAAAATGTGATTTTAATGAGTTTACAGCACCCTGTATGATGTATTATTGGACATATTGACGTTTTCGTATTTTTTATATGAATTACATTGGAACAAAATTAATTTTAACATATTCGCAGCCATCTAGATTGATAACTAAAATTCGAATTATTTTTCGTGCAACACTGTATAAATTGTTCAAAATAGTATAAATGTATCCAAAATGTGATCTTAATTTCAAAAATGTAAAAACATACAGGGTGGTCTATTTAGAAAAGACTATTGGGGCCATTTCTGGTGAAATCGGAAATGTTAAATATGGCGGATAGGTCTCAAAAAGTTGGAAATCTTACCTAATTTCACCATACAAAATTTCATCCCGATATCTTCAAAAACAAGGAAGTTACAGGGGTGGCCCACTATTCGTTTACACCCGGTAGAGGTAATCCAAAAATTCCAATTTTCCAAAAACGCTCTGTAGCTCGGTAGTCGAAAAACATAGACGATCGCGGTTTTCACCATTGTTTGTTTCTCGAAAATCGGGCTCAGGACACCTTTATTGGTTTTCGTCTATATGCCATAGTTTTACAGAAAACCTCAAATCCCATCTAATTTGGTCCACCATGTACTGTTTTCCTCATTTCTGTGACAATGAACTACCACATAGTAAAAACTCAACTTTTCGAAATATGATACATCAAAACATCTGTTACCAAACGGTTACGAGAGGAAGAAACACTTGCTGGAAACTTTTAGCAAAACAAGTATTTATTGTTCAAAATGACGACCAGAGAGTAAGTGATTCTGACGGCAGCAGCGTATCGTTTAGAGCAGTGGCGCAGCCAGAAAATTCATCTGGGGGGGGGGGGGGGGAATAGAACCGGCCTCCCCAGAGGATGAGTAGTAGATTCCTCTACTAGATAATATTGGCATTAATTACAAAATATTTATTTCAAGGGATAATTTGGATACTGCTTTGTACTGATAGAGATTATGCTTCTTTATTTTTTGGCTCCTCATGGAAGACGGCTTGGGGGGGGGGGCATGGCTCCCCCCTGGCTGCGCCCATGGTTTAGAGAAGCAAAGACGCAACGAAGATGCGGCCGTTATTATTAAATAGATATAGATATAGATACTGAGGAAGCTATCTTTTAAATTTTAGGTACTTGATAACAATGTTAGGTCATACGTAAAAAAAAACGTATAACATTTTTTGATCTTACTGACAATTTCTCTGTTATATTACATGAAAATCTGCCATAAAACATTTGTGATATAACATATTTTGTTATAATGTAAACTTGCCTTTAGTTCCCACATGCACGGCACCAATTCAGAGCTGGGCAAATATGTACTTACAAATACCTCATAAGTATTTAAATACTAGAAAGTATTTAAATACCGAGTATTTAAATACTTCTTGCAACAAGTATTTGTATTTATACTTGCAAATACTTTATCTGAAATATTTACTACTTAGTATTTGTGAAAATGATCTTAGTATTTATAAATACTTAAACTATTTAAATAACTGGGAAGTATTTAAATACTTTCAGAAGTATTTGAATCTTAAAAGTATTTAAATAAATACAACAAATATAATCAAATACGCCAGGGAGACAGGCAGATACTCGTCAAGCATCAAGATAGGTACTATACTATGTAGTTAATAAATACATTGCATCATTCAGTCTTCAGTCATTCACGTCTTAATAATTCCCAGAAAGTTAGTTGAGAGCAGACATAGACAGTAAGTGTTAACTGTTAATGTTAACACACATGTTTTGTGATTGTGACAGAGAACAGTTAAACTAGTCTCTGTGCTTTATTTGGGTATTTGCAGAAGACATAAAGGTCTAGCTCTACGGATAAGTAAAAGTCCAATACCCAGCTAGAACTGATTAAGTATAGAGGTATTAAAATAATGTTGTAGAAGTTCATGAAAGTCATGAAACCTAAAATTTTGACACCTCAAATAGTCAAATAGTATTTAATATAATAACGATAATGATAAGTCTTTATTGATTTCTACAAAAATAGAAAATACAATTTGGTAAAGTAGCCAGACGACAGAGAACGTTTTATAGTGAAACCCACAAAAACTTGCAAACTAAATAATTTTTTTTATGAGTCCGTGAAAGTGTATAGAATATGTTTAAATTAAGTCAGGGTAGAAAAAAACAAAAATAGAATAGATCACATATTTCTGAACAAAAAATATTCTAATAAAATTTATCGCTAAGCCACGGTATTCCTGGAAAAAAAATATGAAGTAACTTTGCCACCCTGCACGGCCAAGCGCACGGTTAAATGCATACTACGGAACCTCTAAAAATTCTTAGCAGTTCTAACGAGTAAAATAAAGCTTTCTTCTCTTTCTGATTACACGTTTTTAACATTTCTCTTAGTGACGCCATTTTGAAAGTGCAGCCAATTTTTTTTTTTAGGACATGCCTTAAATTGTTCCTTAGGCTTTAATCTTTATGAAAAACATTATCCTAAAGGATCGGGGGTGCACGGACACTTAGGATGAGCTCCCGTAGTATATGCTTCAAAATATTTCAGTGTTATCAAAGTATTTAAATATTCAGAAAGTATTTAAATACTAAGTTTAAACTATTTAATTACTTTTATTATTTATTATTTAAATACGTTTATCTTTTGAAAATACTTAATATTTAAATACTTTCAATTTTCTGAAAGTATTTAGTATTTCATATTTAAATACTTTTTCAAAGTATTTGCCCGGCTCTGCACCGATTACAACAATGATTAAAATAAATGAAAATTATTGATTATGATGTAAATCGAGAGGTGAAAACCATGGGGTTCCAAGCACCAATTTGTACAAAAAACAATTTTCTACATAAATTTATTCCCCAGGTAAATCTGCACAGTTCAATATACAAAGATTCGCTATTAACCCAACGATGGCAGCACAATTCACTGTATACATAGTTCTAAATCCACATTACGTTACAATTTTTAAAACCATAAGGTTCCCAGTGACTAAAAGATAAACAATACTGTGTTTCCCGGCATTTTCGTCTGTTTTTTTCAAGTAAAAACAATGAGTTTCAACTGCAAAGAATCTTTTGAGGATTTTGAAAGCTCTGGATCGGAATATGTACCCAAAAAAACGGCCCAAAAGGACCTGCTGTTACAGATTTTTTACACAGACACCCTAATCTGAAAACTATTACAATGAAATATTCTCTTCCTGGTCATTCCTGTCTTCATTCTAGAATTGAGAAATGCCTGCATATGCAAGATGTATGGTCACCCATTTCATTCTTAAGACTTTTGACAAAAGTTGACAGAAAACATCCATTTTGTATTATAAATAGGCAATCAAAACATTTTATGGACTATAAAAGAAGCGCTGAAGCATATAATTATAGCAATGTTCCATATTTTAAAGTGTGCTAATTAAAATTTCTCCCGGGTCAACCATTTTCTTTGGAATACAAAATAAAAACACACAATTAGACATTTTTAAAATGTACAATAACTAAAAAAAGAAGACGGAACACTACTGAGGATGCAATAGAAGCTATAGTTCCATTAATTTTTTTTTAACCGCCTTATTTATATTAATGAAAGAAATGTGTAAAACCAAATCTTTTACCAATAATAGGATTGAACACATTCAGTTTTCTTAGAAGTACATGCCATCGGAAGTCAAAGAAAACATGGCATCAATAATTGCGGACTTTGCTAGAAAATAAGTAGTAGATTTTGTAGTTTTTTTTGTTAGTTACTTATTTCAAAGTGTTAATAAATAAATTCGTAAGCACAATCTTTGTTTCTAATTAATTTGCCACGTTTAGTTTATTTGTTAATAAGTCCAAACGATTATTTCTACAATGTACTTACTTAAAAAAAGAAACAGTGAACTTCCACATTTTACACATTTTAGCAATGCTCCATTTGGTACAACTTCTGAAATTGTTGCAACCAGAGAACCCCTTTAATTTGGTGAACATTGAATGCAAAATTAGCCAAATTTAAAACCCATTTTTAACTGTAAAATTCCACAAGATTCCAAGTACAGTGCCATAAGGTTTTAAGTACATTGCAGTCCTTTTTTAAAATTGTATTTTTTTCGTTAAAAAAAATTAACTCAAGTGTATACTACTGTAGGTGCTAAAGTCAAATCTCTAAAATATATTTTAGCATATTTGCTTAAACTAAATTCTATACACAAAACATTTTGTGTTACTTCCAACCTTATATTTGTTCTCCTGAAAATTTTGTTTTTGGTGTTTGGAACCCTCTGGTTTTCACCTCACGAAATCATATAAAACGTATCATTTTCTCTGACATCCTTGGTTTCGCATATTTACGTCATTAGCACATTTTTAGAAGTGAAATTGAAGGAACCATTTATTGACGTTAAAATAACATCGCCCTGTTTATCTGGGCAGTGGCTTTTCCAGATCAACAAAATTGCACTATGCTAGATACTCTCAATGATTGTTTCATAAATCTTTTTGACATCATCTTTTGCTTGCATTTGTTTATACTATGTTTTTATTTGCTTCACAAACGTAATAATACATACTATCTACAGATGAATTTAAGTAGAGTTTAATATTTTAAATCAATTTTACTTGTTTTGTTGCTTTCTTATTTATTGGGTTAGATAATTTATTATGTTTGATAATTTCTACTAACTGCGGCAATTTGCTTTATATATTTACTTCTCAGGAATTTTCATTGGTTAAAGGAATATTAGTTATTTAATCTGTTTTTTTACACTGACCTAAGCGGCATGTTTGTATTTACGGCTCGTTGAACTATCTTTTATTGTAACTGATGACATATGGTTTATGATAAACAAAAGCACGTGAACTTGAGTTTAAACGATGTTTTTCGCATGTGGACAAAATTAGGTCGGGGCTTTTTTAAAAAAATGGTAGATGGCGTAGTTAAACCTGACCTATATTTTCAAGTAAGTTGTATCTTGTCGAGTATATTTGTAGGTGGCAGTTATAAAAGCATTGTTTAAAACTCCTGATACATTGCGACCCAAAATATTGCTCAATTTTGAAACTTTAATAATTATAGATACATATAATTATCTATAAAATATATTATAGTATACCATGGGCGCAGCCAGGAGGGAGCCATGGGGCCCGCCCCCCCCAAGCCGTTTTCCATGAGCCAAAAAATAAAGAAGCATATTCTCTATCAGTACAAAGCAGTATCCAAATTATCCCTTGAAATAAATATTTTGTAATTAATACCAATATTATCTAGTAGAGGAATCTACTACTCATCCTCTGGGGAGGCCGGTTCTATTGCCCCCCCCCCCCCCCCCCACCCAGATGAATTTTCTGGCTGCGCCACTGTAGTATACTTTTGTAGGTGCCAACATTGGGATTTTAATTTTTTTAATTTTAATTAAATATTAACAGTCTCAGTCCAGGTATTCTTTGCATCAGAATCTCAAATTCCTCATAAAAAATCTAAGCATCTCAACCGGAATGCCGCTGTTGTTTCAAATCCCACGTCACGTCATTTTAATGACAATCTTATGTCACCTTTATTACCAATATGACATTACTTCATATATGCGGTATGTATTATTTGTATAAAATATGTTGGTCATAAATCACTAATAAACGTATTTCTTTTACTTTTATTTTGGTAATATCATTAACCTATAATTACTTCCACATTCAGTGGAAGTATAGTAACGACAAAAAATTTTTTAAAAATTTTTATTGTTCGAATAGGCTTAGAATGTCACGAAACGTCGAGATTTTAAGTTTGAGCGAAAAATAAATTTCTGTCTGTCGGTCTGTCTGTAACTTTTTTTGTGCGCACGTTTACTCTGGAACCGTTTGAGATATTGACTTGAAATTTGGTACACATATGTACTTTAACGAGATCTAGAACTAGATTATATTTTCGTCTTGTTCCGTCGAAGGGTTGGGGGGTAAATTGGGGTAAATTTGGGGAAAATAGGTAAATCAAGCAGGTAAGAGTCCATAAAATTGGTATTTAGTATATACAAGAGAAGCTGAGGTCTCAAAAAAAATTTTTGGCATTAGCCACCCCCATTACCACCCCATTATTAAAGGGGACAAAAAAAAATGTGATTTAGGGTGTGTACAAGAACCAGAAACCTCAAAATGTTTTTTACTTCATCCACCCCCACTACCGCCCCCACCCCGCTACCGATGTGGGGTATCGTTTTATGGGTTTTTGGGGTAGAGGATTTCAAATATTATATTATTAAAGTTCCATAAACAATTATTTTCACATACAAAATTTTTTCGTTGTGAATGACTTCGATAAAAAATTTTGATGTGGAAGTAGTGATTCCTTGGGCAGCGGTTTTTTACTACAAGTTTTAATCTTTGGTATAAAATACATCGTTCATTAATTATAATAGTCCAATAAACATTACACCGTGTAAAATGTGTGAAATATATTTCTAGTGGTTCAAAAATTATTTTAGTATATTAACTAGAGTAAAAACCGCTGCCCAAGGAATCACTACACCACATCCAGATTTTCTATCCAAGTCACTCACAACGAAAAAATTTTGTATGTGGAAATAATTGTTTATGGAACTTTGATAATATAATATTTGAAATCTTCTACCCCAAAAACCCATAAAACGATACCCCACATCGGTAGTGGGGTGGGGGTGGTGATAGGGGGTGGTAGTGGGAGTGGATGAAGTAAAAAAATATTTTGAGATTTTTGGTTCTTGTACACACACTAAATCACATTTGTTTTCATCCCCTCTAGTGGGGGTGGTAATGGGGGTGGCTAATGCCAAATTTTTTTTTGAGAGACTTAGCTTCTCTTGTATATGCTAAATATCAATTTTATGGACTCTTGCCTGCTTGATTTACCCATTTACCCCAAATTTACCCCAATTTACCCCCCAACTCTAGGACGGAACAAGATGAAAATATAATCTAGTTCTAGATCTCGTTAAAGTACATATGTGTACCAAATTTCAAGTCAGTATCTCAAACGATTCCAGAGTAAACGTGCGCCACAAAAAAAGTTACAGACAGACCGATAGAAAATTTTTTTCGCTCAAACTTAAAATCTCAACTTTTAATGACATTCTAAGCCCATTTGAGCAATAAAATTTTTTTTTGTCGTTACTATACTTCCACTGGATTTGGAAGTAAAATTATACTCTTCACCGGTTTGTTGATCTTATATAATTGTTGCACATTCTATAGAATACTCTTCGAAGTTTTCTTGTAAATAATGTTAGTTTTGGACATTCTAAATTTTGCTATATCAACTCTGTTGTGAAACACTCGTTAGTATAAAATGTATATATAAAAAAAGTTAAAAAAGAAACATCCAACCTGTCTGGAATTCGAACACACGAACCTTGGATTGCAATACTTTCCCCCAACAACAACAACAAGCATTTATTAATATTCACATACAATAATGCGTCATTCCAGAGTCCGGCCCGGAGCCAGCCAGACATCCACGGCGAACATCGCCGAGGTGGGTGTGAGGTTGGGCGGGGAGGGTCCGGTTTGGCGATGACGAAAATTAATTGTGAGTTAAAACTCCTGCCTAATAGGGAAAGGCTTAAATTTAACAGTATCGTGTAACGTAGTACACGAGGGTACTTAAAAATAATTAAAATTAAAACTGTAAAACTATCGATTTCGCGCACACGCGAACAATTAAAAATTTTGATTGCTGGCACGGGAAAACAAAACTCAACGAAAAAACCCGTTTGAGACAATTCCACCCTGGTAGTCTTCCTGACGCCAGGAAAGTGTCGTGGATAGTTAAAAGTGTGTAATGTTATGTGAAATTGTTGTTTGTTAAGAATTTATTGGTCGAGACTGAATTTAGAGACAAAAAATGGGCAAGGAACAAAAAAAAAGGTAAAAACAAATAGATTGAGTAGAGAGGTTGGTTGTAGGTTTTGGTGAGGATTAAAGGTGGGGAAAGGAGAAGTTGTCGTAGAGGAAAGTGTGGTTAGAGAGGTTGCCGAAAGATAGGCAACGCCTGGTATGGTAGGGGGTGTCGGATATCGAAAAGGATCGCATTATGCTGTCTGATTCGTGTTATGTTGCGGGTTAGCGGACTATCGCCCAGCTTGAATTGATAGAATTTTTGGGAGATGTCTTGGACGTAGTCCGCTAGTGGCGTTATGTCGTGGCAACGATTATATAGATCTCTGAGGGAGGTGTATCTGCCCGAATCAGAGATGAGGCGCATAAATTTGTGTTCGAGAACTCGGAGTTTTCTCATTGTCGTGGTCGGTATGCTGCACCACACCGGCGCCGCATATGTGATGGCCGGCCTGATCACCATCGTATACAACAATTTTTTATTTGTCCTGTTGAGTCCGCTACCCCTTGCCAGGAGCGGATACAGACTCCTGGACATGGAGTAGACCTTGCGTACTGTCTCGTTTATGTGAATGTTGAACGTCAGTCTCTTGTCCAAGTTCACCCCTAGATACTTCACGCACCGTTTAATTGGAATTTGGCGACCCACGATCGAAAGTGGTGTTAGAATCCGATTTTCAGTGAAACGGCGCGTGAATAGAATTGATTCCGACTTCTCGGCATTGATCCGAATTTTCCACTTGTCGTAATACGCCGTAGCACGGGCCAAGTGAGCCTTCAGCAACATATTAGCTGCCTGTGCATTGTGTGAATGCACGTACATGGCCGTGTCATCGGCGTACTTGGCAAGGTTCGAATTCGGGAATTCCGGGAAGTCGGAGATATATAGGTTGTATAGTTTTGGTGACAGGCATGGTCCTGGGGGACGCCCGCGCGAATGTCCCGCCGAGTTGATAGTTTATTATTCACTCTGACCTGCAGCGATCTACCCGCCAGGAAAGAGTGAACAAGTTTCGTTATGTGCATGGGGAAGTCCAGTGCGTTTAGTTTATGAAGCAGTCCCGGGATCCATACGGTATCGAAAGCTTTCTCAATATCGAGGAGCACCATGACGGTGCTCTTCCCGAGGTTGCATTGTACTTTGACGTCATTCACAATCCTGACGATCTGCTGCACAGTGCCCCTGCTCCGCCTGAAGCCGAACTGGCACTCGTCATCGATGTGGAGTTCATCCTGAGCAGAGTCTAATCTGATCAGGATGACCTTCTCCATCAACTTGGAGATCGCCGACAGCAACGAGATCGGTCGATAGCTGCCGGTGAGCTTCGCGATCTTGTTCGGCTTCAGGATTGGCACGACCACAGCGCATTTCCACTTATTGGGCCAGTGCTGCAGTCGCAGGATCGCGTTGACAATGTACGTCAACTGCACAATGCCTTTTCTCGGGAGATATTTAAGAAGCTTGTATTCGATGCCGTCTGAACCCGGGGCTTTGTTGTTGGGTAATGTCCGGACGATGCCAGCCACCTCCGAGGGCTTGACCATGACCTTTAAAAATTCTCGTCTCGTCAATTGGATGTCATGGCCAATCAGTTCGTTGATGTCGTTTTCGATGCGGTCGTGTTCTGGATTGTTCGGTATTTGTACGTTGTGTATACTTGCAAAGTAGTTAGCTAAGTCGTCCGCTTTCTGCGAGTCCGTCAGAGACGTCTGTCCGTTTGCGTTGGTCAGTGCGGGTATGGCCTCCCGCGTATTTTTCATGGCCCTCGACAGTTTCCACAGCGAGTTGTCTCGAGGATTCAACGCTTCCAGCCTATCCCGCCATTTCCGGTTTTTAGCGGTGTTGATGGCGGTCCTGATCTGCCGTTGCAGCCTATCCATCTCGGCCTTAGCGTCGACTTCGCGATTTCGCTGCCAAAGCTGTTTCAGTCGATTCTTTTCTCGGATGTCTAGTATGACCGCCGCGTCGAGTCGGTCTCTGTATGGGTTTATGGTTATAGTCGTTGCAACACTCTGTTTGGCGTCCTGCAGTATCCTTGTGAAAACCTCCACTACATTTTCCAGTTCGGCGACTGTAGTGATATCGTTTGTGAGTGTCAAGTGTGTGTTTATATGAGTCTTGTACAGACGCCAGTCGGCGTCTCTATAAGAGGTGACTTTTCGTGTAATGTCTTCCCTCGACATGTTATCCAATTCTAGAAGAATTGGATTGTGGTCGGATGTGAGTTCTTCTAGTGCCACTGGTGGCGTGGAGTTCCTCACACCCTTATTAACCACTATGTCGAGGGTGGTAGGTGTTGTACCGTTATCCGGAAAATGCGTGGGATCATCCGGATGCAATACTTTCCCCCACTCTTCTGGAACTACCCTTAAATGAAAAAGCTACCACTTGTTCTGATTTTTCCGCACTACGCTTGTGAGAGCTTGACAGATCGCGGTTATTACAAGGAATATTGATAAATCGGACATTTTTTGACCAGGAGACGCCAAAACAACCCTGAATGACAAAACATTCCGAAAATACTGCGAAAGGGCTGAAGAATGGTTGACAGAAAAGAAGCAATAGTTTAGAAAATGCCTTTTAATCTTATACTAAATAAAATTAAAATTAAGATATTTTAAATCGTTTGGAATATCATTATGTAGTAGGGGATTTAACGTGATTTTAATTGACTTAGTCCAAGCCGAAGTTGTCTGAGTTGCGTAGCAGCCCTAGTGTCATAATAATGAAAATCAGACTTAGTCGAAAAAAATTCTCTATTTTTATGGATTTCAAGTGAAGTTGTGTACATGCCTAAACAGGAAACTGGCATTATACTTAGTCTTTTGAATATTGTCAATTAACCTAACTACTCTCTTTTGTTTTTCCTGCATGGTGTGAGCCACCCCATAGCAGAATTGCATAAGTAATGTGAAAATAACAATTCCTTTATGTGCTAAAACACAGCACATGTTTTAGCCTGCGTAACAGAAAGATAATACTAGATAATTTGTTAGAAAGTATCTCCACCCGGTTGAACCAAGTGAGTTGCTTGTAGAAAAAATAAGCCTCTGAATCTTATCTTCATTAAGTTTAAGATTATTTGAGGAAAACCAATCACTAGCTTGCTGTACGGAACTAAGGCCATCGTAATTTGAGTTATTAATGTTAGAATTAAAATCCAGAATAGAAGTGTTATGAGTATAAGCAAAGCATTTTGCAGATTGAGAGGTTAGTCTTTTAAATTTTTCACCGCCTTAGCTACTTCAAATATAGAAACTGGTTCAAGAAAAAAAGAGGAGTTAAAATCAAGTAATTTTTTAAAGTGATCTATTGCATAAATGTTCGAAGTAGGTATACTACGGGAGCCCACCCTAAGTGTCCATGCACCCCCCCCCCCCCCGATCCTTAGGGACAATGTTTCTCAAGCCTAAGGAACAATTTAAGGCATGTTCCCCTCCCAAAAAAAGGAAATTGGCTGCACTTTCAAAATGGCGTCCGTTTTAAAAAAATTGCAAATATTGTTTTTGTCATTTAACACAAAAACTAAAAAAGATGGAGAAAAATTTTCTGCACAAGAAACAAAGTGCATAAAATTTTCTACAATTTTGTTCGTATATAATATTTGGATAGGAGTTACCATTTTCCAGATAAATGATTCAGCTCTTAAAATAAAATATAAAATTCAATATAAAACGTAATACTACGGGAGTCCATCCTAACTATCCGTGCTTAGTTTTTGTGTTAAATTACAAAAACAACATTGGCAACAGTTTTTTTTAACTTGCTCCCAAGGATCGGGGGGGGGGGGGTGCACGTACAGGTAATAATAGATTGATCAAATGTGCAGCAATATTAGAAAATATATATTAAATGATTCTATTGAAATATTGTGTACAGAAAAATTCGATGTTGACTTTTTAAGTTCGAAATTATTCAATTTCCAGGTATTGCGAGCCTTATTGTCAGAATTGTTAATAAAATTGTCATATGCAGCTTTTTTTTTTCCATCTACTATTTTAGATTTACTTTACATTCCTTTTTGAGTTATTATACAAATTAAACTTCCTAGTGCAATTCGAAATAGTCTTTATACAAGAAAGTTTAGCCCTCGTATTTCTGAGTGAATCATTAAACCACTGAATAGGTGGATTGTGACTAAATTTGCATTTTTTTAATGGAAAATGATTTTCAATGAGGGATGAAAAAGTGTTCACTAAAAACTAGAAATTTTGCGTTATAATTTGAATTCTCTAAGCAACTAAAAACAATGTTATTTGATGAGTCTTAGCTTAGCTTATCAATGCCTTTTGCTTCTTCTCCAGATGTGGTAGGGCATACTTATATGCTTTTGGGATTCTAAATCAGCGCATATAAGCTATAGGAAACTCTTTTTCATTTCCAGACAGCAGAAAAAAGTACGTACGACTTTTTAGACCTGTGATTAGTCTTGTTTTGAAGTATTATTTTTTAAACAACCTCTACCATCTTAAATTTCGTATTATTTATCATCATAGTGACCCCTAAACAAAGTGTTACTTTATCTGCACCTAATTTGCTACTTTGGACCCGAAATTCCATTTCTTAGAATTATGCCACTGATAACCTTCAGGAAAGGAAAGCCTCTCTGTTGATAAGGTGTTATCTACATTTTCGCTTTTTAAGCAGCATGGGCGAGTTAAAATAAAACCACATTTAACAATAAACAAATTTATTTGTACAACAGCGACGAAACAAAATCAATCTTCAATGAGCTTCCTGCGTTTTCAGAAATTCTTTGTACTGTGCTTCGGTCATTAACTTCTTAATTTCATTGTCGTCACTTAGTTCCACTTTAAAAAGCCAACCTGTAACAAATATTTATGGGGTTAAGCATATCATTGCAAAGGTCCCAATGTTTGTTACGTCGTTCTAATTCATTTCATTAGCAAATTAAATCGTATGTTAAAAACAACCTAGACACTTTTATCGTTCCACACCCAATTAAAATTTTTTGTTGATAACAGAATTTTAAATGGGGCATGAATACAGTAGTTTATGATAAAAATAATGATTAAAATGTAATAGAATCAAGAAATATGAAAAAATATATTATATATTTTTTTCTTAAATAATAATAATATTTAATATAATAATATAATGTTTTATTTTCCTTTCGGAATCGTACAATATATAAAAATCGTCATAACTATGATAAATAATTACACAGCAATTATTGCAATAAAGACACAACGATTTACAAAATAAAAAATATATTTGAGTTGAACTAGGTACACAAAGTATCTACCCAAGCAGCATTCAAAGTGATGGGAACTGGCATCTGAGGCATCGGAACTTTAATACAGTAAGAATGACATAACTGTTACTAAATTTGCGGCTTTAAGGTAATATTCACTTTGTGGTATGCATTTGTAGTAACAATTATGTAGATTCTACCGAATTCAGGCATTGTATACTTATAACACTTTCAAGTAACTGCCGCAGAATCTGCAACGTCGCAGATACTACTCTGCATTACTTTGAAGCATCCTCAGCTGCAAATTGGTAGTAATGCCGACCGCACAGCGTTACCAAAGGACCACTTCAAAGTAACGATAACTTCAAGTGTTCAATTTTAAGTCCCTGATACGTTGTTGGGAAATTTTCTGGAACCTCGTTGTCTAACTTATTAGTGACATCTTGAGTAAAAAAGAGGTTATTTCTACGAACATAGGGGCTTTGAAGTTATTTTTACTACTCCCCACTAATTGAAAATGACCACAAAGTTATATATACCTTAAAAACCTACTATAAAGTGATATCAACTTTTAAGACAATTTATATCATTATTGGCATTGAATAAAATGGCGGCATCTGAAATGCACAGTAAAAGCAAAATAAAGTTTATCGGCACTCATCATTGTTTTATAGAAAACTGAAGAAACAGTTAAACAGTAGGAGAAATAGTGATTCTTCAGAATATGATGCAAACATGAAAGATTATTTCGCCACAGCAAAACCATCATCTTTGGTAACAAGTGCAAAAGTGTTCCCATCAACACAAGAAGAGTAATCGAAAACTATAACAGTTGTAGTGATTAATGATACTGTGTACTGCTCGAAAATTACAACTTGTCTTTAACACACAGATTGACTCATAGTTCAGTTAGTGATCCACTGAGCATATTAAATGAATTTGCCGATTAAAAACTCCAAATTTAATAAATATTGTGTCGATGGGGAACGGACAATGTCGGTATAACGGCATAAGACATTGTTTATGTATAATAAATTGAATTGAATGAAATTAAATGTAAACTGATCACTAAAATATGAAAACTCTTATGTATTTTTTCCATTATTACACACCTTACGTTAATGAATATATTTATCCAACACTTTCATATAAAGTGATCTTTATTGATAAGTTGAAGGTATAAAGTGACTCATAAGTCACTAGTGAGATAAAGTAGTAAGCTAAAGTGAGGTAAAGTGATTTAGTCACTAAAGAATAATTTTAATATAAAATAAAATCCAAGGAATTTATTTGTCTCCATTATATGGAAAATTAACAAAACAAAGAACCCATGCACTAACACTTATTTATTTATATTTATGTTAACATTTATTGTCATCATATTCGATTTTCCACAAAGAAAACTGCTCTTCTGTACACAATTTTTCTCTATACTAGTAACGACGTCTGTATCCCCTGACTCGTTGTGCTGCTCTCCCTGAATTTTTTTAGCAATAACAATCTTGTTGAGACTGAATCTTCCAAATAACCCTCCGCCACGGTGGATGATTTCCACACACCGTGACGTTTAAGGGTGGTAATGTCACCCCCAGCATTGGCCAAGTGTTGACGAGGAACGGCGCATGCTATGGCCAGTATACAAATCTGCATCTGGCAATTGTAAATAATCAGCTACAATTCTTGGAATTTTTGAGAGCTTAATTAATCCAACGCATGGGACAGTGCACTTTCCCTTTTGAAAATTTACGAAAAATCTTTTGTGAGACACATTTTGCGGTCTTAAAGACCTATTTCCTAATCGAATCAAGTGGGTTCACCGAAAATCCTTCATTTAAAACTGTGAAACTTCTTGATTTATTCGTCTTGGTATCTGGTATGGATATATATAGATATTATTCTTTATCTCATATCTTCGACGCTTAAGAAGGTCAGTTCACCGCAACGGCAGGCACCGCAAACTCCCAATATCAATGCAACCTAAAAAACCCAAACATTTAAATAGGTACATAAAAGCAAGATCATAATAAACACCTACCTCTGACATAAGATGCTCACCGTCAGAGGCATCCATCAAATATTGTTCGATATGTGCTCTTTCCAAATAATATCAGATAATAAAAAGTACTTAAAAAGTATAATAATTGTTATTTTTAATCCACATATTCCCATCGCACACAGTGACAGTGACACTTTTACAGTTATTACCGCGTTGCCAATTAAAAAAAAAAAATTACCTATATCGATTCTGCCAATTCTACCAACATGAAAATAAGTTGGTAGCAACAGTTACTAAGATCTTATAGCGTCACTGGTCCCATTTGCTACATCTAGGTAAATATAACTACACAGTGAAATTGTTGTAGTTCCCGTCACCACTTTTAAAGTAACAACAACTATAACGTTGGTGGCATCTGCTACTTTATAGTAAATGTAACTTGTAGGGAAATAATTTTGGTTTTTGCAACCTCTAAGTTACTGCAATTAAAATCGTCATTTTTCTGTTGTTGAATGAAGACGCCATATTGACACAGATAAAAATATAATTCAATAAAAAATCTCTTTTTATTATAGTCATTTACAAATATGTTTTCTAAATAGATTATTACTTTATAATATATAAAATTTAAAAAAAAAACGTTTTCCATAAAAAAATTTTGCAGTTTTGCTTGTACACATAATTTTTGCACAAAATTTTTTTTCCGAAGAAACCATTTTCTCGAGGGGGCGTCTTTTTTATCGAAGCATCATGATAACATTTTACAGAAAACAACTGGTGGTTTTAATATCCACACCCAGGGTAAATGCAAAACATCATGATTTATAATATATGCTTATGCATGTTGTATATAATCACCTTAACTTGGACCTTGGACATTATCATGTGCTTAAACTCAGTAAGTCATTAATTTGCTATTCGAATAATAGAGAGCCAAATATATAGTTTGCGCTCTCATTTCGGTCAGCTGAGCTGTTCCAAAAGTTAGTCATTTCTACTACTTGGTTACATCCCGTTTACGTAATAACCTAGTCTTCAACACGGTAATGGTAGAAGTACCGGAATAGTAATTTGCTACGTAATTATTATTCCCCATTTTGGTGAATACTTGGTAGAAGGATGGTTCCCATTACGTAACAGTCCTTAGTTGCGGAAACCTTTAAAGTTCCCCTGATGGCAACTATTACGTAGAAACTACTAAAATTGCTGCTTGGGGACAATGCAGTCAATTTGTACTCAAAAGGGTCCATGGCGGGAAAGTTGTGGGGTAGTTTTGATTTCTTCCATTCTATACGTTTCTTGGGGTGCTGAATCGAATCTGAGGTTTGCTATCAAAATTTCGTGACGCAACATAGAAAAGAATTAAAAAAAAGTAAAAAATCTTATTTTGGTAGTCTTTTGCTTATAACTGGAAAACTACCAACTTTTCGTAAATAACCTCTCTATTCAAAATGAAAGTACATAAAATTTCCCACAAATTTCACTATTTAGATTTTTTTCTCCAACGAACCATTCGGTCTCAAGTGCTAGTTGAAAATTGGCGTATTTTAGCTGAAAGATGTGATGGCCGGTGTGTTTTTTTGGTGGGTGGGGAGAGGGGGCCTCGAGAATGGGAACGCAGGTACACGGTGATGTAGTTGGCCTTGGCTCGTCTGTCAAAGAGTCGAATATAGGGAAAAAAGGCTTTTAAACCAGATGGGGCAGTTATAAATTATAATTCTGTGCAAATATAATTCCGTCTTTTCATTTTATTTATTTTCTCCCCAAATGAGTTTATAACCCCGTCTGGTTTAAAAGCCTTCTTTCCCTCCATTCGACTCCTTCACAGACGAGCCAAGGCCAACTTCGTCACCGTGTACCTGCGTTCCCATTCTTGAGGCCCTTTGTATTGTTCACTTTGTATTGTTCTCCCTCCACCAAAAAACACACCAGCCATCACATATTTCAGCCGAAATACGCCAGTTTTCCACTCAGGCTATGCGCACTTCCATTATTTTTCAAAACGCTGTTTAGTTTTCCATTACGACGCTCGTGCGCTACTTGCATTCCTGAATCATACGACGGCTGTGCAAATCTGCATCTTGTCCGACTTTTACTACTGTCAGTTGTCACGCCATTATTGTTTACATATCTGTGCTGTGTGTTCTGGACATTAAGTTAATAATTATTAAATCGATAATGCAGCAGTCCGTTTGCTTATTTGTAAATAACGTGAATTTCCAATGAAATTGGCTAGAAACGACGCTGTTCTGTTGAATATTAAAAACTGTAACTGCAAAGGGTTTTAAGGGTTGTGACTTCTTGACATGATAACAAGGACATAAACATGCATTGGTATTATTGATTTGCAAAGAACGTGAGTGCCAAGGAATTGACTAAAAACGAAAGACTGATGGGTTGTACACTTCTGTGCAATGAAATGCCGTACACCCATTTTTCGCTTGATTAAATCATTCTTTATTTATTTGTCAGCGTCGGTGTCATATTTTCGCAATGCCAAAATTAACTGAACATGAAAACATTTTATTTCTCTCTAAAATTGAAGAGAGATGGTCTATCAGAGCAGTTGCTAACCATTATCAATTGAATAAAAGTACTGTTGAGTGTGAAGAAAATAAGTGTGAGAAGGTAGCGTAAAGAGAAAAGATGGTTCAAGCTGATCGAGAAGTTCAAATCTTGTTCAAGATGAAGCACTACTTGGCTATTTGATTGATTGATTGATTTGCCAGCGTTCGGTAGGCATTGCTGCCACTCCCACGGTTATACAGCTGGGCCTGCTACGTCCACGCTGGGTGCTTGTTGCCGGCAGCGAGAGCCACATGGCGCATGGTAAAGGAACATGGGATGGGAGGTGTAGGTATTTATGAGATGCGTTACCGCATGGTGTCGTGAGGGAGCGTTTAAGCTCCCTTTTTGTGTTTTTGGTTCTGGGCATCTGCCTCTTCTGAATCTTCGTGTGAAATATGTGCTGTGTCTTGATATGGAGTGTTTATGCTCCTCTTTTTGTGTTTCTGCTTCTTCAAATTTTCTTTTGCTGAGTCTTCCGATTCCTCGGTTTCCGATCCTGGGTTGGATTTGGGTCATGCTTTTCTTTCCTAGTTTTTTTTTATCCTCTCGATTGTTGTTTTCCACGTGTAACATGGTCTCCCTATTTTTAGTTTGCTGCTGTTCAGTGGTAGCGCTTTCTTCTGCTGTCCTTTTTGCTTTAACCTTCTTGATCCTTGCCCTTATCTCTCTGCTTACCAGGGTATGGTCTATTTGTGTGATTGAGCTTCCATTACTCCAGGTGTCAATGCAGGTTTGACTTTTGCTCCATGTATTTCTTATTGTAAAGTCAAACATGTGTGCTAGGTTTTTCAGCGCGTTTCCATTTTCGTTAGGCCATGTGTGGAGTATATGTGCATTGAAGTTTCTTAATAGTATAATGGACATTTTTCTTGATTTTTCATAGCGTTAGTGTGTGCCGGTTTTCTTTTTCTAATTGATGGCTTAGTGCTCCATATAGACAGTCCTCTCTTCGGTTATTACTGATTTCTTTCTCCTCTTTGCCGCCTGGCACGATTTCACTGCACTATATATACCATTATTTACTGCGTTAGAGGGGAAGCACTGTGTAAAGTTTTGGTTTGTATACCTAATTAAACACTATCTAATATTTCTTATCAATTACTGAAAATGTTCCGAGATATGTATTATTTTACAAACACATCCACTTATACTGTTTTTAACACGTTGTCACTATTTAACTTTTATAAACTTTTATGGGTATCCATTGGTGACAGAGCATTATAAAGCAGGTCTGGTCGCCTCGACAGCAAGATGACAAGTCCAATGTGTTGTCGCATTGTGTTCGTTATTTAATGTTTATGCTCATCTTTTTGTGTTTCTGTTTCTACAAATTTTCTTCTTCTCCTTCTGAGATTTCTGATGCCTAGGTTTCTGGTTCTGGTAGGGTATATCGCTGCGATTTCTTTGTGGAGTTCATTTTTTCCACTCGCTTTCTTTTCCAGTATGCTTGGTCGCTTCTCCGTTTGTTCATGATCCTCTTAGTTGTTGTTTTCCACGTGTAACCCCATTTTGTTTTTTTTCGTTTCTTCTGGTTTCTTGAGTCAGTTGCATGAATACCCTTCCTGCTGTCTTGTCTGATTGATCAATGATCAATGATCTTGATCATTTTGTATGTTTGCCGTGGCTATGTTTTCGTTTATATTTTCCGTCCTTATTTCGATAGAGCTCTCTCTCGTCTGGTTACCTATGCAACTCCTCTACTGCTCTTTTCATAGTGTTGGTGTGTGCCAGGGTTGTTATGTTTTCTCCTTCTAACTGATGGCTTAGTGCTCGATTTTTGTACCAGTAGCTGATCTGTCTTCGTTGTTACGTTTTGTAGTGGATACATTATTTTTGTGTTCTCTGCAGAGTTATTATTTCTTGCTTACTTTTTGCGTATTCTTACGGACCTAAACGTTTTTAATTAAATTCCTTAACCTTACCAGAGCCGTACCAGATGTGAAGTGTAGACAGTCAGTATGTTCTTATAGCATGCATGAGATTTTTTAAATTTTAATGGCACTGAAACCAAGCTAATAATGGGCAACAATTTTATCCAAGTTTTTATTATTTTTGAATTGATTTAATTTGGCGCGGTGTACTGTTACTCTAATGGTACGCCCCTGGTAGTATTTGCTGGAAGAGAATTGTTTATTAACTTATTTCTAATTTATTGCATTTCAGGTTTGTTTATGAAATTCTTTAAATTGCCTATGAGTACTTAAGACATAAATATTTTAAGGGTAAAGTGGACTTATCTTGATTGATTTATGGCCTTTCCTTCCTTCGGGTTGGGTACCTACTCGATATTTGTCGACTGTTTTCACATTTTTACGCTGCACTGAAAGATTTAATCACTCGTATTAATTAAATATTAACACTTATCACTTAATTGTTGCTATTCGGACACTACCACCGCATGCACAATTTTGCACTACCACCGCATGCATAATTTTTCACTTCACAACGAATGTACTTTTGACCTATTTGAGCCAGCTTATTACCGGTTTTTCTTCCGATTTAAAAGGAACGTTATCTAATAGGCGTCTATTCACCGTAACTGTGTTCATGATAAATTTTTCGGCATCGAGTTCAACAGCTAGCCGAAGGATAGGAAAATTGGAAACAAAAAACTGCACAAGTGTCAAGAAGACCGTATTAACAAAGGCAAGCCAGCATTATGTTTTGTTTAAATTGTGTCTATCGCCCCCCGTTGGAGTTTTGGAACAATGTTGTGTTTACCGATGAAAAAGTATTTCAGTCTTGTAATGACGGACATATGCACAAAATATTAGGTTACATTATTTACACAATAAATACAATCGCAGTTATGTGCAGTCGTATCTGTGAATTTTTCAACGTCAATTTTTGCATTTGTTATAAATCAAAATCATTTCCATCGAATGGTGTAAAAGAAGTAAAAAAAAAAACAAAAATACGTATGTTTTTCTTCTGGATTAACATTATTCAAATACATTACTTATGACGTTTCACAATCAGTGTCAGTTTTTTATAACCTATATGATAATAAAAAATCTAAATTCCAAAAATACTGATTCACATCGCTTAATATTAGTGAAAACTGGATTGCTTGATTTCTCAAGTGAACGGGATTTCATTGCACAGAAGTGTACGTGTTGTTTTGCTACTTTTAAAAATTCTATCAAGGACGTGAAAATGCATACTGATGTGTAAAGAACGTGGCTGCCAAGAAATTGACTAAAAACGACTGGTATTATTTAATTTTAAAAACTGATGGGTTCTACGTGTTGTGTTTCCACTTCTAAAAATTTTAATAAGGACGTGAAAATGTATATCATTTAATTGTATTACAGGTATTTTGATACATTAGTTATTTTAACACTATACTTATTTCAACGCAGCTTCAACATCTTAATACTTTTGTAATAATTTTACTTACGTTAGTTACATTTTAAATGTTAATGCATTTATTGTATTGATTTTCCGTTAAGTTAATAAATGATCAATTTCTAGTTTCGAAATGACTTATTTGACAAAGATCTTTTATAAAAGATATTTTATGAGAAATTTGATAGATATTTTATCTCACAAAATATCTTTTATAAAAGATTTTTGTCAAAGAAATTTTATAGTCTAATGATGGCCTAAGTAATTTGTTTGAAAATCGTTTAAAATGCCCACCCGTACCAATCCCGCCTGTATCAAAAAGTCTCCGTTATCGAGAAAAAAAAATCAGTGTAGTTTTTATAAAATGAACAATTCTACATAAAAATGGCTATTTACGATATTTTTTGTGATATTCCTTATTTCGAAAAAACTTGAGAAATTGATTGATTATAAAAAAATTTGTTTTTTAACACTTACACCGCCATATCTTGAAATCTAATCGAGCTATCGATCTGACTTTTTTAAATTCAAGTACACAAACAAGCGCTTTCGATGGTCTTTTTGTTTCTATCAATTATTGTCTATTATTTTCTTTAAATAACAATGAACTTATTACTTCGCTAAGAATGTACTCATATTTTAACTAAGCGACAAAATTTTGTATTTTTGCTTTTCATATACATGCAGCGATGATGTTAAATGAAAGTTAATCCAATCACAATATATTAACATTCCCTTCACTATACATGTTTACTATTCATTTATAAGAATGTTCACTTGTTTGAAAGAAATGGTCCTAATCTAATTAGCTAATTATAATACTAGATGTGAATTTAATATAAAACTCAACTATAACAGATTAAAGTCAAGTGATTATGCTTATAACCACTTTGGCAAGTGTTCACAAAACCGTTTTTTTATTTGACAAAAGATAACAGTGTTCATGAGAATGCTTTTATTGGAAAGCTGCACCCACTTAAAACCCACTATAGACAAAAAAATAAAATTAATTTTTAGTGGCTATCAAAACCCTCTTCGATTGATTGTTCACTTCTGGCACATCCTGTAAAAACATGTAATAAAGGAAAAGGCTTTCTATGACATCAGCCAATTTTTAAATTCTGATATCTCTGCGTTGTGATATAGTATGAAAGATATTTACGAATAGGTTGTTTTGAAGTTGTTATTTTAGTATATTTTACACAAAGCAATGACTGTGATAACTGATAATTGCATTAATTAAGTATAATTAATTTTATGTATTGGTGTACCTTACCTTATTTTATAATTTACAAATTTTATAATATTATTATGATTGTGTTACTACGGAGTCCACCCTAACTGTACGTGCACCCCCCCCACCCGCCCCCCCTCCCTCCCGATCCTTGGGGACAATGTTTTCCATAGAGATTAAAGCCTAAGGAACAATTTTAGACATGTCCCCAAAAAAAAGTGACTGTACTTTCAAAATGGCGTTCATGTTTATAAAAAAAATTTTGCAAATATTGTTTTTGTTATTTAACACAAAAACTAAAAAACCGCTGCCCAAGGAATCACTACTTCCACGTCCAGATTCTTTTCCAAGTCACTCACAACGAAAAAATGTTTGTATGTGGAAATAATTGTTTATGGAATTTTAATAATATAATATTTGAAATCCTCTACCCCAAAATAAAACGATACCCCACATCGGTAGCGGGGTGGGGGTGGTGATAAAGGGTGGTAGTGGGGGTGGATGAGGTAAAAAAAACATTTTGAGGTTTCTGGTTCTTGTACACACACTAAATCACAATTTTTTTTCATCCCCTTTAATAATGGGGTGGGGGTGGTAAGGGGGGTGGCTAATACCAATTTTATGGACTCTTACCTGCTTGATTTACCTATTTTCCCCAAATTTACCCCAATTTACCCCCCAACCCTTCGACGGAACAAGATGAAAATATAATCTAGTTCTAGATCTCGTTAAAGTACATATGTGTACCAAATTTCAAGTCAATATCTCAAACGGTTCCAGAGTAAACGTGCGCACAAAAAAAGTTACAGACAGACAGACCGACAGACAGAAATTTTTTTTCGCTCAAACTTAAAATCTCGACGTTTCGTGACATTCTAAGCCTATTTGAACAATAAAAATTTTTAAAAATTTTTTTGTCGTTACTCTACTTCCACTGGATGTGGAAGTAAAAGATGGAGAAAAACTTTCTGCACAAAAAAAGTGCATAAGATTTTCTACAATTTTGTTCCTATACAATATTTGGATAGGAGTTACCATTTTCCAGATAAATGATTCAACTCTTAAAATAAAATATAAAACCGCTGCCCAAGGAATCACTACTTCCACATCCAGATTCTCTATCCAAGTCACTCACAACGAAAAAACTTTGTATGTGAAAATAATTGTTTATGGAACTTTAATAATATAATATTTGAAATCCTCTACCCCAAAAACCCATAAAACGATACCCCACATCGGTAGTGGGGTGGGGGTGGTGATAGGGGGGTGGTAGTGGGGGGGTGGATGAAGTAAAAAAATATTTTGAGGTTTCTGGTTCCTGTACATACACTAAATTACAATTTTTTTTTCATCCCCTTTAATAAGGTGGGGGTGGTAATGGGGGTGGCCAATGCCAAAAATTTTTTTGAGACCTTAGCTTCTCTTGTATATACTATATACCAATTTCATGGACTCTTACCTGCTTAATTTACCCATTTACCCCAAATTTACCCCAATTTACCCCCCAACCCTTCGACGGAATAAGATGAAAATATAATCTAGTTCTAGAACTCGTTAAAGTACATATGTGTACCAAATTTCAAGTCAATATCTTAAACGGTTCCAGAGTAAACGTGCGCACAAAAAAAAAGTTACAGACAGACAGACAGACAGACAGACCGACAGACAGACCGACAGACAGACCGACAGACAGACCGACAGACAGAAATTTTTTTTTCGCTCAAACTTAAAGTCTCTTTCATGACATTTTAAGCCTATTTGGACAATAAAAATTTTTTTAAATTTTTTTGTCGTTACTATACTTCCACTGGACGTGGAAGTAAAATTCAATATAAAACCATTCGCTTTCAGATTCACTATCGCTGTCTCCCGATACATCGAATATTTCTTCCAAGTCTTCTTCCTCTATTGCTTCATTTATGATATCGTTATCATCCTCACTTTCGTCTATTCTGATTTGATTTGGAATTATCTCCTGAAGAATTTCAGTAAGCCACTGAGGACTGTATTTTATCTGCTGAACACAAAAGAGGTTCTCAATTTTCTTGCCATCCATAATCATTCCAAGGCTTTGGAATATTGTGAATACCTTCGTCGGATAATCGCCAAATACGCGTTTGGTAAACACTCCTTTTAATATGCTCGATAAGACAAGCTCTAGATGGTGGAATCGAAGAAAAATCAACTTTAGTGTCAATTGATAAAGACAAATCTTTGTCAACACATTTATGTCTAATGGCAATTAGGCGAAGCCGAAGCTCGTTCATGCTAGTGCATTTCTTTGATCCATATATGGCACATATGTAAACTCCTCTAATGATGCGACTAATTCATCATCAATATTCCAGCTGCTCCCCAAAATCTTGAAATGTTCGGATATATTTGCCTTATCTATATAATAATATTCGTTTTCGTGCAGATATTCATAATATTAATGTACGTAGAAAATCTTTAATCACTCCACCTTTTCATAGATCTGCTTTATTTGAACGGTTCTATTCTTATACTATCTGTAAATTGTATAATAAAATACCTGCTAATATAAAGTGTATTACAAAAATTGAGAAATTTAAGTATGAGATGCAAAAAATTATATTATGCAATCAGTAAAGGAAACTAATTTCAGTCAAATTAAAAATATGATGAGGTATAGGTACAATTCTAAATTTCTAATTTTGCATGCAGGCATTTTTTTGGTTTTTTTAATTATTTTAATTCTTAGGCTAAACGGAGATTAGGTTAAGGTTAGATTAGGTTAATTTGAACTCTTTTAGGGTTAAATGGTAGTACAGGACCAATTCCTGAACTTCGCCCTTTCAAGTACATTTATAAATTTTATGTAATTATCTTATAAAATAAAGTCATTATTATTATATTTGGGAGAAAGTAGTATTTTTAGCGGTTTTATATTTCCTTTTCTCTTAAAGTGCCGACGAGTCGCATCCAGTAAATGAATAAGGCCTAGTAATGCCGAACATTTTTGAGGTCCGTACTCTTCTGCTAATGATATGTTAATAAGCCTTCCTTTATTGCCAAATCTGGTATCAAAGAGTACCTAATTTATATTTAATTTTATTGGAATGAGCCAGCAGAACCCACAAGGTGATCTGTTACAAATATGATTCCCCTCTCAACACATTATTTTTTTTCAGTTTATTTTATTTTTTGTTATGTTAATAATATAATAGTATATTATTTAACGAGCATATAATGATGGCTATTATTCACGAGGGTGAAGTAAATCACCAAAGTGAATAGTAGCCATTATATGCGAGGAGAATATTATACTTTGTCCACGACTACTAAATGTTTTTAATTAAATTGTTTACTGAAGAAATTAATTAATGAATTAATTATATTATTAAAAGATTTTATTTAACTTGCAATGTTTGTTTGTATGTGTGTTTGTTAGTTTAGGTCAAATCTTGCAAGCTGAATTTCGACTAGTTCTAAATAAGCTAGAGCTTTGAAATTTGGCACACGTGTATAAGTCCGGTGACAATGCAACATAGTATAGCCATTATCGGTCTAAATCCAATATGGCGGACGTCCCAAGATGGCGGATCGGCTTTTGAGTCACAACCCCCTTGATATGGGTATCAAATGAAAGAGTTGGCGGGTAAAATACGATAAACAATGTGACGTCATTCTAAATCCAATATGGCGGACGTCCCTAAATGTCGGATCGGATTTTTAGTCATAACCCCCTTGATATGGATATCAAATGAAAGGATCTGATGAGTAAAATACGATAAACAATGTGACGTCATTCTAAATCCAATATGGCGGACGTCCCAAGATGGCGGATCGGCTTTTTAGTCATGGTGGAGAAGGGCTGGGAAAAGATGGGGAAGGGGTGGGAAGAAATGGGAAAGGGCGGGTGAGTGGTAAGAGGTGGAGAAGGGGGAAGGGATGGGAAGAGGAGGAAAGGATAGAGGTGGGAATGGTGTGGAAAGAGGTGGGAATGGGTGGAAAGAGGTGGGGAGAGATGGGAAGAGGCAGGGGAAGGGGTGGGAAGAAGTGTTAGATAGGTGAGAAGACGGGAGAGGGAAGGAGTGGATGGCGTTGGCAAATGAAAGGGTTTTGTCTGTAAAATGAGTAGACTAAAAAGTAAAAAATAAAATTATAAAAATAATATTTTTAAGAAAAAGCTTTTATTTGAGAAAACTACTAAAAAGTAAAAATATTTTTTTTAAAATTCATACACCTGGAAACCAAAAGCTTTGTGGGGAGGTCAATTGAGCAAATTAACTATGCAATAGCGCTATATGACCGCCCCCAAAGCTTTTGGTTTCCAGGTGTATGAATTTTAAAAAAATTATTTTTACTTTTTAGTAGTTTTTTTTCAAATAAAAGCTTTTCCTTAAAAATATTTTTTTTATATAATTTTATTCTTTTTTGAGTAATATGTAAAATTATTGTAAATAACATTGACGTTTAAATTTAATTTGACAAGCCGTTCCTTTGACACATAACGGCCTACTCAATAAAATTTAAAAACGAAATTATATGATAAAAAAGGGTCTCTTTCTGAAACGTTAAATTAAGTTATCTATTCATAAATTTGATAATGACAGTAAAATTGTTAACACAATTATTGTAGGCCAAGACAGTTGACGAATAATTCCATTTAACGTTTCAGAAGCTGACCATACATTCTACTAGAAAGTTGCGAGATTCCACTCGAATTGAAGAAGTACCTGCCTGTGATTTCTTATAAACAACTGACTGTCCTCATTATTCACTGCAGGGAATAATGAGTGAATTATTTAATAGTCGTGGACAAAGTTATATTATACGCCTTGTCACAGTTATTTCCTCTAAATGGTTTACCGATATATCAATTTCAATGTTTTCTTAATTTTGGAGTCATTTATCTGGAAAATGGTAACTCCTATCAAAATATTGTATAGGAACAAAATTATAGAAAATTTTATGCACGTTGAATTTTGTGAAAAAAGTTTTTGTCCATCTTTTTTAGTTATTGTGTTAAATGACAGAAACAACATTGACAACAGTTTTTTTAAACATATGGCCACCATTTTGAAAGTATAGCCAGTTTTTTTAAACATGTCTAAAATTGTTCCTTAGGCTTTAATCTTTACGAAAAACATTGTCCCCTAGGATCAGCGGGTGCACGTTCAGCTAGGGTGGGCTTCCCGACTATGTAGACTATGTATTTGACTTGTGTAAAACGTATACAATATTATGAGCACCAATAAATGATTTGATTTGTTTTGAATCGACAATTATATTGTAATAAGTAACTAAAAATCTATCAAATGCACATCTCAGAATATGTCTTTAGACAAATAATTCTATTAAACTGTCAGGGAATACCCATTTCGTGAACTCGTTAGTAAATAATTTAAATTTGGCGCGCATTAGTTCTTACCTTTCTCATAACACGAAGTATTGATGAGAGATGGCGCGTCCTCCACTTGAACGTTTTTTTCTACAACTTTTCCTGATACTGGACTATAAATTTCACTCGCCGCCTTCACACTTTCCAGTGCGCCACATTCATCTGTAATTAGTATTCAACTGTTAATAATGGAAGGTCATTACAGACTTTAATTAAATTACCTTTTTGTTTAAGTACTGTGTTAATATCTGGTAGTTGAGCGTATACTACGTCACCAAGAGCTTCCTGTAACCACAAAATTAGGTGTATGCTTAGGTACCTACTTGTTTTTTAATCAAATTTGTTTACCTGTGCGTATTGTGAAATTCCCACGATTCCAATTTTGTCGTTAACCTCGACCCACTCGTGTTTTTCCGTGAATAGACGTTCTAAACAAGATAAAACACATTCATTTATTTGATTCAATAAACATTTTAGTTACCTGACAACCAAACATACCTGCGAATGCGCAGTTCGATGTGTGGACAAATCTAAGGTTAATTTTACTAGAATATTGACTAAAAACCGGGGTAGTTTTCACTAAATTCGATGCGCGCACAAAAAAACGTGGTAGAGCCATTTTCTAAACGAATATAAATATTTCTAGCAGAGCTATATCACACAAGTTAACTTATTTTAATGTCGGTCATGAGAATAGAAACTGATCATGAAGCTGACATCTAGTATCAGTCTTAGGTGGCGATGGTTTATTGCGAGAGTTAAGGTCAACTTTGATAAAAATTTCGTATTATTGTTGGGTGTAGAAATAACTACTTGTAGAACAATTTCCAATATTTACAATATCAATATATTGAGTTACGTTATTTAATATAGTTTTAGAAGATTATATTTAGATGTTTGTTGAGATTTATCAAATATTTATTACATATATTTTACAAAAACGTAAAAGAAAAGTAAATAACATAATGTTATCAGTAATTTCTGTGGATGTTCTGTGATTATGAAATAAACTAATGAAACTGAAAAAATATATATTAAAGTATTTAATGGTGTTTGTGCGCCATCTATGACCGACTAGTCAGAAGAACGTCTTTCATGAAGAAGTATTCTATGCAAATAATCGTCTTTGTTAAGGGTATTTATTTAACGATTGCAGGGACGGACGTAGAACTTCAGGACCAGGGGCCTTACGTTTTACGCATGTCTTAGCCCCGTCCCCTAATTTTCTGATGAAAATAATATTTAAATAACATGTAAGGGTGCATAGTGTATATATATATATATCTTTTGTGGAATTAACGACTATCAGGAGACATTAAATAATCTTGTTAATTAGTGTTTTCATTCACAGATGTCAGACAGAAACACAAAGCTTTTGCATTTTATTGGTGCATATTTCATTTTCAGTAATAGTACAGTAACTAGAGGTTTTAACTTCGGAATAATGTCATATTGAACGGATTTCGTTCATTTTTGGCAGTATAATAATAAAAACTTCACAGAAAAGTTTCTATATTGTTGCTAATTTATAGGGAGTGGATGCCACCCCTTCTCAGGGGGTGTCACTTAAAACAAAAATATATTTATTGGAGATGAAAAAGAGTCAAATTTTAAGAAGAAAAGATTCTATGCAATTTTTCACATAAATTGATAGTTTAAGTTATAACGACTTCAAAATTGCGATTTTAGTTTTTTAAAAAAGGTATTTCCAAACGGCGTTCGTCAAGTATCTCGAAAAGTATTACTTTATCGAAAAAATGTTACAGACCAATTACAGAGAGTACAAACTGGAAATTAATTATATTTTTTGTTTATTGATGTAGGATTAATAATTTCGGAGATATTTAAGTTTATATTTGGGATCCAAGTGTTCATAAGATAATTATTTAGAGTGAGAGTTAGAAACTGTGACACCTACGTCAAAAATGCTAAGAGGTAGAATAATAGATTATTAATTAAGCTTTCAACTGTTTTTTAAATTGTTTCTGTAGCATAAAAAACAAAGAAATTGTGACCGAAGCAATGTGCGTCTTCACATTTTTTTAATAGCAACGTCGCCATTTGGTTAGTGTAATTAGCCAGTAATTAACAAAAAAGAATTTCAAACACTGTTTTTCATTAATATATGAAGCTCAAATTTTTTCGTTTGTATCAGCACTTGCTTTAGAAAAAATTAAAGTTTAAATTGTAAAGGTATTTTCGACGAAACGTAATATTTTTTTCTTTTCCAAATATCTCAATAAATATTAATTTTAGTGAAAAATGGGTAGAGGCCAAAAATAAAGCTCATAAGCTGATAATGAATTTCGCTTTTTTACTTATTTACATAGATTTAATAGTTTCGGAGATATGAAAGTTTACAAATGGCGTCCAAACGTTTATAAGACGAAAAATGCAGTTTAAATGTTTAATAAGTCAGAAATTGTGACACCTACGTCAAGCACGCTAAGAAATGAAATTGAAGGCAATTAATTGCGCTTACAAATTATTTTTTACCCGTTTCTGTAGTATAGGAAATAAAGATGTTATAACCGAAAAATGTGCGTTTTTATATTTTTTTTATACAAAAAGGTCGCCGTTTTTTAACTCTAATTAGCCAGTAATTTAAAAAAAATATGTCAAATACAGTTTTTCGTTAAAATGTAGCATTACCTAGATGCTCATTTAAAGCATTTGCTTTAGAAAAAAAAAATGCATTTTAAACTGTAAAGGTAATTTCGGAAAAACTTTTTTTTTTAAATAAATGAAAGTATTTGAGGGATTAATTACAAGAGGTATAAGTAGTGAAAATACTTGGGGTCAGTGGTGTAGCAACGACTCATGATATTTGGGAAGGTATCGAAAATGTTTGCAATGTGTCGTTTAAAACATCAGAGCAGCACATTGATGCAAGAGACTCGCAAATAAAAGGAGATGAAGGAGATGTCCTAAAGTTAGTACGATGGTTTAAAGGTCGTTCCCCATTTACTGACATAAAAGTGCCATATCCACCGGTGTAACAGAAGATTCGATTATAAATTGTCATAACGCTTTTATTATTTACGAACATATGCAAATGATGATAGGTTGCAATTTTGACGATATGCATTTTAAGCGCTCAAATAAAGTCCTTCTTCTTCAAGCCGTTAAAAGTTCTATTACAGTCAATGATGAAGTTGTTTCAGTAGATTCGTTTCTGATTTTTCAACGAATTTGTGTCAATAAACAAAGTGATGAAGAGCTACGTGAGTACTTAAAGTATGATTTGGCAGCATATCCTATGTCTCTGTTCGATAATGCAGTAATGCGTAAAGGCCAGAAATCAACTTTGTTTGATATACTTGAGCCGTTAAAAATAACAATTACAAGAAATAAAAACTATGCATTTGTAATAGACGGAGTATGTTACTTCATAGAGTACTGTGGCAAAAAAATTGTACTTTCGGAAATATTGCTCAGCAATATGTTCATTATTTAAACACTTATTTCGGAAGCGATATTTTAGTTGTTTTCGGTGGTTATACAGTACAAAAGCTTCTGAGAGATTGCACAGAAAATGTAAACAGTCCTCGGTTGATATAATTTTCAATGAAGATACGCCAGTAACTACAAATCAAGAAAAATTTCTTTCAAACACAAACAATAAAATATCTTTAATCATAATGTTGACCAATAAATTGCAGAACAATAATATTTTAGTTGAGCGGGCTCTAGACCATGCTGATACATTAATAGTAAGGACAGTAATAAAACAGTCATCATATCAAAAAACCACCATCGTATGTAAGGATAAATGAAAAAAAAAACGGAAACAAACAATTTGTTACATTTGCCCCGTTTCCCTCCGCCATATCGGATACGCTATTTTCAATTTTTAAATTTCGATTTCAGACTCATAGCGACCTTAAAAACCAAATGCATAAATTAAAACGCGAAATCAAGCAATTTATTACATTTGCCCCGTTTCCCTCCGCCATATTGCAGCCACCATTTTCAATTTTTTAATTTTTACTTCATATTCGTAATTAGCGACCCCAAAAACTTATAAGCCTAAATTAGAATGCGAAGTCAAGAAATTTTTTACATTTTGCCCCATTTCTGTCCGTCATATTGAAGCCACCATTTTGATTTTTTTTATTTTGACTTCAGATTCGTAATCAGCGACCCCAAAAACATAAATATACTGCATTTCAAAAATTGATAATCAATACTTTTCCATATATTAATTTTTTTGATTTAGTCCGAACGTTTATAAGACTGAATCAAATCATATAACTACAAATGATAATAACTACATGTTTATTTTAGCTACATCCATGAATCGGTATATTATGGAAAACCAAGCAGAGACGTTGTTAAAAGAATGCCTACCCGAGAAGTGCAAAAGATAGGAGCGCGGCAAAGCAGAGAGTAAAGAGGTAGGAGTGCACTACATGCTAAAAATTTATGTTTCGCTATTATTCAATTTGCAAAAGTAATATATTTATTTTATATTCTTCTAAGAAGGTTGCTTTTCAACATTATACATGTTTTTAAATATTGAATTATCCTATTATTAAAATATTATTATTAATTAAGTAGCACTTAATTCCAACCCACACAGCACTCGATAGCCTTAGGACAACCAATTGCCGCACCTAGAGGATAAGCAAGACATCTTATGGACGTCCTAAACTGGGTTATTCCAGATTTAGGACCTCCTGTGGACATCCTTTTGAGACTAATTGGGATTGCTCGTGGATGTCTTCAGTGGGATAGCCCGTGGCACGGCCGACTCTAGTAACAGGCCGCGAACAAGGAAAACTGGCAACAATGCATGTGGTGCTTAGTTTCACTAAATTGCCATAGCTGTTTACGGCTGCTTTTGGTCGGCTCTTGTTTTAATTGCTGGAAATTCATATTTTTATTTTGTAACAATAGTGTAAGTGTCTTGCTAATTGAAGTGCATTTAGTTTAGATCGTATGATATCAATTATAGGACGTTGCGATAGTTTTAATCGAGTGTATACTCTGTTTAACAGTGCGTGAACCGACTTAACCTAAAATGCCCAAGCATTCTGTCATACCAGGCTGTAAGACAAATAATTATACTTCCACAACGAAAACAGACGGTCCAAAGACCACATTTAGTTTAATTTAGTTTTCCTAAGGACGATGAATTAAGAGAAAAATGGCCTACAGCTATTCCCCGAAAAGATTGGATACCATCAAAACATGCTGTTGTATGCGAAATACATTTTGATCCCGGTGAGATTATTAAATTTGATAAATTTCTTGTACCAGGTGGAACATTTAAAATGATTCCTTATAAACCGAAATTAAAAGAAAATACTGTCCCATTTTTCCAAATTTGCCTAAATTCTTATCTACAAAAAATCAGTCCGTCGACAAGATCCAGAAAGTAGGCGCGAAAATCAAATTCATCAACATGAAATTTTAATCCAAAACTTTGAGAAGTCGGATATTATTGAAAATTATGAGGAATTTATTAACGTTTTATCAAAAAAAATAATAATAATATCTCTGATAGCTGGAATGTAAACATTTTTACGTCTAAAGTCGTATTTTATACGTTAAATTCTGATGCTGATATTGTTGGTATTGAAAATCAAATTTCAATTAATACTGGCCTAATATAGACGAAGCAGTTAACATTTATATATCTGGATAGGCATCTCATGCACTATCTAAAAAAATTTCTTGTCATACTTGCCTTTCACATATTGTTGAAAATAAATGGAATTTTACTGGAAATCAATATTGTGATTATCTACAACGTGATGGTCTATCAGTACCCACGAATAATATGACCATAATTTTATTTCGCGTGTACGTCATATTAGAACATATCATTAACAACAATAGTTTAGAAAAGGAGTTCCTACAAATTGAAAATCTAAAAGATTTTCTTATCAATCTAACTTTACATAGTTCAAAGTCAGGTAATTTTTATTTAGATTTTTTAAACAGGTGTATATGCGGGAACAATATTGACTATATTTTACGAATTATTTGTTCAATATTTGCTAATGTACTTCTATATAATTATGTAAAAATGCAGAATAATCGGGCGCTTGAGCAAAGTAGATTGAAATATCGGTTACGAACTACTGAAAAAACGAAAATTAGACACTTTCAAAACAGCAAAGTAGAAACCTATATGTATCAATTCAATTCCATATTCGTATTTTATTCATATCATAAGTAAATATTTGTTCATGTTTTTAAATTTACTTACAGCCTTACAGTCCTGTTATTTTTAATTTACTCATTCCCGAATCATCCTAAATTAGAATATTATGGGATATCTGTATTATTTTATTACTCCCTTTAAAATATAAAAATATTTCGTATTATTAAAAAAGGGTTATGTAACTCTTCTCGTTGGTTTTGCTGAACAATTAAACATTTTTTTTCTGTGCAAAATTAGGCATAATTCTGTACAAAATATCATGATGTTTAATTGACCGAGCAGAGATTTAAACTTCGATTGAAGCCTCAATTTATTAAACACATGAATGATTTATAATCTGTATCCTACCTAAACAAACCTATCATATAGAATCATGAATCAAAACGCATTATAAATAAATAAAATACAATTAAAACACGGCCGCCTATTAAATTTAGCTGCTGTAATGCAAACCAACCATCGCACATCAGACTACATCTTTACTTGTGTGCGGTGTTGCCACCTATTACTTCGTGGCCTGTTAACTAGAGTCGGCCGTGCCCGTGGTTGTCCACAGGAAGGAAAAGGGACCGATTTAGGTTAAAATCTGGACAACCTACAGACATCCACGATGGGATAGCCCATGGTTGTCCGTAGGCCGAAAAAGGGATTCATTTAGGATAGAAGCTGGACAACCTACAGACATCCACAATGAAGGATAGCCCACGGTTGTCCACAGGAAAGAAAAGGGACCAATTTAGGTTAAAATTTGGACAACCTACAGATATTCACACATAGTTGCATCCGGCTATCCATAGTATCTCTTCCTAAAATATCGTGATTGCTGTAGACAACAATTTGAAATTCTGGCTATACTCACCCTCCCTTGCGTAATAAATAAATCTCATATTGCAAAAAAAAAATGTTCATAAAATATGCATTTGCAAGATGTGTATTTCCTGCGCAATGGATAGACTACACAACAAGTCATTTGGACCTGAGGTTTTAACAAAGGTTTGTCAGGGTTAGGAAATGGTCTTGTGCTTTATTGATGTAGTTAAGACCTTTTAGGCTTCAAGTATACTTGCTCTTGTATAGTAAGTTTTAAAGCATTCTGTAAGACCTAATTATAAAGCTAATTTGCTTCTAGGATAATATGTATTTGTAATGGGTTTATCATAACCTACATAAAACTCTCCATAAAGCTAATTAGTTTTATGAACGTCTTAAATTCCATTTAGATTTAAAGAGGTTTAAATTATTCTTTATATTTGCAATAATTGCATCTTAAATCCTTTTTAAAACTAGACATTTCCAATGCCTATTAGTACTTATTAAAGGCCATTACAAAACTAGACTCTTAAAACATCCTTGATAAATGTTGTGATGAAACCGTTATGAAGAAAAAGAGGCCTCTATAAATCTAAAAGGCAAATTTTAATTCCATAAAACACTTTCTAAAACCTCAATAAAACATTTATTATAAAAATAATAAACAATATGTCTGCCTGAAGTGTCGTTGATGCATGTGTGTGTGTTAATTAAAAGCATTTCACGACTTACTGATGTGTAATTAAGTCTTTTTTGGAAAGGTGGAAGAAAATAAAAAAGAGTGGCCATTTTAAAAGAACTGTTAAAACATACACACATACAAATTATTTTGAGGTTAAGTTTTAAGTTTTTTGTGTCAATGTCAACGTCCCAAACGTTTTATTACAGCTTTTATCAAGTCCATGTGATCTTCGCCAAGTGCATTTGCATTTTTGTAAGGAAGGGATTATTTGTGATAGTATACAAAAAGACTAAAAGGACTTCATTTAGAGTAAATGTTCTAGGTCATTACCATTATTAGAATATATAGTTTAATGAGAGGACTCTAAAATGACAATTAAGTTTTTAGTTGGCCGGCCATGTTTTTCTTGTTATATAAAAATATTCAAGGTCAATCTCACAATTATAATTAGCAATAATTATCACTTTTTCGTTATCAAATTAAGGTAGAATTACAAGAAACGACTGGGGACCGAGGGAACCGAGAAGCAGCCCACTTTTTTAAATTTGCTGATTACGTGTTTATGCAAATTTTGTATGTATATTAAAACCATTATTATTTCTGAGGAGCCCTTGTTTTTTGGGCCTTTCTTACATAGTTTTAACGATAAACTGCCGTTGGTTTTAATTTTTTGTCATACCTGATGTCTTTTTATTACCTTTTAAATCGGCCTTAGAGAGGTTATATTGCCACTCTACGCTTTATAAATTTCAAATTCCATTTTATCTTTAATAAGTCTGATGGTGTGTTTGCTTAAATCAGTTTAGAAAAAAATAAATGCAGTAATAAAATTATTTGGATTCCTTCGTGGACATTCTTATAGCTTCTCAGTTCTAATATGGACTTATAAGAGTTTTAAAAACCAGTTTTAAGGTAGCCTTCTAGATGTTTTCTAGAAATGCAGGAAGCTAATAGAAAAGCTTCTGACAGGTTTAAAATAGGTTTTAAGAAAGGTTTTAAAACGGCCCGAACAAGGTTTTCATGAGCAGCACTATGCCTCACTGAGAAGTTTTATGATGGAATTTAAAAAGGCCTTAACAACCTTCATAAAGGTGGGCCCTCTTAATGTACAAGACGTTTTATGATGGTATTATGGATATTGTTACAGCAAAATAGATTTTTCAAGGCATTTTATAAATAGTTTAATAGCACCCTTGTATATATTTAAGAAACTAAAATTGTTCCTTGGGGTTGCTGCTGTATCTAAAAAATGTTCCAGAAATGAGAGGATCTACTCCGGCAAAATGAAGTACCAAGCTTGATTGATCAATTCCTTTATATACCGAGGGATCTGATCCGTGGGATCCGATCCGTTAAAAAGTCTTTTCGTGTGTGCTCGGCTAATGGTGGTAATAGATCGATAGACGTGACACCCATGTTAATCAGGATATTCTGGAATGTTAGGCAATGAGGTACATAGAAACTACAACCACAAATTTTATAATCCTTTATTTAAATGAAAACGTCAAACAGTATATACCAATATACCTACCCAATACGTAGTTAATAAATAATTGAAATGTGTCAAATATAGTACATACAACTCTTTCTTATCATTTAGAATATATAATAGTGAGCAATAGTCGTTCGCAGTGCGGGTGGGTGCGCATGGAGCCCTCCATCTGTGTCCGTGCGAACCCCGCCCTTCAGCGAGCCCACCGTCACTGACAACACAGAACTTTGGCTTCATCTGTGTGTGTGTGTCGGTCCTGTCAGTGATACGTCATCGAAATGTGACGTCAGTTTTCGGTGCGCTCGCTGTTACAGGGTGCAAAATGCAGCGTGTCGTTTTCATAAGAAGGTAGTTTTTACTCTGTACTGCTCCAGAAACTTTCTCTGTGCTAAGTGACTAAAGTTATTAAATGCTGGAGTAAAGAGTAACAGTGTATGAGCTAGGGAGATGTCCGGGAGCGTGCTACTTAAACATGGCCCTCCATGGCCTTACCTGAATTAGAACACTTACATTGTGGTTTGTTTTGACCGAATTGTACTAGCAGACTTATTTATAGTCTGCTTTATATTTGCTTGACTACTATATTACATCATAATATACAGGGGGATTCAAAATAATGGTACAACACTTAACTGTGGATAGCAGGAGTCAAGACATTAAGATTTAGCCAAGCACGCCTTAATGAAAAGTTGATTCGTAAAATGTTACAGAGAGTCAGAGTTAAAATGTAATTTTTATTTTTCTTTATAATTTAGTGAGTTTTTAAAATTTCCTTATGAAAACTGATGGAGGGGGGGGGGTTATTTGGAGTGGGAAATCATAACACTAAATCTGCCATAAAGGCAGCGTTGCCACATTTGGTAGATTTCTACTTTTTTAGTAGAATTTTAAGGATTTTTGTAAAGTTTGGTAGGCAAAATTTGCTGGTACATTTCTGATATATTTTTGGTATATTATTATGGTTACATTTTTTCGGATTTCTGCCCCCCCCCCCCCCGCGTTTTTTTTAGTAGATTTTAGTAGATTTAAACAAGAAATAAGAAATTTAGTAGATCGGCACCAACAAAATGTGGCAACGCTGCATAAAGGTCCGGATAAAAAATGTGCGACATTTTTAACAAGTAACACGTAGCGTACGTAGCGCCTTCTAGGAGGTAAACCAACATTGGGGGTGTGTTATGATTTACCACTCCAAATAACCTCTACCTATCAATTTTCACAAGAAAATTTTAAAAATGCATTAAACTGCAAAGGAAAATAAGAAATTAAATTTTAACTCTGACACCTTTGATTCCTATTATCCACAGTTAAGTGTTGCACCATGAGTTATTAATCACCCTGTATAAATAATGTGACAGTTTATGTGAATGCTGTAGACCGCATTCGATTAGAAGACATGTTGAGTCTTACAGTATTAAGAGTATTAAATTATTACCTTTGATCTCTAAAATAACGTTGTTATCTAGTCGAGAATCTAAAGGTCCGAATTCGATCATGAGGTATGAACTCGCAGGTGTAAAATTCAAAAAAATATGGATATTATCCAGAATTTTATGCCGAATTCGATTGCAGAGGGCGCGATGTCGGCCAAGATTGCGAAATTGCAAAAAAAAAATAATAATTTCGAAAAAAATTTGGAACTTAAATATTGCATTATCTTTCGTTTACATTGCATTTACGAGCTTGTTTATAAAGATTTTTTAATAATTCTTATATCAATCGAAAGCTTAATGTTTGTAGCTTCATACAAGTGTAATAAACAACACTATAAATTGTTTAAACAATATGTACTCAAAAAGTGCCGTGTAATTTTCGGCATCGAGGTACTTTTGTTATTATTGCAGATATATGTATAGTTATTTGAGACAAAATGCGTAGAATAGACCAACGAACATTTTTTATTAAAACAATTTTTTAATTCGCTGAATAATTTAGGAGATATGATTTTTTAAATGTAGGGCGCGCGGCCGTAGTCATAACTCATCATAATAATAAATATAAGTGTGGCCTCGAGTACGCGATTTGCCAGTTTGCATTTGCCGTTCGCATTGTTTATTATTCCGAATTGGAAACTTTTCCTTGCAAATAATAACAACAAAGCTCGTTTATTGAAGTATATTTCCGAAAAATTCTACACAGATCATAGTAGTCTACCTACTAACGTTTTTGTTATGACGACATGAAACAAAGTAAAATTGTAACAGACTTACACTTTTCAAATCACAGAGAAGCAGACAGTAGAATATGTGCAATAGTTCAGTACCTATCAAATTTGAATTACAAAAAACTACTGATACAGACATTTTTGTGATGGCACTATAAAATGCTACTAGAATAAACGTAAATGAGTTGTGGATACATAGATTCGATGTGTATATACTTATTCACTGCATAATACAAAACTGTCGACTATGCAGAATATATCAGAAATTTATTTCGGCAATTTTTTTCTACGTACTTACGTCTTAAGTGGTTGCGATACACTCAGTTTTCCTTTCCGAAAAGGAAAAACTTACGTATTCAAAACATGCCTCAAATATGTCAATGATCCTAAGTTACAGTCAATATTGAATATCCCACTCGACAGTTCATTTGATAGTGCTGAATTTGAAAACTCTGCACGATATTTCTTTAAAGTCTTATATGGTAGACCGTTTTTCATTGGTAATTTGGACAATTTGCGAGCCCATTTATTTTACACTCGTAAATCGAATATTCGGAATTTGCTACCAACTGAAGACTCATTTCACCAGCACTGAGCTGCCTACCAAATAATTATTTGGAAGACAGCAGGCTTCCTAACCCTAAAGATTTTGGTTGGGTTTCGAAGGACAATATATTAGTACCAAGACTTATGACAAAAAGTGTCCGTCCAAATGTAACGCCTGGAAACATATTTTGTAAATGCAAGCAATTCCAAAATTGCATTGGAAACTGCAGTTGTGCTAAGGCCGGTTTGGCGTGCATATTAGGTTGTTTTTTGAAGGCCGATGTCAAAGGTGTTAGTTTAACCTTAACTTATACTATAGTATTATTACAGTACACTTAATTATAGCATTATAACATCAATCATATGTATAACGACTTACCTATAATATTCCAATTTTAGTTATATCATATGTATTATGTACACAGAATTTACAATACATACAACCATTGTTTTGTCAAGACGAAAAATATTTTAATTTCATTTTAGTTGTTTTTAAATTAAATACAGATAATTTGTTTTGTTTCTAAGCATTATTTATGATCTGTACGAACTTTCATATTAAAGACGTTACAAAAATGTTGCTTATACCTTACAAAAAAATGAATAAAATAATGTACAGTGCCCGTCACATTAATCTTGTCAACCTACATTTTTCGAAATTCTCTACGTTTCCTCCTGGTGTATATTATTAGATTTTTTTTGCTTATTTTGTTAATTGTCCTCTGGTGTATAAGAATAAAATGTCAATTGTGTTGTGGTAAAGGATGGCGGATTTATATAACTGATAAATCAAATAAAACTTGCCATAGGTGGCAAAATTATTGTGACGGGCACTGTACGTAATAATAAATACTTTTATTATAACAGCAGTGCCTCGAAATTGTGTAAATAGCATACAGAGACAAGACCGCGCGCGCGGCAGACCAAAACAATGCGCTTCATTTTAAAAAAATCATATCTCCTAAATTATTCAGCGAATTAAAAAAATGTTGTAATAAAAAATGTTCGTTGGTCCATTCTACGTATTTCGACTCGAATTACTACACATCTATCTGCAATAATAACAAAAGTACCTCGATGCCGAAAATTACACTACACTTTCCGAGCACATATTGTTTAAACAATTTATAGTGTTATTTATAATGAATATAATGTCTCTTTATTACACTTGTGTGAAACTACAAACATTAAGCTTTCGATTGATATAAGAATTATTAAAAAATCTTTATAAATAAGCTAGTAATTGCAATGTAAACGAAATATAATGAAATATTTAAGTTCCAAATTTTTTTCGAAATTATCATTTTTTTTGCAGTTTCGCAATCTTGGCCGACATCGTGCCCTCTGGAATCGGATTCGGCACAAAATTCTGGATAATATCCATATTTTTTAAATTTTATACCCGCGAGTTCAGGGTTCGGCATTTTAGACGCGTCTTTTTGGATGCTAGATTCCTTACTACTAGTAACTCGTAGGCAATAGTTTCAATATAACATGTTAAGTTTCAAGTTCTAATCCAGTCTTAATAAAAAGCAGCGAATACTTGCAACACACTAACATGTAATCTTAATAAAAATCTATATTATATAAAACTAGCCACCTCATAAATTGACATTGGAAGTATCTGATGATATAATAATTACTGTCAGTATACAAAGTGCAAAATTTATATTGGCAGTTGCATGGCAACCATTGTTGTCCGAGTCAATTTCTAGCCACCGAATGCAAGTGTTCAGTTATAAAATTTGGCATATTAAGTTTGGTCGACGGGGTCCCCTGTTTTTGGCAGCCTGCATCGCATCCTCGTTTTTTGGTCTGACGCGCCCGCAATTTGACTTATGCGAATAATTTAACAATTGTGGCTCTAATATATTTATTTACAGTCAGTGTCGCTAGGTATCTCTTTGCCTACGAGCGCGTGTTCTATCTATGTTTGTATATATCTATATAGTTTCATTACTTACGGTATTATTATATTACATTTTAGAATTTCGTTTTGTTGAATCTGCCGAAGGCTTGCACAATAATGCGTGGATTCCTGAAGGAGAATGGATATATGGCCTCCGTGTGAGAAGTGGTGTTTACGTGCGGACTAACATAGTTGATTTGTCGGACTACAAACGAGAAGTATAAAAGAGGAACTTTTTATATACAATATTTTTATATTATTATGGTGAAAATATATTCGTTAAAAATTACTTTTGACAGCAATGACGACTTGGCAACGGTTGAGGTATACCATAACTTTACACTGAAGTACGGTAGATAATGTATCAACACTATGAAGTTCTCTATTGTATCATGTTGGAATTTCACTAGAGCATATTGTTAGTGAATGTTTCTTTTAGCAAGTAGATTTTGGTCCTAACGCCTTCGCAGAGCTGATGAATTATAAACTGTGTTTTTTGGTTCTCTTTTGGTTTGATCGTTTTGAATCCTTGACGTTTCCACCGCCTTGTCGTGGTCTTCTTCTGAAGCGAACTGACTATTACAAGAAGACCACGATAAGAAGGTTGAAACGTCAAGCATTCGAAATAATCAACGCAGAAGACATTCCTGAGACCATGGCAGCACAATGGCCAACTGCGTCTGTAAAGTGAACCCATGAAATTTTAAAAACTTATAAATGTTTGATATTCATGAAACTTATGGGATTTTACCAGTTTCATCATAATCAAAAAAAAGATATTTCAATTGAAAATTGTGAAATTTTTATAGTATACCATTCTTACCAGTTTGATTGCTTTGCTGTGAGTAAATACCACGAATTATGTACCAGTGCCAAGATTTCATCATTAGGCCACAGCACTACTCACAAAATTAATAATGTTTTAGAATTATTTATGTCACATAATTAGTACGTCCGAATACATGGCCTTGCTATTCACATATTATTTAACCAAATGCGTGGGCGTGGCTTCTCTTATTGTAGAATAGTTGTTTCAATAATGACTGTTGCCAATCATGAATTCAATCAATGGATAGTTTCGCCTTGCTTAAGTCCATAGCAGGATAAGCTATTGAAAAGTGCCCCCGATCATATGGAAATGGAATGGTGTCCTAATATTTTATTTTCTCTTCAAACGTCAGAAAATCATGACATTTCTTCACTCATTTCATGACATTAAAGTTTGACTTTTTAGACGGCTGTGCCAATATTGACAATCATTATGGTACTCGCCGTAAATATTATCAGGTGAGGCGCTAGCCGAGCCTAATAACACCACAATGATGGTGTGTAATGTAATGATGGTGTGTACCATAATGATTGTTTATGATCCAAATTTCATACAAAATTTTATCTTTTAGCGTAAGTTAATTAAAATAAAAAGCAATATGTATCTCTATTGTATTTTGAAGCTTTGGGCAGTAATTATTTCAAATTGACATTCAAGTAGGCTACTACCATGCTTCATGCTACTGTCTATGATAGGGTGACCATACGTCCGGAATTTCGCTGGACAGTCCAGCATTTTGGAGCACTATCTGTGATCAAAAAAATGTTTCCTCTCGGTCAACAAGAAATGTTGGGATCAAGAAATGATTTTTCGGATTTCTGCTCTCCCCGCTCATCAATTTTTTTCCCAGCAGAAGTGTCCAGCACAAAAATCTGGTCACCCTAGTCTATGATGTGTCCAAGTTACTAAGTAACTGTTTAAAGGTTGTTTATATTCATATGTTATTGTTATAAAATAATATTGCTAAAGTTTTCTTAGTTTTCCCAAAAATGAAAGATACAACAATACGTTTTGAAGTTTATGAAAATATTTTCATTACTAACTGAGATATAACGAATTTAAATTTTGTGATTTGTTAAATTGTAAATCACAAAATTGTATCTCAGTTAGTAATGAAAATATTTTCATAAACTTCAAAACATATTGCTGTATTTTTATGAAAAGTAAAATTCATATGACAAAAAAAATAATTCCTAGTCCCTAGACTTGGGCAGAGCTGGGTAATTACTTGTAATTTAAAAATAATTACAATTATAAATTACTTTTTTAAAAAAGGAACTAATTACAATTACAAAGTACATGTCTTTAAAAAAGGAATTAGCAATTACTTTTCTAATTACTTTTATATTAAATTATAGTGACCAAACAGACAAAAAGGTATGTTAAAAATTTTAATTAAAAGTGTTGTGTAATATTGCGTTTTAATATTTATTAGAATCATTATTAGACTGTTTGATCTTAAGAGTAATCAGGAAAAATTAAATAAATATATAGAAAATGCAGCTTAATAGTGGAGTCGGTTTAGGAAAGGATTGGGAAAATTTTTAAGATGGATGCAGACCTTGCGGAAATTATTTGTAATGACGAGTATAATAAAACCCTAAAATTTTAATTTCCAAAAACCATGTCGAAAAGGGGTATTTTGAACATTTTAAGGGTCAAATTTGTTGTTTTAATTTTTTTTTGATCACTTAAACAACTAGTTAAGAAAAGAAAATGGTATCCTTTTATTCTCAATATTAAAGGAACCTTCAGTTTAAATTTGGGGAAGATATCTGACCATCCCCCCTCCTGATATTCATATATGTATACGAAAAAAAATCAAATTTCGGTTGTCTTGATCAGATCTCAACAGATTTGACTGAAATTTGGAATGGAAGTAGTCTTTATCAGACAAAAACTGTTAACCAAATTTCAGCCAAAAATGTTAAATAGTTTGGCTGAAATTGCAGCTTCAGTCAAATTTTCTGAAATTTTCAAATCGAAATATCTTCGGACCTAAAAGTCGGATCAAAATTTGCTTTGTGGCAAAAGGTAGGCGAGGTATAATATCAAAATACTCGTTTTGAAAAGTAAAAGATAGACCACGGTTACCCTTCGATTATACATGAAGCGGCTACCTGAGTCACGTAAAAATAAAAAAATAAAAATAAAAATTGTAACACATTCATATACAGAAATAAATATACGCACGCACACACATATATAATATAATATACATTTATCTATACCTAGTCAAGGCAGTAGGCACGACTATACAAATAAAAAATATATATATTTTTTAAAGTTTTATAAATAATAAATACAATTGTTTTCTGCTTTATACCAGTGCGCGCACACATAGTCACTGAGTACACATCTATTATATATATAATGCAAATGACTAAAAAAACGACCGAATGTAAAAAAAAGTGGTTCTTGACTTATATCATGTAAAAGTACATAAAATAACCTACCTTTTGCCATAAAGCGTCTTTTAGGTCCGGAGATATTTCAATTTGAACATTTCAGAAAATTTGACTGAAACTGCAATTTCAGCCAAACTATTTAATATTTTTGGCTGAAATCTAGTAAATAATTTTTGTGCGATAAAGACTACTTCTATTCCAAATTTCAGCCAAATCGGTTGAGATCTGATCAGGATAGCCGAAATTTTATTTTTTTAATTTTTTTCGTATATATATAAAACTGCAAATTCAAATTTGCAGTTTAAAATGTCCAAAAAAACCCTTTTCGGCCAATAAAACACGGTTTCACCCAAGATTTGATAGAAAGATCCTCCTAATAAAGCCATATCTTGCGTCAGCGCAAGATTCTGGGATTTTGTTATACTCGCCATGACAAACAATTTCCGCCGGGTCTGCATCCATCTTAAAAAAATTTCCAACCTAGCTATTTTATTTACTAAATCGACTCCACTATAATAACAATGCCTAATAATAATAAGAATGATAATAATAAACAGTAAACACATTTAGTTTTTAAAAGTTTATTGAATAAACAACATAAATGTGCAGAGGACCACGGCAAAAACTCGTTTTTAGTCAGTAACTTTTTTTGAACTTTTCAGATTCATTTTAAACTATGGAACTGTAAAATTCTGCTTTAATGCATTCTTGTTTGTTAAACCACATACGCATGTTCTTAAAGTAATTGTAATTGGAGAAAGTAATTGTAATTGGAGAAAGTAATTGTAATTGGAAAAAGTAATTGTAATTGGAGAAAGTAATTGTACTTATAGAAGTAATTTGTAATTAGATAGTTCAAATAATATAATTACAAATTACAATTCCTTCAACAATTTTCCTGCAATTACAATTACAAATTACTTTAATAAAAAAAAGTACTTAATTACAATTACAATTACACGAAAAAAAAAAAGGAATTGTAATTGCTAATTACTTTTCACCAGGAATTACCCAGCTCTGGACCTGGGGGGGGGGCGGTGTATTATCGAATTTTGAAAAAAAATTTCGCAAGGTGCTTTTTCAAAATTTTTTAGGAGAAGTACTTCTCGAGATGTTATTTCCCATATTTCGTATGGGTCCCACGCGCCACAGATGAGAAAAAAATTATTGACATTTCTAGATCCGCTCGCGCCCTTGTTCGGAGTAAAAGCCACTTGTTGTCACTCGTCTGAAAGCGGGAGTAGTTACCCTTAAGGGGGATGCAGATTATTTTTTTATGTTTCTGCTGGGGTTTGAACAGTCACACAGGGCTTCTAATTGTTAAATAAGTGTGTCAATGGTGTAAAATATTTCCATTTGTGCGGAGAGCAATTTCCAGTAGCTTATCCTGCTAAATGCTTTCGGTTAGTTTTCATTTTTGGTACGATCATACAGATAATAGTATTTTAAATATATCTTTATCCATGTCCCCGCACGCACCGCCATCTTGAAATCATGGCGGCCAGTTATAGTGCAATATTTCTCCTTTAGTGCGTGCCAGGATAAATGGTTATCATAAATGTTAAAGCGAAGATAAGTCCTCGCAATTTTTATGTCAGAGAAATAATTTCATAGTAAAAAAAAAGAATTGTCATCATATCCTTGTAGTACTTCTAACTCTATGATTCTGCCAAAAATAAAGTTAATCGACCTTTTGCAATACTTTTGTACCATTTATGACTGAACTACATATTCTTATAAAGGACTTAGCATTCCAATCTCCTTGAGAGCATGTATGACTTATTTTAGTAACATAATGGAAGCAATGCCATCTTTCAACGAATTTATGAATTATATCGTTCATGTATTGTTTCATGGTGAGTAAAATATAAAGTTTATTAGACAATGAAAAGCCATAAAGGATGTACTAGATATGTCAAAAAAGTATAGTTATATATTTGTTATTGTTATCAAATTACATTTTCCTGTTTCTTTAATTTTCTTGATTAGTAGAGTAAAATCTGGAAGTAAAGTCGCTTAGTTTTCGAGAAAAAAAAAACCGGCGTAGAACCAAACCAGACTTAGTGAGATTCTTTAGTAAGATAATCGTGTATACGAAATCGTTTTTTACGACATTTTTCGGTGGTCGAGAACTTTTTTATTTCGGAAAAACTCAAAAAAATAGATTTTTAATGAAATATGTTTTTTAACGTCTCCACCGCTATATCTCTGAAAATATTTGTGCTATCAAGCTATTTTTTTTTTTAGATTAAAGTAGACACAATAGCGCTTCGAAAAACGTCCCACGTGAACCCGATTTATTTTTTTTTATGTTGGTAAAATAATAGGAAACTCAAACTTGTTATTTTCAGTAGCGTAATTTTAGGCAATCGAGAAAAAAGTTTATTTATGAAAATTTGTATATACATGCTGCGTACAAATTGAAGCCAATAGTTGAAAAAAGTTTTTAGGATAAAAATTTTTCATGTCCCGTTCATAGTATTGAGTCAGCGATTTTTTTTAACGGGCCAAAGTCATATTCTTGCGCGCTCGGCTGTAGCAAGCCTGCCGACTGCAACGATCTGACGATCCCGGTCGGGGTGTATAAAATAGTTTAACTTATATCAATAGGTACAAAACCAGTAGTGATCAAAAGCATCTAGGGGATCAATATTATTGTTCGATATTTCATATATTGTACAGCAGTATTGATCATATGTTGTTAATATTAAGAAATTGTATAATAAATATTAAATAGACTCCTTTTAATAATAAAAAGACAGGTGGTAGTAGTACAGTACCTAGAGGTAAAAAATATGCAATACTTCGAAGTAATGTCATATTGAACGGATTTCGTTCATTTTCGGCAGTATAATAGTAAATGTTTCACAGAAAAGTTTCTATATTGAGCGGGGGCCTGTTAATTTATAGAGGGTGGATGCCACCCCCTTTTCGATAAAACGCATTTTTTTTCCTATTCCAAATATCTCAATAAATATTAGTTTTGTTCAAAAATGTGTAGAGACCAAAAATAAAGCTCATAAACTAATAATGAATTTCGTTTGTTTATTTATTTACATAGATTTAATAGTTTTGGAGATATGAGTTTACAAATGGCATCCGAACGTTCATAAGACGAAAAATGCAGTTTAAATGTTAAATATTTCAGAAATTGTGACGCATGCTAAGAAAGGAAATTAAAGACAATTAATTGCGCTTTCAAATTATTTTTTTACTCGTTTTGTTACTCTAATTAGCCAATAATTTAAAAAAATTATCTCAAATACAGTTTTTCGTTAAAATGTAGCATTACCTAAATGCTCAAATTCTTTTTTGGTCATTTAAAGCACTTGCTTTAGAAAAAAATGCATTTTAAACTTTAAAGGTAATTTCGAAACCCTTGGATACCAAATATAAACTTAAATATTTCCGAAATTATTAATCCTACATCAATAAACAAAAAATATAATTAATTCCCAGTTTGTAGGGTGCTTTTTGTAATTGGTCTATAACATTTTTTCGATAAAGTAATACTTTTCGAGATACTTGACGAAAGCCGTTTGAAAATACCTTTTTTAAAAGCTTTTATTTTAAGCTAAAATCGCAATTTTGAAGTCGTTATAACTTAAAAACTATCAATTTATGTGAAAAATTGCATGGAACCTTTCCTTCTTAAAATTTGATTCTATTTCAGCTTCAATAAATATATATATTTTTTAAGTGCCACCCCCTGAGAGGGGGTGGCACATTTTTTCTGAATGATATCTAATTTTTTAGATGACAGTAAGCAACTCCACCCCTAGAATGCCATATATTAATCTATATTCAACTAACGCTACTTCTCGCGACTAATCTGACCAACTCTGCATGCGAGGTGTATTAAATGCGTCCCAATGTCGCGTTTAGCGCTGATAAAAAAAATCGCTGTTGCCAAACGGTACACTTTAGGAAAAAACATATTGTTTCAAAAACTTTTGTGATTATTAGGCTTTATTTTCTTCGCTGCATGTATGCAAATATTTTCAAAAATAAAAAAGTTTATCGATTGGTGAAGATTTCAATACACAAAATATGTATTTTTAGTTTATTTGATTTTTAAAGAAATGAAAGTGCGAATTGTGCCCAAACCGTTTATATTGGTAAAAGCGCTACAGTGTGTGCTTTAATTTGATACAAAACAAATTTCGGTACCTTTAATAGTTTTAAAGATATGGCGGTGGAAACAAAAAAAAACAATTTTCTTTAAAAATACATTTTTTTCACTTTTTATTGATTTAAAAAGTTCGAGACCACAAAAAAATGTCGTAAAATATGATTTCATATGCCCGGTGACATACTCAAAGGAACCTAATATGTTTGACCTGGTTCTACGCCAAAAAAAAAACGACACGATAGACTTACGAAATCGCTGCTCTAGATTGAAAAATCTAGGTACGGGCTTTAATTAAAACAAGTCAATGTGTCTTCCTTTCCTTAGGTACTACCTCGTCTATGAAATGAAAATATGAAGACTGCGCTCCGTACAGCCCAATTTTCAGTAGACAGACAGAACACAGTGGAGGAAATAATGTTTTTTACAGAAACAAAGTGAAGAGATTTTTTTGCATAAGATGTGAAAATATCCGTATCCATCCTTAGGTTGTTAAGATCGTCAATGAAGTTAAGTTGTTGCAAATATGTATAGGTACATACGTAATGTGTGTTTTGATATCACTACCATAATAGTTATTATTTAATATTAACTTATTATTTATATGCATTCATGCTCATTTTGTGTGGTAGATATTAATCACCTATATGCGGTCTATTTGTGTACCACAGTATACTGAATTTGGCCACATTATAGTTTGACCCTTACTTCTAATGCAATAGAGATTGCCTAGTATAAAATAGCATAGTATTCACACATTAGTAATTAACAAATTACTCTGAACATTTCAGGTCAGTTTCATTCTCCAAAGTAGAGCGGTTAAATAGAAAACAACTATTATAACTGCATTTTAGTATCCATCCAAAAGAGACAATGTTAATGCCATTAATATATCAGGTCGGCGTTTGTCGACTTGCTGACCAGATCACGCCGCCACTGTCTGACAACGATAATGTTTTTCAATACCATTTTAATACTTTGAATATACAGGGCGTCCCAAATTAATGGTACACAGAGCAATAGAAAATTCCTTACAAAAAATGTTGCGATTCGGCCAAACTTATCTTAGCCCAAAAGTCAATAGTAACCAAGATACGGGGTATCAAAATTTTCAAAAAATGGATTTTTGTTTTAATATGTTTAATAAATTCAAATATTTTAATAAAATTTGGTGATCGGAGGTTTCTTGAGGCGAAGAAATTAAATTGTTCTGTTGTTGTTTGTAGAGGGCACTACCCACGGTATTTTGCTTGTCTTAACGTTTGTGCCTTAGTGTTTTTCGTTCTAATAAGAATACCTGTTTTTTATCTAAAATACCTTGTAAATAACCGTTTTCGAGATATTTGCTTTTAAAGCATTCAATGCAACCAATTTAAAATAAATAAATATATTATGGCTTGATTTACAGAATATTTGAGTGAAACGAACAGTATAAAATTAAATTCTCATTTTTAGGTTTTTAAAGTTTATTAAATTCCAGCACTATAGGCCAGTCGGAATAGCATTTTTGTGCGAAATGTTTACCCGCACTTTTTTGTTCTTAAAGTATAGTTAGGGATGTAGAGAAACATATGCCAACTATCCGCACGCGTGACAGGTGGGGCAACACACTTTAAAATTCAAAAATCGTCCATTTTTTGCCATTTTTCGCTTTATTTGCAATTTGCCTCGTATATGAAGCATTTTCTGAAAATATATCAAGAAATAGAAAAGTTGAGAAAATCTATTTTGAACATTTTATTATTCTTGGCATTCTCCCAGAAAATTCTTCGTTTAAGAGCTACAGACGAAAGAAAAATGCTACTTTTCTAATTCTTGATTTTTTTTTAAATGATTATAATAAATATTAATACGAAATATATCATCGGTATAATGTAAATTATGTTTAAATGTCCAATTTACAGTTTAAATAAAATATATTTATGGAATTATTTATAATTTACGTCTTAAACAGAAAAAAAAAATAAAACTTTTAAGGTAAGCCACCACATTAATAGAAACTTTATTTATACCCTTTTCCTGTTATAAGTCTACATTACCAAATTACAACGAATTGAATATACTACTGGACGAAAATCAATCAATATCGATATTATCTAACACTCATGTGAAATATCTTGGCATTTATAGATTCTCATTTCAAGTGGGATATTCTTATAAATAAATTGGTTAGTAAATTAAGAAGTACACTGTACCTCTTCAATAATCTTCGAGATATACTAAATATTGATCAACTTGGAACAACTTATCTTGCTTTAATTGAATCTCAATTACGATATGATATTACAGAGTAGGAAGGGTTAAGTAGTCTAGAAAAAAACATCTAAATATAAAAAAACCAATAACTTAACCATCAGATATATTATACAAAGATGCCAGAATATTGGACATCCGCCAATTATACTTTCACTCACACAGTAGTAAAAACACTGAAGAAAATCAAAACACAAACACCAAACCAGATATAGAAATGATGTTTTTTGTAAAAGAATGTCATAAACCATCGGCCAGTTCAGTTATCGTAATGTTTCAGTTTTTAACAATTACATTGTAGTAGATCAATTTGTTGAATACTTATTCTATTATATTGTATTCTATTAAGTTATACATGAAACGCATGTACGCTGTACTATGCGTAAAATAAATACTCTGTCAAAATATATATTTGTTTATTTATTTTCCCATCATTTTAATACCTCAATACCTGAAAAGTTTTATTATTTTTTTTTATATTTAACATGTAAATTATATATAGTTCTGTAAATATATTTTATTTAAACTGTAAATTGGGCATTTAAACATAATTTACATTATACCGATGATAAATTTCGTATTAATATTTATTATAATCACTTAAAAAAAAAATAAAAAAACAGAAAAATAGCATTTTTCTTTCGTCTGTAGCTCTTAAACGAAGAATTTTCTGGGAAAATGTTAAGAATAATAAAATGTTCATTATCGAATCGATTTTCTCAACTTTCTTATCTCTTGATATATGTTTAAAAAAATGCTTCATATGCGAGGTATATTGCAAATAAAACGAAAAATTGCAAAGAATGAACGATTTTTGAATTTTAAAGTGTGTTGCCCCACCTGTCACGCGTGGGGATAGTTGGAATATGTTTCTCTACATCCTAAACTATACCTAAAAAAAAAAAAAAAAAAAATGCGGGTAAACGACATTTCGCAAAATGATCCTTTTTCAATCTATTCCGACTGGCCTACTAGCAAAAAATAGGAAAAACAATTAATTTTAAATAAAGAATTCCTCGCCTCAAAAAAACTCCGATCACCAAATTTTGTTAAAATTTTTTAAAGAAACAAAGAGAATAATAACATTGACATCCTGTATCTTGGTTACTATTAACTTTTGGACTAAGATAAATTTGGCCAAATCACAATATTTTACGTAAAGAATTTGCTATTCTCTGTGTACCATTTCTTATGGGACACCTTGTACAGATACCTATAATTTCCAGATAGAGAAATAAATGAAATGGAAAAATATTTTAAATGAATGTCGATGTTATACATTCAGACAGAAGAAAGAATGAAGTTAAACTTCCAAAACACACACAGCCGAATTTCTCTATCTCCCTCTCTTTCGAGGTGCAAGAGTCTTTTTACAGTTCTGTTCTCCTTTAATAATAAAATCTACCGTGCATTACGTGGTACACGTGTAAGAATAAGTTCCCTTCTTTATAGTAAGACTTAACCCATTCAAAAATTATCTTATCTGCTAGCTGCAGAGGCTGTCTCATCTGAGGCATGTTTCCCAATAAAATATATTCATTTGAAATCTTGGTCTTGATCTAGCTTATTGAGGTTTGATTTTAATGACAAATATTCAAATCTTCATTTGTTAGGACACACAGAACTTAATGGTTCACCTCGTAATAATATGACGGTAAGATGAGTGGATGATGGGTTATTGGGAACTATGTACACGTCTCGTCATGAAACAAGAAAGTTCTAATACTAACAGGAGTTTTACTCTTATGTTCCTTTTTCACGCCGATTTTGTTTGAACCTTGAAACTTATGAAACGATGATTTGTGGAAATATCTAGCGATTACATTAATGCAGATGAATTGAAACTCCGGAGGTATTGAGAAATTCTTGACCATGGGAGCTGTACTACGTCATAGAACCGTCGTTGATGGTTTGGAATACATCCACTCTGCTAGCTAATGTATCAGTTAGTAATAAAAATGACCTCAGTTCACTTGGTTTACTTGTCCTCCTTCAAAAACACTAAGTCATCCGCAACCACGTCAGAGATGTGCAGGTAGATGATCCAGTACATGAGGTTGAAGCATACAAAGCACACCGGAAACATAATCCGAGAGTACTTGTCGATGTCCGAGGATGTAATACCATATAATTTGTTGATGTCTTTGTTAGGATTGATGATGTGCTGTGGAATGGGAGCAGCAGCTTCTTCATCTGCCCCGCGATCGCCACCTCTGCCTCCATTAACTGTACTCTCCAACGTGCCACATCTACTATGCGCCTTTGGGTCGTGCCCTTTGACCTTGAAGCGTACCTCCTGGAACAAAGGTTCCCACTAACAAGTACCTTGCGAAATATATAGTGGTGGCATCTTATTGATTATTTAAATTATAAATAAACTAGAGGTCTGCTTTGAAAGTATAATTCTTCTAAACATTTTAAGCAATGCAAAGTGATATTTTGAAAGTATGGCATGCGTTTTTAAATTTCGGACCTACGTAATAAAATTAGATATTTATTTGAACACAATTGTAAACTGGGTTTTTTTCTGCAGAGATGTCTGAAAGTACTTACCAGTTTCAAGCAATCCCAAGCTGCTTTGAATGTTAAAACTGTGATAATAGGGGCTAAAATAAGTTTTTTCGCAAATATCTAAAAAAAATATTGTTTTCAGTAAAATTGTTAAAACTTATAAAAAGTACTTTCTTTATAGATGTTTCTATTCTTGGACGTTATTATCAAATTAACTTGATGTGTATCTTCATATTTTTCGCTTAGTTTAAATGAAAATTATTATATTTAAGTGCTTCTTTTTTATAGCAGTGGATGCAAGTAGTGTAGAAATAATTTAATAATAATAATTAATATAATACACATCCACTTGAAAAAATCTTTGTTTTGCAAGCACTGTAGTTCTCTAACGATGGTGAATAAACCGAAACTTAAGAAAATGTAATAAGTTTCATTTAAATAGGCTAGAGAATCCCACCCTATAGACTAGTTCACAAGTTCAGAGTCGTGTTAATTCTTGATAAAGCTCGTAAAAATATAAGTGAGGGCTCATTGGATTCGGAATGACGTCTAGAAAAATGTCCAAAATTTTCAAACCCGCATATTAACAATTGCAAACGTTATAAACAAATGAAGACTGAAAAATAACGAGTTTTGTTTTTTGTAAATAACTCGAAAACTATTAGTATTTAAGAAATTTTAAAGAAAGATTAATTATGAAGGATTCTTAAAGAGGAAGAAATTTCCAATAAAAAAGTCCTGACTCCCGAAACTCCATCTCTGTTATTAATAATTTTAATTTAATGTTGAAAACACTAAGCCGTTACGATGCTCTGAAACCGGCCGTAATAAGTAAAAATATTTATTTATTTTTTACAATTAATTATTTTTTATTTATTTGCTTTTATCATGATTAGAGAATATTGTTTAGGTATTATGCAAATCACAACTTACACACTTTTTTATTTATTATGAAAATACCTACTTTCTGTATATTGTTGCCCTAATCTGGGCACGCTAATATACTAGTTAGGTAAATACTTTAAAACACTTATTATTGGAGAACCAATCAAAACAACTACTCTCCTAGCTAGGATAATACCTAAACAATATTCTCTAATATTTATTTATGTTATTAAATATTAATTTAAAAAAATTATGGTATTATTTAGAGACTTAAAGGAACAATATTCCGTTGTAAAAAATTTTTTTCACCGATTTTTCATAAAATGAGCCCATTGTTAATTAATAATTTTTTTTAGAGTTTGCGTTTATATTTCAAGTCAGATAATTGTTAAACAAAAGCCACTAAAATTATTTCGCTTCGTGGAGACCCTATGTCAACTATACGTTATGGGATTATGCCATTGCGATGTTTTTAATTGCTATAGTCTATTAGTTATTAATTATTTAACCTAACAAAAAATAAAAAATGAAAAAGAGATGTTGAACATTTTTTTTATGAATTTTAATTATTATTACTGTTTTTATATTCAAAAGTACTATAAGATCACATAAACTTTAAATTTTCATTGCTAATTGTTTAAACAAATTTTATAAACAAATCGATAAATTACGTACTTTTGAAAAACATTTTTTGCTATTTTATTGGTAATAAAATATTGAAAAGAAAAAAAATTTTTTCTTAAAATATTGAAAAGAAAAAAAAATTTTTCTTAATTTTTTTTTTATTGTCTATAACCATTTTCTTCCTTTATTCAATATTTAAACAAATTATTGAGAAAAAATTTTATTCCTAAAATTTATTATTTGCAATTTTCTATAAGCTGGTAAAAGGAAAACATTTTTTTGTTGTTAATTTATTTGTTTATTTAATAAACAATTTGTTATCAACAATCGCCGAATGTGTTTATATTTTTTTAGATGAAAAAAAATAACAAAAACAACTGTATACATAAACATGTCAAAAAAAATTTGTAATGTTTTTTATAGAATTTTAAATTTAATTTTTTTTTTGACATGTTTATGTATACGGTTGTTTTTATTATTTTTTTTCTATCTAAAAAAATATAAACATATTCGGCGATTGTTAATAACAAATTGCTTATTAAATAAACAAATAAATTAACAACAAAAAAAATGTTTCATTTTTCCAGTTTAGTAGAGAATTGCAAATAATAAATTTTAAGAATAAAATTTTTTCTTAATAATTTGTTTAAATATTGAAAAAAGGAAAAAAAAATGATTATAGACAATTAAAAAAATTTTTAAGAAACATTTTTTTTCATCTGATCATAGTATTTTATAACCAATAAAATGGCAAAAAAGTTTTTTCAAAAATACGTAATTTGTCTATTTGTTTATAAAATTTGGTTAAACAATTAGCAATGAAAATTTAAAGTTTATGTGATCTTATTGTACTTTTGAATATAAAAATTAAATAATTAAAATTAATAAAAAAAAAATTTCAACCTCCCTTTTTCATTTTTTAGTTTTTTGTTAGGTTAAATAATTAGTAGCTAATAGACTATAACAATTAAAAACATCGCAATGTCATAATTCCATAAAGTATAGTTAACAAAGGGGTCTCCACGAAGCGAAATAATTTTGGTGGCTTTTGTTTGACAATTATCCGACTTGAAATATAAACGCAAACTCTAAAAAAAATTGTCAATTAACAATAGGCTCATTTTATGAAAAATCTGTGAAAAAAATTTTTTACAACGGGATATTGTTCCTTTAAGTGTCTAAATAATACCGTATTTTTAAAAATTTTTAAATTAATATTTAATAACATACAAAAATATTTTTACTTATTACGGCCGATTTCAGAGCACCGTAACGTAACGGCTTAGTGTTCGTCGCGCGGAGCTCTATTATCAACATTAAATTAAATTAAATTTATTAATCTCTATTATTAATAGAGTTTCGGGAGTTGGGACTTTTTTTATTCTCCTCTTTAAGAATCATTCTTTAACATTTCTTAAATACTAATTAATAGTTTACGAGTTATTTACAAAAAACAAAACTCGTTATTTTTTTCAATCTTCATTTGTTTATAACTTTTGCAATTGTTTATGTGCGGGTTTGAAAATTTTGAACATTTTTTTAGACGTCATTCTGAATCCAATGAGCCCTCACTCATATTTATACGAGCTTTATCAATAATTAACACGGCTTTGAACTTGTAAATTAGTGTACTACACGTCAAGTTAATTACTACCACATCGTGAAAATATAGTAACGGAAAAATAGACTTAGACTGTCATGGAAGTCAAGGTTTTAAATTTCAGCAAAAAGAAATTCCTGTTAGGACAATAAGAAGGAAAGTATAGTTTTATATGAACATTATTCTTAAAATACGATGGTAATGGGGTACTCAGAAATTAAAAAGACTAGTTTTATAATTTTTTATTTAAATAAAAACGCCAAACAGTATATACCTACGCAATACGTAGTTAATAAATAATTGGAATGTTTCAAATATAGTACATACAACTCTTTCTTATCATTTAGAATATTTAATAGTGAGCAATAGTCGCTCGCAGTGCGGGTGGGGGCGCGCATGAAACTTGAGCCCTCTTGAGGTCCGTGCGAGCTCCGTCCTCAACGAGCCCGCCGTCACTGACAATAGCAAACTCCGGCTCTGTCCGTCTGTCAGTTCTGTCCGTTTATTACGTCGTCATACGCTGACGTCAGTTTCCGGTTCGCTCGCTGTTACAGGTGCAGGTTGCAGCGTGTTGTTTTCATAAGAAGGAAGTTTTTTTTACTCTGTATTACTCCAGAATCTCGTCTTGTGCTAAGTGCCTAAAGATATTAAACACTGGAGTGACGGTACGGTATGTGAACTAGGTGTTGTTAAGGAACGCGCCACTGTACGTAGACCTCTTCGGCTTTACCTGAATTGAAACACTTACATTCTTTTTTTTTTCGACCGTCTATATGCGGACAGACTATACGCAATTTTATTATATTATAATTTTTGACGAGAATTAGTTTTAGGTGCAGATTAAATTATAAAGCAGTTAGGTGAAATTGATAAATACATTTTAAAAGTCGGAAGATCTAGGCGCGAATTTAAGCTCGTTAAATGATTACCTTGTAAGTATAACACATATCAGTTATAGGCATAAGTTAAATGAGAGTACAGAATGATCCATGAAAGGTAGACAATCTATTTTCAGGTATTATTCAGATATAAATGATTATTTTAAAAACTCTTTTGCCGTGAAATTCTAATCAGATTAATAAACCTAAATCAAACTTCTAATACACAATGGTGATCAAAAGTTGCAAGTTACAAAACCCTATATATTAAGGTAACTACTAATACTACCTCTAGTAGTTACAGGAAATGTACAGGTTTACTTATGCAACTTCCAACTCGGTCTGTAAGGGCATCGATCGATGACATTTTTATTACTAACCCTTTTTGCAGATTTTAAAACCTCTCTTGATTATTTTGTCCAAGATGTATAACAATAACAAATTATCACTTAGTTTTCGAAATATAGGTTATTGAGTCAACACTATAGAAGATAAATATTTTTCAAAACTGGTATTGTAATAATAAAAAAAAACTTTTCTGTTCTGTTAAAAAATTATTATTTGAAATTTTATTTCTGTTCGTCCCTCACTTAAAGCATTTTATTTGTAAATAAGGAATATTAAACTTTAAATTAAATAGCGTTTCGATTAGCAAAATATTCTATTATATTTGCTCTCCTATATGGAAAATATCTTTAAGAATACGGTTACATGGCGAAAAATCCAACATATTTAATATTGCTCTAGGTGTTCCTCAGGGCTCAGTGTTAAGTTCATTATTGTTCGTGCTCTAAGTATATGATTTGCGCCTAGCTACATGTAGGTCAAAATAAAAGAAGCCCTACATTATTTAATTACCTTGTTGACCTTGAATGCGTGAGTGAAAGGGAATAAGTTTTTTACCAACCCAAAAAACCTCACCACTCGCATGGAATGTGTAGCATACACAATCCCATCGACCTCCGTACACGCTACTTACATTATGGAATATCCTATTAATTCATGATAAATTCGAAAAAATATACATCAAATAACATTAAACTGTTTGTCTGTCTGAGGAAATTCTGGCGGGAGGTCTTTTATTAAGCTAATTAACTCGTAATTAGCTTAATTACAGGCCTCCAAACAGGATATGTCTAGGCAGACCAGCGGTTTAGTGTTTTTGGTATATATTCTTTCAAACGTATCACAAATTAATCAGATGTTCGATGACGTGGTCGTTTCTCGGTTCAGGCCGAGATAAGATCACATGAAATGGAATATCGGAATAATTTATAAAAAATTCGCAATATAGATTTACTCGGGTTCTATCAGTGTTTTATAACATATAAAACACCAATAAAACCCAAAACCCAAATAAATCTAAATGGTGTTTAAATCGTTACTTGGGCATGGATGTTTGATAGCGTTCTTAATGTGTTACTGAGATCGTAGCAGTGGAATAGACGCGGATAGTTGCTATTATCTCTCCTGAGTTCAAGTCATAGCTGCGGCAGATGGCAATGTCGCAGAAAATGGTTGTTGTGTAACTGTATGAGTGTAGGCGTGTGATGGTAGAGTGGTGAAATAGCTGTGCTAATCTCCGCCAGGACGTTGAAATAAATAAGACGCTAAAATAAAAAAATAACGTGATATGTTGTTGAAAGAGATCTAAAAGAGGTATTAGAATCTGCAAAAGTATACACGGTTACCCACAGAAACTAACAAATCGGTATCATTTTCGGTTGAATAGGATGCTGAACATCTAAACCCTTTTGCCAGTTACTAAGCGTAGTAGCAATAAATTTTTCATCATCCCTTGTAGTATATAAAGTGTGATTTTGTTTTTCGGATCGGTTACAAAATCTACGGCTAAAATGACACGTGAGTTTTAAAAGTATACATTTATCTCAATAATAAGGCAAGAAAATTCAGTGCCTACCTTAATGAATTACCCTCTACGTGAAGCTTCAACATCTGAGGGATATTGAATATCTATTTTTAAAATGGCAATAGATACATATTGAAAGGCTTCTTAGCTGACACGCATATATAAAATTTATCCGTCAAAAACATAACCTAAAAGTGGAGTGTTGCCGTGTAAAAACTATAGACATATGAGAATAGACCAGGGATTCCGTAGGCTCGCTGTTCAAATTAAAAATAAGGCACGGTCAGGGAAGTCGACAAGAAAACTTCCCTAGCTTACTCACAAGAGTAGGATGGTTAGGCGAGTTTTTGTAACATTACATGATACAGTGCTTTCAGTACATCGAGTTCTTCACGCCATTTTTTCAATACCCGCTGAATTCTGTTTAAAAGGCAGTTTAATATAGTAAACAGACAAATGTCCATTGGCCAGTGACCAAGACCACCGATGGATGTGAAAGAGAAACAAACAGAATTGCAGTGGTCGATACAGATTATGTTAATTAAAAATTATTCAAATTCAATTATCATGTATTAATTTTATATATAGTGTTAATAAAAACACACACTATAGTATTCATCTAGTGAGAGTTCTGCCAGACTTGCCTGAGTAGAATGACAGTGGGGTCTTTGGTGAAATCATCATTATTAGGTCGAACAGCTATTCTGAATAGCTCAACAGCTGTTCGACCCGTTCGAGCCATTCAAAATCTCGAACATCTATTCTGAACAGCTCAACAGATGTTCGCCCTACACGAGCTGATAATGATGACGACGCTAAGAACAACTCCCATTATCACTCTACTCAATCAACTGGAGTATAGTTCTCACTGCTCACTATCTGTATTTATAAAGAATTAGTAAAAGATAATCAACTCTAACCAATTTTCAGTTTACATGTTGACAGCGGCAAATATGTCAATTCTGTTTCTTCTTGTTGGATTTCGATTCAGTGTGAGCTTGGATCAGTTAGATTATTTAGTATGTGCAGTGTTAAATACGGGAAGAAGTACGGACTATACCACTGACATAATTTTCCTATAGGATTGCGATTGGTATTACGTGATGTAATTTCTTCACCTAAATTTCCTCATCCCCTAACCTGGCTAAGCCATGGATTTGTGGAAACAGACGGAGAGTTTCCGTAAGTGGCACTGAAGCAAGACTTGGAAAGTGACAGCAGTGCCAACTGTGACATTTTCTTTTTCTGCCTCACCTTATGTGGGAGAACTGAACATATAAGTGGAGGCACCAGACTTCCACTGCTGCCTCTACTCCAGGTTATGACAGAAAGAACATCACCATCTTACTATATTTCTGTTTTCTAGTGTTACTTCAATTTCTTTATTTGAGTGCTCCATATATTTCTATAAGTCTATGGGCCCTAACCTGGCCAGGTCTAGTAGTAGTAGAAAATTATGCGAATGGGCATAAAGTGCATGTTTTCCTTTCCGAATAATTAAAGATTGCTTTCAAATGGATTTCAGCTATTCTAACTGAAGGATTTTTCTATTTTCTTTCCCTTAAACAATGACAATGAATTCGATAAAAATCAAAAGCGTATTTGAAGAATGCCTATATGCGCTGACGTTGTGATGAGACAAATTATAATTGTACTCCCAGAATATTTTTCAATACATTTAGCTATTTGTAGTTAAGTTAATATTTACGCAGGAATTAGTGCTGACAGATAATTATAGTCTCATAACACAGCCCCGTAAAAAAGTTTTGATCTCTGAACGCGTGCACAATATTCTCATGTAATTTTTGACACCTGAATCCGAATCTGATAATAAAAAAAGCCATACGCCTCCAAATTTTTGCGCTACAGCCAAAAAAACCGCTGCCCAAGGAATCACTACTTCCACATCCAGATTCTCTATCCAAGTCTCTCACAACGAAAAAACTTTGTATGTGGAAATAATTGTTTATGGAACTTTAACAATATAATATTTGAAACCCACAAACCTCAAAAACCCATAAAGCGATACCCCACATCGGTAGTGGGGTGGGGGTGGTGATAGGGGGGGGGGGGGGGGTGGTAGTGGGGGTGGATGAAGTAAAAAAATATTTTGAGGTTTCTGGTTCTTGTATAAACACTAAATCACATTTTTTTTTCATCCGCTTTAATAATGGAGTGGGGGTGGTAATGGGGGTAGTTAATGCTAAAAATGTATTGAGACCTTATTTTCTCTTGTATATACTAAATACAATATTATGGACTCTTACCTGCTTGATTTACCCATTTACCCCAAATTTACCCCAATTTACCCCCCAACCCTTCGACGGAACAAGATGAAAATATAATCTAGTTCCAGATCTCTTTAAAGTACATATGTGTACCAAATTTCAAGTCAATATCTTAAACAGTTCCAGAGTAAACGTGCGCACAAAAAAGTTACAGACAGACACAGAAATTTTTTTCACTCAAACTTAAAATCTCGACGTTTCATGACATTTTAAGCCTATTTGAACAATAAAAATTTTTTAAAATTTTTTTGTCGTTACTATACTTCCACTGGATGTGGAAGTTTTAACCCGAAAAATGGGGTAAAATCACCAGATACATCAGGATAGAATTAATGGATACAAATACATTGTGAAAAACGTGAATAACGTACAATTTCTGTATTCAGCGGTCAACCTCCCAAATATTAAATGAAAACCACCCCTATAATGGGGAAGAAACTACTCCTATATAAAAATAAAGTACATAAATGCCAATAAATCGTGGGGAATATTGAAGTTTTCATAGTGTGGAGTACGGTACACGAATCTGGAGTGACTCCAAGCGCAACTCTCAATCATGGCCCGAAATCACCCCCTAATGGGGTGGTAACTACTCCTATATCAAAATAAATTCAACAAATGTCCATAAATCGTGAAAAATATTAACGTTGTTATAGTTTGGAGTAAAGTGTATGAATCCGGAATGACTCCTACCGATTCGTCCCACTTGTTACTCACAAATACCCTAGGATGGAGTGTAAAACACCGACACCTACATAAATGCATAGCACAGAGTACAGAAATGACAGTAAATTGAAGAAGATTGTTTTTTTTGTATTCTTGGGCACAGAATATATTTCTCAATTTCTTTTCTTGAAATACCTCTTTGTCTTGTTTTTAAATGATCTTCTCATTGGCTGTCTGTGATGCTCTTCAGTTGTGTCCTTTCTTATGGACCAACAGCCATCATGTGCACGTTCCCTTTCCTTGATATCGCTTTTTCATCTCCGATTTATTCTGGTGGAAGCACTCCCCTCGCTCTTCACTGTGGTTACCTAAATTCTTTGGGAGTGTAGAAAATGTAGTTTTAAACTCATATTACGTACCAAATTCTTGTAATCTTTCGGGATCTCTTCAACGATTTCTTCATAGTTTCCAGATTTCTTTTTTCCCAAACAATTTTTGACTACACTCCAATCTTGGATTTTTCCAGGGAATTTAGGTGACCACAGTGAAGAACAAGGAGAGCGCTTTCACCAGGATATATCGGAGATTGAAGAGCGCTATCAAGGAAGGTGGGATGTGTACATGATGGCAGACTACTGTTGGTCCATAAAAAGGGAGAGAGGTATTTCAGAAATTGTACGTTATCAAGGAAAGATGTTGAGAAATATATTCTCTGCCCAAAAATACAGTTTATTGCCATTTCTGTACTCTGTGCTGTGCATTTATGTGCATGTCGGTGTTTTACACTCCATCATAGGATATTTGTGGATAACGAGTGGGACGAACAGGAAGGAGTCATTCCAGATTCATACACTTTACTCCAAATTATAAAAACATCTAAATTTTTCAAGATTTATGGGCATTTGTGGACTGTTGTAGGGGCAGTTTCCACTCCATTCTTGGGGGTGATTTCGGGTCACGACTGAGAGAGCCACTCCAGATTCATGTATCATACTCTTCACTATGAAAACTTCAACATTCCCCACGATTTATTGGCATTTATGTACTTCATTTTTATATAGGGGTAGAAACTACCCCTATATAAAAATTATTGTGGGGGTGGACTTCGTTTAGTATTTGGGAAGTTGACCGCTGAACACAGAAATTGTACGTTATTCACGGTTTCCATAACGTCTTTGTATCCATTCACTCTATCCTGATGTATATATGGTGTCTTTACCCCATTTTGGGGGTTATTTTTGGCTCTAGTGCAAAAATTTGGCGGTGTACGGCTTTTTTATTGTCAGATTTGGATTCAGCGTCGAAAAATACATGGAAATATTGTGGGCGCATTCAGGGAATCAGAACTTTTTTTGTGAAGCTGTGTAATCAATTTAAGTCGACGAGGTTTATTATATTTATTTCCTCCAGAAAAAATATTTCAACCCTTTACATTATAACTAATAAATTATTAATAAAAGAAATGTTTTCTTAACCGCCATTCAAGTCGCCGAAGTAATCCCGGGGAGAATCAAAGACTTTCAGTTAGGTAATAGAGACGAGATCCTACAGTTCATTGCGGAATCTGAATCTAGTGTATCTACAGTCCCCCTTCCATCTTAGCCTAAAAATTCACAAACTTACAATTTTCCGGCCTATGTGCCCAAAAAGTTTTTATGAACTCATTGAGCGCATACTATTTAAAATCTCGAAATAGTCTGGCGAGGCATTGGTGATTGTAAATAACAGCCAGATTTGTTTCTTTCATGAAATTATAATATAGACTATCATGCGAAAAAATTTCAGGACTAATAAAATAACGGCAATAACTTTTTATTTTTGTAAATTTCAAGGGGCCGCCAGACTCATTTGCTAATTTCATAAATCTGCCAGACTTGTTTTTAACTATATTCCATGATAATATCATTCTATACTCGTATAATAAGTTTCAAACCTGTAAAAATAAGCGAATCAGCGAATTTATTAAAACATTTCAGTCAGACTTACTTTGTTGAACTGGAGATAATCCAGATTGCTTTTTCAGTAAGTTTTATAATCTACTCAAGTAAATCTAAAAGATTCATAATAGGAAAAATAAGTTCAACTCATTTGAATTTTCCACCCATAGAACCCACCAGAAAATTTTTGCCCAGACTCAGAATGTGTTGATTAGTGTCACTAACAATTCTATCGACATTCATCAAATAGAAAAATAAGTACCAAATAATTCAGTAGCTCTTAAACTATTACGAAATGCTGTTTATTATTAGTATTTATTGCAACCGCGACAAGTCAGTTGGACTAATCTCGGTGACGTGACGCTGGAGTTCTGAGGCCTTGTTTATGGATTAGTTATTAATAGGTCCTTCGCTTATGATTCACGATATACTGTACCATAGACCTCTCATTAGGGTTACGGCAAGTGAGGGCCTGACCAACCTAGTCGAACTAGGACGGGCAAATAGTCGACTTAACCAAATTTTACGGGTAGCAGTTATGTAATTGTTGGACTTTGTTTCACACTAATCAGCAGATATTAATTAATAATTTGTATTCACGTGTTTGTGGTTGATTATGTTCGGTGAAATGAATTTTAAAAAAGAAGAGCATTAAATTTCATCTCACTGCTGTGTAGAATCTTCCCCTTTTGAATTTTTTGGATGGGTTATGTTTTCAACCACTCAACATTTTGTGACTGTCGCAGTCTCGTTTCCAATCTGACCGTTACGCCTAATCAGCTGATCGGTCGAAATCACTCAGTTGTTGTATCGCTAAGGGCCAGTTGTATAAAGCGTGGTAATACCTCGATCAGAGTTGAACCACTGTTTACAGTCAAAAGTCTGTTGTATAAAGGAAAATCAACGGTTTAAACCAGGTTCGGTAGTAAAATAATTGATCCCTGGAATTCGGTGGTTTAAACCAAGGTCGAGCGCAGTTCAGTAATCTAACCTCACAAGTGATTGTTTGATATTCATATTTGCCCTGTCAAAATAATTGAAAAAAATGGAACTTATAACTGATGATGAAGACTTTTTAGAATTAGTTGAATTAGTGGAAGCTGAACTGCATAGAATAGAATTGTGGAATCTATTAAAACAGTTACTACCAACTGTTAAATGCAGTTAGTAAGATACTGGCCAGTTGACCAATCGCTGATTTTGGTTTATACAACGTTTTTTGCTTTGATCAACGGTGAGATCTTGAACAACAAATCAACTGAACCAAGGGTCAGTGCTCTTTTATACAACTGGCCCTAAATGATTGTACTTAACGCAACTAGATCACGGATAGAAAGAGGAATTGAGTATTCTTACGGCCTCGTTCTCTTTCTTCGCAGGAGTCACAGGATCGCAGGATCTATTCTTATATGTCTATGGTGATGATAAAAACTATTGTATAATATTAACATTGAAATTACAGAATATGCAACTGCCTCAGGTACAGACAATGAATTATTTCAGTTAACAGCTGCGTATCCTCAGTCAAATCTTAATGCAAGTGTTCAATCACGTTTATGACACGAATTTTGCATATCAAGTGTTAGTCGAAAGGGTCCCGTGTTTCTGGGCCGCCTGCATCGCATCTTTCCTTTTGGTCTGACGCGCCCGCAATTTGACTTATGCGTAATAATTTAATATCTGTGGCTCTAATATATGTACAGTCAGTGTCTCTAGGTATTCTTTTGGCTACGAGCGCGTGTCCTACCTATTTTTGTATATATAATTTAATTACAATACTGTTATATTACATTTTAGAATTTCGTTTCGCCGCGATCCTCCCGACGGCTTGCATTATAATACGTGGATGCGTGGATCCCTGAAGGAGAACGGATATATCGCCTCCGTGTGGGTAAGTGAGTCATCGTGTTTGCGTGCGGACTACCCTAATTGCAATTGTTTTTGTTGGGCTCTGTGCGAGGAGTATAAAACAGGAACGTCTTATGTACATGGGCGTAATTAACCTATTTAGGTAATAGTCCAGCTATTATCATTAAGTATCAGCGTTCGATTGCGAGACAAGAATTTTTATGTGAGAGTTAAAACTTTCAACGAATATTGACGAACTTTGACTTTGATATCTTTTATTTTTCAATCCCATTTTTCTAATTTAGTTAAGTGGAATAAGTCGATTCCCAAAGTAATTTAAAAGCACTGTTTTCGGATCAAATAAAAATTATTTGCCACGCAATTTACAAATAAAATTGTCTGGACTAAAACTTATCGCATCTAGACTACCAGCGGCTAGAACGTAACGACAATAAAACTCTCAGATCTTGTCAACAAAATAATAAATAATTTAGTAATTCGCCTCACAATAATATAACGATGTGCCGGTGATAATGAAATGACAATACGACGAGTAGGTAGCGGGTTATTGGGGACTATGTACAACACGTCTCGTCGTGGAACAAGAAGTTTCTTATACCAACAGGAGCTCAATTTTTGTCTCTCTCGTAGACGTAAACATTCTCGCTAGACATTGACCCTTGTAGGCTGGTACGAGCAACTTATTTATATGAGACGGTCTAGCGATAATAACACAGCCAAATTAGAACTCCGGCCTGTACCGAACCCTTCTTGACCGTGGAAGCTACGGTACGGTACGGTCGTTGATGACTTGGAATGGATCCACTCTAGTCTAGTGTCTCGGTTATTATTAAAAATACACGAGTGTTCATGATCTCCGTTCACTTGGTTTACTTGTCCTCCTTCAGAAACACTAGGTCATCCGCGACCACGTCAGAGATGTGCAGGTAGATTATCCAGTACATTAGATTAAAGCACACAAAGCACACCGGAAACACAATCCGAGAGTACTTGTCGATGTCGGAGGGTGTAATGCCATACAGTTTGTTAATATCCTTGTTCGGGTGGATGATGTGCTGTGGAATGGGTACGGCTGCTTCTTCGTCCCCTCCCCGGTCGCCGCCTCTACCACCATTTACCGTGCTCTCCAACGTGCCACCTTTGCTATGCGCCTTCGGGTCGTGCACTTTGAAACGTACCTCCTGGAACAAAGGTTCCCACTAACAAGTACCCGGCCAAACTTGTAGCAGTTGACTTTTATTTCAATACGTAAAAGTTAAATAAATGAGAGAGGTCTGCTTTGAAAGGTACAATCTTTTTAAATACCGTGTTTTACACAATGCAATAAGTAAAATAAAGTTCGATATTTTTGTTATCTAATTTTTATACTTCCTAAGAACAGAACTAAAGCATGGACAATATTATAAAGTGCATGCAAAATGAGAATAAAAAGCACGGAATATGAAGTCTGTATATGGAAAAAAAAAGGTTTAGGTAGGTATCAATAATATACCATTAGAAACCAATAATATCTCGTGTGGTTTTATAAATCCATAGAAAAATTCCAACAGAAATTGATAATATTATAGTAATTAATACTACACTTCATTCTTACAACAATTAGGTGTTTTCACTATATGCAAATTTGCTTTTTTGATATTATCAGAGTGAAGTACTTGATGCACTAAACCACTTGAGGTAAAGCTTTGACTCCAGAAGTTCTGTGACCGCAAGAATTCCACCGCGCTTCATGTATACGTACACACGTGGGTCTGTAGCGCTAGGGAGGAGTTTTGGTATTCCCGGCACAGGTCTTTTCCTGTTTTTGATAAAGATCAATTACAGAAACGTCGACCGAAATGAGATATTTTGAGTAACGTGAAAGCGTTCTAAATTCCATTGTCGAAATAGTTCGGTTTCCCCAGAAAAAATATTCAGTTCATTGTCGAAAGCTAGTAAACATGTAGTGCATTATATACACATATTTGATAAAAATCAGTTACACAAATCCATGCAAGGAAAAGACCTGTGCCGGGAATACCAAAACCTCACCTGAGCGCTATAGATCCACATGTGTACGTATACATGAAGCGCGGTGGAATTCCCTCAGTAAAGAACCAGTTCGCGGTTAGTCACCTTTACTCGCGCGGGGGAGGGTAGTGAACCCGTGGTCACGTGACAGGTCGTTAAAAGCTCATTAACGAAACCGTCCCCATTTCTACTCTGGTTTACCTCAAGGAACTATATTACTGGACTGGTTGTAGAAATTCAAGTGTTTTTAATTACAATTAAGTATTACCTTCACAATTAAAGACATTTTAAAATTTATGGTTACGATATAGTTCATTATATCTAAATATGCAATACGCACTAAATATTTATTATTATACTACAAAACTTGTGAATTATATCGCGTTACATAACAAGCAATTAAAAGCACTTTACACAAGTAAAGTTAAATAAACAAATTTATAGTACGATATTCTATCTATCTTTTTGAAAATTTGCATGTCTAATAATTTCAGGGCTGATATCTCGAAAACGACTCGAGATACTTTGACACTGCAAACAAGCTATATTATAGATCATTAAATTTACAATCAGATAGACACATCATTTTTGAAAATCATTTAAAATTTTCGAGTCGAGGAAACTTTTCGCGTGACTTTCGCCGACAATTGGTAATTTTATAGCAATTTCTTTGTACGTTATAATAATTAGATTCATAATCTCATGATCTATTAAGTACTGTATTCCTTACTGTATTCTAAAGACACTTGAATGGTGTGGAGTTTACCTTTTAGGATAACATGTAGAAATGCACTTACTGTTTAAGTGTTAGTATCGGCATTCTCTTATTCTTTCTTTTCGCATTCTAGTAAAAAAATTTCCGAAAGAAAATATATATTGTTAAAATATAAACTACAGTTCTCGAGAAAAAAAATCAGCATAGAACCAGACCAGACCTTATAGTTTTTATAAAGTGAACAATTCTACATAAGAAATGGATAAGAAAGATATTTTTTTGTTGGACAGATATTTTTTATTTCGAAAAAACTTGAAATTAATTGATTATAAAAATCGTGTTTTTTAACATTTACACCGCCATATCTTCAAATCTAATCGAGCTTTCGATCTGATTCTTTTTTAAATTCAAGTACACAAGCAAGCACTTCCAATGGCCTTTTTGTTCCTATTGATAATTGTTTATTATTTTTTTTAAACAACAATGAACTTAGTACTCGACTATTACTTCGCTAAAAATGCACTCATATTTTGACTAAGCGACAAACTTTTTTATTTTTGAATATAAATATATATAATAAATATACATACAGCGAGGCGATTGAAGCCAAGATACCGGAGAAGTTTTTGAAAGTTTTTTGTTCATGAATATTTTTGTGACGCAGTAGCATGTCATACACCCGACAGGGGTACGGCGTAAATTATCCGATTGACCTTTGAAATAACCCTTTCAGTCATGTTTAAAACAATTTAAACCCTTTTAAATATGGTACATTTAAATACACACTATAATTTAATATCACAGACCGAATACAAGTAAATAATTTTAGTAAATAACCCCGCAAACTGCACGAATTATATGTCCGAATCATTGCATTAGCAGAGATAATGACGACAACTCCAATATAAGTGTGTTTTCAGATATGCTCCTTCTCCCGGATATTAGTCGATGATTTAAATACTTTCCAGTTAGAAATTATGAAAACAGATTTGATAATTGCTAATGTTTAGTAACACTATATTGATATGTATATATATATATAAATTAATTTAAAATATACGGAACATTCAAGAGGCCTCCACAGAGTGGAGTGCGAATATAGTATAGTGTTGTTGTAAGAGACAAGATATAATTCAAAGTTATAATTACATCATTTTGAATTAACTTGATTCTAAAAAAAAGAATATTTGTGGTAGATATACTCGTATTGATATTTACTTTACTTTTTGCGCTTATTAATAGTTTTCTTTTACAAATTTTTAACGAAGAAAAATATAATACGTACAAAAAATATATTTATCATATTTTAATAAAATTAACGACAAAGAAAGTAATAAAAACAAATTTTGCTATTGTTAAAACATATCTAGCTACTTTAATAATGACAAAATGTTTATTTATTTACTCACGAAAATAACTATTTTATTAAATGAAAAATGTAAATAACAAAAAAAACTATTTTTTGTCATCCGTGTTGTAGTTGGCTAATATTAGCACACATTGACTTTGACTAATTTCTTGAATTATTTTTCTTTAATTCCTTTTGTGACACAACACACACAATAAGCTACGTATTATTTGGAGTTTAGCAAATGTTTTAGTCAAATTCATTATAATGCTTATTATCATTATTAGAGCAGCACAAAAATTTATTTCAGAGTAAATTGTGTTATATTGTATTTAAACCTTAGAAGACGATATGAAACTTGCGGAAAATCCCATTCTGAAGATAAATTCATTAATTACTGAGAATAAAACGATGTTTCGGTTACAGACTACTATAAATGTTAATATGTTATGCAAAAAAAAATTGCAATAAATTCGAAAGAGTACTTTAATGTAAACATTTTTTTTCTTAAATCTATAAAACCACATGAGATGTTTTTGAATTCTAATTTATATTGAACGCCTACTTTTAAACCTTTTACCTGTCTTGCATCTTCTAAGCAATTAATTTATTAATGTCGATGGGGTGGAAAATGTTTTTCAGTATGTCTATACTATAGAAATAATATTGTAGAAAAGGTTAAAAATAAGCAAAAATAATAGAAAATAATTTTGGAGGATTTGTAACATATATGGTAAATAAACTTCAGAGGTAATTAGTGTAAGATAATTGAAAAAGTCCTATGCCCTTAAAGGCATGAGGAGAACAGGTCTAAGGAAGAAATTGTTATGTGAATTCCATAACTTTCTCTTCGCGGCAAAAAAACCTTTCTAATGAAGAGAAGTTAAACATTTACAGATAGAGCGAAAAAAAATTAACGCACTGTATCAACGACTTAAGTTCTACAGAGTATATTGTCTACGAAAGCAGGGAAAGGAAATTTTGTACAGTTAGCTGACAATCCAAGAATACTGGTAAATTAATTACTGCTCAAGTTTGGAAGTTAAATAACAAATAGAATCTTCGCCCATCTTTCCCGTAAATATTCAGTAACTGTTTTCTTCGGGAAGGTCAGTGGTGGCTTGATTGCCTTTAGGAATCTTCAATATATCAAACAATATATTTCGATGATATTTCTTTCTTTTCCAATTTATTGTTGATATTGTATTGTACACCATGTAGATGTATTTTGGTTTTGGTTGTATTGCGTAGGTTTTCATCGATCCTCCTTTGCAATATTGTAAATTTGCAGGTCTTCTATAGATGGTATGGTGTCAAATTCCATTCATTAAGGGGATTTTCAATTATAAGTCAGGCGAATAAGGCAACATTGTCTGGTCCTATACATCATACTTTAGGTCTTAATCATATATAGATGTTAGTTTATGGCGTGCAATCCCTATGTGCAGACTATGTGCAAAAAACAAGAACATTTTGTCATCAATAAAGTGCGTGAGACGCCGTATTTGTTGATTGGTATATGAGAAATTATTGGTGTAATTTTACATCTACGAGATACGATTATCATTCATCGTGTTGTTTATAACTGTGTTTGCATTTTGGTAACGAATATCATCTTTAATCAATGTGTAGGACTAGGGAATTATTGTCATTTCAGATCGTATTTAACGTGGCCTTATTTCCGCTACCAAGATGGCTGAAGTACTAATTTTTTCAGTTGATGTATAAACACTGTGTCCCTAATCTAAAAATTTTGGGAAATATCTACTTTATCGTAGAGTAGGCTTTACTGTTTTTACACTCCACATATGCAAAACCACAGTTTCTTAGGAAAAGTAGTGGTGCAAGTAAGCCCCTGTATAACGAACGAGCAGTTGTTATCCCACGCTATAATCGCTTCTCGAATCGAAATTTCGAAAACCAAAAACTCACAAATTTAAACAAATTTAAAACCGAGGCCTAGACCGCAATTAGCAAAAAGAATTTAATAGTTATTCTGGGAATTGTTACTGTGAAGCTCTAGTTTTAAAAATGAAAGCACGAAGAGGCCAAAAATGATATTCCTGAATAAAAGAATTACTTATGTAGCACAGGAGTGGCACTCGTAAAATTGATGAATTTACAAACATTGACAATAACATCAAAGAAATAATAATTTCCCAGTTAACCGGTTTAAATTCAAAATTTGACAATTATGTTAAAAATATCGGTCCATAAGGAAAATTTATCGGATTTCTTGAGAATCTTCTATTTGAATTACTGCAAAAATTCGTCATCATCAGTTAAATTTACTATTTCTTCTCTTCAGCATTGGTTTTTGAGAAAAATCTACTTATACGTAATGTAATTATAATATACGTTATTTACATATTTATTTTGGAACTTATTTTTTATTGAACTAGGTTTAAACCTTCAAATTCGTACAAGGACCCTAGTTAACATAGAGGTCAAACCTTTTCTCTTAGAACTAATTTCAAGGCAGAGCCAATTTTGAACCGAGTTTAAACAAAGTTTTTCGATTTGTTCACCTTGAATGCATTGTTGCCAAGTTTCTAAACAATCAGTGTAGTTTCCCATCATTAAGTGGGATCCGAAATATTGCTGCTAATAATACCAATGATATAAATGTTTTGAGAAACATTTCATAATTTTTGGTGGCGTCAACATTGGTAACAGATGTTGGCGACAAAGTTATTTTGGTCTTTATATCAATACCAATCTGTAACTGCATTACAAAATCACTACCAGCTGGCAGGTCTTGAAAGAGACATTGTTCTTGGGTAAATTGTTTTAATTTTCAATTATTACAAAAAATTGAGGCAAACGCCCTAAACAGAAACCATTATTTCTCATGTCAACTCCTTCTTTTTCAATAGTCTTTAATATAAAAGAGAGACTTTCTTAAAAAAGTTAATTAGAAAATATTGGTTTGTCTTTGGGATTTTCACCACGTTACATTTTTTGTAAAAAATGAAAATACTCTAGTAATATTTCAATGGGAATAGAAGTGGCGGCGGTTTCGTTAATAGTTTTTTAATTACCTTGTCGGCCTTGAACACATACGTGGATCCTGGTGACGTAGCTGGTATTTTTCCGATCATGTGTGTGTGTGTGTTGGCACTCGATATGGCTGGCTGACGCCACGCCCATCGTGGAATTTTTTGGCTAGTTCGCGTCATTGGAATTACCGTGAACTCTCAAGACACAGCGCTGGACGTGAAACTTTTTTGACGTCATGGATTTTACAGCTGTTTGCCACGGGTTTGCTTTGATACGTTTTTTCTACATTTTATAATTTGCATGGGGCATTCCGAATAGTTGTTTTTCATAACCAAAAAATTCCACGACGGGCGTGGCGTCAGCCAGCCATGTCGAGTGCCAACACACACACGTGATCGGAAAAATAGCCACTACATATCGTGGGTCCACGTATGTGTTCAAGGCCGCCAAGGTAATTAAAAAACGATAAACGAAACCGCTGCTACTTCTACTAATATGGTAATAGGACTTCATCATTCTTTTTCATAAACAATCACACAGAATATATTATATTAATTAATAATAGATAATTAATATAATATATAAGAATTTTGACCAATCATTATATTAGATAGAAACATAATATATTAATGAATTGGATATATAAACTTACTACAAATATGTTCAAACTTTTTCGATGAATTTAGGCAAGACTCTTGAGGACTGAATGACTTCATTGAAACTTTTACAAAAAAAAATTGCAGTATTTATGCGCTTGGTGTATTAAAAAGTTATTTGCGCAATTCTAAAACTTCTTTGGCCGCTTTCTTGGTGGAGAGTCGAACAGAATTGATCTCACGTTGTCTTTGTATCTTTTATCTTCAGAAGATTGATAATTCATTGTTCAAAATTTAGTAAATTAAATTCATTTTTAGCCTGCATAGTCAAAATATATAAAAAAACATTTCTAATATTTTTTTAAATTAATTTTCGCCAAATCACTTTTTTAGTATCCGTCCTCTTTACATGACTACCTGGACACGGTTTTGCAGATCGTGTATATTCTTACATATTCTCGAACGAAGATTCGAGAACCGCGAGACTGAATATCCGCGGAAACCACAACGCCGGCAGTTCATCTCCGGGATTTAACTTAATAACAAAAATCAAACGGGAAACAAACAGCCCAATTTTCACAAAAACACGTGTAACTAATGTTGCAATTAGTATATTTTAGTTAGGTAGTTAATTTCTAAAAATAATATTGTTACATGTTTTTTCTATCCCTAGAGACATCTATGGGAATTTCCCTTAAGTTCCATATGTAAACAACAAAGAATTAAGTTGGTTGGTTAGTTTGGCTATCTTCCCATAGATGGCGCGCGGGGTGTCAAAATCTAGGCATCTGGAAACATCTAGAGAACCGGTGACATTTGCTGGAGCATGGTGGAATGTTCCAGAACGAACCATCTAGGACTATATAAAGGAATGGAGAAGCCGTGTGTAGACAGTTTTTAGTACAGTTCAGATAGTCAGATAGTACAGTTTAGATGTTCAGTTGAATACAGTTCAGTTAGCAGAGTAGTTCAGTGACTGAGATATTGCGTTATGGTACTCAGTGATATATTAGTCAAGTAATTAATTGTTGTAATTAGTACGTAAGTTATAATAAATCAGTGTTTAGTGTTATAACTTCCGGATCCACAATACAGGGTGTTTACAAAAGGGGTGTAAACACGTAACAATATCTTAAGTGAAATGTTAGAACGTGAATTTTAATATCAAACTTATTTTTCTTTTTTTAAATTAAATATCCAATGCTAAGAAATAAATTATATATACAGGGTGTTAAAAAAATTAGTGCCTCCTTCTCTAGAAAAGTTATCAACGGATTCAGTGTTTTAAGTGCACGGCGACGATTACCGGGCGATCCGTCGTGTTCAACGTCACATCGAATTTCGATCCTGGTCGTACCATTGTGTTTTTTTGAGAATATTGTCTTTCATTCTATTCCGAATAGGATCTCTTAGGGGCACAACAGATTCTATTGCTTGTGGTGTTTATGTATCTGGCTATATTTTTCTATACGGCGTCATTAATACTCGACGATATCACAGGACGATGGCAACAACGCCAATAACAACAAACAGAATAATATATCCTAAAATCTGCATTGAGATTTTGTGAATTTGTGCTCAAGAAATTGATGTTTGACCGCTAATCTAATATTATATACAGGATATCTCGAAATCCCCGCATTATCCTTCAGATGTTGATTCTACATGCAAAATAATGAGAAAACTTCAATAACTATGTGTCCGAAAAGGCTTCCCAAAGAAGCAATGGCCTTCTGAGCAAATTCTTAATAAGACACAATACAGTGAAATAATTCTTCATTGTAAATTATCTCTAAGAAGTGGTTCGGATTCCACTAAAAACTGTAGGACCCGTCTCCTTTACTTAGACAAATCTAGATCTTCTAGGCTTGTTCATTGGTCATTAAGATGACCTGCACGACAGTTAAAAAACATATATTTTATTAACTTAATGTGAGTTAATTAAGCCGAGCGCGGCAGCGTATTACTAGACCACGTTATGTGGTGAGAAATGACAGTCCACGGCCTATATCTCCTGGCCTTGATTCCCATCTCAGACAGTGGCATGTCAGGGAGAATGGTTTTATATTTACGTCTTTTAATAACCTCTTTCTGGACAGCTGTGAATTTAAATGTGTAGTTGTGTAAGGTATGATGTGATTTGTTTTGTTAAACACTTTAATTGAAAAAAATTTAATGGGAATTTTCTTATAAAGATTTAATCTCTTTACCACAAAGTGTGTTCGGACTCATGTGCATATTTTGGTATAAGATAAGGATAGGGGTTTTCTTTAAAACTATGGCAGATAGACAAAAACCAATATAGCAGTCAACTTTCAATTTTTTTTGCAGTAAGTCGGATTGAGATGTGTTTTTTTGCATTTGCTTTCGTTAACTCGTCTAGAAACCTGTGCCATATTTTGGTCTTGTACTTTTTTGAAATTGCATTGCTGCATCGAAAAGTGCATTCTTATAAGTGCATCTTTTCAAGTGATGAAGAAAAAATTCATATCTTCCAGAAAAAACTTCCGAATCATACGAATTTCAGTACCCGGGGGTTTTTTGAGTCGCTGGACCTGAATGTGATATCCTAATGAGCCCTCTGTGCACCTGGAGGTCAGGACGGCACCAGGAACGTCATCACCTGGAGTTCCCTGTAAACGCATGGAAAATCGACCGAAACTCGTTACCCGGGGGTTTTTCGGGTCGCTCGTCCCGAATCTGACATCGGCAACCTCCTCCGGAGGACCTGGTGTGCGCGACCTGGAGTTTTACTGAAATTACTTATCAAATCGATTGAAACTCGTTATCCGGGGGTTTTTCGGGTCGCTCGTCCCGAATCTGATATCGGCAACCTCCTCCGGAGGACCTGGTGCACACGACCTGGCTAATAACGTCATCCCTGAAGTTTTACTGAAATTACTTATCAAATCGATCGAAACGCGTTACCCGGGGGGTTTTCGGGTCGCTCGTCCCGAATGTGACATCGGTAATCTCCTTCGGAGGTCCTGGTGCGCGCGACCTGGCTAATAACGTCATCTCCTCAACTATTCCAACTATGGTGATAAAGTAAGTTCATTGAAAAAGAGAGGACGTGCCCATTTTGAATAAGTTAAGAGATATACGATCCCGGTTTGCGCTATTGTTTGTTTCTCGAAAATCGAGCTTATATTGGTTTTTGTCTATCTGCCATGGTTTTAGAGAAAACCCCAAATCCACCCTGTACAAGAGGTTTTGTTTCAAACGACCTATAGCAAGCTGCCTAGTGCCAAGCGCCTTCTTATAATGAAGTAAATTGCTTAGCTTAATATATTGTCATCAGACTTAGCAAATAAATAAATAAACAAAATGACAAAAAATGCCATACACACACAAATATGTAAGCATATTTTTTCTTCTTCTCACGGGAGTTTTAAAACTGATTACAATATAATTTGTCTAACGTTTTATAAAGTTTTTTGTTTAGTTTGTTATGATTCGGTTAAATAAGCTTTAAAAAAGGACACCGCGTGCCTATGCGTTAGTTATACATATATTGATGGCAAAACGAGTTTTATGGCACAAAGCTTTGTTTCCAAGAATTAATAGATTCGAGTGAATATATTATTTACTGTTTGGTGCATTGAATTGAACACTTGAACAGTGATCTAAAGAGATATAATTTCTCTATTCTGTGATCAGTGAACCATATTAACATAGTGTAGGAGTGGGCAGCATTTTCAGGAATTCTATTTTAAAGGTCTCTAGAAACTATCATTTTGAGAAAAAATTTATTGGAGCTGATAAATACCTAATCAACGGAATATTATTTTATTGCCACAAAGACTCGAGGTTGTATCTGAAACAGGGTGACATGTAATTTCTATTAAAAATTAAGAAATGACAATATGTACACTACTTCACGATTATTTAAATAGTAGTTGCCTCATTCTTTTAACTTTCTCTTCTAAAAGTAATGATACAATGGACTCATTTAGCATTTTTTTAAATGCATATTTTGAAAGTACACCGTGTAGTTAGTAAATGTGTAAAATATTATTTTCTTTTTCAGCTTCTTCTCCCTCAAAATAAATAAGGGAAATGGAGCTCGTGAAAACGCAGTGTGACGTCACACCACTCCCGGTGTTCTCTATTTTGTTATTATTATGGATAAAATGAGGGGTTATATAAATATTCTATAGTTCCACACTGCAAAAGTCATTGTCTACTCCCAATAAAATATTTATTTCATTACCAAATGATAAAAGTATTAGGAATCTGTGGCAGCAAGTTATGAACAGGGAGAAATTTTTTAGTAATAAAGGGAGGAAGTATTGTTATGAGGATATGGAAATTTATATATATTAAAATACCTTTTGCAAATAACCAACAGCGTTATCGCCGTAATTTTGTCCGGCTGACCTAAAAGTCGGATAAATTCAGTAGACTTTATTAAGGTAGATACGTATCGAGTTAACCTACCTCTGTAATTTGACCTCATTTCAGCACTTATATAATCTTTAATATTATTAAAATATTCCATAACCATAAAAATGTCTACACAAGGCAAAATGTTGGAATCAGCTTTAACGTATCCATTTTCTAGAGAGCACATATTTTTATGTATAAAAAATAACATAATCAAATAAGTTAAATAACGACAATATTATCACACCCGCACAGTGTACAACGAATGCTATTAAACTGAATATAACCGCATAACTCATAGAACCAGTAGAGTGGTGTGACATCACAAATGCTCGCTCCGCGCCGTCGGCCGTTTCAAATATGTTACGAATTCGAAATCAAATATTAGGGTTAATATTATCCTTAGCAGCCTAATTTTTTCACTATATACTTAAAGGATTATATACTTACGGAACATGCAAAAATAAATTATAAAGTAAATATCACTAAATGAGCCCATTATCCAATATATTGAATAATTTTAATATTTTGTAGATTTCTTCGACATTATTTTTAGAAGAGAATATATACGCTACTAGTAGGTCAATCAAATTAGACAACAAAACGGAACTAAGTCAAATTTAATGTAGTTTTATAAATCCTAAGATAAACGAGTACAAGAAAGAAAACAGAGAAATTACCAAAAGAATGACGGATATACTGCTTCAGGCACGGTGTAGGGTACACACTTCGTCAAATCTTATTTTTGTCACCTAGCCGTGTATCATCGCAGGGCATCGATACCTATCGTTTCTAACCGCGTACGCATTGCAGCGGGAGTATATCCGTCTTACTTTTTCTAATTTGCCTGTTTTCTTTCTTGCACTCTATAAAATTATATTTTCCGAATCTCTATATATAGCTAATTACACTAGACATCAGGCGTTTTAAGAAAATTGGCGAGCTCTGGGTTGACTGCCTTCTGTCTTTTAAATCGATGCTTGATACTGCCGTGCCGATGCTGGTACGAATATATCACTTGAGTTCATAGTCACGTGGTGTTATTATTATTAATATTATTATTATTTTCATTCACACAGTAGTAACGAAGTCGTAATAACTACAGTCACTCCCCACCTTTCGCGAATTTAGTGACTGTAGATTCAAGAATGTGACTAAGCTGTCGGAGAAAATTAAAGATGACTTATTTTATCAAATACTTGTCTAATTTTTAGCAGCCGGTATTGTTTTAAATTTGGAGAATCTACACTATTATTACTATTGTGGTATTGACATATTTATTATTGTTATAAAAGTGAAAATTATTACTATCGTTATTTTTATATTCTTTAATATGTTGAAGTACTAAGGAAAGTATTCTGGATTCATTTGCAGAATGTTGCAAAGTTCACGCAGTTCACAGCTACTTTATACTGGCTAAAATGGAATATTGTGCCGATATTTTCATAAAATATTCTAAAAATATTGCACTTCACCATGCATATCTGCCACGATCTGCCAAGTTATGGAATTCATCGCCAAACTTAATTCTTCCTGAGACCTATTCTCCTCATACCTTTAAGGTAAAAGTGAATAGGTTCCTCCTCCAATTGTCTCGCAATCTAGTCGCCTAGAGTACAATAGGCCTGCTCTTCGTAAAGTGAACAGAAAAAAATAACTAAAATATCGGCCAAACTCATTTTAAAAATTATCGGATTATGCCGTAATATTGTTTCTCTGTTTCTAATACTATTTAATGATCATGTGACTTTAACTAACGTAACTTTAAAAGCAGACTTCGGTTTATATATCCAAATGGACGACTACTCACTGTTTGTTTGGGTGCGTGGTCTCCATCAGGACCACCGTCCACATTTAGTTTTTTCTGCTCTGCAATTTTCTGGATTGCTAGAAATCTATTTTTTCGCATTTGTATTCGTTTCGCCATATAACCCACGGTAGCGTATTCTGAAATAAAAGAAATTAAATTTAGTATTGTATTATTAATAAATAGTATTTGGAATAATTAACATTACAACAAAAAACCCCCTACTGTTTCTATATAAAATAGGTCCCAATCGATTTTCTTTAAATTTCGTACAGAACCAGATATGGGTCGAGGAAACTTTCCATATTTGATGAAAGTCTATAAAAGACATGTAAATAATATAATTGTATGCACTTATTTGGTACCAAAATGAAGCTTGCATCATCTCGAATCAGATCTCACCATAAAATAGGCTATCAATATACCCAACGGAAAGTTAGAAGGAAAACTTCCTAGAAACTTTCCGTTTTGAAAACTCCGAAAGTTTCCAACCTTTTAAAGAGTGGTTTGGGGAGTTAAATTTGGCAAAAATATCTGCCACTCAAGGTTAGTGTTTTTTAATGCCTTGTGAACCATAAGCTGGTTGGGCAGACGTTTTTTTCAATTTTAAATATTTCTTGTCAAAATTTAAAGTTTTGGTCCACTTTTCGCCACTTTGATGGCAAATTGCGCCGAATTTGGTCCGGTAACTAAAAATTTTTGATTCAATTTCCGGTGACCACCCGCCGACGGGAAGTTTCGTCTGCCTGCCTGGGATGTGAAGTACATATACTAACTACCTATGCGGACAGATATCGGTAACCATTCGATTAAAGAAAATGTCCCCTACTCCTTATCCTCCCGCCATACCAAAAATTTCCAGAAAGAAAAAACTTTGGTACTTAAATGGTCTCTTCGATTACCGACCGGCAGACGGTGACCTTTCATCGCCAAATTTTGGTACCTTATTTTCTTAAGGCAAGTAATTACCGCTTCTACAACAACCTAGTAGATTACCTAAATTAATTTAAAAAATTTTTTTTTACAAAACTTTGAAGCGCGTAATGGATAGGCCTCATGAAAAAAAATGCGCATTTCTTTACAACAGCACGAAAATGGAGAAGATCTGCCAAGTTCACTTGTTCAAAAAAGTTACTTAAACGATGAACAATAATTATCGACATACCCACATTGGGAAAAATAATAGAAACTGCACTATTTTGGCAACTTGTCACCTTTTTTTAAAAAAATAATATTTTATCAAACTGTCAGTATGGTTTCCGGTTATCGCTCTGGTAAATCTACAACGATGGCAATTAATAAAATGGTTAGAAGTATAATAGACGTGTTTGAGAACAAACGCTTTGCCGGAAGTATTTTCTGTGACTTGTTAAAGGCTTCGACTGTCTGCAACATCATAATATTCTCATTTCTAAACTTTACAGATATGACCTTCGAAGATTTGGAGTGCCACAAGGTTCTGTACTAGAACCACTTCTATTTTTAATTAAGGTATGAATTACAACAGGATATGCAGCGCTCACAATTGAAGACTTCTGACTGGTTCTAAGCAAGCAAATTAAATCTAATTGAATTAAAAGCACATAGTGTGATTTTCTCAACCCAGAGATTAGATAATTTTGATAATCTCGATAATATCAAGTTTTCAGGAGTAATTGTGGACGTTCAGCTGCTTTGCTGGGAACAACATGTAGATTATCTGGTTGGTAAATTATCCAAAGTAGTTTATCTGAGTCTGATAATAACGTTTAATTCTTGCTATTTTAAAGTATTTTTCCTGTGTTTTAATAACTTGGGGACACTCAACTAATCTAAACAGAATATTTTCACTGCAAAGACGTTTTGTGAGAATAATATTAGGTTTACCATTTAGAGTGGACGTCAAACAAAAATCTAGCGAGCTGAGTATCTTGACTATTCCGAGTAGTTTAATTCTCACAGTTCTTATGCATTTAAAAAATATATATAATTATTTCACTAAATACAACATTAAGCAGGGAAATGAGGTTCGCTTAAATTTTGCTAGATTAGAAAAACGTTGAAATATAACATATACTATGGCCCAAAATTATTTAACAAGTTGGCCCTCAATATCAGGATGTTACCGGAGAACAAGTTTCACTATAAAATTATACAAATTCTGCTGAATGGTGCATTCTATTCATTTGATGAGATGTTACTATGTGCTAACTTATTTCCAATGTTTTCTTGCACTTGTATTTATTTTTATTTATTTATTTATTTATTTGGTACACTATTCAACAGGTGAAACCCAATTATAGAATAGGAATATACAAAATAATTCAATACTTATTTAGATTATGAAATTATGAACAAAAAGATATATAAATATTATTTATATATCTGAATTAAACTAATAAACTAAACTAAATTAAACTAATACCATGCATTTGTTATATATAAAACAAAGTGAATGTAAGATGTGCACTCTAAATTGAGCCTAATAGTCCGCAAGTCAACAAGAAAGAACAAAAATATATTTAAGCTAGAGACAATTTTTTTATGTTTACAGCACTGCAGGTGAAAATATCTAAAGAAGTATCCAAATTATTATATATATTACACATTTGCTGAATACAAGAAAATTTCTTTACATTTGTTCTTGAAAATGGCAAGTAAAATAAATTGTTGTGCCTAGAGGCCGCCCTAGGAATTTGGAAATTAAGCATACTTAAAATTTCTCCACAGTCGATGTTACCATGTAAAATTTTATATAAGAAAATTAATTGTGACCGGTGTCTACGGTTTTCTAGACTGTCTAGGGAAAATTTAGAGAGTAGTTCTTGATGTGGGTAACCAATAGCAGGATAGGTCCCATCAGTCTTAAAAGACGCATATTTCAGAAATCGACGTTGAAGCCTTTCCAAATTTTGTATGTGTACATTATAAATAGGACACCATACTATTGAAGCATACTCAAGATGTGGTCTAACAAGAGTAGTGTATAGTTGTCTTAATGTATTTACGTTATTAAAATGTGCGGAGTTTCTAATAACAAAACCCAATGTTTTATAACTTTTACTGACAGTGAGTTCGATGTGGTTTACAAACGTTAATTTTCTATTAAATGTCACACCCAAGTCACAAAAAGTGTCAGGACGGGAAAGTGTGTGATTGTTCAATTTGCTTTACATTTTGCTCCATTCAAAGGTAATTTATTTATTACATACATGTATTAATACGATCAATATTATTTTGCAATTCAAGGCAATCATATTAACACGCGACGTTGCAAAATAGTTTTAGATCATCGGCATATAGAAGGCAGTTAACAGTGATATTATCTACTATGTCGTTAACAAACAAATTAAAGAAAAGTGGCCCTAAATTTGAACCTTGGGGGACCCCCGACGTAGCTAAGACTTCAATACATCTATCACCATGATATACAACATATTGTTTTCTATCAGTTAGGTAGGATTTAAAAAGTGCAATGAGGTTATCCGAAAATCCAAAAAATTCAAATTTTTCTAACAAAAAATATTCGCTTTTCATTTCTACATCACATCAAATACATCTCAAAAATAAAAAGTTCTTAATTGAAAAATAATTTTTGGCCACACTGTATATTTTTAGGAAGTAAAAATGATTCAAAAACATTAATTAAATGTCTAGTAACTATCATTCACATAAGTTTTTCTTAAAACCCATAATTGTGACTGGTGATTTTTTCAATATGCATTTGCAATGGCATTATTTCAACAAAAAAATTCATTAAATCCAAGTGGTTGGGAGATAGTTAATAATAGGAATGAATAGAGTCTAGAAAGAGGCTTCAAAAAATGTATATTCGAAAATAATTTCCGGTTATAGACTTTTTTATCTAGTTTACTTGTATTACTTCCACGTCCAGTGGAAGTATAGTAACGACAAAAAAAATTTTAAAAATTTTTATTGTCCAAATAGGCTTAAAATGTCACGAAACGTCGAGATTTTAAGTTTGAGCGAAAAAAAATTTTCTGTCTGTCGGTCTGTCTGTAACTTTTTTTTGTGCGCACGTTTACTCTGGAACCGTTTAAGATATTGACTTGAAATTTGGTACACATATGTATTTTAACGAGATCTGGAACTAGATTATATTTTCATCTTGTTCCGTCGAAGGGTTGGGGGGTAAATTGGGGTAAATTTGGGGTAAATGGGTAAATCAAGCAGGAAAGAGTCCATGAAATTGGTATTTAGTATATACAAGAGAAGCTAAGGTCTCAAAAAAATTTTTGGCATTAGCCACCCCCTTTACCACCCCCACCTCCTTATTAATGGGGATGAAAAAAAAATGTGATTTAGTTTATGTACAGGAACCAGAAACCTCAAAATATTTTTTACTTCATCCACCCCCCACTACCACCCCCCTATCACCACCCCCACCCCACTACCGATGTGGGGTATCGTTTTATGGGTTTTTGGGGTAGAGGATTTCAAATATTATATTATTAAAGTTCCATAAACAATTATTTTCACATACAAAGTTTTTTCGTTGTGAGTGACTTGGATAGAGAATCTGGATGTGGAAGTAGTGATTCCTTGGGCAGCGGTTTTTTTTTTTATTTCTAGCTATCGTAGAACTCGAGATATCAAAGTCCGACGCATTATTGCGTAATATATTTGCCCTTCCGACTTATGTTAAACCACTGGCTCTCACCGTTATTCATAACAACAAAAGTTCTTTCCTGTAGGACAAGTGTCGTGAACTGTACGTTGTAGTTGTGAGAATATGAAGTAATTTAGGGAAGCATTCGTGACCTTCTTAAAATGCAGCCTTAAATCAATAAATGCGATTCACATTTGTGACCTAGATACTCATAAGTTTACGCCAAAATTATTCCGTTCCAAAGTATTAATGAAAATGTATTGCTATTACGTACAGTTCATTAAAAGTTAGAAGCGTTCACTAACTTTCCTCCGTGAAAATTCTGGAAAGCATTTTTGAGATTTTTGCAATTATCATTAGTAAAAGTAGAGAATAGGAACGTATGATGTACTTCCTTATACCAATGGACAAATAATTCACGAGGTATGATATGCTTCGCACTCAATTTCCTGAATATTTGAATAAGACCCGAAAGAAAAAAAAACAACTTGAAACTGAAAAGCAGAAATCTCACCGCAAATCCTGTATTCTCTTTAGTAATTCTGGAAAGTTAATGTTAAAGGTCAGAGAATGAGATGAACGTCTCGCCACAGAAATAATTTACTGCACGATAAAAGAATCTTTTATATGAAAGCAGAATATTGTGACTTAATATCGTGCATATACGGTTCGCTTCTGAATAATTGAGTCGGGTTGATGACGAACATAAAGAGTTTTATTTTTAATTATTTTCTGTATTTGCAATTTCGCTTCAAGGATTATTGTTTACGATACTTTTATTTCTGTTGTTAAATATTTAATAAACCCCAGTCAGTTAGTGCCCTATACATTATATTACCTTTTCTATAAGTGTACGATTTTTGCTTTTACTGAAACGTGATTCAATTCATACTCAATGATTTTTGTTGAATTGTACTAAAATGTGAACATATTGCATAACCCAAGTAACAATTTAAATACCAACAAGTATTTATCGGCTTTTATCACAGATTTAAAAAGGTAAATAAACCGGGTTTTATTATATCTTTTGTGCATACCAATTTATCTGCAGATAATATGTACTTAAAAAAAGGCCTTCAAGTTATCTTTAAAGCAATTTGTTAAACCTCTTTGTTCCTTAAGACCTATTGGTTTTATAGCCACCTAATTGCTGCATTATTCAAAACCACAATAAACTCATTATGTTTTCTAGTGAATTTTAAATATTCCAAGTTTTGTGGTAGACATCTATAAATCTTTAGGTTTTATGGGAGTTTTAAAATATGGTCTTTAAGTACTCCTTATGATCAAGCAATAGAACTAATAACTCTTAAAATTAGTCTTACCTTTAATATATATTATCATAAATACTATGTGCTTTTAACGATAATTGGTAAAAGTTCCTTAAAACCTAATAGTTTTTTGGTAGCTTTATTAAGCTACATTAAAACTTTTTGGTTTTTATAAAGCACCTATAAATCCTTTGGTTCCCCTACTTAAGCCTTTAAACTTTGAGAGAGGAGACATATAACGCATAGTAAACGTCATTTTGTGATTGCAGATTCTAGTTTAAACAATGTAGTGCAGAAATTAATGATCGCACACTCAAAAACACACGAAATAAATAATGTTTTTTTAGGTTATGTTATCTAAGCTAAGTACATTTGGATTAGAGATTGTCAGAGACAAATCTTAAGGGTTTTAAGGAATAGTAGTAAGGCTGGGTAAAGTCTTACAGGCTTTAAAATAGTAATAAAGTGGAGCAATTGGAATTTAACAAAACCTTTTGTTTTATAAAAATAAGCCACAAACTCCTAATAGGGTAGGTATTCTATTAAAATAAATGGTTTTATTAATTTTTCAGCCATGTTTTTTTCTGTTAACTATGGCAGACATGTTTGAATAAAGTTGGGGCAACAGTGGTTAGTTATATTTTTCTTATTCTTACTGTTTACATTTAGACTGCAACTATCTAAAATATTTTAATATATCATATAAAAAGCCCAAAATCATACAGTAAGCTAAAACTTGGGTTACTATTTTTTTATTACTTGTAAATAATCAGGCGCGCAGCCAGGGAGGGGGCCATGGGGCCCGGCCCCCCCCCAAGCCGTCTTCCATGAACCAAAAAATAAAGAAGCATAATCACTATTAGTGCAAATAGTCCCTTCAAATTAGGAAATATTTAAGAAAATTTTCCCACAATTATGAGGCCTATAAAAAGTGAAGTATTTGGGTTGTCTAAACATGATTTTCACCCTCCGCAGTTCTAGAAAAGGGTGGTTTTTGAGAAATATATACATATATATCAATTTTAGCGTTTTTTCGTCTTTTTCTCTATATTGAGGAAAACCTATGCATTTTGGTGAAAAGTATCAAGAGAGAGAGCAAGGTAGTAGTGCATAAAATTTCCTATAAATTTTGTCTCTACATTTTTTTTTTCGAATTCCGCTTAGTTTCGCCGCTAGAGGGCGCGAAAGAAATAAATATACATATAGACTTTTGCGCCTTTTTTTATATTTTGAACCAAAATTATGCATTTTTATGAAAAATTACAAATTATTTACTTTAATTAATTACAATTTACAAAATTACACGGTGTTTTCTAGTTTTTTTTTTTCCATAAAAATATATATATTTTATGTTCTACAACTTTGATCTCACGTAATTTTTCATAAAAATGCATAATTTTGGCTCAAAATCTAAAAAAAGGCGCAAAAGTCCATATGTATATTTTTTCGTGCCCTCTAGCAGCGAAACTAAGCGGAATTCGAAAAAAAAAATGGTAAAGACAGCGTTTATAGGAAATGTTATGCTCTACAACTTTGCTCTCTAGATATTTTTCACCAAAATGCATGGTTTTTTCTCAAAATGGAGAAGAGGACGAAAAAACGCTAAAATTCATATATATGTATATATTTCTCAAAAACCACCCTTTTTTAGAAATGCGGGGGGTGAAAATCATGATTAGACAACCCAAATACTTAACTTCTTATAGGTCTCATACTGTGGGAAGATTTTCCATAAAACAGAGAAAAGTTTTTCTCAACCTCTGGGGAGGCCGGTTCTATTGGCCCCCCCCAGATGAATTTTCTGGCTGCGCCACTGTAAATAATAATTAATAAGCGGACAAATGAAAGACGCGTGATTTTTTTAAAAGTTTTTTGATATATTTTATCAATAAAGTGGTCTGCGTTGACAATTTTTTGATACTAGGTTGTTTATTAATATCAAATTTTAAAACGTTAGCACATGCAGATATTTTAATCGAGGCAGACATATTTTAATACTTGGCGACATTTTATGATTTAGACAGTTTAAGTGCAACAAGTTTTCGACAAAGAATTATTAAAGACACAACTATTTATGATGTCTCAAAGCAGGCTTAAAATTTGATGGTAAGTACCAACTGTTTTAAGAAAATTTTATGAAAGGTTTTATGGTAGACTTGAAAACATCTTGCAGATTTGGGTTCTAAAGTACTGTTGGTTTTATTGATAGTTTTAAGAAAGATATTTATAACCTTTATAAAAGGTCTTTTTTGGTTTTATGCCGGGTTTATTGTAGCTTTTAAGAGGTTATCTAGTATAAATAGTTTTACGATCAGTTTTATTATATAGACTTAATAACCTATTGTAGATTGTGATAAAACTTAAATTGTTACTTGAGAACACTACTTCTAGCCCTAGCGATATAAAATGTGATATCCTGCCTTGAATTTTGCCTAGATACCAAAAAACTTAATTACAATAAGAGGTCAGGACAGTCGATGTTACTATGCACTAAATTATATAAAAACAATGCGTGCTCAAGACTACAGAAACTGAACGTGTTTAGTAAACAATTATAGTATCTCTCAGGATAACAGCCATTTAATTTAAATCTTTTCTTTGTATAGTCCGAATAGAATTATTATGAGTTGCATAATGCAGATCAGATGCCATATTAAACTATAACATTAACGTTGAGATCATTAAAGGTCTTACAATTTTTTGTTACAAATTCAAGCGATTTTAGGGCTAATGATGTTGTGTTGCTAATATGACTTGTAAAAGATAGTTGAATGGTATGATGTAACCGTTGTAACCGTCAGTATCGCAAAATATTGAATTTTCACATAACAATCTATGAACTCACAAGTATGGGACTGACTGTATGTGGAGTCAAATTAAGCAACAAAATAGGTGAGTAAGGAATTCTGTGACTGCAACAATTTTATTGTTTTAATCTGTTGTAGGTATCAAGTGCTGTGAGAAGTTTTGGATTAAATTGGCTCATTTCTTCTTGTAAAATTTAAACGATTCTTGTCTCAACATTGAAATTTTCTGCTATTACTTCCACATCCAGTGGAAGTATAGTAACGACAAAATTTTTTTTAAAACTTCTATTTTTCAAATAGGTTTAGAATATCACGAAACGTCGAGATTTTAAGTTTGAGCGAAAAAAAAAAATCTGTCTGTCTGTAACTTTTTTTTTGTGCGCACGTTTACTCTGGAACCGTTTGAGATATTGACTTGAAATTTGGTACACATATGTACTTTAACGAGATCTAGAATTAGATTATATTTTCATCTTGTTCCGTCGAAGGGTTGGGGGGTAAATTGAGGTAAATTTGGGGGAAATAGGTAAATCAAGCAGGTAAGAGTCCATAAAATTGGTATTTAGTATATACAAGAGAAGCGAAAAAAAATTTTGGCATTAGCCACCCCCATTACCACTCCCACCCTATTATTAAAGGGGATGAAAAAAAATTGTGATTTAGTGTGTGTACAAGAACCAGAAACCTCAAAATATTTTTTTACTTCATCCACCCCCACTACCACCCCCTATCACCACCCCCACCCCGCTACCGATGTGGGGTATCGTTTTATGGGTTTTTGTGGTAGAGAATTTCAAATATTATATTATTACTTGGATAAAAAATCTGGATGTGAAAGTAGTGATTCCTTGGGCAGCGGTTTTAAATATGGTACTCGTGCTGCTATCGTATAACAATTATGTGTGAATAGGCATATGCGTGTGTGTATGTTCGTATTTACATTTATATGTCTTTTAAAATTATCTGGAATATTGTCTTTTGTCCATCAGTTTTATTCTGTAAATAATATTGATTTAGTTTCTAATGTATACCTGATTTGCCAAATATACATAAATATGTATCAAGAAATTGGTAAATAAATATTGTATTCTGTTATTGAATTGGTTAAAATATAATTATTGCAATATCTGTGAAACGTCCTATAAAGATTAAATACAATCGCGTCATTGGGAGCTAGAGCGGGCAAGAAAACGAGGGAATAATATAATTAAAAATAAATTAAGATTAAGAGAAATTGATTAAATCGTTTTCATTTTATCGATTTAACTCCCACCCGATCGATGTACAAGAATATTTACCTAATAAACTAGCGAAGACCATGACGAAACAGGTCCCCAGGTATACGTCTATCGATTTGACGTACGAGATCTTGGGTAGTGCTGCGTTGGTAGAAGACATAAGAGTGGTCATAGTCAACACGGTGGTGACTCCTAGGGCTACTCGGGCTGGTGTGGCGTTGCGATTCAACCAAAAGCTTACCCAGGAAATGATGACAATCAGGCCGGACGGGATGTATATTTGGATAAGGTAGTAGCCCATCGAACGTACGAACTGAATTTCGCAAGCCAGGCGAGAGTAGTTTCCTGTGGAAATAAGAAAAGTTAAATATCAGGTTATTTATGGTAAGTAGGATTCAGACAGACGAAGAACGTCAATGAAGACGGTCTGTCTGTTGGCAATTTTGGATAGTCTCCTGGGGGGAGTTTATAGATTTTATATATTTTTGGATTGCCGATCTCGTTACACTACATTTTTTGTCTAATGAACTGCTAAATTTAAAAAAATGACAATTTTGGATTTTTTAAATTTTGTTATTACAAGCCCATCGTAATTTTGAAGGAGTCAAGTGACCCAGCATGAATTGTATTCAGTACGATGCTGGCATATGAAACCATAACTTTAGGCACTATGCCGTCACTTTTGGTCGGTACAGGAGAGTACACAGGTAAATTGAATTTTCCATTCGAAGTGCGCTCGTCAGACAAAATATTCTTGTACGGCAGTCCTTATGTTTGATAGTTCATAAAAAAATAATCGCCTAGAACCTACTGCCGTACAAAAATAATGGGACCAGAAGCCAGAAGAATTTTTGATTTTTCGAAAATTTTCCCAGGCAAATAGGTGATATAATACTGTACGGCGTTTGTACAATAAGATTTGTATGTTTTCATAGATTCATTATTCAGCAACGTCGTACATATTTGGTGGTCCCTGGAACCACCAAATATTGGACGATAATGTAAAGAAAGTTCTTGTTAGTTGTTTTTTTTAAATAAGAGATCAGGTGTGGATATCGTATCCACACACTTTTTTCATTTAGTGTGTGATGTTCATAAAGTCGATTGACTATTTTACCTTTTTAGTAAGCCTAACCGACTTTTATACATGGCCAGTCGAAAAGTGAGAAATTTTAAATTTGGCTATTGAATAACAAACACCCTGTATGAGGTATCGAGCTAAAATTTTGTATAGAGGTATTTGAGACAACTGCGAAGAGAATACGCTATCCAATTTGCCGATAAAAAATTGCCTAATAGTCAATCTCGAAATTTCGACCCATTTAGACGAGCTTAGTTAGTACTCCTTGAAAATATGAAAAATACAATTTTTTCCAAACAGTCCAATAAAGTTCATCGAGCACTATATCTCGTTAACTAAAAAATCGAACGTATGGATCTTCCAGGAGACTATCCAAATTTCTCAACATTTTTTTTTAATGAGCGGTTTTCGAATCTCTGAACCCCCACCATGAATATGTTACGAGGCGAAGATGCTAATAATCTAGAAGAAGAATGCGGTTGATCATGCTGGGATTTAAGAACGATAAGATATTTTTCTGATAACCATTTCTTGATGTTGCATGCAAGTTAATGGATTCATTAAATTGACTCGTTCCATAGTTCATAATAAGATAAGCTTATTGTCAGGTTTATTATTTTTCTGTGATGGATTATGTAAATATCTGTACATGCAACTACATAATTGAACTAAAAACAGATTGATGAACGTGAACGATTTCAGGATGTTTAGACGACCTACCATTAATTATAAATGCCAAAAAAAGTCGTTTTATGTTAATAAACGTTTTTAAATTTGAATAGTAGTGTATTTTTGGCTAATCATAAAAATATGCAAATTAAAATACTTCACTACAGAAAAATTATATATCATGTCCGGCTAGGAATTATTTTTTGGTTATCACAAGAGTCTATATCTGTGACATGAATAATTAATGGACGATCGTTTAGTTCTTCTTTTATTTTCTTGGATATTTAGACATGTAGTACTTTGTGAATTGTCTTGTAGCTGAATAACTGGTTAATAAATATTTAAAAACTGTCTAAATAACATAGAAGCATTTGAAAAGTATTCATTTATAAATATGTTTGTTTTTAAATCAACACTAGAAAACCTCAAAATCACCATTGAAGTACTGGAAATAGTCAGCACAGTAATCCAATACCGTTCGATTTCTTGTAGTTGGCGGAGGTGACAGATAAACGTCAATATAAATTTTTCATTGCTAAAAATAATGATTTTATACAGTCTGTATCGCAAAAAAACGGGAATAATTCCTACAAAAGATTTTCTTGTTTTATACTATAGAGGGGCTTGCCTCAATCTTTAATTGATGTTTTCCATAAAAATATCGTGTCCGCTACCACCGCCATGTTGAAAAAATGTCAGTCAAAATAGGTTCTTCTCAATTATCTCCTTTTCTGTTAGCTCTACTCTAAAATTAGGTATTACTAATATTATAGAAAACTTTTATTTATATTTTACTATTTACAGCCGTTAAAATTTGTGCTTCGCTGCACATTTTTGCAATCATGTCCTCGTTGCTCCTTTATAGTAACTGGCTATTGTCGATATTGTAGATCAAGAAATTTCCCAAAACTTTTGTTTATAAAATTTTCTTCCATAATAAACTGTTTTAAAATTACAGCAGCTCGAAATTTAAATCATAATGAAACTTTCGAGTTGCTGTAACTTGTATACAAAAGCATACATTCTCACATTTTTGGGCGAGTGCTAATCGAAAAGTATTAGCAATAAATGAAACTGTTGTTTTGACAGATTAGTGAAAACTCGCTTTGGGGGCGGTTATATAGGGCTATTGAATAGTTACTTTGCTCAATTGACCGCCCCCAAAGCCTTTGGTTTCCAGGTGTATGCATTTTAAAAAAAATATTTTTACTTTTTAGTTTTTTCAAATTCTTAAAAATATTTTTTTCATATAATTTTATTCTTTATTTTTAAGTCTACTTATTTTACAAACAGACAGACAAAACCCTTTCAATTGCCACCGCCATCCACCCCTTCCCTCTCCCGTCTTCTCACTCCTCTTCTACTACTTCCCATCTCTTCCCACCCCTTCCCACCTCTTCCCCACCTCTACCACGTCCGCTATATTGAATTTAGAATGACGTCACACACTTTTTAGCATTTTACTCGTCAAACCCTTTCATTTGATACCCATATCAAGGGGGTTGTGACTAAAAAGCCGATCCGCCATCTCGGGACGTTCGCCATATTGGATTTAGAATAACGTCACATTGTTTATGGTATTTTACTCGTCAAACTCTTTCATTTGATACCTACATATCAAGGGGGTTGTGACTAAAAAGCCGATCCGCCATCTTGGGACGTCCGCCATATTGGATTTAGAATGACGTCACATTGTTTATCGTATTTTACACGTGTGCCAAATTTCAAAGCTCTAACTTAATTAGAACTAGTCGAAATTCAGCTTGCAAGATTTGCTCTACACTAACAAACATTGCAAGTTAAATAAGAGCTTTTAAAAAAATAACACATTTTTATTGATTATTGAAAATTAATAATAAGTATGAATAACATCGAAACAACGGAGCCGACATTTTTCCGAAATTCAAGAATCTTTTTCAAACTTCGAGTTACTGTAATTTTTTAAAAATTGATTGTGGAAGAAAATTGTTGTAACAACAGATTTGGGAAATTTTATGATCTACAATATTGATAATAGCCAATTAATACACAGAAGCAACGAGGATAGAGATAATTGCAAAAATGTGCAGCGAAGCTCAAATTTTTACCATTCTGAAGGCTGTAAATCGTAAAATATTTATAATAGAGAAAAATAGTTTAAATAAAAGTCGTAGCTTTTTTCATTTTCTACAAAATTGTTAATGCCTAATTTTACGGCCACATTTGTTTCTGATATTCATCTTTGTAAATGATATTCTTAACTGTTCAACATTGATGTTTGCTGACGATTTGAAAGTTTACACGGAGATAAGAACAATAACTGACTGCACTACGCTCCAGAGTTATAGAGCTATCTCACATTGGTGTACAGTTAATGATCTATACATTAATGTTATAAAATCCCACACTATCACTTTCTGTCGAAAAAAGAAATTCACTGAAAGTGATTGCACAAAAAACTCAGTAAGTATAAGCAAATGTGAGGGAATTAAGGACTCAGGTATCTTCTCTAATAGCCAGTACTCACCTCAATAGTGTTGTTTCAAGTTCATATAAGATGCTAGAGTTTTTAATTGAGAAATCTTAAGCATTTTAAGACCCTCTAGTCGTTTAAAATTAGAATATGGTGCAATTCTTTGGTACTATCAGTATATATGCAATTAAGTAATATTGAATCTGTTCAGTTCTTAAGTATCTATTTTTCAAAGAAGATAGTGATTTCCCACCAAGAGGGATTAATACATATATTCTAGCGAATTGCTTCAACATGGTATCATTAGAGATTCGACGTGTATTAATTTCCATTAAATGTTTATTCAATATAATTCTTAACAATATTGACTATCCTTCCTTGTTGGACAAAATAAATTTCCGTGCACCTAGTCCCAACCTGATATGACAATTTATGTGTAATAATTTTAGAGAAAAATTTCACGTTTGTGTTGCTAATTCTCATAGTTTAGGCAGCACATTAAATCATATTATAGTTAATTCTGAATAGAAAAATGTATGGTAGGTGTGCTTTTAGAGGGCAGAATATTTACTAACGTAATATTTTGTCGAACTCCTTTATACATTTCCTTAATATATATCAGGCTGCAACCAACAGTTATTCTCCGGACTAATGCCCCGCCGAGCGCTGAATTGTGAATTACAAGCCTGACCGCGTTAAGGCGCCGTTACACGGCGCGTGGTTCGCCGAACCTGGCCCGACGAACCACGAACCACACGCCGTCTGACAGGGGTGGTTCGCTATTAGTTCGCGGTTCGTGGTGCGTGCAGCCGCGATCCATCGGATGTCGGTAAACTTGCACGAACCAAAGGATACAACCAAATGCGTCACAAATCTGAATGAACTACGTACCGTATTGACACCCTCAATTTAAGACGCCGTTACACGGCGCGTGGTTCGCCGAACCACGCACCAGGTTCGTGGTTCGGCGAACCACGCGCCGTGTAACGGCGCCTTTATGTATAATAACTATGCACTGCCACAAAACGCTAAAATTTCGATTGTAACAAACATCAGCCGCTAGATGGAGCCATCACTTTTGTTACATGTCGTGGTTTTATAAATCTCACCATGTACGTCGAGGGTGTCGCTCCAGTCATCCCGGGCCTACCTTGCAGTGACGAGAGCCAACAGCTCGAAACTGCAGCCTGCAAATGGTGTAGAGTGGCTGGCACGAGAGCTCCTTTGAGTAGGAATAAGTCTTTCGGCCAGTGTTTGTTGCAATCAAAACTTTAGCGTCTCGTGGCAATACATGGTTATTGCACATAACGGCCAGGCTTGTAATTCGTAATCCAGCGCTTGGCGAGGTATTAGTCCGGAGAATGAACAGTAGCTGTTGGTTACAGTGTGGTTTGTATTCCTTATATACAGGGAGGTCCATTAATAATAGGCCATAGTTCAAGGGTAGATTCTTTGGATCAAAATATGAGGATATAACCAAACATGCTTTAATAAGTTGTTGCCGTAGAAAAAGATACAGGATGTCAAAATTGTAGTCTCTTTTTCTTTTTTTTTTGCGATATCTCAACAACCTCTTGACCGATATTCTCCAAATTTGGTAAGGAAACATTTTTTAGGCTAAGAAACAATAATTTGTGTATTATGAGCTATACCTGATGATGAATATTTTTTCTCTTTTTTTTACGAAACGTAGTGGCACTTTTGACTAGAAAATCTAATGCAGGAGTCATTTCTACGTAAAAAAGATACCCTTGATAGAACTTGATATTTTCAACCATTTTCGAGAAAACTGCCGCATAGATCTGAAAAATTCTTTGAAAACAAACCCAATTTGAAAAGGAAAAATTGTATTTATAAATGACAGAACTCAGACGTCACCAAAGCACACTATTCAATAAATACAATTTTTCCTTTTCAAATTGGGTTTGTTTTCAAAGAATTTTTAAGATCTATGCGGCAGTTTTCTCGAAAACGGTTGGAGTTATCAAGTTCCATCAAGTGTACCTTTTTTACGTATAAATGACTCCTGCATGGGATTTTCTAGTCAAAAGTGCCGTAACGTTTCGTAAAAAAAAAGAGAAAAAATATTCATCATCAGGTATAGCTCATGAGGCGCCCTCCACTGGCTAGCGTGATGTAATACATAAATTATTGTTTTTTAGCCTAAAAAATGTTTCCTTACCAAATTGGGAGAAGATCGGTCAAGTGGTAGTTGAGATATTACAAAAAAAAAAGAAAAAAAATTAAAATTTTGACGCTCTGTGTTTTTTTCCACCTCAATAATTTACTAAAGCATGTTTGGTTATATCCTCATATTTCGGTCCAAAGAATCTACCTATGGCCTATTATTAATGGTTCACCCTATATATTTAAGGAAATGTATAAAGAAATTCGACACAATGTTATGTTAGTAAAGAAAGATGTACGTTTGTAAACTATACTTAGGATGTTTTTTCTTTTTCTTTTTTACTTGTATCAATATTTTTTAAAGTTCTTTTTTCTATCTACTCTCAAATGTTTCCTATAATTGGGTATATACCTGTTGGAAATAAAGAATTATTAGAATTATCAATACAATTTAAATCATGTATATCGGTAAGTAAATATCCAAGTAAATAAAAGAACGTTGAAAATAAACACAATGAAGGTGACATAGTCAACATCAAACATTGAATCATGTGTTGCTCCTGATGTGATGCTGGGAAGGGATGAAGTGTAATTTAGCGTAGAGCTACTGGTAGTGTTACCATGTCCCAGATGAGGTACCTGTGGTAAGGCTGATCTCCATGGCTCTCTGCCTGTGTCCAAGCACCTTAAACTGGGGCAGCGACACCTCGTTGGACACCCCCACCGAGTCGGGGCCCTCATTCCACTTATACCGGATATCCCGCATGGTGTAACCGACTGCAATCACAAGCCAGTGCCAGCTGCGGGGTACAGGCGACAACGCACCGCAGCCAATCGAACCAAAACGGGGTGAAAAAACAAAAAACAAAAACAAACGGGAGGGAAGCAAGGAATATAGCACAGTCAAGTTTTGTTTGTATCTTTATGTTATGCCCACAGAGCCGGTTTTATCTCAATTTGTTTTTTGTGGTTTTGCCTCCTTACATTTCTATAGCGACCTAGAAACGAATAAATTTCAGTGTTTGACACTTCTTATTCATTTCTAAGAATTGTTACTCAATCTGATTTTATTCCGATTGCGTTCGATGTCACATTGCAATAGAATATTAACTGCCTTTATTTCTTAAAAGTGCATATTTTAAGTAAAAGAAATGTGCTATTCTACTGTCATCATTTTAAATTGATGCAATATAAGGTATCATACTTTTTAAAAATTTATATTCGTTCACTGCAAAAGTCCTGTAAAATGAACATTAAGTGTTAGCTGATAGGCAAGATATTATTCTTTTAAAGAATATACAGATTGTTGGGTAAAGCGATGCCGACCCTGAACAGAGAGTACAGGGGGTCATTTGGCATCTATATGACCAAACATATCTATATGAATAATGCTACAGTTTTTTTCTAATGCCTATTTTAAAAATCGCCATATTCCATCGCATTAAATTGAACTTTTGATATTCTGAAATATGTTTTTACTTTATCTGAAATAAATAAACTTCAAACGAAAAATGATTTAAAAGTTTCTGTTGGTGAGAAAAAAAATTAAAAGACATTTATTTAAAGTCTTATATATTTAATACATTGAACTGAATTTGTGGTTGGTTCCTTGTGAAATATCTTGTAAATAATTCCAATTACAAGAAAAAACTTATTTTTAGTGTTTCAAAATAAGTATATTATACTCTACAGCTTCGGCTTATTAGGCTTATTAGGCCTTATTAGACTACTAAAGCTATAGAACAAAATTCTACTATTTATAAAGGTACTAAATTCAGAAAATTACAGGTTAAAAGACCGGGCATGAATAATTAATAGAGTTGTCAGTACTGAGTCGACTATATGGGTATTAAAGAAATGTATTTAATTTTTTAGATAAATTAGATAACTTGGGTACGTCTACAACAAACGAAAATAAAACAAATATAGGGAGACTACTAGTTATCAATAAAAAAAATGAATAAATTAAGTAAATTTGATGTTTATGAAATCAAATATAGTGACTGTGAGGCAGTTTATATTGGTCAGAATGGTGGGAGTATTAAGAAGAGGGTAAAAAGACATAAAAGTTTTAAACACGAGAATGTTTACTCATCGTATTAATAATAAACATTTTATAGGGTCTAAAAATGTAAAGCTAATCCATGCAGACAGAAACCTTTAGATTCTTCTATAATAGACTCAGCACTAAGAACTCTTCATTAATTATTCATTCCCGGTCTTTTAACCTGTAATTTTCTGAATTTAATACCTTTATAAATAGTAGAATTCTGTTCTATAGATTTAGTAATCTTTGTATTTACTCTTGAGAAAGGCATAATAAGCCGAAACATATGTATAATATCAATATACTTATTTTGAAACATTTAAAAGCAATTTTTTTTTGTAATTAGAATTCTTTATTTCCGGATCAAAGATTTAATTATTTCTTTTAGGTAATTTTTACAATAAGTTATAGTTGTAATGCTAGGAAGAATTACATTTTAAAAATAAACCATGATGGAGACATGCCTGAAATATTCGTATATTATTCATCACAATGAGATTCGCCGAAGAGTACAGATGGCATGGCGATTTGCCAGTTGAGAAAATTTGGCAAAAATATGACGAAACGCACGAAAATTTAACGCCATATTTGTTTAGGACTCTGAGACATGGATCATTAGGGTGGCAAACAGATGATGTATTGTTGCTTTTAAGATGTGAGTCTAGGGACGTTTGTACTAATTCTCTAGATGGCCCATCATACCAACAGTTTGACTCTCCAAGAAATATGTTTCCCAAGGTGACTTTCCGGCATCGTATTTTTCAAAATTCTATAATTTTTTGACCACATCAACCGGAGGGACAACAACATAGAATGGTTTCTAGTTTCCAAAACGTAGAGCTGAAGCCACCAAGAGGCAACAGTTTCTTGAAGACATGAGCCTCCTCAAAGTTGTCTGAGATAGATTTGATGCCCTACGTCTAACAGGCAACCGGGCCAGTTGATATGATGCGGTCAGACGTGCCACACAGCACGGCAATTCCAACTTTTTTCGAGAAAACTGCCGCAAAAGGTTTCAAGAATTCTTTATAAACAAACTCAATTTGAAAAGGACAAATTGTATTCATTGAAAAAATTACACAACGTAAACTAAAGAGTGACAACTACGCTGAGTTTCTTATGAACTATCTGCTGCAACTTAGTGTAAATTTTCGATGTTGCCTCCACGTACCAAATTACAGTTCTGTCGCCCTGTATATTTTCCACAGCAACAATTCATTAAAGCATACTTGGATATATCCTCATATTTTGGTCCAAAGAATCTACCCTTGAACTGTGGCCCATTATTAATGGTCCACCCTGTATGAAACCCTCGGTATCGAACATCCGATTAGCTCATGATTTTGAAAGAGTGTGTACCAAAAAACATTAAAACGTTGGTGTGTCTAAGCATTTCCTGGCGGATATTTTTATTCCTTTGACATTTTTATGTAAAACTAAAAGTAAAATTTTCTTTTGCTCTATACACTGTATTAAAATTGAAGTTTTTATTACAGATTTGTTCGTTTTAAATGAAGCAAAAATTTATATTAGTTTAGCATTTTTTTTTTGTAAAAATTAAAAATATTTTTGTCTAGTATATTCCCCGATTTTAAAAACACACTGTACTAATATTGAAGCTTTAATTATATTATAGATTTGTCTGTTTTAAGTCAAGCAAAAATTTATATTCTTTGACATTTTTTATAAAATTAAAAATAAAAAAAAAGTTCCCTGTTGTAAACTCGATCCAAGGACATACTTATATATAGTTGTTCATCCAACTCAATCTGCGTTATTTATCTCAACAAGACAAATGATGTGTCTATCGAGGCAGAATTTTATAGTCTAGTCTAAATATGTAATCAGATTTGAGTGGGCTATTACTATTTAAAAACCATAAAGTTTTTATAATAATTTATAGTTGTTACTGTTGTTACTGGCACCTTCGCCATAACTTTAAAAATATTGAGTATTCTCCATGAAACGCGCAGACATACTTATTTATCAGCCTTTTACAGTATTTTATAAGTAAATACCTAGCATAAAATTTCCAAATCAGTCTCTTGTATATTTTATGAACCTCTTTTATTGACTTATAAAATATTAAAAGAAAGCCTTCATGGACAGAGTAAAATACCTTCATATTTCTTTATTCATATTTATTATTTAGCACAGTACCTAGAGATGAAAAATATGTATTTCGGAATAATTTCATATGTAATGATAATTTTTGTTTATAGGTTATTATTGTAGAAAAGTTATCGTTTTCAATTTCTATATGATCCGGATGATTTGCTCTTACCCTCGAGGGGTGAAAACCACCCCCAAATTTAAATATTCAATATTTGAAAAAAGTATTACTAATTTATTTTTGAAATGTAGGATAGTCATGTCTTTGAGCATCTAGGTGATGCTACATATGAACGAAAAATAGCATTTTTTTACTGAGCAATCACAATAACAAAATGGCGGCATTTTGATTTAAAAAAAATGTGAAAACGCACATTGAATCGGCCATAACTTCTTTATTTTTGTGATGTAGAAACAAACAAAAGATAATTTTCAATATTCATTAATTATCTTTAATTTTGTTCCTTAGAATTTTTGATGGAAATGTCACAGTTTCTAAGATATTCAACCTTACTTGAAATTAAGTATCTCCAGAACTATCAACCCAGCACAAATATATAAAAAGTCATTCTAAGCTTTATTTTTGATTTCCTCTATATTTTCTCTAAAACTAATATTTATTGAGATATGTGCAGTGAAATAAGAATGTTACGTTTTTTCTAAAATTCCTTTACAGTTTAAAAATCTTTTTTTTTTCTAAAGCAAGCGCTGTGAGCGTCTAGGTCACATACATTAACGAAAAACAGTATATGGGAATATATTTTTTTAATTGTTGACTACTTACATTAACAAAATGGCGACGTGTTTATTAAAAATTAAAAGGTATATTGTTTCTGTCATGACTTCTTTGTTTTTGTGCTACAGAAATAGAAAAATCATTTGAAAATCTAATTATTAATCCTTCATTTTGGTTATTAGCGCTTTTAACGTAAGTGCCATAGTTTCTGAGATATTTAATTATAAACTACTAATATAACTATATTATTTAACTATGGGATTAGAGAACAACTATTAAACGGGATTAATTCGTTTTTGACTAATCTTCAACAGTATGTGAGTAAACAGTATGTGAAAATAAGGCATAGTGAGTCAATTCCGAACGTTCGTCTTTAAGTATGGGAGTTCCACAGGGTTCAATATTGGGCCCCATGTTATTAATACTGTGTATTAATGAGTTTGATTTTATTCTATGTAATGATTTCTTTTCAATGTATGCTGATCATATTTCTATGATTGATTTTGTGCATAATGTGTTAGAAAGTAAACGTAATAATGTTGTAGAAAAAGTATACATATTTTAATCAACATCAGTTGCATTTCAGTGCAGAAAAACTCAGTTAACTCAGTTCCATAATGGACAGAAAAGCTGCAAGTCTATTTCATTTAAGATCAGTTAGTCGTTTGTGACGAATACCCATGAGAATATAAAGTTTTTAAGTTTACATATTGATGAATGTTTAAGCTTGAATTCACATTGTCAATATCTGATTTCCAAAGTAGCATCACTTTCAATTTTGTTTAATAATATTAAAACAGTGTTTCCTAATCAACAATTAGTTAATTTATACTATGCCCAAGTAAATTCTAGATTGAGGTATGGCGAAACTCCACTCTATCACAGAACGTTTTAATTGCTCAAGATCGTATATTAAGTTGTTTAGCTAATATTTCTAGTACCCATTCTTGTAAAGAAGTGTTTAGAGTGTGTAATATTTTAACCTTGCTATGTTTGTACATTTTTAAAATGTGTTTTTATGTTTATCGAAATAAGAATGAATTAAGGTGCTGTAAGCATAAATATTCATAACATAAATACGCGTAACAAGGAAGACTTTTGAATACTATATGCAAGGCTCAACGTAATCTGTAATTCCCCAAATTAAATTTGTCCATAATTGTTTAATCGCTTACCCACAGAATATAAAATGGCTAGGAATTTACTGGAATTTAATACCAAATTAACATTGTTTTTACTGTCAAAATATGTTTACTCTGTATGTCATATCTAGTTTTTAAGATATGTTCTTGTAAACTTGACAATTCCTATACAATTGTAATGTCATTATGGAAAATATATTATTACTTAGTATTATTATTATTTATAAAAATAATAAATAGTACTCGTACCTTTCGGTACCACAACGGTAACATGTTTCAAATCTTATTTATATACCACATTGTTGTTACGCAATAAAACAAGTTGTTGCCTATTTGACAAATATGGGATCATGTATGTATAGAATGTCTGATGGCAAGCAATCTATCGTGGTTGCCTGTTAGGCAACCTCACTAGCTCCTGAGTGACATCAGCCCAACATTCTGCCATCTAGCTTCCCCTGGTGTCATCTCTCCGGTTGATATGGCTAAAAATTAGAGGAGTGGGGAAAATGCAATGCTGGAGAGTCATTTTTGGAGACGTATTTCTTGAAGAATTGAACTTTTAGTGCAATGAGCTGTAGAGGGAATTCGTAGAAAACGTTTTCAGACACACCTCTCGAAAGCATCAATACGCAGTAGCAAACGATCCATGTCTCAGAGGCCCAAGAAGAAAGGAGAAGACTAGGATAATTGTAAGTTTCGTCATATTTCTCCCTCATAAGGGTACGTTTACTCTATTGAACAGAAAAGGTATACATATGTCTCATGACTAATTATGTTACAAAGCAAAAAGCTTTGTTTCACCATTATAGACTGAAATGTTATAACTTGTATTTATTAAGAAATCTCTTAAAAAGATAAGTCTAATACTACTTGAATAGATATTTCTTTCTCGCACCTAAAACACAAATTTCGATAAAACGGCTCTAAACCAGAACACCTTATTGACTGGGCTTTATCGACAATAGTTTGGTTACCTGTTGTAAGGTTAATTACGGTCTGCCTCTGTCTGTAGCCCAGCAACCGGAACTGCGGCAGCTCCACCTCGTGGCTTATTCCTACACTCTCTATTCCCGAGTGCCATTTATAGCGGATATCTCTCATTGTGTACCCGACTAACCCGGCCACCAGAACAGACAAAGCAGGTCATTCGACAGCTCATTGGATGCAGCCTGCGACACCCCCAGCGGCTACGCCACTGGGTCGTGAACGCACAACTCCAGACGGGCCCGCCGCACACTACTACCGATTAAATTTGGTCAATATGTGTCAGATCCGGTCCTGGTGCAGATGCATTGTAGTGACTCGGTACGACTATTGGGCTATATACATGTGTAGGGACATTATGTCGGCCTATTATACTGGATGTCTCGCTTAAATGTGGAGCAAGCTTATAACTTTTTTGTTATTTTATCCGATTTGAATATATAGAGTGTCCCACTTGAAACTCCCGTGGCGGCTCTCCATAACTAAACGAAATATTTAAATTTTATAAAAGGTGTGAATTAGAATATATAGATGACTTCGGTTTTGAGTAAAAACTGTCCATTTTACAAACCGAGGTATAGATGGCGTTGCTATGCAATTAAATTATTCGATCTCAGGAACTTTAAAAAAAATACATGTGATAGGACATTATTATTCTAAGCTTTTATAACTTTCGAAAAGTCACTGTTTTCGAGATATTTGAACTTCAAGAATCTCGTTTTTTTCCTACAAAATGAATTCATATGTCTACAATTTATAGCATAAAGTTCAGTCGAACATACGACATAAACACAGAAATTAGACAATACACAATAAACAGAAATGTCAAAATCATTAATTTTCAAATAGCACTTGCAGCAACCTTTGTTTTACTTGGAAAAATGACAAACATTTATGTTTTATGTTTTGAAATAATGCATCATTACTATCTAAATCAGTCTGATTCAATAGTTATTCCAAAGGACTGATCGTCTAAGATTTATTTAAAAAAAATGATGGCGATTTTTACACTTAAGAAAAAATCAAATATCTCAGAAACCAATGATTTTTCAAAAATTGTTAGTATCGTAAAAGTTGTTTAGAATGTATGCATTTTATTTCAATGTTCCTAGGATCGCAACGTCATCTATTACTGCAGGGAAACTAGACAAACAAATTAGGAAACCTGGACAAAATTAGTAAAAATCTGAGTTTTTGCACAGACGTCCCAAACCCAAATCCACAAAAATCCCAACTTGGTTACCCAAGATATTGAATATCTCGAAAAGAGCAAGGTTTTGGGAAAAACTGCAAAATACCAATCTTGTAGACAATTGAATTTTCTACAACTTTTGTGTTAACTTTATTGCTGCCCGACTTTTTTAGCGCGAGATATTCGCGAAAAACCATGTTTTTGAAACTTTGACCTTGAATATCTCGGAAAGGGAGGGGCGGTTTGGTAAAAAACAAAAAAGATAACTTGTAGATAATTTAATTCTCTAAAACTTCCACATTGATCTCATGGGCATCCGATGCATAAGACGCGAGATATTTGCAAAAAACTTTGACCTTCAATATGTTAGGTAGGCATGTTGGAATTTTTGTGGTTTTTGTGGATTTGGGTTTGGGACACCTTAAAAATTCAGATTTTTACTAATTTTGTCCAGGTCAAATGCTAATTTCCGTGGGCTATATACCTCAATTTATAAAATAACCGTGTTCACTCAAAACTGAAATCATTTATATATTTTAGTGAATACCTTTTAGAGAAGTTTTAACTGGGATACCCTATATATATTTCATTTAATGTAGAAAGGTAAAAATTATGTCTCTAGATGTCAATTTTGTTTTACATTGATATGTTTTTTGTCACTAAAAGCCACTAAATCATATTAGCGTTTTTTTTTCGAAGACCTGATCACAAATTCTTCTTCAAACATCTTGATACCAAGTTTAATTAAACCTGGAATTTCTAATTTATAGACATTTAAAAAAAATTACGCACACAAAAAGAATAAACCAAAAAAACGATTTTGTAAGAGATGTTTATAATTCCCTCAAAAATGTTTGTTTCTATTTTTAATTTTTTTTAAATATAATTCTTTAGATTTCGATGAAACTTGCTATCAAGATGTTTTAAGTAATATTGAAGAAAACTAAATAATCAGTTTTCTAAGAAAAAAATCGCTAACATAATTTAGTTGTTTTTGTGAAAAAATGCGTGTATTTCAATGTTTAAACAAAATTAATGTCACAGATATAATGTTTACTGTATATTTCAAAAAAGAAATTATTTAAATTGGTCAGAAACTAAAAAAGTAAAAAAGTTACTGGCTTGTTCCATATTTGCGAGGCACCCTGTATAACTAGTAGTGGTTCCTTCTTTGATTAATTATGTATTTAATTTTAAACAATTATGTAAATTGTTCCTTGCCATTTATAAGGGACTCTGAAGTGGTGTCCAGTGCCATAAAGCACTGGACAATACAATCGACGCACGATTCGTCAATCAAGTTGGCATCATTGGGGTATTATCAAAAGTGAATCTGTCTAGATGATCATGGTTGACGAAGCGTACATTTATGTGACATTCGATGTCGATGGTGTGGGTAAAAATTACAAAAACTGTTTTAAAGCAAATAATTTCAGTCCAGTCCTTTAACTGAAATGTTTACACCAATACTTCGGTATATCACTTGAATGTATCTGCACCTAGTTCTTCTAATATATCAATTAATTCTTGCTTTAAATGTACAACTAAATAACAATTCTGCATGCCAATGTTTTAAGTGGGGTTAATTGCCTCCCCACGTGTTCTTTAAATTTTATCCCAATATATTTTTGTTTGTCTAAACTTATAGAATAATTTCAACGATATAGAGAAATCTAATATATACATATTCTTTAGATCTATTTACTATTTTAAAATGGTACGGCAGACCCGAAAGTTTTCTGAGCACTAAATGAGTGTTCTACAACTACACTAAATGATTATTATTATGTGTAGAAATATAAACATAAAACATAAAGTTTGATAAAGCAAAGAAAAAAAGCACAAGCAGGTGCAAAGCGATGTTGAATTAATGAGTCTTTTGTCTGGTCTCTGCCTACTTACAACTATGGGATGATATTGATTCAACAGATACACAATTGCCAAGTACTAAAAACCAGTCCGCCATACCTTTATGTATTTTGATGCCCTAAATCCTAAATCAGAAGTTAAAATTTCTCCATGACGTCACGGTTTTTTATAACCTCAAAAAATAGCTAAAAATTCAGTATTTCTCAAGTTAGAGAAAACTGTGACATGATGGAGCTGGTTCTTAGTACAAGATACATTTTTTTTATGTACACCTATATTATTATTGTCTGTTAAATAAATATTACATACATTAAATGTTTCATAATAAAGATACAAAATGGATTAAAACGATTTCAATTTAAACAATACATTATAATACACATTACAAGTTCAAATTTGAAATGTGTGAAAATGTTTGAAAATGCTTGAAAATGTAGCGCGCGTTTTAAATTAATTTCTAAACCCTATTATTGCAGATTAAAAATGTGATGAATATTATCACAATTAACTGTATGGAATTAAAATCGTTAATTTAAATCTATTGAATATGTGATATACGTCTGTTTTACTAAATATTGTTTAAACTGTTGCAAAGTCGAATTAATTAAAATGAGGCATTATTCGGATTATCATAGCAAATTGAGTGTAAACTGACAGTTTATTATCCGATTAAATCCCGATCGCTTTAGCATGAATTTTATTACTTTCGGCAACTTATGTCTGGAAAATATTACTGATACAATTTGAAAGCACGAGTGGGGGAGAATATTTCACGAATTAAATTAACTAAATACATAAACTATGCTTATAATATTAAGTTTTGTCTCAAGATGCTTTTATTGGCATTTTTTGGGTGTTCACTGACCTTTTTCAATTTCATCATTTATGATACATAAAGATGTACTTTCAAAGTGACTCATCTAGTAAAAGATAATGAGAATATAAATAACTAAAGACACAGTGTTTAAAACTTAAAATTCGCGGAATTCGCCATGTTTTAAATGTAATGACAACCAAGAAACAAAATAGCCCGTTTGAACCATAGATATTGTAAGATATAGATTGACCCAAGACCCCGTTGACGAGTCTTTACTGCAAAGAGTTTTCGTGCACCCTTTGATCAATCACATGACAAGTAAAGACAGAGAGACCACTACTACATTTGCCAATGCCCGGCTTATAGACATTAGGTATCCACGGTCCCATTATCAGAAATAACAATGAAATATGGTTCTAATAGCGCTATCTAGTAGCTATATTTACAACAAAACTTGACAATTTACATAGTTTATATAGATGTGTGGCTAGTCAATGAAATTTGTGATATACAAGTATTTAAAGTTATAAGAAATATACAGGGTGTTCCGAATTGCACTAAGCAATACAACTTTTCAAAATAAGAAAAAAAGTTCCTATAAACATGGGTCGGAAAGTGCTTAGTTTCCGAGATACAGGGTGTTCAAGTAATTCTCCTGAAAATGTTTTTTTATGAATATTTTCGAAACGTCTAAAGATAAACAAATGATAATTTACACAGGAATTTAACTTTTTATGCTTTTTAAGACAAAATGACAACTATGTACGAAAATCATTCAGGAGCGGGTGAAACTGGGGGGGGGGGGGGGGGGGGGGGGGCTAGGTATAAATTAGCCCCAACTTTATTGTGTGACAATTTTATATTAATTTATGAGCACAACTTAAAAATGAAGTTTTGTACACAAAAAAAGTCTCTTGTGTTTTTTCTCTAAAATTATCAGTTTTTGAGTAAATCTTATCTGAACTTTATTCGGGAATAGTTTTTTATGAATATTTTAGCAGAACAGAAAAGACAATGACAGTAAAATCAAATTTGATTACATTATTTTTTATTAGACAGCAATGAATTAAAGTAAGGTAAGTTACAAATTACTAGAGTTGTTCAAAGTGCATTCCGCCAGCATCAACACACTTCTGACATCTGCGCCGTACAGAGTGTGTAGCTTTACGAATGAAATCAGGATTAGCCCGCAAATTTTCACATTTTTCGAGAATTCTTTCTATTAACGCTTCTCTTGTGTTTACAGGATTTGCGTAGACTTTGTCTTTTAAATAGCCCCAGACAAAAAAATTAACTGGAGTAAATCCGGTGAACGGGGTGGCCAAGCTCTTGCACCTAATCGACCGATTCACCGTTCAGAATAATTATTGTTTACCCACAAACGGTTCTCAACAGCAAAATGTGCAGGAGCTTCGTCCATTTGAAACCAGCATTCATTTCTTAAATTAAGAGGAATATCCTCGAGATATTGAAAAAAATGGTTATTTAAAAAAACCATTAAATAATGGTTCATTTAAACGGGGAGGAAGGATGTGGGGCCCACAGAAAGTCCCGTTTATAACACCACACCATACATTAACGCTAAACTCCTGTTGAAATGTCCTAGGGCGAATTATATGAGGATTCCTGATTTAAATTATTAAAATTAACCGATCCATTACGGTTAAAGGTAGCTTCATCAGTCCAAATATTTTTACTTCCGAAATCGGGATCTTGTTCCATGGCATTTATAAACCAATTACAAAAATTGATACGCATTTCGGGATCACCTGGTTGAAGGCTTTGGACTGGCTGCATTCGAAAAGCTTTTCTGTGGTCTTTTTTCAGAATCCGAAAAACTTTGTTTTTGGAAACATGCACAGCTTGCGCACGCAGCTGTTGGACCGCTCTTCTGATACTTAATTTATTATTATTGTTAAATTTGGACAAAATTATGTTTTTAAATCGCCCATTTCGCTGTTCTTCATTTCTTGGACCTCTTTTAAGTCCAACATTTCTAAATTCTAGGTGGGTTCGAATAAAAACATCTTTAGATGGTTTCCTTCTATTAGGAAACCTTCTGCGATATTCGCGTACCGCGGCATTCGCGTTTCGAATATAAATGAATATCCGCGTACTCCACATTACTAAACATGACCATTTTTTACTTTTCAATAGAACACTTTTTTCCAAAAGGAAATAATAAAACTACAGAACAATGAACTACAGAAAACACAAACAACAACAATGTCATTATTGTCATTCTGGCATTGCATGCTAGATTATTTTTCATTTGTTACAAACATTACAATCATGGCACATTCCTGCATACCAGGAATGCTGGTAATAATGGTTACTAATTAATAAAGTTCAGATAAGATTTACTCAAAAACTGATAATTTTAGAGAAAAAACTCAAGAGACTTTTTTTGTGTAGAAAATTTCAAATTTTTAAGTTCTGCTCATAAATTAATGTAAAAGTGTCACACAATAAAGTTGGGGCTAAATTATACCTAGGCCCCGCCCAGTTTCACCCGCTCCTGATTGATTTTCGTACATAGTTGTCATTTTGTCTTAAAAAGCATAAAAAGTTAAATTCCTGTGTAAATTATCATTTGTTTATCTTTAGACGTTTCGAAAATATTCATAAAAAAACAAATTCAGGAGAATTACTTGAACACCCTGTATCTCGGAAACTAAGCACTTCCCGACCCATGTTTATAGGAACTTTTTTTCTTATTTTGAAAAGTTGTATTGCTTAGTGAAGTTTGGCCTATGCAATTCGGGACACCCTGTATATAAAATTTACATGAAACAGACGGACAATTAAAAGTTTAAAAGTTTACCTGACAACAGTATCAAGATTAAAATATAAGACATCGAAGTTAGAAGGTGTAAATACAATGGAAAAATAAACAGTATTTACTTACTTTTTGAAATGGTTAAGATTGAGTTATTTAATATTGTTTGGTAGATGATTATGAAAACTAATATGTACAGAATTGTTTTCTTACTTAGTCAATCTATACCTTATAGGTTTAATGAAGTTAGCATCTCGAGTATTATAGTTATTGTGAATCATAATTTGTTGTGAAAGGAAGTTTTTTTGAATGTCTAAGATATGTTGAAAGATGTAAAGTGAAGGGAGTGGCATATTGACTAGTTTTTTGAAACAGGGTATCTGGATTCTGCACCTGATATTATCATTATAGCTAGTTTTTGCAATATAAATATTTTTATAGCATGTTTTCGAGTTTCTCCATAAAATTAAATCATACGTGATATGTGAATGAAAAAGTGAGAAAAAAGAATTTATTAACAGCTCAGAATTTAGAACTTTTTTTTCGTTGCCTTAGTAAAAAGTTTACGCTAGCTAATTTCTTACATACGTGGTTTACGTGACCTGCTAATTTAAATTGCCATAAAGAACAACTTCCAGCAGCCCTACATCTGCATTCCCATCATTTTGAGAAGTAGTGGAAAAAGTGAGCCGTTGTGTCTTGATAGTATTTAAATTTAAAAACTTTGCAGATAACCGTTTCTCAGAAATTAAGTTAAGCAGAGAGTTGTTTGAGGGGTTGAATAAGTTCTACAAATTGTATTGTACAGTTAATAGTCTTGACTTCCCGAATTATTAACGTGTTATCACTTTATGATGAAATACTACCGTAACTGCCTTTTTTTCTTCCTTCTTCACAAAGTTGTCTATACGTAACTTTCTGCCATGTATATAGGACTTTACAGCGACAAAATTGCATGTGCGTGCTATCAAAGGTCGATCCAGTTGATTTATTACTAACAATGATATATGACTGGTGCAATGATTTAAAAAATGGATTTTCATTGACTACCACGTTGAGTGAAATAGTGAAATATATAATTTAGTATATTTGTTTTTAAAGAAACAGGCCTTAATATAATCCTAATTTTATTAGTGAGGTATGTATTCACTTTTTCTGAAAATAAATGAATTTCGTTATTTGCATGTAAGATGGAGACCAGACTAGGACCTTCTAATTACATAGTTTGGTGAAGGAGCATGCAGTGGTGCATGCGTGACTGCCGGCCGGGCGTCGGGCCAGTTGTAGAGGCACTGCATATGGCCATCGGTCTGTCCGTGAGTCCGGTGTGTGGCGGCAGCATCCGTTCCGGGTGCCGGCACGTGGTGCATCAGCGAGTCAAGTGAGCCAAGTACGCCGTACTGCTGCGCCGTAGCTCACGAACACTTTATCGGTCCTTCCGCGAGTGCTGTATTAGAGAAGGAGACCGAAACCAACCACAACAAACAAATCGTACAGGACCACACAAAAAGTATTTTGGAACGGATTTATTTTATTACTGGTTTTTGTTTTCCACATTCTAAGGTGCCCTGCTATGGACTGCGTCTAGATAACATATTTGCTTAGGCATATGAGGAGTATCCAATAAATAAAGTTGTTTATTTTGAATTGGAACTAACAAAATTGTACACATTATGCCTGCGTACATTGGCCCTGTAATTAAATTCACTGGTTACCACATGGTACCAACAGATCCCGGCTCTAAAGTAGTTATCCCAGAGATGGTCTTCACACACAGATAAATATAATGTTTTGAATCGAAAATCTTATGTTTGTTATAAGCAAATACATATGTAATCTCTTTATATAAAGTAAAAATAGTCGGGGCAAGTGGTATTCTAAAGGGCCAGCGAGGACAGGTTAGTCGTCGAAAGGCTTGCCGACAAAGCGGCCAAAGCCAATAAAAGCGACCGACAAAGGCTACCGACTATACGTATTTGCTCAACTATGATGTTGTGGAAAGAATGAAAAGTTTGTTGTAAAACTCGTAAATAAATTATTTATTACAAACTTATTATTTTCTCAACATAAAATTATTTATTCTATGAGGGGAATTATTTGCACATATTTGCACATGCAGGTTAATACAGACCTTTTAGGAGCTGGTAGAATATATCATTTAGAATCTGTTTAGCCACACTTACCTTAGTACAAGGTCTTACGGTTTTCGAGTTATTCGCCAATTTGGTTTTACTTCCACATCCAGTGGAAGTATAGTAACGACAAAATTAAAAAAAAAATTATTGTTCAAATAGGCTTAGAATGTCATGAAACGTCGAGATTTTAAGTTTTTATCTTATTCCGTTGAAGGGTTGGTTTAAATGGGGTAAATGGGTAAATCAAGAAGGTAAGAATCCATAAAATTGGTATTTTGTATATACAAGAGAAGCTAATGTCTCAAAAAAATGTTTGGCATTAGCCACCCCTACCCTATTATAAAAGGGGGTGAACAAAAAATTGTGATTTAGTGTGTGTACAAGAACCAAAGGCCTCAAAATATTTTTTTACTTCATCCATCCTAACTACCACCCCTTCACTGCCCCCACCGCACTACCGATGTGTGATATCGTTTTATGGGTTTTGGTTTTTTGGTTTTTGATTTCAAATATTATGTTATTAAAGTTCCATAAACAGTTATTTCCACATACAACATTTTTTCGTTGTGTTCCAAATCTGGATGTGGAAGTAGTGATTTTTGGGCAGCGGTTTATTTTATATGCTAATTTCGCAATAATGAGAGGTGTTATCTTTATTTTTTAGTTTGTTCTTCTGGTCTAATGTGTATTTTTTCCGTTATCTAAAGGTTATCTAAAGATGAAGTAAAGGTTAATAATACCATTTTAATTTCGCGAAAAGTGTTAATGACATGGTAAGTTATGGTTTTTCAGGAAAGTTTATGAAAAAAATACAGACCATCTAAGGTGTTCAGATACTTTAAAAACTTCTGCAGTTTGTCCTCTTTCCAATGGTATATGACACCCGAAGGCACCGTGAAATTTTTTTGAATTGCAATATAAAGACGATTCACAGAATCAAATTAGCAAAACTAATCCATTAGCAAAATACTCTGCTAATGTATCTCTCGCTCGTTCCCAAGCAAATTGCCGTTTACTCGGAAGATTTGTAGAGTGTGAGGGTCCCTTATATTCTGCTTTTATATTCTAGGAAATAGCGTGCAAATTCGACGATGAAAGGTTACCATCTGCCAATCGGTAATCGAAGAGACCATATAAGTACCAAAATTTTTTCTCTGGAAATTTTTGGTATGGTGGATGGGTAGGGAGGGGGAATATATTTTTTTAATCTAATGATTATCGATATCTGTCCACATAGGTAGTTAGTATACGTACTTCACATACCCCAATTACGCTGGCAGACGAAACTTCCGGCCGGAGCGCGGTAATCGGAAATGGAAAAAAAAATTTTTTAGTTACCGGACCAGATTTGACGCAAAATGTTTGTTTTGGCGTGTACAGTACTGTACTGTAGTTGCAGACATTTTCATCGGTCGGTTTTTAAGAAATTTGCCATTGAAGTGGCCATTTTTCGCCACTTTGGTGGCGGTGAATCTTTACTTCATCTTTAGATAATTGTTAACATATTGAATAGAAAACACACACATTAGAGCAGGAGTACAAACTGAAAGATAAAATCTCTCATTGTTGCGAAATTAACGTATAATTACGGATTTACGGGATTTAAAAAGAAAAAAACAAATTGGCGGATAACCCGAATACCTACCGTATTTGTATTCAGCAAGTTTGGCTAAATAACAAAAGCTGAGTTCGACTTACGCATTCTTTTAACGCTTTTCACTCCAGGAGTACTAGTTCCGTTCGGCTTTTGGCATTTGGAGTGAAATTTGCAATATTTTAGCGTTCGGGCATTACGGAGTGTAGTGAAAAGAGTTCACTTCTTAAGTCCCACCTCGTGAAGCCAAAGTTCGAAGAATAAAGTAGAATTTGACATTTAAGGAACTTGACGTTTTGTGGTTTGGCGAATGCTAAATTGGCGTACGTGTACAAATTGTTGGCTAAGTTAATTAATGCTTGCAAAGATGGAAAGTATTTCATCAACTTTACTCCGTGAAGATACAAGCAGTATTCATGCAACAAAAAAAAATCATTAGATGTATCTGTTTCGTTAGTTTCAATCACTCATGTAGGAATTTATTTAAGGACTTAGAATTCTAACAATGTTTATATTCTCGCATGTGTTACGTTTGTCTATAAAAATTATTCGAAATTTCCTAAATGTAAAAATATTAACCAATATAACACAAGACATGCTGATGATCTGATTATACCAAGTTCCAGATTAGAACTAACTGCTAGAAGCTCATACATAGTGCCTCTAAAATTATTTAATCGCCTTTCATCTTCTATACAGAGTGTGAAAAACATAAATGGAGTTACAGAGATTTTGTTGGCAAATAGCTTTTATAATTTTTTTCTGTGTGTTGTTTTATACTATATTTATACATTTAAATGTAAAATTTGACTATTTCTACACAATTGTAAATTTCTCTAAAGAATTAATAATAAATAAATCAATAATATTATAATAATATAATCAATACATTTCCCATGCAAAATGAATCTCAGGTAAACTTGTATTATTCATAATTATTTATGTAACTAATCACAACAAGTTGCAAACTCTAAATCGTAGATATTGAAAATTTGGCGAGAAAATACCTTTTGATAGTAGTTGGAGTATTTCGCGTTCGAATAAACACAATTTGCAATTTTTATTCTATGATCACGTGATGAAAATCCACTCTCACTCCACTCTAGCACTGTGTGTACAAGTCGAACTCAGCTGAACTACCAACTCCTGGTAGTAAACGAGGATATAATAAACTTCAAACGGCAACGGGACCATCAATGGCTTTTAAGAAAGTTTTTTACTTACAGTTTGCTGGTACTACCTAGCACTCATTTATTTTTTTTTATAAAGAAGACGGATTAATGCATAAACAGTGATCAAGGGGAGTAATTACTTTGGATAGGCTGGTAAATTCACCTGGACATTACGCCTGCCTGTTATTCGGAGCTCACCCCAAATTAGAGTGATCAACCTTCTCGTTTACGCGATAAAAATCTAAATACGCCGACGCAAGAAAGCTTCTATATGGTTTGATAGCCTTCTATTATATTAGAGACGAAACTTGTATGACGCGCAAAATATTCAAAACTATTTTATGCTGACAATATACCGTAAATACAGGATCGGCTTAAATAATTTTGTAACGAAAAAAATACAAAATGTGGTAAATTCGGTAAATCAAATATATCGCCAAGAGCTAAAAAGTGAACCGTTACAATATAGTGGTAGAAAACATTAGTGTTTTTTATTTGTGCAAGACGTTTATTATTTTTGTATGCGTATTTAACGAGTGATTGTGTCTGTGCTAGTGTTACAACCAACAATAAATAAATCACAGTATGGCTTGTTTATAATCTTTTAGGAGCCTTAAACATGGAATTCACTAGACACCATTGGAGAGCTATTGTATTATTGTGCGTGAAAATAGCCATTACGGTTTAAATAGTCTAATGCCGATTCTGGTTTTGACGTCGTAACTACCTTGGAGCATGTAGGCGTAATCGCGTGACAAAAACATATCAAATCTGCTATAACTCAAGTGCAGTACAAACCCTTAATCTTAGAAGGGTGGCGTATTTAATATTTAAACCATTAGCCGCACTTTTAAATAAATAAAGATTCAAAGATATAAATAGTCCACAGTACAGTGCCCTTTTTTTTAAATAATTGCTAACAGGCTGAATTTTCATGAGTAGCTTCGTTTTGACGAGACGCCCAACTTTTCTCTCTGCGAAAATTCTCGGTCGGTAGTGGTAGCTATATAAACTGCGCTGTCGATTGGGTGATTGTTCAAATTTTATTACTAACAGTTAGTGTTTTTAGTTAAATCTTGAGATTATTTGATAAAAAACACGAAAAAATGGTTTGACCGAAGCATCCCCCACCCCCAACATGTCCAAATAACGAGGTCACAAAAAATGATTACTAACCAGCTGATTTTTTTACTGTTGCTTAATAAATGTTTTTAAAATTAAATGGCTACATTGTCCTATAAATTGAATGGTATGTTTTTCCAGTCCTACGCTCGGAAATTGTCAATTCCACGGTAACACTTTTCTCATTAGCAACAACCATTTTCGTTTTTTTCTGTGGAACACTAATGTCCTACAAAAAAGTGGTATTTATTGAGTGAATCCTAAAATGCTTGTTAATGGCCAGCCCGCGTCGTTTTTTGAATTATAATCTTTGTTTAACCACGTAAAAAACATACAAAAGCAGATCATTACAAATTTTCTCCAATAATTTTAAAATGGTTGAATATACAGTGTGACTCACTTAAGATGAAGACACCCTTACAACTTTTTTATTTTTTTTCCGATTTGAATCAAATTTTACTGAAATATAGAACAAACTAGGATCTAATTATGACCAGAAAACATTCGTCTCTTACAAATGCAAAGCCGTCTGCTGTACCAAAATATGCAGAAATAATAAAAAAATCATATTAATCATTTCTCTATCGGAAAATTTTGTTAATGAAACTTGTTCAGAATTGTCGAAAATTTAATTAAAATAAAAAAATATTGAAATTTTGATTAAAATAATGTCCGAACATTTCATTTTAATGTTTTTTTTGTTTGATTTTATTTTGATTAATTTTTGGATATGAAGTTTTTGGACAATTCTGAACAAGATTCATTAACGAACTTTTCCGATAAAAAAATTTCTAATATGATTTTTTGATTTTTTCCGCATATTCTGATACCGCAGGTAGGTGGCTTTGCATTTATAGGAGGCGAATGTTTTTCTGGTCATAATTAGGTCCTAATTTGTTCTATACTTAAAATTTGATTCAAATCGGAAAAAAAAATAAAACATTTTTTTAGTAATTTTCCCACTTTTTTCATAATCTTTTCATATAAATTATGTTATTTTTGAATTAAGCATTAAAAATAATATTACATTAGAGTTATAAAGAAAATTTTTCGGTTTTGTAGTTGAACATTTAATAAAACATATAAAGGTGCATGAAAAATTCAAAATTTTGCAACGAAGGTAAATTTGCAAATTAAGGTTTAAAATCAAGGGAAACGTTGTTTTTGATAACCTGAATCTCTATGTGCAAAATTTGGTAGATATCAGAATTCCGCTTAAGTAATAAAAGTATATTTACTAAGACCGCAATTATAAAGTAATTTGTTATTTAAAATAATTTTTGTCGGACTAGTGATACTTACCAATTTTTTTGTAGGACATTATTTTTTTTGGAGAGAGAATACACTAACCTATCATGTGTTGTCTTTGTCCTATAGTTCGTAATGAGAAAAATGTTACCGTGGAACTGACAATTTCCGAGCGTAGGACTGGAAAAATATACCATTCAATTTATAGGACAATGTGGCCAGTTAATTTTAAAAACATTTATTAAATATAGTAAAAAAATCAGCTGGTTAGTAATCATTTTCTGTGACCTCATTATTTGGACATGTTGGGGGTGGGGGACGCTTCGGTCAAACCATCGATTTTGTAGGACAAACGTTTTTTCATGTTTTTTATCAATTTGTCTCAAGATTTAATTAAAAAATTAACTAAACGTTAGTAATAAAATTTGAACAATCACCCAATCGACATATACACCCAAGTGCAGTTTATATAGCTACCACTACCAAGAATTTTTGCAGAGAGAAAAGTTGGGCGTCTCGTCAAAACGAAGCTACTCACGAAAATTCAACCTGTTAGTAATAATTAAAAAAAAGGGGCGCTGTACTGTGGACTAAAACTGAAGCATACCAAGAAATTGGTTCAGGTATACCTCATTATAAAATTTTTACGTGTACACATGACATTTAATACACAGGGTGTTCCAAAATAGGTGCATTCGAAAGCATATTTACAAAGAAAGTCAACAAGCATGAATATTTTGGCGTGTTCGTATTTCTCCTCGAACCAATAATAAAATAATATCCTCTTTGTATACTTTTTGGTATGCGCTGCAGAAAAAAATAAAATTATAACACAAAGTAACGCAAACATCGGGAGTTGAGGCTGCGGGGCCCGGACGGTCAACCCTTTCGCATTGACCCTCCGCGCCACTGCGTGTCTGCTCTGCTAGGATCAAGAGCTATCTGTGTGCTGGGTGCTAAATGTGGGCCAATGGCGGTTTTACGTTGCCGTGATACTCAAGTTACCAAAAAAATGTATTCATTGACGTTCACATCATCGTTAATTTTTTAATGTATAGGGTGTCAGAAAGAACGAAACAGAGGTGCAGGAGATTTGCTGGATACACTGAATTCATATTTCGTAAATATGTATTGACAATTGCCAATTTGATAGCGAGAAATCACAAAAAGCACAAAATGCTGTAACTTCACCATTCCTTAACTAAGGCCCTAAATGATTTTTTTTTAATAATACAGGAATATCACGTTTCGTATTATCCCTCAGTGGGGAATTGCTTGGAAAAGATTTTTCTCTTTTTTTGTGAAAAATGTATTTTGCAAACAAGTCTCTGTCTATATAGTTCAGTAATATAATAAATATTGTAATATATTGGACAAAATTCATAGTTTTGAAAATTGGTTGAAATGTTAAGGATAGCATAAGAATTACCAAACCGAAAAGTTCCCTCCCCTAAATAGTGTGCTTCATCCCCTAGGATGTCGTTTCCACCCCCATTTTGAGGTTTTCTAGATTATCTCGGGAATGGTGCTCTTTTTGATAAAAATACCTATATACAAAATTGTTCCTTATAAAATTCTCTATCAAAGACGTCTCTACAATTTTTCCATAAAATTAATAGTACCGTGGGAAACAGGGCGCACACATAAGGGTTGGTTCCAGTTAACACAATAAATTGTAATCTTTACTATATACTCCAGGCATTAGAGACCGTAAAGGGCCCTTACCTGGAAAAATTCATGGTAGTCCTGGAGACAGGCTTACTTTACGTTTTTTGGAGCGTTAGATCTGAATTTTTAACTTCCCACTAAAAATTCCCTCCCGAACCCCGTCAAATTTAGAGAAAAAGAAAAGGTTTTTTGTTTCTTCGTTTTAGGAAAAGATACATAGAATAGAAATTCGGAAAGTAGACAAAATTTGCAACAAAAAAGATCCTTTGACATTTTAATGTTGAACGAACGGGGAAGCGCTAGCACGCCTCGAAACATGAGTCTCTGCGTTGCGCGACTGCATGCACTAAGTTCCGTCAAAGTTAAGATTGAAGGTTTGTTGGTGGTTTCTGAAAGAATAATGCCATCACCATAGTTAGCGACAAGTTGAGCCTTGAATGTTTAAATATGAGATTTATAGTCACATTTAATTTGATCTACAAGTTGTTTAAACAAAAGTTGACACTCGTGCTCATTTTCTTCGAAAAAAGAAAATACGTACCTACTTCTTGGCAGCTTGTACTTCAAATCCAATAGCCCCACACTTCACAGGTTCTTCAGATTTGGGTTTTAGAATTAGAGTAAGCTTTTTCATGCAGGACAAATTATACCGAGCTTGTTCCGCCACTAAATCGCCTTCCACAGGAGTCAAGCGACGCACAATTTTATCACCCCTATCTACTTTCCGATTTTTCGCAAAATCTATGGCTTTATTCCGTATATTTAGCTGACGCACATTATACACAGGGTCCCGTCGCTCTGGAGGCAAACGACTTTGCTATTCAAAATAATTCACCGATATAATTTCACTCCATAAAAAACAATTCTGTTTGAAAGAAAAACTCTGTGTCTCGGAGCGCCTTCGCGGAATCACGGGATATTCCGGCAATGGTCTGTTTTTTACATACGATGCGATTAGATTCTCCTTAACGTATAACCTTTGACACCTCCTATGCACCACAATCGTCGTACGCCCAGTTAAAAGATCATATTTACTGTCTTTCCGCTTTAAACTCGCGGTCTGGAAAGATTTTAAACCTTTTTCCGTCACGTTCACTGTTGTGTCATACGATAACGGTTGCTCGCAAATGAAACAATTTAAAGTAACATCCATGTCTAAAATATAAGAAAACAGTTCTCATGCAAAAAAAAGTTTTTTAAAGCAATGAAAACAATAAACAATATAAACTGAGATAAAACGCCTAAAAAACTGCACGCGCGATCAAGATGTTGCTATCAATTTTCGAGCAACTGGCAGGTGTTATGGGTCGGGGAGGGGGAAAGGGAATGGCCTCCTGACAACAGCATGCTAGCTCGAGAAGCATGGCAGGGAAGCGGGGTACCCCAAGAAGATCGAAAGACGAGAGAGCAACCACAGATCAAACAAACCAGATGTTTCACTTATGACGTTTCATGGTTTAGATAATAAATCAACTCCTGGAAGGTACCAATTTGTGCAGTGATCGACGCATATATCAAGCAGTCTTAACCAGCGAGTATAGTCACAGGAGGGAGCTGATGACACGTAAAAATAATTAAAAGTCACCTAATAAATACTCAAAAAAAAACACTTAAATGTATGACAATAACAACTGTAACCTTCAATACAATACACCACATTCCAAAATAATTAATATCACCGGTGTAGCTGATGACGACTTCCACCTCCTGTGACATTATACTCGCTGGTCTTAACTTCCATGTCAACCGCTAGGTTGCTCTGTTTATGTCTTCTGCGCAGAATCCTGGAAGGTATACGTCACATGACAAAAAATGAAACTGGTTACATAGGGAATACTATTAAGTGAAACATCTGGTTTGTTTGATCTGTGGAGCAACTGCGGAGTTGCCGTATGATACCTAAATGCATGCGCGGCGCCGAGGCGCATGTTTCGGAGCCCACTCGCTCCTGTCCCGTTCGTGGTACGTCAAAATGCCAAAGGACCTTTTGTGTTGTACGCCGATTTATTAATAGTACAAACTGCTATCGAAAAATTTTATGTGCGACACAGCTGTTGTCGTATGGCAAGATATTGACCTGCTATCCTTCTTATTGCAGAAAACCTTCTGATAATTAGTGGATTAGAGGACACCACGTAAAAAAGGGGCAATTACCTCTGGGTTGGCGTGGCCAATATAAAATATTCTCGCTTCTTAAAAAATTGCGATATTTTTTAGGGGTGGGTGGAACTTTAAAGTAGATTATAGCAAAGATTACAATTTATTGTGTTAACTGGAACCAACTCTTATGTATGCGCATTATTTCCCACGGTACTACTAATTTTATGAAAAAAAATGTACAGACATTTTTGATAAAAGATTTTTATAAGGAATAATGTATATAGGTATTTTTATCATAAAGTGTACCGTCTCCGAGATAATCTAGAAAACCTCAAAATGGGGATGGAAACGACGTCCTAGGGGATGAAGCACATTATTTAGGGATGGGAACTTTTCGATTTATTAATTCTTATGCTATCCTTAATAATTTCTCCCAATTTTCGAAGCTATGAATTTCGTCCGATATAAATCGTTATATTACTGAACTAATAAGAATTTTGGATAATCTCCAACGTGCGTTTAATAATTACCACCTACTTATCTTCTATCATTTTCTTGATTACTGATATGAGTGATGAAATTATTTCTTTAGATTTTACTTTTTCTTCCAGCTATTCCTGTACAAATTGTTAAATTATGTATTAAATCTGCTATAAAAGAGTTAGACAAAACAGTACATATAAAACTGAAAAAAAACATTAAATAAGACATTTTAAAATTGGTACTGGTATTTGGAAAACTAATTTTAGACCTTATATTAGTTTTGCTCCACTAACAGTACCTTGTTGTATTTAAATAATGTAACAATATCAGCCTTAACTTGGCGTTAAATTGACTAGACAGTTGTAAAAACTAGTGATCGATATTAAGACTTTTTTCTGTAAACGGTAAAATGATTTTCATGATTTGAACAAATATTGAAAGAGATATAATGTAAAACTGACACTGAATTTATGCCAAGCTTTCCATTCAAGGAGAGATAAGAGGATTAAGTTCTTTCTCTATGGCTTTTGAACATCGGATACTTTTACCCTTTTTAAAAAGTTTCCCTGTCGCTTTACTTATTCAGTGAAGTATCATTATAACATGTAAACCTGGAATGGCAAGTTGTTTGAAATTATCCACAAAACTCAATGAATGAACACGCTCTTTACAACTCAAGGGATGACAATATTAACACTATGTGGAAAATACGTAATAAAACTGCGAAAGCGTAGAAACGGCATGTATAAAACCTTTTTATAATTGTTAGTTAAACTTACAATTATGTATAATGGGGAAGATGCATGAAATTTTACAATCCTTGAAAAAGTTATTTGCTCGTTATTTCCATTACGCAGAAAACAATTATAACAAAAAAAATCCAAAATAAAATTTATTTTCGGTAAAATAAATATTTAGGTTATGCCGTAATTTGTAAACAAAGCCACGCTAAGAGCCGGCAATAGCGTGAGAGAATATTATTTATTAATTAAACAAGGACGCGCATTCTCTCGGTCATAACTCTGTTATTTTTTGTGAGAAAACACAAAAAACATGCGGGAAGGTTCAATAGATTCTTTTTAATATTGGTGTCTAAAATTTTTTCGAAAAAACTGATAATTATCGAGATATTCGAAAAAATTTAAGAAATTTCACGTTTTTCGAGAATGCATGTAAATTTTAAAAAACGTTTTTTTCCAGACACGTTCGTTTCAAATGTCGGGATTAATGGAGCGTCTAGGTGACAGGGCCGTGGAGAGAAAATACGGGCCCGGGGGGAGACATTTTCTCGAAAATTGATGAGCGAAGAGCAAAAATTATTTTAGTCCGAAAAATTTTTTTGATGAGCAATGACCGGGCCCCCAAAATAATCCCGGGTCCCTTAAAACAAGCCCGGGCCCGGGGAACCACCCCCGCACCGCCCCTCTCTCGACAAGACTGCTAGGTGATACGCATGGTATTAAGTGGACATCGTGTTTGAAATCAATTTCAGTTAATTACCGATTAATTACAGTGACAGATAAATGGCGAAATTTTACCGAAAATTAAAAAGTCCCCACTTCCCCTACTTCTAGTTTCCTCATTTTTGGCCTAGGACAAAACGTAGAAAAAGAGTTTTAGCAAATTTAATTCTATTTAAATTTATTAGAGTGGTTTTTTGGCCTAGTAGTCATGGTTAAGGAGTTATCTAGGTTTTAATAAAAAAATGTCCGATTCTTTGCCGTACATCGCCGACATTTCAGTAAATATCTCAAAAGCAAAATTCTGATGGAACCAAAAAATTCGCAATGAAGCGAACTCATTTATGATATTTTTATTTCGATAGCTCTTATCGTTTCGGAGATATCGGCGGAAAATAGTAAAACAGCATGCATTTCGAAGTCGAAAATCGCGCAAAATCAAGCAATCTTAAAATGTTCATATTTTTCGAAATACACCAGCGAAACGGCCCTATGATGTCAATACGGAAAGAGGGGGAGTTGTACTTACTCCGCATCGTAAATTACCCGGCAGAAGCGAATCAAAAATTTTTGACGTTTACTGATTGTTGACGGCAATCGCGCGACGTTTCTGGGGAATCATAACTGAAAAAGTCACAGTTACTGCGCCGCGCCGTTTTGAAATATCCAAATTCTTCACTGAAGAATTTTTTTTCTCGCTGTATTAACAAATTAAATAAAAAAAATCGTAAATTTTTCATTTTTATAATTTTTTTTTGATGATTTATCGATTTTCATTATAAAAATAATCATGCAACTTCCCCATTACAATTTTAAACTTACACTTATGTATAATTGTCAGTTTAAACTCGAAGTTATATATAATTGTGAGTTTAAACTTGCATTATGTATAATTGTAAGTTTAAACTTACAGTTACGTAAAATTGCAAGTTTATACTTGTATTTATATATACTTGCCTCTTTAACCTTACATCTATGTAAATTGCGAGTTTAAACTGACAATTATACATTACTTTAAGTTTAATGTAGCAATTGTAAAAATATTTTCATGCAAAATATTTTTGTAATTGCCAATATAAATTGACAATTATGTATAAGCGCAAGTTTAAACTTGAAAGTATGTATAATTGCCAGTTTAAACTTGCATTTATACACACTCATACTAGTCTTTAGACTTACAATGATGTATAAAACAATGTACTGAATAAATGACCAAAATACATAAATACATATTTCAGTTATGTAGCCCATGTAACATTTTCTGATATTAATAACGCATACTGTAAAACCGCCATTGACCTCAATAGTGCCCTGTACAAAAAAACCTGGTGCTCACATATATGGGCAAGGCTCACAGAAGCACGGACACAGGTATCTTTTGATGCCCTTAATCTTATTCCAAAATTGTATAAATAACTAATATGTATAATATCAATATACATATATATCACAGAATATACAAATATCATTAATTACATATTACATACAAATGTGTTCTCTTAGTAACGGTACTTACAACTTTCTATTTCTATATGACAGAGCTGCCGATCCATTGGAAAATACTGAAGGTTCATCGGACATGAAGCGGTGATTGTGAGTCTGCAACAAAAAGCAAAATGAAGAAGAGTCCCAATGGGTCAGTCTGTTATCACTATTAAAATTGTGTATGTATTATGTATATGGCAATGTTTTATACATTTATGTGGGAGTGTATAATAAACACGTATAGAGACGAGCAAAGAATAATTTGTCATGAACCAGTACCTTGTATAATATTTTAAAATAAAAATAAAAGTGGAAGTTTTTATGTTTCTTATAACAAATTAAACGACATTTATAGTCCTACATATAAATTAATAAAGGAATAAAAGAACCTATTTCATTTTATACATTGAATTTAATAGAAGTTACATTATTACATGGTATGTATAAATAGATATGTAGATAGATAGATAGGTTTTATTGGTCATAAAAATGCACCGTGGTGCTTTGGCATGTCAAGCAATGCTAATTGCATCAAGAAATAATTTGTAAAAATATATAGTCATTACATATAGTTGTATATAACATTCACTTAGTCTAGGTAATAAAATAGCATTGAAAGTTTAACCAAGTCTAGCCATAATCAGTACAGCAAGAGACAGATAACATTAAAAAAAAGATGAGAAATAAAATTCGAAGCGTAAGTAATTTGGTATGATTATAAATCTATGTAATTAAACTCAGAGGTGCTATAATAATCCTTGGCTATAAGAAGAATTTTCAGTTTATTTTTGAATCGTCTCAGTGGTACCTCTTTTATAGATGTTGGGAGGGAGTTGAAAAGGGTAATTTTAAAGTTGATTCTTTTTGTGTATGTTAATCTCTGCTTGGGTATCTGTATATCGTTACTATTGCGGGTGAGATAGTTATGGTTGTCACAGTTTCTGGAGTATTCGTCGAGGTGGCTTTTTATGTCTACTAGATTAAAATAGATTATACAGGATGGCAGAATTTTATTTTCTATGAACCATGGTTTACAGCTGTCTGACTTATTCCTGATAAGGTTCTAATTGCTCTCTTTTGAACAGTAAATATTTGTTGGACAGGGTTAGAGGGTACCCCAGTTGATTATACCATACGTCATTAAGCTATGAAATAACGCATGGTATGCAACCCTTGCTGAGGTTAGACCAATTTTGGTTCTAATTTGCCTTATGGTATATATTTTTTTGGATAGTTTGGTTGACAATATGTCGATATGTGAATGCCATTTTAACCAATTGTCAAGAGTTAAACCTAAAAATTTAACCCTTTCAGATGCAGCTGGTTTGGTTGAAAATACCATTGAATTTGTTTTGCTTTGATTTATGCATAGCTTATTTGCATTGAACCAGTCGAATGATTGTTTTAATACATCTAATTCATCATTGATGAATTACTCCATGCCTTTATCGGTTTGGCAACAGTTGTGTCGTCAGCAAATAACATTGTAAAAAGTGAAGAGGGTTCAGGTAAATCGTTTATATGTATTAAGAGTAATAGTGGGTCCAATAAACTGCCCTGTGAAACGCCATACTTTCTAGGTAATAGATGACTTAATTGACTTTTGCCAGTTACGCATTGTTTCCTTAAAGATAAATAGGAAGATATTAATTGGAGAGTTACTCCATGAAAGTCATAGAAAGCTAGTTTCTGCAGTAAGATTGGGCCAGGTACATAATCGAAAGCCTTACTGAGGTCTAAAAACATTACTAGAGTTGATGATTTCAGTTCGAAACCATCACCTAGATAATTGACAAGTTATAGAATAGCGTCAGATGTGCTTCTTCCCTTTCTAATACCAAGCTGGGAGCTGTTGAATAATTTATTATCTCCAAAAAATTTTGTAATCCATGGCAATTTTTTCTATTAGTTTGGCCAAAATGGGTAGTAGTAACGGTTCATTTTATCGACATGAAACAAGTAGATCTTACTTTTGCCAAATCAGTTTTTGTATCATAATGTTTAGCCATACGGACTCAAAATAATAATAATAAAAATGTATGATAAAAAAATGTCGAAAATATATGCGGATAGCACCATCTATGATATGCAGAAATACTGCTTATTTCCTTATAATATTCGGGCTCCCCTAAAATATATGAGTACCAATTTTCCGCTAGATTAGTCGTTTGGTTTCTGAAATTTGCCCATCACAGAATTAAAAAAAAAATGTTTTAAGGCCCTATAATTTCTTAAGGAAGCACTTTTGGACTAAGATATGTTTGATTCAATCGTCCCTATTTGATCTCAGAGAGCTACGGTTAAGCTGGGTTCCTTTACTTTCCGGACACCTTGTATAAATGTATAAATGTAAATATACAGATTTTCCAGTAATTTTAGATAAAGCACATCGAATTTATTACAGAACACCTCATATGTACTCCGAGGAGCTCTTCATTTCCCGAATTTTTAAGTTGTTTTATTTTTAAATGTTCGGCATTTTTCATAATATGAACGCAGATGCACTCATACCCCATCTAGTTTTAGTCTTTTACACTCTGTAAATAATATTTTACAATAAATGCTTTTTTACTTGCCAGATGTTATTGCTACTTTTATAGGTTAATTGATGACCATCTTAAAGTGACGACAACTATAGCCAAAAAGTCTGCACCATATGGGAAACTCAGTTGTTATTGACTTTCTGAAAAAATTTATTTTTGATTAAAGTTAGTACATGTCCTCAAACGAAAAAGTGGCTGCACAAATTTGTGCTAGTCTTGGCGCTTAGATCGGAGAATTATTTTTTTTGAAATTGGCTCGAGAATAAACTACCTTTATTTTTAAACATAACAAAAATTGTCATTTTAAGAAGTTACTTATAATGCGAAATTATAACCACATATAAAACTTGGTAGTTCTATTTTAAAAATAAAAATTTTCCACTTTTTTATCGTAATTCCTGAACTATATTTCTTAAGATTTTTCTGTAATTAATAGTTCTATCTATTTAATAGGTTCAGTCTAAGTAATGGATTATAGTCTACTTTGAAGAACTTTTAGCAGTACTTTTTTTATCAAATAAATATTTTATAAAAGCTGCTGAATTAATTTTTTTCCAATGTTAACTTTTTCGAAAATGTTTAATACAAGTCGTTTTAAAGAAGTTTTATTTAACTCGGACAGTATTAAAAAGAAGCAAAAACATTTTCCAAAAATCACTACAGGCCATAGAAATTTCAATATACCCACCAAAAAAGGGCAAATTTTACAAAAATATATTTTAATAGGAAGAAATTAGTAGGGCCAAAAACAAATAGTGAGGAAAATAGCGCCATACACCACAAAGAAGAAACACGAAGCAGCTACGGATACGTGTTTCGGAATTATTGTTCCTCATCAGCGTAGCTTAGCAAAAAAAAGGATCTGGAAAGGACAGAAAGGAACAATAATTGAAGGTTGAAAGTACAGTACACAGTACTCTTATTTGTGCATTCATATCTAGATCGGACGATTTAAGACCTTCACCGACAGTCGGCACATAGAGCCCTATGTGGACTGCCCAATTTCAACCTGGCGGGTGAAGGGTCAAGAACAAATAGTGAGGAAAATAGCGCCATACACCCCGAAGAAGAAACAGCTACAGACACGTGTTTCGGAATTATTGTTCCTCATCAGCGTAGCGTAGCGTAGCTGCTTCGTGTTTCTTCTTTGGGGTGTATGGCGCTATTTTCCTCACTATTTGTTCTCGACCCTTAAATGGGCCGATCTAGATATGAATGCACAAATAAGAGTACTGTGTACTGTACTTTCAACCTTCAATTATTGTTCCTTTCTGTCATTTCCAGAACTTTTTTGTTGCTACGCTACGCTGATGAGTAACAGTAATGCCGAAACATGTGTCCGTAGCTGCTTCGTGTTTCTTCTTTGAGGTGTATGGCGATATTTTTCTCACTATATACTTTAATCAAAACACTACGACATACTGTATGTAGGCAATTTTGAATTTAAAAATCTAAGGAACTGTTAAATTGATAGAAAAATATAAATGTTTGAATATGATTTCTTGGAGTAAAAACATTTCAATTGGACTTAAAGTATCTATAGATTTAGTCTTTGAATACAAAGGAATACTTTGACAGATACTTACATTTATTATTGACAACTACAAATTAAAGTAATTTGTTTTCATTTTCATTTTCAAATATTCTTGTTAACTTAAGAACAAAAACTTATTACTCTTGAGGCAATTTCAAAAAAATTAATTTTCCGGCAGGACTAATACAAAGTGCAGCCACTTTTTCGTTTGAGAACATGCATTAACTTTTATCAAAAATAAAATTGTTCAGAAAATCAACAACTGAGTTTCCCGTCATGCAGATTGTATAATTCTTCATTTTATTCTTAAGATCACTTTGATGTTTGTAATAAGTATAATTAAAACATTTTTACCAGCAAGTTAACATAAATACGTATATTTTAAAAAACAAAAAGTAGATTGCAGAAATTGCAATAATGCATGCATGGGATGGGACTTGTATTACGTCATATTAATAAATGATGATGGAACGCGTGTAATATTTCCCTGGTGCAAAGTTTAATGACAATGGGGACTCCATTAATGCAGGAGTGTTTGGTAGTAATTATTTGGAAAATAAAAATATAATGCATGTTTTATGTTAAGGAGCACAGTAACAGGGATATTCTTTCGATGCTTCCGAGGATAAAGATAATAATTTCTGTCTAAACTGAATCACTAATTATGACTGAAATGTGACCGAAAAAACCTTATAAAATATGATGTGCACTGTTTTATTTAATATACATTTACTGTGGTAAATACAAAAAAGATAATGTAACGGGATGCCAGCTCACGGGTAATTATAAATATTTTGACGCTAAACAAATAAAACGTAGGTAAGCAATAATTTAATAATTTAACATTTGAAATTCATAAATTTTGATTATTTGTATAAACTCTTGCAACAGAATATTGCTCTCTGCACAGATAAAAATAATGTTTCATATAGAACAAATACTTTTGCAGCAAGAAATAAAAAGCTTATCGTAAATAAATTATCTTTGAACAAAAGTATTTGTTTTATATGAAGTTTTTTTTTCCGTATAAATGAAACAGGGAATTCTTGAATCAAAACATTATTTTTATCTGTGTGTGTAGACAATTATTGGTTATGTATAGGGTGGACATAAATGAGATTTGAGGTTTTCTCTAAAACTATGGCAGACAGACAAAAACCAATATAGACGCCCCGAGCTCGATTTTTGAGAAACAAACAATGGTGCAAACCGCTATCGTCTATTTTTTTCGACTACCGAGCTACAGAGCGTTTTTGGAAAATTGACATTTTTGGATGACCTCTATTCACAATTACTAAGTATCGAATCGAAAATCGAGTAAAACATTCTTAAGGTACTTTTTTGAGTAGAATCCTTTGCTAATAAGAGGAAAATTGTGCATGCCTTAGTTTTCGAGATATAGACATAACTTGTGTTTTGTTAAATGGAACGCCCTGTAAATCATTTCATTAGAAGGACATGGTAAAAAAAAGAAAATCGAAATAATCGTAAATTTAAAAAACTTAGTTAATTGTGAGTGAGTATTGTTAAAAATGGTTTAGTTTGGTAATGGTGAAAAATATGATATGATTAAGTGTTTTATAGAATGCGGAGAAGATTCAAATTTAGCTTTATTTTAATAGGTAAGTTATAGACAGCAAAACTTTGTGCTAAAAGTGCCGCCTAAACAATATTTTTAGATATCCAGAAAAGAGACAGCCAAATATAAAAATATTCAAAAGGTTACAACAAAATTTAAAAGAGTTTGGATCATTTCATGTAGGCCTAGTTTTAGGGGGTCTTTTAAGTCTTAATATTTGAGGATATAAAATATGATGTGGTTAATTTAGAAGAAATAAACCTTGAACAGGTGTGGGTCTGCGTCAACATTGGTAAAAAAAAAATTGCAATTGGGACAATTTATAGACCACCCACTCTGAATGCGACTTTATTTTTAAATACGTTTGAAGAAGTAATATCCAGTCTATTGCCTACCTGTGATGAAATAATGTGTATGGGTGATTTCAATTTAAATATGTTAAATAATGAGGATGATTACGTAAAAAAATTCAACAGTCTGTTGGATACATTAGGCCTTACTCAAGTAATCGATAAACCAACTCGAACAACTAGATCTTCACTATCACTGTTAGACCTACTCTTAACTTCAAATAATAGTACAATTTTAAACAAGGATGTATTAGACTGTGATATATCAGATCATAATTTAATTTATTGCACAACCTCTTTGGCTAATTTTAATAAAACACCAGATATTATTTTCGGTAGAGACTTTTCGCTCTTCGATTACAATATGTTTCTCAGAGATTTGTACTCGGTGCCATGGTTTTTAATATTTGATATGGATGATGTTAACGATAAGATGAATTTTGTTAATAATAACTTAAATAATCTGTTTGACATTCATGCACCATTAAAAGAATTTAGGATATCAAAGGAGAAAAAACAGTGGATAACAGATAACATCAAATTTATGAGAAAACTTAAAGACAAGGCTCTTAAAAAATTCAAAAAAAGCAAAATTCCGGCACACTGGGATTATTACAAATCTTTGAGAAATTTGGTTAGAAGCAGCATCAAAAGAGAAAGAAAGGCGTTCTTAGATTATCAAATTTCAACTTGCAGCAAGTCGGGTCAAATCTGGAAGGATATTTATAAACTAAAAATAATAAATAAAACAAAAAATAAGACTATTCCAGATAACTTACAAGATGTAAATAAAATAAATAATTACTTTTTAAATTCGTGTATTGATAATAATTTTTTAATTGACACAGAACTCCATGACTATTATACTAATAACAGAAAAGCAAACTTTACCCAACTATTTACGTTCAAGGAAGTGAACGAATCTGATGTAGAAAATATTATAAACAATATAAAAACGAATGCCACTGGATATGATAATATAAATACTAAACTTTTAAAATTATGCTGCCCTCATTTGATACTTTATATTACACATATTGTAAACTTTTGCATAAAAAATAGCGTTTTTCCTGAAATATGGAAAAAAGCATTAGTGACACCACTGCCTAAAGTAGCAGATCCTCAAGAACTAAAAGACCTTCGCCCCATAAGTATACTGTGCACTATGTCCAAGGTGTTAGAAAGAATTATGGAGACGCAAATTAAAGATTTTTAAAAAAAATATGATATTTTACCTGTGACACAATCTGGTTTCCACACTTCTCGGCATGACAGATGACATATTTAGAGCTACAGATGATGGTAATTTAACTGCACTTATTCTTTTAGATTTCTCAAAGGCTTTCGATACCATAAATCACAAAATGTTGCTTTCAATTCTCTCATTCGTTGGATTTGGTATCGAAGCTATTAATTTAATAAAAAATTACTTTTTCAAAAGATCTCAAATTGTAAATTATAAAAGGAAATCATCTAATTCAATAGATTTAAAGCAAGGGGTCCCACAAGGGTCCATATTAGGCCCATTACTATTTTCGATATACACTTGTAATATTAATTCATGTTTAACTCATTGTAAATTTCACATGTATGCAGACGATATTCAAATTTATATGAATTTTTCACACAATCAATCAAATGAAGCTATGACTCCAATAAATTCAGATTTAGGGAACCTTGTGGAATTCTGTAAAAAACATGCACTTAAAATTCTTCAAAGTCATATTTCATGTTATTTGGGAAGAAGTGTATACGGGATACAATTACTCAAGAATTCGCAATAAAAATGGGAAATGAGGTTCTATTGCAATGCAATTTATGTAAGAATTTAGGTGTTTTTTTAGGCAGAGATTTACGTTTCGAAGAACATATTGTACGATATATCCAAAAAGCCTACTGTAATTTAAAAATTTTATATGCAAATAGATATTGTCTCAGTAGAGACCTGAAAATATTGCTGTGTGACTCCTTAGTACTATCGTGTTTTAATTATTGTGACTCCTTGTATGACTCTTGTATGACGGAATCTGTTAAATCTCGTATACAGAAAGTGCAAAATTCGTGTCTTAGATTTATTTTTGGTATACGTAGAAGGAAACCAATATCACACACTCTTCAAGCTGCTAAGTGGCTCAACATGTCTAATAGACGTAAATTACACACATCTGTTTTATATCACAAAATCATAAAACTACAGACTCCTCCTTACTTATTTAAAAAAATTTGCTTTAGGCGAACTGCACATAGTATTAATATTCGCTCAAAAAATTTACTAACGATCCCTTCGCATAAGTCATCCTTTTACAAACGATCATTTGCTTACAATATTGCAAAATACTATAATGTCATAATTCCAGAAAAGCTAAAAACCTTATCGATATCAAGTTTCAAAAAGACCTTTAGAAATATCCTGTTCAATTGGCAATCTTAAGAAAGTTAACTCAAGTAACGTTTCATTATATAATTCTCAGGTAAATATTTAATATGTTGAAATTCTTTATTTTGGTAACATAGAAAAATATTTGGTATTGTTTCACATTGTATCCGTTTTTACTTGGGCTAAATGGAAGAACAGACGGCTATTTATTAGCCGAACTGAATTTATGCCCCTTTTTCCATTTATTTGTTATATAAATTTATATTTGTATATATAAAATATTTAATTTCTTTTTGTAAAACAACATCTGTTTATAGTTGGAAAATAAATGTATTATTATTATTATTTGCAAAAATATATAATAAAGCAGGTAGAGAAGTTGTAGAAAATATTGTTTCCAAAACTGTAAGAGAAAATCTTAATACATCGTCTCGCGAAATATAGGAAAATTTAGGAATCCCAATAAATTCAAACCCTACAAAATTAGGATTAGTCACCATCTATACCCAAACGACTTTCAAAGGCGTCTTGATTTTTGCCAGTGGTTTTTGCGTCAGTGCAATGAAGTGCCAGGATTTGAAGGAACAATTATATGGACAGACGGTTCCCATATAAGCAATGCTGGAATTTTTAATCGGCATAATAAGCACCACTGTACTCATGAAAATCCGCACGTAATCGCTACAGTTAATCGTCAAGGACGATTTGGATTTGGTGTATGGTGTGGTTTTATTGGATACCAGGTCCTCATTTTTTTCATGGTAATTTGAATGCCGACAACTTTATAACATTTTACGACAAGCAATAGATCCCTTTGTAGACAATATGCCTGATAATTTCAAAGATTAGTTTACCAACACGATGGCGCCCCAGGTCATACGTCAAATGAAACACGACATTATTTAAATGCTCAATTTGGGGAGGATTGGATAAGTATCTATAAATCACTCTGGACTAGTTTATCAATGTCTAGTTAGCTAAGTTAATTAAATTACAAGAATTTCAATTTTTGAGACAAAGAATTAAAGCTGACATAGAAAACTCTTATACAGTATATTGCAGTCGTATCGAAAGTAATATAAAAAATAATCCTAAAGAACTATGGCATTTTCTTAATAATAATAAAAATAATAATGGCATGCCAAACAATATGATAAACGACCCAAAAAACATTGCAGATGCTTTTGCAGACTTTTTTCAGAGTTCCTATATAGATAGCACTCATTTTGAAGTTACCTCTCAAAATACCCTAACAGATAGCATACATCTAAAGCAATTCACTGAAACTGAAGTGCTTAACTGTCTTAAAAAATTTAAACCAAAGGTACTGTTGGCCCGGAAAAATACCTGTTTTTTTCCTACGAGACTGTGCATGTCTTCTCGCAATACCACTTACCATAATATTTAGTATCTCCATTAACACATCTACATATCCCTCTTCTTGGAAGTTCTCTAAAATAATACCCGTATGCAAGAAAGGAGGGAAAAACCAAATTGAAAATCATAGACCTATTACTATTATCAACAACTTCTCTAAATGCCTTGAAATACTTCTCCATGATTTCTTCTTTTTTCATTTAAAAAACAAAATCACAACTAAACAACACGGTTTCATGAAGGGAAGATCCACAGCTACGAACTTATTCTGTATAACGCAATTCATAGCTGATACATTTGACACCGGTCTGCAGGTGGACGTCATATACACTGACTTCTCGAAGGCATTCGATAGACTCAATCATGGTATTCTGCTTAACAAATTAGATCATTTTGATCATTTTGTCAAAAAATCTGCTATATTTTTTCAAATCTTACCTTGAAGATAGAAAACAGTTTGTACAATGTTGCGGTCAACAATCTACTGAGATATCTGTCACTTCTGGGGTCCCTCAAGGGTCTGTACTGGGTCCATTGTTATTTAATATATACATTAATGATATTATAAATGAAGTGGAAGCAAATTGTTTATTGTACGCGGATGATATGAAAATATACACTGCTATTAAATGTTCTATGTTATAAACACACCACAGATAGTAGACAACTCCCAAATCCAAAGCCAAGGCTGTCCGAAAGGGGGTTACACATTCGGAAAAACGCAGACATACATCCACACCCACCGGTGTTGTCAATACCGGGGCTGGGGGTCGAACCCAGAGCGCGGTAGCGAGTCGATCAGCGTATTCGCCACTCAATACGCCTTAACCGATTGAGCTACCGTGCCGGCTCTGATGACTGTATTAAGCTACAAATAGCATTAAACAAAATAAATAACTGGTGTACATCAAATAGTCTGCCTCTAAATTCTACCAAATGTAACGTAATGTCCTTTTCTCTGATTATTCCATTGATGAAGTTTCCTTGCATAGACCTAACACTATCCGTGACCTTGGCGTAATTTTCGATCCTAAACTATCCTTTACTGACCATATACATGATATAGTAACAAACTCCTTCAGATCTCTTGGCTTTGTGATACGAAATACACGCGAATTTAATGATATAAATACCATCAAGTTATTATACTGCGCTCTTGTTAGACCTCGCGTTGAATATGCTTCCATCATATGGTGTCCTCACTATAATATTCATGTGCAAAATATGGAAAGAGTTCAGAGACGTTTCCTAAAATATCTCAGTTTCAAGGATGATAATTTATATCCACCAATTGGATTTCCACATAATGAATTACTGTCTAGACACTCGTTCGATGCTCTAGAAAATCGCCGTATTATAGCCCAACTAGTTTTCTTACGCAATCTAATAACAAATGACATTGACAGTGAGGAGATTCTCAGCCAGTTGAATTTCTCAATTCCTCATGTAATCCTACGGCAATCTCCTACTCTCAACCTCCAAACACCCCGTATTAATGTAATGAAATTCTCACCGCTTCATCAAATTTGTAACAATTATAACTCTGTCCAAACCAAGTTTGATCTGTTCAACTGCAGTATAGCCTTGATAAAAAACCTAAAATTATAGTGTGTACCGATGTTTATTATATCTGAACTTCTGATATTTTAGCGACACTTAGTTTTTAGTCCTTAGCACTCTTAGTATTCTTTTTTAGTATTCCTTTTGTTACTGATTATTAGTTATTAGTATTGTTAGTATTGTTATAAATATCACAACTCTGTATTGTACCCATTCAGTAATTGGTGTTATGCTGTTGAATGGTGTAAGTTAAATAAAATAAAATAAAATAAAATAAAATGAAATGAAATGAAATGAAACGAAATGAAATGAAATGAAATGAAATGAAATGAAATGAAATGAAATGAAATGAAATGAAATGAAATGAAATGAAATGAAATAAATAAAATTGATAACTAGCAATTAATTTAGCTAACTGGACATTAATCAATAACAAAGTAGTTTAGATATTGTTTAATTTTTAGGAAATAATGGTCCTATTTTGTGGCCAGCTAGATCTCACGATATAACCCCTGCCAACTTTTAGATTTGGGGTTATTTAAAAAATATTCTATATAGATAACGTTCTAATAACATAGAAAAATTTATTGTAGTTTAGTTTTCCTATTTTTGGCAAAATTGTTATATTATAAGAAGTATTGTTGTTGTTAATAGTGTTCCATGGCCTCCTCACAAATATATTAAATTTTTCGAAAATTAACCACTTTTTCTAGAGATAAATATGACATGTGATACATCGTTGGATAGATAATTTAAGTTGTGATCGAATAATGAAATAATTTACAAGGTGTTCCATATAGAAAAAACACAAGTTATGTCTATATCTTGAAAACTGAGGCATGCATAATTTTCTTCTTATCAGCAACGGATTCTACTAAAAAAAGTGTCTTAAGAATGTTACTCGGTTTTCAATTCGACATTTGGTAATTGATATTAGAGGTCATCCAAAAATTCCAATTTTCCAAAATCGCTCTGTAGCTCGGTAATCGAAGAAATAGACGATCGCGGTTTACGCCATTGTTTGTTTCTCGAAAATCGAGCTCAGGAGACCTATATTGATTTTCGTCTGTGCCATAATTTTAGAGAAAACCTCAAATCCCATCTAATCTGGTCCACCCTGTACATAATAAAAATATATTTATTGTGGACCTTGAACCAGTAATTAGACGTAAATAGTAAAAACATTCGCTTATAATGCATTAACAATTTCTTTTCACACTTACCGAATACTGCGTGTTATTGATCCCGAATGGTGTATCCGTATGAATTCATTGAGTGTGGTGGCTATGTGGAAGGACGATTGTTTCTCATTTACGAAGAATGTGTCGGGTACCCATATATTTTTGATGAATTCTGATCCTACAGACAACGTCTCTACGCCAGGTCTTTTCCGAAATGCCAGTCGTGGGTCTGTCCAAAATTGTCGAAAGTAAAAATCCAGTGTGAAGTCCTAACAAAAATCATGTGATTAGATACTACAAGAACAGATGTTTGTAAGCTAACTGTGCAGTTTTGTGCAAATCGAAAATTCAAACATATTCAGAGCATGGATTGGTGTTTGGGATAAGTATTAATAGATTTGTTGAGCATATATAATACCTACTACGTCTTCATTCTTATAATTATTTATATTACCAGGAAACTAACGTTATTAGTTGATTTCAGTTGTTATGTCATAGGATAATCAAGATTTTAAACCACAGAAATGTCTCTGAACTGAAGTTAAATCTATTTATTAAATAATGGTTATCACATAGCTTCTACTAGGATACCTGCCATCGATTTATAATAACCAGTAAACTTATTCAGATCATTAATGAATAGACAGAATAATGACAGGCCCGGGTTAGATCCTTGTGGAATCCTTGATAATTTCGTATAAGCTAAATTTAAAACAGTTATATGTCACGTACTGGAAACAGTATGTTAAGCATAAGCGAGAAAAATAACAAGCAACTCAGAAAATTCGTGTTCCAAATATTATTAAAATCAACACAGTAGTTTGTAAGTTATGATCAAAGAACTTGTTCAAGATTTAACCTTTGGAATCAAAATTGCACGTACTTTAAATATTATTGGGATGCAAAATATACGCTCAAGAAGGATTGCCTAATATTTCTAGGATACCTATCACGGTTTTCATTTTATGTTTTATTTCTGTTGAAATCTGGTTACGTCTTAAAATATTCTGAGTATTCCAAATAGAGTTGATTTGAAAGACGAAACGTAGCAACGAGTAACTTTTATCAAAGCCCTTTAACATGTAAAAGCATAAATAATGTCACAGATCTGCTGGAGTATTCAGAACGTATACTCTTATTTGATTTATGACTTCAGAAATTTTACAAGTCTTGATGTTAGTTTATCTACTTTTGTCGCAGTTTCTATCGCCTATAATTTACCAAACTGATATGAATATACTTTTCAAAGTTGGTACTAGATGATATTCAAAGAAAATCATGCTATGTCTGATATATAAACATGGAGAATATTATCTTCTTTCAAAACCTACCATGAATTCCTAAAAGTATAATTTGGAATGAAATAAATTGTTGTTCCCGGATTGATTTTACAAGAAGAAAAACTTTTTCATTTCTGATTTTACGACAAAAAGTTACTTTAGAGGCGTCTGCTTGATTGAAAACCATGATTGGAATTATCAAAAGTAATGTGGGATATACAGGGCACTCGAAAAGTTACTAAATATTAAAAAAATTAAAAAAGAAAAATACCCTTATTTTTAATATTTTCATTATTTCAAATATGGAACATATGCAAAATAATATATTAGAATACTATATTAACATCAGGAAATATTCGTCATAGAGGATGGTCGCCAAGGACGTATAGTCATGTTTATAACTATTTTACTATAAATCTAGAGCATAATGTTAGTTAACTTTATATAAAAATACCATAATACAATTATTAAACTGTCAAAAACTATGAAAATGTATATAATAGTTATCAGTATAATGTTATTTTGATTGATTATATTCTCCTACGAGATTGACAGCAACGAACAGAATTAATAGAATTTCTAACTGGGCAAAACATTTTTAGATAAATAATCTGTTAATCCCCCAAAAATTGTGGGCCCCTCAAGAAACCTGGCAATATACCGCCTTTAGTTTTTGCAAGGTGTTTTATGATTATAAAATGCATCTTTGATAACTATTACATACAAATGAAAAAAATATATATTTTCGCCATGTTTACAACATTTTATATTATTTACTTTAAGCCTTTTAATTTTTTTATTCTTATCTTAGCGAAATAAATCGAAAGACATTGACCCTATGCTAGTGAACTCTACACAACAAGTAGATATAAGACATATTTACTTAAACCCATCAATAACACAAAAACACCAACTTCGGCGGTGCTTTGTACTTGCCGGTGTCCTGATTGTTCGACCGAAAGCAAAAAACGCGGCACTTTGACCGCACTCGCCGGCTTCACTTTTTATGTCAATTAAGGAAATGTGAACATCTCCAATATGTTCTTTCATAAGTAAGTTCGTCGCCCTACTACTGACCTAGTCAAGTGTATCTTCTTAATATACTAAATTAAATTACCACGGGGCACTCTAAAATTTTGCAGGGGCTTTCCCACATTGAAGGCTAGTACACCATTTTATTTTCCGCATATCATGGTAAATCACGTTGTATATTTCAGTAAACTATTGGCATGTTATAGAATGTTAAAAGGAGAAAAACCTATCAGATTAAAAATAACTGTTGGATCTTTTATGTCTATTAAATAAGATAATGCTTCTGAAGTGGTTGTTTCAAAGTAAAACATTCTTAAATAAGCCAGTTGCCTCCTTTGTTGTAAGAATTGCGTTTGTTATCGATTAGTGATCTATATTTATATGAAAAGAGGAAAGTAAATTGTAAATAACCTAACGTTTTCTATTACCTAAATTCAAAGTAGACTTCTTCGATAAATCACTGCTGACAGGCATAATTTGGATTTAGACTAGGTAACCAGAAGATGGACATTATGTCTTTAACCACTAAAAGGAAATGAAGTGAAATGAATAGCCTATTAAAAGTAGTTCCGAATCAAATGCATCAACATTTATTTTTACTCTATTTCCCATTTCCCGAACTCTTTAGAACTTTGAGAGCACTTTATTACAACGTTTAGGGAAACGATTCACCAAAATTATTCTCGATTGTTCTGTCATTGGTAAACAGCACTGCTGTATTTATTTCCAATAATAGTCAGAACTTGATGTTATAAATTAAGTCATGAAGATTATTAGCTCTTGAAATGGTGTCTGTATTCCTAAAAAAGGCACAAAATCGAAAATCCTGTCTGTGCAGTATAAGTACATGATAATTGAAAAGCCAATTTTATTTATTTTTTAAAATATTCAAGAATGTTTCACAGCGCAGCACAATCAGCTCAATGTATTAAATGAGAAGTCGGAGAGAGGGCTATACACACAGAGACATCTGATTTATTCTAACACTTTTTGCTATCCTTTTTATAATGTTTTCAAATTCCAACAATATATATATATATATATTATTGCAAAACAATTCCCTACAAAGGATATAGACGGATAAGTATAGATGCTAGAAAGCTATATTATTTTTCAATATATATTTTAAGTAAAGCTAGGAATAAAATATAGTTAATTTTTATTGCTCATGTTTGACTTGTTCTGGAGGTATTTTAATAAAACTTTTTCAAAAATGTATTTCTCGTAAACTACTTAACCTAGCAAGATGAAAACCAAATACTATATAAAAGCAGATATTCTAGAGAACATAGCACATAGCTCACTTTTCTTTAAATTATAATTGTAATTAAGCACAAAAAATATTGGTGAAACACTTGGAAGAAATATGTATTTTTATTACAGTTACACAAGCAATCATAAACAAGATTTTTTGAAAAAACAATTTTACTTTCGAAATCAAAACACATGTTTCATTAGTCTTCATCACTGTCGTCATTTATAACTAAATAGTAATATTGTTTTTCTTCCTTCCTCTATACATTTCCTTAAATATATATATAAAACCAAACTGCAACCAACAGGACTAATGCCCCGCTGAGGGCTGGATTACGAATTACAAGCCTGGCCGCGTTAAGTGCAATAACTATGTATTGCCACATAACGCCGAAGTTTCGATTGCAACAAACACCAGCCGAAAGACTTATTTCTACTCAAAGGACCTCTCACGACATCAGTGTTTGACGGCTACGCGTTGCTATTAACAATGGAGGAAATATTATTTTAAACAACAAGTTTCGAAAACGAGTGAGACAGTTTGGTGGAACGAGCCGAAGGCGAGTTCCATAGGTCGAATGAGTATTAAAAGATGTTTTCAAACGTGTTGTTTACAATACTTTTTCTACGACTGCAGAATCAACCATTTTTAATAATCTTTAAAAGCAATGTGGTTTGAAGACTTCAAAACTGATGTTTAGTTGTTAAATAAGTCGGTGGCTATGAACCTGAATAGGCTAGCCTACTTTAAAAAATACAAATAAAAGGTGTCAGTTCTGTTTTTGACAGGACTGTGTCAAAAACATGACAAGATTGTGTTTTTTGGATTTTTGCACAAGTCGTGTGAAAAAAGACAGTTTCGAGTCGAAAAAAAAAATAGCATGTTTTATTCGGAGTAAAAGCCACTCATTGTGACTCATCTGTAATTGCCGGACTCACTTCACAGACTCTTCAAAAAAGTATCACCTTAACTCCTAATAAAACAGTATACTATTGTCTCAAATATTTCTGAAAATATTTCTGCTGGTCTAACGAAAGATAATAGGTAATTGCTGGTATATGTGATGAGTTGAAACAAAAACAAAAAAAAAGACAATTGGTGGTATCCGATATAACAGATTTTTCTGAATTGACTGTACGTGAGTTCAAAATTCTGTTCACTGGCTCTTATCAGTTGCCAGACTGTCACATTTGGCGAAATTAATTGGAGATGATAAGTCCTGTTTGTAAAAGAAATACCACATATACTAAAGATCTAAGTGCAAAACCTATCGTTGTTACATAGAATATGGTACAATATGGTTCAAATCACAGAAGTATTTGTCGGTATTGCTGTGATTGCGCTAATGGCAACAGAACAGCGGGCTGCTGTTCACATATAGCGGAAATTATCTCTTACTTTTCGCGTGCGAAATACCTATCTAGAATATTTAGACCAGCAGAAGTAACTTTAAAATTATTTGAGACAAATAATATTAATATAGTTATAAATGACGATAGTGACGAAGACTATGAATGTGTGTTGTTTTCGAAAATAAAAATATATTTTCAAAAATTCATGTTCGTACTCGTGTAATTGTAATACATATTTTTCTACAGTGTTCTACTCTTGGATTTTGATGAAACTTAAATAAGGTGAAAATAGAGGACATCTAGGACCATTAATGGTAATTTTTGGAGAGAGGTCACTCAACAGGAACCCAATGAAAAAAGCTTTAAGTATTTCGTTGTGCTTATTACGATTAAAATTTAGGAGTCCACATAAGAAGATGTGCAATGTTCTCCAGAATATCTCCTTTTATATAATTACTTGAACATCGTGAAAGTGTAGTAACGCAAACAAAAAAAGTTGAAATTTTTTCTTGTTCAAAGAGGCTTAGAATGGAGAATATTATTTACACTTTTTACACTTTTTTATTTACACTTTTTTTTATTTATTATGGCATTACTTACTTTCTGTTATTGTTGCCCTAATCTGGGCACGCTAATATACTGGTTAGGTAAATACTTTAAAACACTCATTATTGGAGAACCAATCAAAACAACTAATTGAATTACATGATAGGATTCCTAGCATTTTAATGCAAAAAATACATTGAAAATACTTAAATCATTTATTGAAATTCAGTCATTTACAACAATTATTGAACCTTACATTCTATTTCAACTCTAGAAAAGTTGTACAAGTTTTTTCGAATTCGTTAGTTCTCATCAGCAGAGTATAGAAACATTCATTCACTATTTATAAGCCTATTCTTGATATGCAAAAACTTGTTCAACTTTTCTAGAGTTGAAATAAAATGTAAGGTTCAATAACTGTTGTGAATAACTGAATTTTATTAAATGATTTAAGAATTTTCAATATATTTTTTGCTTTAAAATGCTAGGAATCCTATCATGTAATTCAATACTTCGTCAGTATTAGCTAGAAGAGTAGTTATTTTTATTACGAGTGTTTTAAAGTATTTACCTAACTAGCATATTAGCATGCCCAGTTTATGATATTTACTTGAAATTTGCGAGATCTGGAACCAGATTATATTTTCATCTGGTCCGTTAAAGGGTTGAATAGGTAAAGCAAGCAAATGACAGTCCCGAAAATTGGGATTTAGTATGTGGTTTACGAAAAATAAATTTTTGAATTAAACGTCACTTTTTGAAGTATTATTGAAAGATCTCAAAAAAAGTAAAAAATGGGCAATGAAAATTAGATATATTATTTACTCATAGTATTGCCTACACGTTGATATAATTAATCTTAGAGCTTTATATCGAAGGCAAATCGCCTATACTTATCTAGCTCTATTATTTTAATAACAGATGGACAGTACTCAATATTCAACGAAGCAATAATGAAATACAAATATTGAAAATACAGAATATTTAGTTTTTAAATATGTGTAGTTTCAATGAGACATTTTACCTTAGTGCAATACAATATTAATAATTACTATTAGTGGTTGATGGTTTGTGCTTTAATGCTGGAACGGTTGACTATTTAGGTGAGTTTTCCTTTGTCACATTGAATTTAAATAGTAAAACAAAACACATTGATATAAACAAATACAACAGACTAGTCTACATAAATAGTCCTGAGGATGTCAATAAATTGTGACGAAACGTCGACTATTTAAAAAGTTCTTTTCCTAACACCTTTTTGATCTATACCCGTCAACCGTTACCAGCATTAATAATTACATTGTCTTTGGCCTGTGTTAGTATGGCATATTGCAATGAATAAAATCTTGACATAATTACCAAAAGTTCACGATCGTTAGTTTCCTAGTAGTATAAATTAGAGATTCTCAACAGTTTCAAGGTCTTATAAACAAAATCCAGTTCTGTTGAAATAAATCGATTTGCAGAAAATGCAAGTTAATTAAATAAGCAGCCAGTTAGCAGCGAGATGATTGGTAAGTACGAATAACGAACGATCATCATGCATAGCGCAAAAGCACTCACGATGCACTAAGCATGCAACATGTTACCAGTTGGAGGTCTCAGGTCTCTTCCATGGTTGGCAAAGAGCCAGAGGCGCACTGCGACTCTGGGTATCTGTAAGTGTACCCGCTCCAGGTGGCCACTTACTCTACTTAAGGCGAGATCTGGTGGTTTCAAGAGGTTGTCCTGATTTATCTGGTTTCTAATATTCACAGTTCAGGATTATTATTTATAATCTGAGTTCGTGCTCTTCTTTCGACAACTGAGGTATAAATAAGGTAAACAAAGCGAGGAAAAGGATGTTATTGAGGAGATATTTTTCATATTTAGTCTAATGAAATAAGTAATTAATGTACAGGTCCTTTGCTATTTTCAATGTGCAGTGTCGAACAGCTAAATGGAGTAAATTCAGTATTTCAGTTATTTTGCATATTTATAAAAAATGCCGAGACGCTCGATTTTGGATTCTGAAATGACATCCTGCAACGTACAAATTTCATCCCTAAATTCAAATCTCTTTGAGTGGCAGTTGCAACCCTGGCTTGTAATACCTTATTTGAAAAGTTTTTTCATTCTCTATTCAAAAATGCTATGGTTTTAATATTTACTGCAAAAATTAACGGTCTGCTTGACGAAATTCGCTAAAATAAATGAAAAGCATAAAAACTTACAGCGTTCTGTTCTTGCAGGCCAGCAAAAACAATTTCAGTGTTCTTTTTCAACATTAGCAACTAAAAAGAAGACATAAATACTTCCAAATTCTTCATAGCTGGCATTGCCAGTTTTATTGAAAACGCCGTAGCGATTGACAGCAATAAATATTTGTCATAGTTGTCAATAAATAGTTGTCAGTGTTTTGCATATTGTTTGAGTTTTGCTAATTGCTAATTTCTAAACATGGTTTATTTAAATAAAATGCATAAAATAATAATTTTACAGATGGCTGGTTACGGAGTTAGAATGCGATCACAGGACGAAGTTGCTCGCCTATTTCAAGAAAAATTTCCTGATTTGCCGCCTATATCCCAAGGTATAATTAGCAAAATTGAAAAGCAGTTTCGCGAAAATGGACTTGTACGGTAGATAAAAAAAAGATGCTTCCAATGCAATGGTTAACAATACCAACTTAGTTATACTGCTTGAGTTTGAAGAAAACCACATAGTTCAAGTCGACTAGGAGCTTCAGCATTTAATCTTTCCCATTCCTTAATTATTCGCATATTAAAAGAGAATAAAATGCATCCCTATAAACTGACCCCAACTCAGGAGCTTAATGAAGACGATTTTGATAGAAGAACGTATTGCTGTGAACAAATGATGCAAAGGTTAGATAACAATGTTATCCATCTAGAAAGTGTTTTGTTTTCTGATGAGTCCACTTTGTCTCTTCATGGCCATGTTAATCATCAAAACTGTCGCTACTGGGCTAATGAAAATCCTCACTGGATGAGAGAATTCCTGAAAAGGTTAATGATTGGGCGGGGATAACTGGAAACCATGTCATTGGTCCCTTTTTCATTGATGCAATTTGAATAGAGATAATTATTCAGCTCTGCTTCAAAATAATGTCGTGCTAACTTTGGCAACCTATATCCTGCTCAAGCAAACCCATAAGTTCCAGCGATTGTAATATGGTTTCAGCAGGATGAAGCACCACCACATTGCCGAATCCATGTCCGGCAATACCTCGACTTAACATTTCCAAATTGGTGGATAGGGAGTCAAGGATCGCTAGAATGGCCAGCACGTTTTCTTGATCTTATACCCATAGATTCCTTTCTATGGGAATATGTGTATACAAAACTAAGCCATGCGATACAGCTAACTTAAGAAGAAGAATAACGGATCTGGTTTGGTCGGTCACGCCTCAGATGTTGGAAAACGTTAGAAGACATTTTTATTTACGATTAGGATATTGCTAAGACGTCCAAGGATCTCATTTTGAACATTTACTACATTGAAGTTAAGTTTTTTTTTAGTTTGCTGTAGTGAATTACGTTAACACATGAATTAACTTTCTTACCGTTATTTTTTGCAATAAATGTTAAAACCATAGCATTTTTGAATAGAGAGTGAAAAGACCTTTCAAATGAGGTATCACAAGCCCCTAAAATTTTAGAGGTTGCATCTGCCACTCGAAGGGGGTTGCATTTAGGGATGAAATTTGTACGTTGCAAGATGTCATTTCAGAATCCAAAATCGACGTGTCTCGGGATTTTTTATAAATATGCACAATAATTGAGATCTTATCTTAAATTTAATTCTATACACGAATGTACAGATGACACAAATATATTTAAATTTTTCATAATTGTTTATAATTCATTATTTGTGGCATATTCATGATTTATTATGTTTGTTAGGTATTTTGCCACTGTAATGTGAATTTCACGTAGCTGCTGAAAATGTGCACGAAGATCTAGCACAGATGGTGAGAGTAACTAACGCACATGATCTAATTTTAAATTAGAACAAACTGGAGCATAGTTTTTTATCAAAAATAAAAGAGAACCTTGCGAAAAGTTGATTTTAAAATATCAATGGAAAATGAAATTTTAACATTTAGTAAATATTGCAATAATTTTGGGATGCTTTTAGATGTAGAATTAAAATGTACTGGACATGTTAACATACTACTTAAAAATCTTATTGTAAGTATACACAAGGAATATTTATCAACAGTAAAATCACAAGAGCTTTTTTTTATCGGATAAATTTCTCTTTGTAACGAAATAATTTTGCCAATCAGTGATTTTATGAGAAAAACTGACACGAAAGAATCGCGAGACCGGAGGTCGAGCGATTTTGTCAAATTTCAGTTTTTCGAGCAAAATTACTGATTGGCAAAATATTGATTTAAAAGAAATTTATCCACAAAAGAAAAGCTCGAGTGATTTTTGGCAAGATAAATTAACGACAGAATATGTGAACGAACAACAATTAAAAATAATTAAAATTTTCTCAAAACGACTCATATCGTACAGTATAGTTTCCACAAGACTTAAAAATTATAGCCGACAGTACAGATTTTAAAATGACGTGCGACTACTAGATATACTCTGCTTTTGAGGAACAGGCATTTTTATCGTGATAAAAAACGATGTACCTTTTTTATCGCTGTCAAAGTGACAAAATGTGACTCAAATAGACTTTTTTATATAGGAGTTAATTTATCAGTTTAAATTACGTGAATGTTTAATTTTATCTACTTTGGTTTGCTGTGTAAGATTTTGTTATGACTTCCATAAAGGACCTCGCACACAATGATAGGATTTTGGACCTTACTGAAAATGTCCGTATTTTCGAAATGTTGCAGCTCATGACCTCCTGACCAAAAGTCCCAATGAGTGTAAGACTGAAATGTCTGAATAATTATTGAGATACAACATATATTAGATGACACCTTTGAACACATGTTGTTTCCAGCCATAATTATTATTATAGTTGGTAATAAGGATACTTATATAAAATAATTTTGGTGTGATATTCTCTCATCATGCAATGAAAATTAGTTGTAAACAGAAATTTTCAGGTCTAGTTTGGGATGCGGTCCGATTAGGGCGGGCGTAATGCCCAGGAAATCTACCAGCCTGGTTGCTCCCCTAATTTCACAAATATTCCCTGCTTACATATTAATCTGTCTTAATTATAAAAATATAAGTGAGTGCATCGAAGTTTTCGATAAAAAAACTGTAAGTACAAAAACTATATTTTACGTCGTTTCTGGTCCAGCAAAATGGCTGCGCGTAGAATTCATATGTTCCTGTTTTTCTACGAGGATGTTGCAGCTGTTTTCTACAGACCTCTGGCGTATGTCTTTTTATGTAAATGCGTGCCCCAGTCTCTAATAACTCTAGGTTCGACGGTTAATGTTAAATCGAATTCCAGTTTGACTTTCATAAACCAATGGGTTGAAAGATTTTGTTCGTGAGTGTTTTTTTAATTTTGCTTGGACATGTACAGACATGCCTTATTATACCTTTTTAGTATGTACCTCTTTCGGTTATTTTGTTTTACAGTAAAGTTCATTTATTTACGTATGTACAGTTTTTGTGTGCAAAAGGCATATCGTGTTGGTAAATTTGATTTAAGTATCTTTATGATCATTTTATGTAACTATATTTTTAGTACAATTTCTTTTGTTTTCGTAAATTGCGAGTAAAGCAATTTGATTATTGATTCCTTTTTTATAGTAACGTTTATTTGTGTATTTAATGTCTCAAGTAATATATTTGCTTGATATCTAGCTCTGACCAGCTGACTTTCAGTTTTATGTGTATATTTATATATTACCGTTTTACTGTGCACCTTTTATGTATTAGTCACTGATTTGGTTATATCTAAGTATTATTGTTGCTCACTCCTGTAGATTTCATGCTCTCCGTAGCAACTATTTTTTGCGTAATATATTTAGATATTGTTTATTGGTTGGTAACTTTAAACTATAGCAATATAAAAATTATTGAAATTTGAAAGTTTAGCAATTTTAAAATGTAGGATTACCAGAAAAATTCTTTCTTGTTAACGACATTTTATATTCAATAAATTTATTACCTCGGGAAAAAGATATAATGCTCAATGCATTGTGGATAAAGTTTGATTAATGTTTTAAAACAACATAATATTGAAAACCATACACATTTATTATTAATATACTTAGTAGATACTGCGGTATTCAGAAAATATCGATATTTTGCTTCTTATAAACAGGGTTGATTCGCACGTGTCTAGAGAAATACATTATGTCAGTAATACCCATTGTTCAAAGTTTACTCTTGTAAGAAATATATATTCATTGAAAATGTACAGTTCTATTATATTTTACATTCAGCAAGATAAAGTTCAAAATAGGTATTTTGCCAATATCCTGATGTAAAATGAACACAAGACGGAGCCATCATGTTTCCAATACAAACTTTTCTTAATATCCTGTATTTGTACTTTCTGACAACTAATTTCAATTAGAAATATTAATGTCAACGAATTTATATAGAACTTTCACATCAGAATATTATTTTTGACTCTTTTCATTAATTTGAGTTGGTGTATCGTAAGAAAACTTTCTTTGAAAATAAACAACACAAGCTCTTTTACATAATCATCCTGCATCATGAGGGACTATCGACCAGAATTATAAATACTCTTACAAATCTATTTAAACTGCCTAGGTATTTATGGATCAATAATATTCTTAGAAAATTTAGTATTTCCATGATATATTTCCTAGAATATTTAGACTGTTACTAGCCAGAAATAAATGTTAATAGAACTATTTTGAATGATCTGTACTGGAAGAAATACTGTACTTAAAAAAGTGACATGAGACGTTCAAGTTTAAGCTGTGGTGCTTTTAGTCACACATTGTTTATGCTCTTGAAGAATATGGTTCTAATTTTACCAACTTTCACGTTCTCTTTCACCTTCGATGTGTTTAGGTCTAAAAAAATACAAATTAATTCCGTTGATGGCGTGGAGAGATTTTGATCAGTTGTGTTAAAGTTGGAAGAAGAATCATGGAAGAAAGATGGAGAGAAGGGACAAAACTACACATAGTCGCCATAGATCTCCAGAAGAGATTTGATACCATCAGTCATGAGGCCATAGTCAATAAATAATCAATAATAAACAAGATAATAAAAGTCTGCCTACATGAAAACACTGCTGTTTAATGGTTCGGATATATGACGGAAACCAAACAAAAGAATATAGGAGTCAAGTAAGGATGCCCCTATCCCTCCCCGACTATTCACCACTGACCTAGTCCAAGTGATACAAAGCACAATAAAGAAAAAATCAAATTTTAAGGAAGACACAGAAACATTGAGAATTTCAATCGTACTAGCACACGACGATGATCTTCTAATCGTCATGGAAGAACAGCAGGACATTTTTAACTTCCTAGAAAACTTGAAACCGCATCTGAACATATCTGGACTGAAGATAAATGTCAATAAAAGCTGAATAATGGTGCGAGACAAAAGAGACAAACAACAAGAGAGTCGGACTAGCGGAGAAGAATACAAATTAGGCAACCACTCCCTAAGGACGAACAAATTGAAATACCTAGGAACATATCTGACGAACCAACTGAAAAGGAGAGGATTAAAACGGCGTACAGAGTTACAAAGGCAATAATACCGTTCATCGAGAAAAATAAACCACCATGGGGCCTGATCAAGATGTTGTAAATAGCCATACTGCCATCAATGACATATGAAGCATCTAACACGATAAGATGAAAGTAGCGAGATAAAATATCCACAATACTAGGAGGGAAAACAAGTACAAGGGGGATAGAAATGTACACAATGAAGTAATGGGGACATGTCCAAAGAAGGGACTCAACACATCCATATTGAAGAAAGCGCTAATACTGAACAGCAATAAACTAGAAATAGGGAGACCATGCTACACGTAGAAAATCACAATTGAATGAATAAGAAAAGACCATGATACTGGGAAAAGAAAAGCAAGAGAAAAATATGAATACCACAAAGAAATCGTCGACGATATATGCTGAGCCAGAATTAGAAATGGAGGAACACTCAGAAGAAGAAACACAAACAGAGAACACTCCATATCACGACACAATCCGGCAACGCATCTTAAAAACATAGTCGACTCGCCGGTATGTTTCCCGGGAGTGACAGCAATGCGTATCATACGCAGGAAAATCAAGTCAAATAAATGTATCGAAAAATGTCTTGTGATTATTAATAATTGACGAATTTTGTAGCATATGTGATTTTTATTATCGTCTATAACTCATGGCATATATTAGGGGGATATTTTCACATAGGTAAAGACAAGGGTGTCGAATTCCTAATGGGTCAACATATTTATTTCACCAGTTTAGTGATAAGCAAAACCTGAAACTGTCCAAAAAGGATCCCGCACAACATGATTTAGAACTCCTGTTGCAGTTTATAACCTCCTGGCCAAAAGTCCTCAAAGGCACAAGACTAAAAAATGGACGGAGCGGACCTTTGACCTAACATTTTTTAAGTCAAAGGTCGATAATCGCTTCTATGAAGCGCTCGCATATCGGATCAAATTGATCCAAGTATGGCCACAGTAATATTGACCTAGTCATAGCAAAGTCAACATGATTTTTTTAATGGAACCGCATAAATCTGGTTACATCAATAGCCATTGCAAACTGCTATTTTTTTAATGCTACGATAATTCTGAATTAGAAAGTATATGTTAGAAACACTGATTGACTTGGGTGTTAGTTATATTGTTTCTCCTATTCGAAAACAAAAATACTTGCCCATTAAAGTAGTTGCTCAATAACACAGCCATTAGGATTACTTCTGAATATTACGAGATCATACTGGAAAATTTTGAAATTCACGAACTCAAACACTTGGTAGTTGATAGTCTTATTTCAAGAAAGGGGGTGCCAAAAAGCAAACTGAAAAACATCTTAAGTATTACTTTGAAGCTTCTCTTCTTATTTACGACGTCTTGCCAGTCGTCTTGCGATTCATAAAAATTATTCTAGTTGGTCTCCGTCTGCTCTACAGCACATCTGACAACATTACGACATCTGTCACCTGTCTGTCATCTGCATTCTATCCTAATTCCCCTTACCATTCTAATAAACATATGCATATCTATGAACGTGTTCCCCGATTGCTTAAAGATATCCAAAATAGTGCCTGTTTATAAGAAAAACAACATCGATGATCCGTCAAATCACAGACCAATATCTCTCATAACGTGTGTAGCTAAAATATATGAGGTTTTACTAAAAAATCAGTTGGTAATATATCTAGAATGTAAGAACCTTCTCAATTCTAATCAATATGACTTTCGAAATAAATTTTCTACTACACTAGTTATTGATAAATTAACATATATGATAAACATTGGATTTGAGGATGAGAAATATATCTCTTCTCAATTTTTAGATCTCACTAAGGCATTTTATTGCAGGTTCCATGATAAACTCATCCATAAATTAAATTATTACGGCTTTACTGAGGAAAGTGGATCTCCTTTAAGTTCCTACTTGAATAATAGACAACAATTTGTTGCATACGACGGTGTTAAACCTCAATCACTAAAATTACGACATGGTGTTCCTCAAGAATCCGTCCTAGTGCCTATGCTTCCCCTCATTTGTATTAATGATTTCCCTAAGGCACGAATAATATTCTAGCCATATTGTTTGCTGATGATGCAGGTCTAACTATCTCCAACACCGATATTGAGGTTTTACTGAATGATATGCCAAACACCTAATTAGATGCCCAAAACTGGTTTGACTGAAATAATTTATGCTTATGCCTACGCACAGCCGCATTAAAGCTCTTTCCCATCAGCTCTTTGGTGACATCAGCCCATCATTTTGAAGGGTGTCCTCTAGCCATCTGGTTTTCAAGTATTAATCGTTCTATATTCTCCTGTCTCCGGTTAATGTGGTCAAAAAACGAATTGAGAAAATACGGTGCTGGAGAGTCGGTTTGGGGACGTATTTCATGAAGAATCGAGGTATTAGTGCGATGAGCTGTCTAGAGGATTTATAATAAACGTCTTCAGACCCACATCTCGAAAGCATCAATATACCGTCTGCCTCCCTAACAGTCTACGTCTGAGAGGCGTAAAGAAAGATGGGAAAGACTAGGACGTTTTTGTACGTTTTTTGACAGTTCTCTCACGTTAAATTTTGGTCAACTAGCAAATTACCGATTTTCTGTATTCTTCACCGAATTTCATATTCGCAGTCGCCAGTATTGGGCTTCAAGGTATATTATCTTGTTTACTACTTCACAGACGACTACCTATCCTTAATGTGTCTGAGTGGGTATCATTTGCTCGGTTTACAATAATAATTTTCATCTTGTTCCAGTTTACACTTGGACCATAATCAGAGCTTACTGTGGGAAGCCTGTCCAATGGATGTACGAGCTCATCCTCGCTTGCTGCAACTATGGTAATATATTTAATATTTCCATTTCTTTCTTTTTGTTATTTCAAAACAGGAACATTCACCGCAGCACCAGTTTATTTTTATCAGAATTGCCAGTCTTTGCTAAACACTCTAGAACCTTTTACTATTACTCTTGATATATTATTACTTTAAATTGCCCAGTTGGAAAAAAAAACGTAAATATTTGAAGTACACGTCAACACAACGTGTTGGTGTTTAGAAATACTCCTTGTTTATCATCGATAAAATCAAGAGAATGACATTAAATAGATAAACATTAACAGTAGCGTCGATTTGGTTTAATTTATTTTTTTTCGGCGACAACATTCCACCTGAAATTTTATTGTTGGTGCTTATGTATTATGATCTCCTGATTACGAAAAAAAATATTTGCGCCAAAAAATTCTTTGTGCGTCAAAAGTTATATGCACTTTTTGACGCGCTTTCACTGATTTTCAACTTATCTACTTAATATATCTTGTAGGGTCAAAGAAAATACATTTTATCTAGTCTTATTAGGTTATATACTAATTAATGAACTGCTTTTGAACAATTAATAGTATACATCTCCGATTAAAGAACTTAAATCTAGATACGTAATGGCATGAATTTTATGATCCCGAAAGACTCCCTTCTAAGGCACTTCTTCCCATAAGTTGCTGATTGGCCCATCGGCGAATTCGCGGCCGCTCGTACACGATCGGCTTCAGTTCGATTATCATAATATCAGTTTGACAGTTCGGCCATTAATGTCAATAAATGTTTTTCGTGTTCTCCGACCAAAAACTGGTGAAAAAGTAATTTTATTTTAAGTTGTGATTTGCTTAATACCTAAATAATATTCTCTATTCATATTTACACAGTTTAGTGACAATATATTTTGTGCAAATAATTAGTGAAGTGCTGTGCCGTTTGCAGAAAGCAGTTTAGAAAAGAAGAAAATCGATCGTTCCATAGTCGTAACATGATGAAGTTCAGTTTACAGTTATAAAGTAAATAGCAATTAAATTTTAATATCCTTTCAATACATATTTATCTTACTGTTTTATCTTACTGTAATATCGTATGCCTACATCACGTTATATAAAGAGCCGGTAATGCAGGAATTTGCAATAATTCATTTTAATGAAAATATTTACCATTCTACACATTTTCTACACACACAACGCCACTGTTGCCTATGGGATGTGATGTTCATCTATCTATTTTAATGGACATATAATGTGACTATGTTAGGAGCAAACAAAGTATATAGTGAAAAGATAGCCTGTTATGTATCTAGATATAAGTTCTTTAATCGGAGGTATACATAAACAAACAGCGTGAGTTATAATCCGTGAGTTATTATAACTCACGCTAGGTACAGAGCCAATCACCTTTATCTTCATGCCTAGCCTGTCCAATCGGGTAACGCGCGACACACGAAGGTGGAGCCAGGGAGGTAATGACAGATTATTTCCGTTAATGTCTATAAAGATTTTCTGAAATGTCACAAAATGCTACTTTTAATTCGTTCGTGCCGAGCCGAATTTTCGAATTTCGCCGTGCAATTTACGATCAGGTTTATCTGAGAGGCTTCCTCTTTACGTCGCGACATCGTACGGCCGTCCCATTGGTGTTTTTCGAAAAATATGAACGTGTCAAGATTGCATGTTTTTGCAATTTTTTCGACTCCGAAATGTAAGCTGTTTTTTGTTATTTTTCGCAGATATCTCCGAAACGGTGGGAGTTAGCTCGAAATAAAAAACGGTCAAACGAGTATTTTCCATTACGAATCTTTTCCTACTATCAGAATTTTGATTTTTTTTTTCGTTTCGGAGATAACTACTGAAATGTTGGCCATGTACGGCAAAAAATCGCAAATTTTGAGCGTCTACAGTTGGCAACTTTTTAATCTTGGCTCCTACGCCAAAAGACTACTCTAGTTAACTTAAATAGGATTAATTTTGCTAAAACTCTTTTTTTTTATTTTTTGATTTCCGACAAAAATGAAGGAATTAGAGGGGGCGGGATTTGAAACTTTTTACTTTTTTCTTTCAGTAGAATTTCTCTGTTTTGTCACCGTAATTAATCGGTAATTAACTAAAATCGATCTCATATACGATGTTCACTTAATATCATGTACTACTTTGACGCTCCGTTAATCTGGGCCCTTCGAAACAAAGGTTTCTGAGAAAAATTATTTTTTTAAGATTTACATACACTCTAAAGGAAAACGTGTAATTTCTTACATTTCCTCGAATATCTCGATAATTATCGTTTTTTTCGAAAAATTTGTAGACAGCTTATGTAAAGAGAATTGAATGAGCTTTCCGACGCTTCTTTTTATTTTTTCTCTAACATAAAAAACAAAGACAACAAATATAAAAGGGTGAACAAAAATTAAATATTACAGTTAATTTTATTAATAAACAAACAGTAATTTAAACAAAATTTTCTCAGTTTAACATTTATTGTTATAATCGTAGATAAAGTATAGTATTTAACTTGCGGTAATGGTAATAACTCACTTGATGAATTACAGCACTCGCCTACGGCTCGTGTTGCAAACTTTCATCTGCGTGAGTTATTACCTACATTACCGCTCGTTGAATAATATACTATTGATTCTTTCGCCCATTTTTGGTATTTTCTATTTTTTTCTAAGATGGCGGATTGACATACATATCGGACAGGTATATAAGTTTTAAGAATTTTATTCCACATAAGCAGTATTTTTAAAATTCCTATCCGATTACTAGTACAAGAAAGCGCGTCAAAAAGTGCACATAACTTTTGACGCACAAGGAATTTTTGGCCGCAAATATTTTTTTCGTAATCAGGAGGTCACAATATATAAGAATCAACAATAAAATTTCAGGTGAAATGTTGTCGCAGAAAAAAATCAATTCGACTGCACTATTAGTACGTCGGATGGCAGGCTCTAGCGTTCACTAACCCAATACCGAGGTATAACCAAACAAAACCTATTTCATTTTATTCAGCAGGTTTTTTTACATAGGAAATCACTTTTGACGACACTCTCCATTGGTCGAGATTGAAGTTACAAGAAAAAAACAAAAAAAAATGAAAATAACAAAATTCAAATTCAACCACGAATAACTTTCAAACAAAAAAAGATAGAATTATATATTTTTTTAAATTTTATAGTATAAACGATTCTCTTTAATTTGATGTATAATTTATTACAAAAATAATAACTTTAACACTAGAAAATTGACGTTAATTTAGATGTTACACAAATTGTCAATTTTTTTAAAAGCTCTAACTCGTTGTAACACGCTTATGTATTGAGCTATTCGAATGTTTTTTTCACCAAAAACTGCCAAATTTCATAGACTTCATTTTGTCTCAATTAATGCTCGGTCTAGCTCTGTAAATAAAAGAGGTACAGCCTTTTAAACACAACGAAGCGCACTTCGGCGACGGAGTCGCAAGGCTTCCCCTCTATTCCCGGTATATCCCGCGTTCGCCATAAACCGCGCAAGGCTATAATCAGCGTCCGTAACAAAAGCTTTACAATAATCTTCCTTTATTGTAAGATGATAAAATTAATAAATCAAATTGAATAATATGATATTAATTGGATATTAAATGGAAAATAATAGGTATCAGACAGAGATAACTGATTTTCAGATATATCATTGTTAAACTCATGCCAGCTAGTAAAGTTTCTACTTTGCTTCGTAAATTTTAATATTTTCCGTAAAGTGTCAGAAGTAACCAAATAATCAAAACAGTTATTTGGCATGCTTTCACTAACTCGTAGATGATCTCAACGATTAGTTGGATTTTTGTACATCTATATTTTTGTTTTCATGTAAACTGGAAGGGTTAAAATCAGTTAAAATTTATTGGATAGATATTCTTGTGTAAATAGGCCGATCTTTTTTTAAATAATACCATTCCAAGCAGTAATGGGAGTGGGATTTTTACCATCTAGCCTGTCTTAGTTTTGATCAAAATTGTCGATGTCGATGAATGTAATTGTTTTCTTCAGAACTTACTGGAGGAACTCCAGGTGGAATAAAAATGTAGGAGTTTTTACTAATACGTGACTAGCTAAAGATGTTAAATATCCGTATTTCATCGTAGGAATAACCATAGCCAAAAGAATAAAGCATATCAATAAGTTTTTTTCTTCTGACGGCACGATACACATGTAAATATATGTAAAGGATTAAAAAAGTGGTCTATGCTGGTTGTTTTTTTTTTTTTCATAATTATTAATATAAATTGCATTACTATAGAAATAACGTTTAAATCAAATTTGTCTGTGCCGACATATTAGTATCCACGACATAAATGTTTATAACAAATCTGAAGCTTCTTGTTTACATTGATGATTATTCTGAATAGTAGTCGTGTCTTTTTCAGTTTTAAAATGTCCACCTATAGCTTCATTTAAGATACTGGCAGCACTTTTGTCTGACAACAAAAATTCGTTAGTCTTTTTGGCTTTATTATCACTTGAATGAACTGTTGTATTTCCTTTGTGTTCCCAAAACACTTTGTTTGTTTAAATGCTTTCTAATCTCTTTCTTATATTTCCGCTGCTATAATAATCTAATTCTTCTTCCGTGATTTCTTCAAATATATCATTAAGGAGCGTTTTTAGAAAAGCTAAAGTTAAGGATTCTTTTTTGCAAAACAGCAAGTTCAACCTCCCTAAATAAAATGTTTAACGCTACCTTAAATTCATTTTTTCTTTCAGTGGTTTAGTTTGTACACATTTAATTTTTTTTTGCTAATATATTTTGCATAACAAATTTTATGATAATTTCCGTCATCCCCAAATAAATCTGAATAAAAGTAAAACCTGCCTTTTATTTCTATATCACAATGCGTCACTGCAGCTTTAATATATATTTTTTTCTAGTTTCCGCACCCGTTCCTGTACAAATTGCTTCTTAAAAATGTTTTTAATTTATTCTTATTTTTTCTGGTTTTTCCACAGATCAGACAATGCTATATTATTTTAATCTGATTTTGATCTTCATTATAACCACATGAAGGCTCACTTACATTTTTAATCACTTTACTAATATCAGAGGCAATGTCTTGTCTCTACTAGTATCATTCTTATTACAAAAAGATGTCCGACAAGAATAATGAAATCAGTACCGAAGAGTGTGCAAATAAGTGCCACCACTTTATTTTATAAGAATTTTTTCTTTCATTTGCACAATGTATAATAGACCTGATGCCAGTAACAGTTGGTTTTTTACCATTAGATTTTCTCTGCTTTCAGCAGTTTCGCAAAAGTAACATGCAGTTTTTTTCATTGATAATGTATCTACAATATTCATAAACTGTAATAGCCTAAATGTAAATAAAATAATATATACTTATATTAATACTTATCCAGACAATAATGAGGCCAGCAGCCGATACGTTTCTTAATGGGCCGAGAGCATAGCGGGGGCGAGAGAGGAAGCCTCGTGTCTTCGTCGTCGTAGTGTGCTTCGTTGTGTTTCAAGGGCTGTAACGCTTTTAGTTAAAAAATTAGATCTGGCATGAATCGAGACAAAATGAAGTTATTTGTCAGTTTTTGGTGAAAGAAAAAATTGAATAGCTCGTTATATAAGCGAGTTATGGCGAGTTAAGAATTTGAAAAATGTTGCTGATTTGTGTATCCTTTTGAATTTTGCCAGTTTTTTTATGTTAACTTTTTAATTATTGCAGTAAATTATACTTCAAATTAAACAGCAATGTTTACTTGTCAAAACCAGACAAAAATTTTATTTTTATCTGTTTTAGTTCTAAAGTTATATTTGATTAAATATTAAATTTCTTTTTTTTTAGTTTTTTTCTTATATCTTCGGTTTCGACCAATGGAGTGTCGTCAATTTTGATTTCCTATGTAAAATAACAGCTTTAATAAGTAGTGAAGGTCCCATCTGATTATACTTCAGTATTGGGTAGGTCAAGAAAGAGAAGGCTTTTCGCGCTCTGCCCAACGGGCTATATAAGCACTGTTGGTTACTACTTAATTACTTCCACATCCAGTGGAAGTATAGTAACGACAAAAAAATTTTTAAAAATTTTTATTGTTCAAATAGGTTTAGAATGTCATGAAACGTCGAGATTTCAAGTTTGAGCGAAAAAAAAATTTCTGTCTGTCGGTCTGTCTGTCGGTCTGTAACTTTTTTTGTGCGCACGTTTACTCTGGAACCGTTTGAGATATTGACTTGAAATTTGGTACACATATGTACTTTAACGAGATCTAGAACTAGATTATATTTTCATCTTGTTCCGTTGAAGGGTTGGGGGGTAAATTGGGGTAAATTTGGAGGAAATAGGTAAATCAAGCAGGTAAGAGTTCATAAAATTGATATTTAGAATAGACAAGAGAAGCTAAGGTCTCAAAAAAAATTTTAGCATTAGCCACCCCCATTACCACCCCCACCCCACTATTAAAGGGGATGACAAAAAATGTGATTTAGTGTGTGTACAAGAACCAGAAACCTCAAAATATTGTTTTACTTTATCCACCCCCCACTTCCACCCCCTGTCACCAGCCCCACCCCACTACCGATGTGGGGTATCGTTTTATGGGTTTTTGGCGTAGAGGATTTCAAATATTATATTATTAAAGTTGCATAAACGATTATTTCCAGATACAAAATTTTTTCGTTGTGTGACTTAGATAGAAAATCCGGATGTGGAAGTAGTGATTCCTTGGGCAGCGGTTTTTATTTGAAAGCTTTACTACGAAGCAGCAGGTATTTTACCATCACAATCGTAATAAACATTGACCAACGTTATTCAACTTGTTTTAGATAAGAAAATAATACGAACAAATTGATATTCATGTTAGTAATAATAATAATAATTTATTTTCACAAACTGGATCAATTCTTTGTTTGGCTTTAAAATTAACTGAGGCAGCATCTTTCACTATAAAGTTTCTACCGTTTTGGATATCATACCAAAGAGAGATCACCACAATACCTAAAAAATGTTATACATATACAAACTTTTTTAAAATATTAACTTCTTCATTTTAAATTATTTACGGTAAAATTGTACTATAGTGTATTTTTTAACACCTTTTTGTTTATGCTGTTTTTGTATTAGCATAGTTCTTTGCCGTCTTCGTGTCTTAGCTATAAACTGAGGCAATGTTCGTGATATGGATTTTGTTTGTGATGCTTGCGATAGAAAACATATTGATATTTTTTTTGTAGAACTACGCATTAATGTGGGATACCAACTAGATTTGACAAATTGAGATATATTTTTTATTGTTGCCATTCCTTTCCACTGTGTTAAATTTAAAACTCCAGTTATTGTTCTTAAATGGAATTGTTGATAATATTTTGTATTCGTTTGGGTATTTTCTGAAACATTCGTAATGCACTTATTGTTTTGCTGGAATACGAGTTACTTAGATTTAATGTACACTTAAAACAAAAATATATCAAGCAAATATGAAAATGAATCAAGAACGATGAACGCATATTTTTACAACTATGCATGCAATGGGTTAAAGTAGATAAGTCACGAAATCGAAATGCGGTAAAATTATGCTACTAAGGATTGGGCGATGAGTTTACCAGGAGCTGTCCATAGAAAAGAGATGTAAAGAAAAGATGTACATTCTTCATTCATCAGTGAGCTACTTTTCATTTGTTCAAATTTACTCTTTTTCACATTCTCGCTTAATCAGAGGAAGAAAGAGTGGAGATTTGTACCGTATACTAGTAAATTCATGCATTAGGGGATAATTTTTTTATGTTAATGTACGGGTCAGCTCACTGGTGATCTGCCGGATTTTCGTAGATGATACAATAATTACACATCCCCACAAAAAAAAAGGCCAATGCATCCAATCAGACCCATGTATCACTATGTATTTTCGGTCGCTGAATCCGAATTCGGGGTTAAAAAAAATCATTAGCTAGAGCCAAAAAACACCCCTGAAATGGGATAAAAAGAAGATTAAGTTACGAGAATAGTTGTTACTTCTTAATCAATCGAATTATACAAATTAAGGTTAAACAGCAGCATACATACAATAGATATGAAACACACCCCCAGTGAGGGGCGAAAACTAGCCCCCATGTATAAGAAAAATCGATCCAAAACCGTAATGACTGCTTAAAAAGCTCGAAATGTCTAAGTTTTGTTAAAGTGTTAAGACACTACATCAGGTCCGACGTAATATTCATAAACTGCCCCTATAGGTTTGAGAACAACCACCCTTAGTTCAAAGGACACGAGAAAAACAAGAAAAAACGTAAAATCCAACAGGATTTCTATTTTCATAGATGCTATGATTGGCTGAAATTGCCTAGTAGTCTAAAATAGAACCAGAGACTTACGTACCATCAACATCCTACACTGTCAACCATCAGAGGGTGTGAAAATTACCCCCTATGTAAGATTTAATTATAAAAAGTTACAGTGACTTCTATAAAAATTCGAAACACCTGCGTTGTGTGGAAGAGAGAAGAATCTAGACTATCTTCGACGATGTGCTTGAAAACCACCCCCACGGGGTTGCGAGATACTAGCCCTATATCTGTATGATGCTGGAAAAACAGAAAGAAACTAACTGGATTTACATTTTTATGGATGCTATGATTGGCAAAAATCGTGTTGCAGAGTTTGAAACTCATGTCCTACAAATGTTATTAAGTAACAAAGGATGTAAAGGATGTAAACTACCGTAATTCAAGAGGTAACGAAAAAGCTATGCTGTTGCTTATTCGTTTCATTTCCATAGTTTTTTTTATAGGGGTGGCGTTTCTCAACCCCGTGGGGGTGGTTTTCAAGCACTGCGTCGAACATAGTCTAGTTTCTTCTCTCTTCCACACAACGCAGGTGTTTCGAATTTTTATAGAAGTCACTGTAACTTTTTATAGTCAAATCTTACATAGAGGTAGTTTTCACACCCTTTGAGGGTTGACACTGTAGAATGTTGATGGTACGTAAGTTTCTATAGTTCTATTTTAGAGTACTGCGCAATTTTAGCCATTCATATCATCCATGAAAATAGAAATCCTGTTGCATTTTACGTTTTTTCTTGTTTTTCTTGTGTCCTTTAAACTTGAGGGTGGTTGTTCTCAACTCTTTAAGGGCAGTTTATGAAGATTACGTCGGACCTGATGCAGTTTCTTATCACTTTAACAAAACTTAGATATTTTGAGCTTTTTCAGCAGTCATTGCTGTTTTGGATATATGGGCTAGTCTTCGCCCCTCCCTGGGGGTGTGTTTCATGTCTATTGTATGTACGCTGCTGTTTAACTTTAATTTGTATAATTTGATTGATTAAGGTGTAACAACTATTCTCGTAGCTTAATATTCTTTTTATTTATATATTTCAGGGGTGTTTTTTGGCTCTAGCTAATGATTTTGGGTGTGTACCATTTTTTTTTGACCCTGGATTCGGATTCAGCGACCGAAAATACATAGGAATACATGGGTCTGGTTCGCTGCTTTTTTTTTGTGGGGCTGTGTTATTAAAATCATCTGATACTGTTAAAAATATGGACAGTAGAATATACAAACTGCAGTTTTAGAAAATTACTAAATACATACGTTGTACAAAACAAGGGTTGAATTGGGAAAAGGAAAAGCGGATACTTTATTTTTACCTCACTTTGAGCACTTGAAAATAACTTATGTTTTTAACGTATAGTGTTCCTGAAGTGAATAAAATTTTGGGGAATTGTACGTAAATCATTTAATGCTTGAGAATTATAAGGATGGCATAATCTAAATACATGCTTCTACTTACTATTTATTTTCTAGGCAGCGAAATCTAGCATTAACATAAGTCATCGACTTACGTTTTACCTCGGTGGAACCAATTATGACAGCTGAATAATCACTAATAGTTACGTTAATTTGACCAATATGGGATTGTGTTATACCTGTTCATTTGAACCCTATTAATTGGACATAACGTGATTTTATTGAAATTCCAGAATGACGAAAATATCACAGTAATAATAAAACAGGCCCACCAAAAAAATTGTGACCCACTTTTCTTTATGTTTCTCGGGGCGCTGAACACGAATCTGAACTCAGAATACATGTTTGTGGACGAATTTTAAAGCTAGAGGTAAAAATTCGACGAAAATCGTTATGAAATATCATTTATGGGAGAAAATACAGTATTTTCCAATGTATTCCATTAGTTGATAAAATCTCAGGTACGGTGGGTTTACTTCGGACCATACTATTATACAAGATTTCCGAGGGTATTGCTTACAACGGTGGTTTATAAACATATTCATGTAGATTGATTTCGGATTGTACTTGTGTTCGCGGTGCTGAGCAGAACTGCACACAATGTTGTTTTTGTTGTTGTTTTTGTTATATATAAATGACTTGGCAATTACCAATATATCGGGAAGTTTTAGGCTTTTTGCCGATGACACCACCATTCTGTGGCATAATAAAAACTTGAGAATGTTACATGAGAATATCTCCTCCGATATATCTGTAGTAAAGGAATGGTGCGATTCAAATCTTCTCACATTTAATATTGCTAAAACTAATGTAATAGCGTTCGGTTGCAACTTAGAAGAGCTTTACCTGGGAAGTCACATTCTAGAAAATAAAACTCATACAAAGTTTCTTGGACTGTATATCGGCAATAAATTAAATTTTCAAGAACATATAAGGAATCTAAATAATAAATTAGCCTCTGAATGTTATGCTATTCGCACAATTTCTATCGAATGGGGATGCTCTGCTGCAAAAACAGCATACTTTTCCTTAATAGAAAGTCATACCTAAGATACGGTATCCCATTTTGGGGATTGTGCAGCCAACAACTATTAAATGGGGTGCTCATTTTGCAAAAACGAGCAGTAAGATATATGTGCAAAGCGCATTTTAGAGACTCTTGCAAGCCTCTATTTGTTGCTCACCAGATATTAACTGTAGTATCTATTTTTATCCACGAAACGGTGTGCTTATTTCATAAAAAACGAAATACTTTTGAACGTACAGAAAATCGCCGCATTACTCGCCAAGCAAATGACATAACTCTACCCATACCATCTACCAACTTCACAAAAAATTCTCTAATTTACAATAGTAAGAAAATTTAAAATCGTATCCCAGTAGCATTGAAAAATATCTCCTCTCACAAACTATTTAGGAAGGCTGTAAAAAAAATTCTTAATTGATAAACCCCATTATAACTTACAGGAGTACTATGACGATACATTTTAATGTGTTTAGTTCACTACCATAATTTATAAAATATACAACTTTTGTCGTATGTTCGTGATTTTTGTATCTTTGTATTTTTTCTGTTTTTGTTTTGTATTGTTTCTAAACCGACTAAACAAATATTGTTTGTGTTATATTTAAACTTTGTCAATGAGAATTATTTCTTTGGACAATAAAGTCTCTCTCTCTCTCTCTCTCTCTCTCTCTCAATGAAGGAGGCAATAGTAGTGATGGAAATAACTTTCCATCCATGATGATTACGCTTCATCTGCCAGAAAAAGCAAAGAAGCACAAAAGTTTACACAGGCAGAACTCAATGACGTAGTACGTAATCTCGGACTACCAAAGGATGTCACGGAATTATTAGCTTCCAGATTGCGAGCGAAAAATGTCTTGGAAAAAGGTACTAAGGTTCCCTTTTATCGAGATAGAGATACAGCATTCCGACAATATTTCTCCCAAGATTCAGATTTAGTGTATTGCAATAATATTAACGGGTTGATGAATGAGTTTAAACCAAATATATACAAAGCAAATGAGTGGCGATTGGTCATTAATTCATCAAAGAGAAGCCTCAAAGGAGTATTATTGCATAATACAAATAAATATGCCGCTGTACCCATAGCACATTCGAGAGTGTTGGAAGAAAAATACACCAATCTAGAGATGATATTAAAAAAATAAAATATGAAGAACATAAGTGACAAATTTATGGTGATTTTAAAATTACTACCATGATTTTAGGTCAACAGTCAGGATTTACAAAATATCCTTGCTTCCTTTGTGAATGGGAGATCGAAACAATCACTACAAAAAAAAAAAAAAAGATCTGGCCCACGCGATCGTGCCTCTTACCGAGTGATAAGAATATAATAGAGAAACCACTGGTTGAACCGTCGAAAATCCTCCTTCCACTCCTGCACATAAAATTAGGCTTGATGAAGCAGTTTGTAAAAGTGCTTGATAAACAGGGTGACTGCTTTGAATATTTGAATCGAACATTCAGTCAGTTATCGGAAGCTAAACTTATGGAAGGAATTTTTGATGGACCCCAGATTTGAAAGATTTTGAAGGATGATATGTTTATTACAACGATGACTCCAAAAGAGAAAGCCGCATGGGAAAGCTTTAAGGCAGTAGTTCATCAGTTCCTAGGGAATCATAGAAGTGATGACTACGAAAACATTTCAGCTGAGAGATCAAGACTTACCAAAAATTAGGTTTGTTTAATGAATTTAAAATTAAATTTCCTTGACTCGCATCTAAGTTATTTCCCTGATAATCTAGGTAACTTCAGTGAAGAGCGAGGCGAGCGATTCCATCAAGATATCAAGAAAATGGAGAAACGGTATCAAGGAAGATGAGATATCAATACGATGGCAGACTTTTGTTAGTCATTAAAGAGAGAAACAGTCCAATAGGTACATGAACGAAAAAGAAATCTATAGCGTAGATCATTCGATGATAAAAGAGTCAGGAAACGAGCAAAAAATAACTGATCTCCAAATTTAGAGGAATGCGTTTTGATAAACGAATTAAGTTACTGCACTGAAAATAGAAAGATAAATTCAGACCGATAAATGTTGAAACGCTCAAATAAAAAGGTGATGCCGGCGAGGGACCAATCTCACAGGCTGAGTGTTCCATACAATCCCGAGATATAATTCCCGCTTCTTCTCATTGTTCTTTTCGCGTGTGCAGTTCTGCTCACCGCGAACACAAGTACAATCCCGAATCAATCTTCATGAAAATGTTTGTAAACCACTGTTGGGAGCGATATCCTCCGAAATTTTGTATAATAGCGCGGTCCAAAGTACATGCAATACATTGGAAAATACTGTATTTTCTCCCAAAAATGATATTTCCATGTCTCCCAAATTTTTTTCTATTCATTTTGAACCTGGAAATGTCACAAAACAAGATTTTTCATGATTTTAGTCCAATTTTGACCTCTAGCTCGAAAATTCGTCCACAAACATGCTATTCTGACTTCAGATTCGTGTTCAGCACCCCGAAAAACATAAGGAAAAGTCTTAATTCTCGCTCACGAATTTAATTCACATGCTCTATAAAAGCTGCTCCTCATTATGTTTTTATGAATAAATTTCAATTGGTGATTGCAAAATATACCTTTTTTAAAAAAATTAAGAAAAACTGGGATTCGTTGCTTTTATAAACAATAAATGGAGTTTCTAACTTTGTTACAACAATTTCCTTAATCCATTTCTAGGTACTTGTATGTGTGAACTTCAATTAATTATTCATACGTGTACACATGTTGTTGTAATATTTCATGTAATAATTAAAATCAGCAGAAGCATAATTCAATTTCTCAGAAACAAAAGGTGAATGTTCCATTTTACAAAAATTGTATAATGAACCATTATCGATCGTAAACTTACACGCCTTTGAAATAGTCAGAAGTGACAAAGTTTATTAAATTAATAGTGTGTTGTTTACTTCATGACTGGACATCTGCCATTTGTAACTCCAGCAATGTGATTAAATGTCTTTGTAATTCACTTTCTAGTGGGCTCCTACTAGCAAAAAGACGATCGATAACGTATTATAATAGCATGAATCGGATGTTACTTACACTTTATTATTAAGTACATTATTTTACGAGACAACTGTGACTTGAAGTAATAATCCTGCATCATACATCAGACTTGAGAAAAAACCCTCTAACACAGGGTGCCAATTTTACTGTGTTACACTAGTAGTGGAGTCAAAATAAATTTGGAATTGAATTGTTTTGCTGCAGCAATTTTATGGTATTAATTTGTTTTAGATGTAACAACTAGTGTAATAAGCAGTTTTAGATTAAATCTGTTCATTGTTTCATATAAAATGCAAACAATTTATGTTTGAGCATTGAAATTTTCTGATCTTTCCATATTATCTCCTCTCCTAGTAATCGAATTGGAAAAATGGAAATATTAAATCGTTCTCAATAAAACTGCTGCAACCAGAGAATTTTTTTTCACCAATTTTGATTGAATCCACTATGGTATGTGGATCTGGTTTCACCACATAACTGGTCGATTTGGGAGATCCGACCCTCGGATTCCAAGATACTGAATTCGTGTGATACTTATATCTAGTTAACAAAAAATCCAAGACAACCTCTGAACTTTCCAAATCGTAGGCCTAAGGATAGTTAAGGTAAAAAGGGTACGATCATGCAGCATGCCATAACACTCAGGCGGTTACTTATCTGCCCTGTCCCGAGTGCAGTGTGCAGAATGCCATGGGAGAGGGAAGGCGGGGTGGACTCGCGCGCTCGACAGAGCTGGCGGAGGGGGGCAGGCCAGGGTCACGTCCTACGGTGACCTTTAACCTTGATTTGGTTTCCATCGAGGCCGGGCCTCCTCGGAGGAGTGGTCGGCGCTCCACCGAGGCCCCTGGGCCGGTCAAACCACAGTACAATACAAGACAACATCTACCCGGAGAGTGCGGCCGGCCGCAGCACGACTAAAGCAACTGGCAACAGACGAAGAGGCGGCCATGCACACAGTCCAAGTATTCAAGACTGCTGTGACATACATACGACAAACACACATTCTCAGTCCGGTGCCTCTGCCCGGATCGAAATTGTAAGTACAAAGACCATCACTGGTGGTTGCAAATTGCAAATCAACACACGTACATAGTGATGCGATTACGATACGATACTCAAGTACACCGAGTGGCTGAAAAGTGATCAAGTAGAATGGAAGGGGTAAGTACCATCAACACCTCGGAGACGGAGCTGATACTCAGCACGTACATGGTGACTCCCACATCCACAGGCGGGCCTGTAACCGCAAGCAAACTTATCCTGAGTGGCGTGGCGTTGGCGAAACAATTATGAAAACCAAATCAAACTCGTGCCCTTGGCCTGCCCGCCCTGACCCCGAGCGGGATACCGCGCGCTCGCTTGGGGCCGGGGTCGGGACTCTATGTACTATGACAACAAACATTTAGTCCGGATATGATAGACTCTAACCATCTGGACCTCGGACAGCGAGCTGATGCTCAGCACGTACATTGTGACTCCCACATCCACGGGCGGGCCTGTAAGCGAAACCATCACATAACAACTACCCGCTCCCCAGGCCGCCAAGCGCGAGAGTCCGGGCACTGAGCGGAGAAAAGGCACCGTCGATATTCATCGATTGCAAAATGTTGGTTTGGATAGCGTCTACAATTTTTCTCTTGTCGATGTGTATAATATCATATAAAATATGGCTAGCCAAAAGAAACTTCTTTCTAGTGTAAAATCTGTATTAGTTGTGAATGCATTTTACTCCGTTTATTAAGTTTTTGCATTCGCATCTAATATAGATAAATAAATGGTATTATAAATATTTACACATAATATTGCCAAAATACATTTGACTTGTCCCATATCATGTATTTAATCTATGGTGAACTAATAAATGATTATATATATATCAACATTTAGTATTCAAAAAAATTTAAAATACTAAACGCGTGCTTGGTTTTCATTAATTCATGCCAATTTATTATATAAAATTTGCTCAAGTCCAGTATGGGGAATTAGTACACAAGCTAAAAGAGTTTTGGAACATAAGTCATTGCTTTTTCTTAAGCATTTTCACTTTTCAGAATTTTGAACGGTACCTACGGAAGAAGATTTGGAGTTTTGGAAATCGCAAAAGCATCACTAGCGAACAGCGCATGTTGACTTTGCACGAAGAATTTGAATATTTAAATAAACCATAGTTTTCAGAGTATTCGAGGTATAAAACTCAAACTTTATAAGGGTAATATATACCAAAAATGACCAATTTTTCTTTCTTTAACACTTTATCATCACTTTTAGTTTACTCAGAAATAACCCCAACTTTAAAATTCTGAATGGGACGCCCTGTATAATTTTCCATTTCTAGATTCCAGAGAGAATTTGAAATACTACTGCACAGTTTTAAAAAAATTAAAGCTTCTTGATTTTTTGTGGTCATTTTTATTTTTACATCTAGAGTGCGGTGAATGCATTCAAATCAATCTAATAGGCCAAAACGATAAGAGAAAAATGTAAACATGAAATTTTTCGAATTGGCTCAACATCTACGTCCAACCTACAAAATCATTAATTTGTAATTGTCAACTTTTTCAAAAAATCTTTTAGACACCCAGTAGTTAAATATTATTATTCTCTCGACAAATTGATTGATAACTTCAGATCGAAAATCGATTTCATTTTGTTTCCACAGCACACTTTCATTTGCAGTGTTAGTTACTTTATTGACAAAATGAATGTTTGGAATCTAGTTTTATTCGATTTGCACCGCATACTTGATAAGGGTATTTTCTCAATTTATTAGTTTATTATTCACCAAAGAACTTGCGTATTTGGGTTAATATCAAACCGATTTTCGATCTGAAGTTATCAGTGGATTTATCGAGAAAATTAGTATTTAAGTACTGGGTGTAGAAAAGGTGTAATTTGAAAAAAATTACTTAATATTTAAAAAAATAGATTTTAAAGAAGTGCAAGAGACTGTCATAGGAGATATTTTTTTATGACCTTATGGGGTTTTCTCGTGTTGTTTATAAGCTTCCGAGAGATTACCCAACTTCGAAGGGATGTCCTCTACAGGGTGACCCAGAAGTTGATGATCAAGCGAAATGGAGTGATGAGAGAGAGCATTTCTAATTAAAATGACCATATATGTTATCCAGTTGTTGATGATTCAAAAGTTATTTCAGTTTTTGTATTTTTCCCCTGAAATCGTTTAATACTCCAGTCAGATAGGTAAAATTAGAGGGAAAAACTGATAAAGTTTTGAAACTCAGCAGAGCAGAGAGATGTTCATTAAGGCCCACTGTCAAACATACTAAAAGTCTCCAACTCATCTCTTGCGCTCGCGTCGCCATCTTGAAAAAATGTCGGTCCGTTTAAGTTTTTTGATTATATCTCTCTAACCATTAACTACATCGAAATTATGTTTATAAAAAATAAAATTTCGCAACAACTTTTAAAATGCTCGCCATGGATCCGTCCTCCTGTTAGTCCGTCCGTGTGTCCGCCTGCTTCTCTGTCCCTCATATCTCTTTTAAGCTAAATAATATAAAAACGAAAAGTCCGATTTTATTGAAATTTGGACAATAAATTAGTGTTGGCTAGAAGGAGAACCCCAACGTTTTTGAAAAGAATCGATCAGTGAATAAAAAGGTTATGAAACATTTTGTGAAAAAATACACGTGAAGAGTGTTGTAACACCTTTGATAAGATTATGTAAATACAGAGACCTTTACTATACTATACTAACTAACGTTGTGACAGTCAAGATGGTATCGTTAAAATTGCAAGTATGACAGTTAAGGACTCATAGGATTGTAGGTTATCTTATCAGAGATTACAACACTCTTCACGTGTATTTTTTATATAAAATGTTTCATAACCTTTTTATTTACTGATCAATTTTTTTCTTCCTCTAGCTAACACTAATTTATTGTCCAAATTTCAATAAAACCAGACTTTTCTCGTATTAGCTTAAAGGAGACATGACGGACGGAGAGGCACACGGACAAACAAACGGACTGACAGAAAGACCCATGATGGACATCTTAAAAGTTGTTGCGAATTCTGTGAAATCACAATGATATGATACTTTTTTTTCGACGAGCGATATTTACAATTTTTGAAATGTGTCGATGAAATGCAATAAATATACTTTTTGCTTTCGTATTTTCGAAGAGTATAATAATGAATACGAAAAAATGCATATAACATTTTTTCTAGAGAATTTTTATAAGCTTTATTTTTTATATAACATAATTTCGATGTCACTAATAGTCAGAGAGATATAATAAAAAAATTGAAACGTAGCGCCATTTTTCCAAAATGACGACGCGAGCGTAAGAGATGAAGCTGACTTTTAGTATGTTTAACAGTGGCCTTAATGAACGTCTCTACCAAGTTCCAAAACTTTATCAGTTTTTTCCATTAAACGTCGAAATTTGTTCCAATTTGACTAGAGTATAATGCTTCCACAAAAAATCAATAAAAAAAAATACAGGGTGTGTCCCACTTTTCACGGTAACACCTTCGTTAGTTATCCAATTTCAGCTAAATTTGGATCGGTATCAAAGACTTTACTATATATTTTTTGAGTAAAACAAAACTTATTTCGGTCATTGGCGTGTATTTATTTTAACAAAAAAAGGCTCGATTTTTCGAGAAGTTATATTAGGCATTTTTTTATGAAAAACTAATGAAATATTATTGATCAATATGCTTGAGAATCCTCATATCCAAAATAACATTTTAATTTATGGTTTTCGAATCACGGCCCCCTTAGAATTACTCTTTTCAGATATAAAATAATTAAAAACTTGGAATCGAATTGTTTTTCGAAAAAAAGTCATTCTTCATTTTCTATTTAAATTCACTTTTCCCACTACCCAGTGTCACTGATGTTTTCAAATATTTTCGGGCATCAAGGATTGCCGAATTCGAAAGGATCGATGACAGAGAGTGGTAAAAAAAGTGATTTTAAATAGAAAGTGAGAAAATTTTTTTTTCAAGAAACAATGTGTTTTCAAGTTGTTAATAATTATTTAATATCTGAAAAATGTAATTCGAAAACTATAAGTCAAGATGTCCTTAAATTTTGGATATAGTTTTGTTTTACTCAGGAAAGATATAGTAAAGGTCTTTGATACCGATCCAAATTTAGTTGAAATAATATAACTGATACCTGAGCTAGGACAATGTTACCGTGAAAAGTGTGGCACTCAATCTTGTGTTGTACCATTTTCACAGAGAGCCTTCTAAAATAAAATTTATTAAAGACGTCAGTTAAATTCATGAAATAATTAGCTTTAAATTATTAAATCCCATAATATATTTCGGTAGTAGAAAAAATATAATACATTATACGATGCAAAAGCCCTTTTAGGTGTTCGGTGTTCTTTGAAAGGTCTCGGCTTCGCCTCGACTATTTAAAAATCACCTCACACCTAAAAGTAAACTTTCGCATCTAGTAATGTAAATAACTATTTTTTATTTGACGGAAGATAATAGAATTCATAAAAATGCTTTTATTGGAATGGTACACCCACCTCAAATCCACTAAAAACAAAAAAACAACCAAACAACTCATACATTTTCTTTTAATAATTTTTTTTGACGCACTAGACGTTTGCAGGGAAGAATACAAAAATTAAAGCAACTTTCGAACCATCAATAATTGGATAAGAGCATATATGGTTATTTTGGTCAGAAATGACCTCTCCTCTCATCTCACGTCGTTTGATCGTTCCCTCTGGGACACCTTGTATAGTAAGTCTTAAAAAAAAAGTAGGAATGGCATAATTATGTCAATTACAACAATTTTATTTCAATTTATTACGGGACAACTTTATTGAAAAATATAATTTAGTGTTATGTTGATAACAACAAACTTGTGATCACATTTACTTTAAAGTTTTAATAGCAGGGTACTCAACCAACATTGTACATTTTCATATTTTTGTATAAATTATTATTTTGTGTACACATGTCTCCCCATTATGGACTTGAACAAAGTTGCATATATTACTCTCCGTATTTTTTTGACCTTTTTCTAATCTAAATTATTTGAGCTGTAAGTTTTCTAAGTGACCCCTGAGAGGTCAGTCGAAACTAAGAAAAACCAATATATTAAACAATTTCTCGAGTTTTTTTTAAATTAAATATTGCGTCGCCTTAGACAAGAAAAGAATTTCTATCCAAACCAACGTTTTCTTTTGGTCGTTTACAAATCTAACAGTTCATGTGCACTTATTGATCTATTTTAAGACAATTTCTATATGAAAAATTATAGTGTAACTACCATTTTCACTTCGGAGAGCGAGCTGATGCTCAACACGTACATGGTGACTCCCACGACCACAGGGGGACCTGAAATCACCATTACCACGTCAATAGTGGCATTGGGCATTGCTCTAAGTGCCTTGCAGACCGCAGACCGTTTGCATTTCGGCATTTCGGCACGCGACTTGAACGGGGTGGGTATAAACCGAACGTTTTTAATTTGCCTATGCGATTAACTTTTTTATACCCGTACGTCCTTTTATACAGGGTGGACTATTAATAATAGACCATACATAGTTCAAGGGTAGATTCCTTGGACCAAAATATGAGGACATAACTAAACATGTTTTAGTAAAATATTGCCGTGGAAAAAGATACATGGTGTCAAAATTTTTTTCACAATATCTCTTGACCGATCTTCTCCCAATATGGTAAGGAAATATTTTTTAAGCTAAAAAACAATTATTTATGTATCACGCTAGCTCGTAGAGGGCGCCTCATGAGCTACCTGATGATGAATATTTTTATCTTTTTTCTTTACGAAACGTTGTGGCACTGTTGACTAGAAAATCTCATGCAGGAGTTATTTTTACGTAAAAAAGGTACACTCGATAGAACTTGATAATTCCAACCGTTTTCGAGAAAACTGCCGCATAGATCTCAAGAATTCTTTGCAGACAAACTCAATTTGAAAAGGAAAAATTGTATTTATTGAAAAGTGTGCTTTGTTGACGTCTTACTTCTGTCATTTACAATTTGTCCTTTTCAAATTGAGTTCGTTTTCAAAAAATTCTTGAAACCTTTGCAATAGTTTTCTCGAAAACGGTTGGAATTATCAAGTTCTATCGAGTGTATCTTTTTTACGTAAAAACGGCTCCTGCATGAGGATTTTCTAGTCAAAAGTGCCACAACGTTTTGTAAAAAAAAGAGAAAAAATATTCATCATCAGGTATAGCTCAATGAGGCGCCCTCCATGGGCTAGCGTGATGTGATACATAAATTATTGTTTCTTAGCTTAAAAAATGTTTCCTTAGTAAATTGGGAGAAGATCGGTCAAGAGGTAGTTGAGACATTGCAAAAAAAGAAAAAAAAAATACAATTTTGACACCATGTATCTTTTTCCAGAACAACAATTTACTGAAGCATGTTTGGTTATATCCTCATATTTTGATCCAAAGAATCTATCCTTGAGCTATGGCTTATTATGAATAGTCCACCCTGTATGGCTTGGCCTCGGTTCTTAGAGCCTCAGTTTGCGTTAGCCTTTATGTCTTTAGAGATTTACAGGCTTAGCAACGTGGACCGCAAGTAGAGAAGTAATTAGTGGACGGATGGAATTATAATGGAAAGTTGAATCCAAGGTCACTGTACAGGCTGATTCATTCTGGACGTCTATTAGAAGCATATGGAGGAAGAAAAATATGATTGATTTGAACATTTGGTCCTAACTGGGTAGAATCTATTCAACGAAAATATTTGCAAAATAGTGACATTTCCGGTTGTACTATTAAAAACTAAAATTTGTTAGTAGTGCTAAGAAGTAATGACTTTTTGGTATTTTTGTGTGGTCGAAATGTCATTTATTTTAAAAACTTTTTAGTGGATATTTTGATAATTTTTTTACATGATGGATAATTCAATGGAGTTAAAGTAACGACCTTGCGTAACGACCTTGCCTTACCCTCAGAAATCAACATGTTGTCAGTTATTGTTAGTGAGATAATACATTTTGTCTACAACTTTTCTGTAATAATTTTAGGAAAAAAATTAATATCTCAGAATATATTATTATTGTTATGATTTTATATAACATAACAAACTTCTGGTATAGCCGGATATACCAATATTTTGAAAATATATTCGTTGAATAAATCGCAGTCAGTCAGGAAGGACTATAGCCAAGTTTTCAGATCAGTGTTATTTTTCTTCCTCCATAGACGATCAGAATGGATCACTCTGTATAATAATAAAAAATACGAGAGTTCATTTGTTGTGAGGATGGATAAATAACAAAAACGTTTTAAATATATGGATAACGTGTTTTTTAATGCCTCGAAGTGTGTTATTAAAACTCTATACGGTTTTGGCCTACCTTTCTTTGTGGGCCTACCTTTGTGGAGAGTACAGACGTAAGTAAATTGTAAATTTATGTGTGTTACTTATACACTCACGGACAAAATTATCGCATCATCCAATATTTAACATGATTTTAATCAACTTATTTTTTTCAAAGGCGTTTGATTTTAATTATTTTGTTTTGTTTTCTAAGTTAATATTTCTAAATAAAAAATATATCTTTAAATACAGGGTATATCAATAAAGTTGCTTTTTTAAAATTCAAAACATCCTGTGGAATCTCGAGCAACAAAATTAAAATTCAGTTTATACCCGACTGTAGCCCTATCATTTCGTTTTTTATACACTTTTTATCTTTGCTATTAAGGAACATAATTCGAGTGAAAAAAAATCCAAAATTTTTATTTTTTGGATGTCATTTTTATTTCTACTTAACTCCAAGCAAACACATATAACAAACTAATGACATTAGATATTATTTCTTATTTTTCACAAATTATTTCTGTTTTAAATTGCGTTTATCAGCATTTTTTATGTGGTCATATCTTCGTAATCAATGAACTGATTTAGTTCAACTGAGTCTTAAAATAAGCAGAAAGGACGTTTCTCCTAGAATATGTCATTAGAGAGTTAATTAAAAAAGAACATAAAAAATTAGAAATATCCCAATTTTTAAAAGTGTAAATTTTGGGTTTTTTTCATATCTCCCAACTTACTTGGGAGATATAGTTTTGTAGCATGTCAAGTTGTCTACCTAATGGTGTCAAGTTTATCAGAATCGGTTAAGTAGCAAAAAAAATTACACCCAAAAACTAATATTTTAATAAGAAAAAAAATATATATCAAAAACGAAAACGTTAAGAGAAGATGGAGCTACAATTAGGTTTAATGGATTTGAATTTTGTGATTTTCACAGGGTATTTTTAATCTCTGAACAAGAACATAGCTGTAGGCTCTGTGCTAAAAAAAATAATAATTTTGACTTAAAGTCAGCATGGCTTTCCAGTCCAGATTTTACAAAATAAACAAATCATGAAAGTCGGATCAAAAATGTAACCAATCTTTACCGATCAAGACAAAAATCAGTTTGTTAGAGAAGTTGAAATCTTTAACAAATATTAGTTTAGCATAATTAATAACTTTCCTTTTATGATATTAAATGTAGCAGTAATATACAGTGTGTGCTATTTAATATTGCAACACCCCATTATTTTGGAACGCGTTGGCCGATTTAATTTTTTTCTTTTGAGATATAATGCTCGATGAGCTTTATTTAACTGTTGTGAAAATTTGTAATTTTCGCATTTTAGCACCTACAGTGACATCAACATCAGATATTAAATGAGGAAGAAAAAAGAAAAGCTATTCCGTCTAATCCATTTGTTTGAAATTTTTTAAGGCACCTACGTACATCAACCGAATAATGTACAGAAGCAATATTAATCTAAAGAATAACTGTTCCTCATTTAGTATTTGATGTTCCTTAAGTCAAATGTCTCCCTTTACCTTTTTAGTAAACCCAACCGACTTGTATACAGGGCCAGTCGAAAAGTGAGAAATTTCAAATTTGGCTATTGAATAACAAACACCCTATATGAGGTATAGAGCTAAAATTTTGTATAGTGGTATTTGAGACAACTGCGATACAAATACGCTATCCAATTTGCTGATAAAAAATTGCCTAATAGTCGATCTCGAAATTTCGACACATTTAGAGGAGTTTAGTAGGCTTTGAAAATATGAATAAATTACAAATTTTTCGAAATAATCGATTAAAGCTCATCGAGCACTATATCTCAAAAAATTTTAAATCGACCAACGCGTTCCAAAATAACGGGTTGTTGCAGTGTTAAATAGCACACACTCTATGTAATATAGATAAACCCAGAACTCAAATTTACAATTTAGACGCCAATATACTCTTGACAAAGGCCTAAACGTAAACAGTCGAAACACGTATGAAGTTTTAATAAAACATATTGAGATATCAAAAAGAATTTTTTTTTCTACAGGGTGTTCCAAAGGTTCTGGATAAAACGAAAGGGGATGATAGGTGTGGTCATTTCCAACCAAAAAAATCACATATGTGGTTACCCAAGTTTTTATGGTTCAAAAGTTATTTCAACTTTTATATTTTTGTCCGAAATCATTTAGTACGTTTAGTAAGAAAGTGGTACAAAGAAACTGTAAGTTTTTTGCTCTTTTTCTTTCTTAAATATACTACTTAAAGTTGTACCTTTGCGATGGAAATATTTTTATGAAGTCTAGTTATTGTAATTAAATATGTTACGATCATTGTTCGGTTAATCAAAAATTATTTCATTAATTCATTTTAAAATTCAAATAATTTTTGAAGAGCCGAACAATGATCCTAACATCTTTTATTACAATTGACAATTGCTAACTAGACTTCATAAAATTGCTTCCATCGGAAGCATATTTAAAAAATAACAGCAAATTTACAGTTTTTTTGTACCACTTTCTTACTGAACGTACTAGGCGATTTCGGATAAAAATACGAAAGTTGAAATAACTTTTGAACCATCAAAATTTCGATAACCACATATGTGGCTATTTTGGTTGAAAATGACCTCACCTATCATCCCCCTTCGATTTATCCATGGCTTTTGGGACACCCTGTATATATTTAAATTATTGAATAATATTTAAAAAGTATTTTTGTCTTATGTCTTGGACCACTTTGAGGTTATTTCACCTCAAAATGCATAAGTACCCATCTTGAAGATTATGGTTGTGTAGAGTCAGAGGGAAACAGTCATTTATTTTTGGTTTGTTATGGATATCTAATCTAAACATAGTATGACTTTTAAAACGGTTTTGTACCCTTGCTGTTGTTCTAAATAATACAATTATATACATTTTTCATTTTAAGTTTCTGGAATACTTGAATGTCGTGCTCTGAGAACGAATATAGTTACATATTTTCATTCTCAGAATACAGAATTTGATTTTTATTTTTGCAATAAAAATGTATATAGACCGGTCCATCCAAATGCGAACAGAGATGCAATATGTGCAGCTGACTTCTGTCTACTGGCAGGAGTCGTAGATTTTCGACGCCCGACGATTAATAAGCTTGCTGTAGCTCTCTCGACTTATAATCCACGAATGACAGTAATGTCTTTAAGAGACAAGTATCAACTGGAATGATTTCTTCGTATTTTTCGCACTGTTCACATTACGACTGACCGATCTGAATAATTCAGGGTGTATACTTTCTAGAAAACAGGCAAAACCTGGAAAGTCAGGGAATTAAATTTTCAGTCTGGAATCAGAGAAGTCAGGGAATTTATAAATTTATAAATGAAAAAGTCAGGGAAAATATACAGTCTAAAGGATTTTTCAAAATAAGGAGGTTAGATAAGCCAGTAAATAATTTGTTGTTTTTTCAATTATAGAGGGTGGACAACTAATAATAGGCCATAGTTCAAGGGTAGATTCTTTGGATCAAAATATGGAGATATAACCAAACATGCTTTAGTAAATTGTTGATGTGGAAAGAGATGCAGGTTATCAAAATTGTAATTTTTTTTCTTTTCTTTTGCAATATCTCAACTACCTCTTAACCCATCTTCTCCCAGTTTGGTAAGGAAACATTTTTTAAGCTAAAAAACAATAATTTATGTATCACATCATGCTAGCCTAGCCCATGGAGGGTGCCTCTATACCTAATGATGAATATTTTTTCTCTTTTAACGGGACGTTGTGGCACTTTTCCTAGAAAATCTCATGCAAGAGTCATTTCTACGTAAAAAAAGATATACTTGTTAGAACTTGATAATTCCAACCGTTTTCGAGAAAACTGTCGCATAGGTCTCAACAGTTCTTTGAAAACAAACCCAATTTGAAAAGGACAAATTGTTTTTATTAAAAAGTGTGCTTTTTTGACGTCTCAGTTCTGTCATTTACGTACAATTTCATTTCTTTGATATTTTGACACTACTAAGACGTCACCAAAGCACACTTTTTAAAAAATACAATTTGTCCTTTTCAAATTGAGTTTGTTTTCAAAGAATTTTTGAAATATTTGCGGCAGTTTTCTTGAAAACGGTTGGAATTATCAAGTTCTAACAAGTATATCTTTTTTTACGTAGAAATGACTCTTGCATGAGATTTTATTGTCAAAGGTGCCATAACGTTTCGTAAAAAAAAGAGAGAAAAAATATTCATCACCAGGTATAGCTCATGAGGTGCCCTCCACGGGCTAGCGTGATGTGATACATAAATTATTGTTCCTTAGCTTAAAAAAATGTTTCCTTACCAAATTGGGAAAAGATCGGTTAAGAGGTAGTTCATCCAAAGAATCTATCCTTGAACTATGGCCTATTATTAATGGTTATATTGCCTTAATAATTTTTTTCTATTAATAACATGGAATGTATTATTCTTTGATAAACAACAGAAATTTTGATTAAAAGTCCTGGAAAATCTGGAAAAGTCAGGGAATTTCCAAATTGCGAGTTAGTATACACTCTGATAATTGTATTTCTTAAAATAATTGCAAGTTGATAAAATCATTTTTAAGGTCATAACATGTTTCATTTTCCAACTATTTATATTAATACATAAATAAACGTATATTTCCCTGCCACAAAGTTGCAAAATTCCAACCATTTGGTCTTTTTTGCAACTTTCTAGATATTCACTTACTCACCACAAAAATGGACACCTGGAATTTTTTATTGTTAGTTAGTGATCCCGGATTCGACTTTCCATTACAGCTTCATTCATTACTTCTCTGCTTCAGAAATTTTTGAGCAGATATTGTCTGGCCTAATAATCCGGTACAAATAGACGTCTTGACTACATAAAGAAATCGAAAATGTTACTTTTTAATGTCATATGCGTAATATTAATCTTATTATTGAAATAAATGAATGTTTTTAATACTAATAATATTCCGCGATTTTCGCCTTAAATTTCGAATCTGAAAAATATACGAGAGGTAATAATAAAATCACTTTTCCAAACTTTTGAAATGTGTATTACGTATAAGGTAATAACACTACATCTAGTAGTTAAGATAAATAATAAAACTTCCTATTGAAATGCAAACCAGACCGATTCTTTAATTTATGCAACCACTCGTGCATGATTTTGCTGATGTTAAGGCCTGAAAATTCAAAATGAGGATTTGTCAATTTACTTTGTAGAACCTAAATAAAGAAGTCACTAATGAGGGTGAAGGAATTGAACTGCCTTCAAAAGGGCCGCTAAAAATACGAAATTTTATTACTTTTCTTTTTTGAGGCGCTTCAATTTTTTTCAAAAATTCTTTGTGTACTATTGTCAATAGCCTGAAATCTATTACGTCATTCTAGAAGATGGAATTTAATTTTTTTTATAGAAATAAAGTTTTAAATAATTATTTTTTCTGAGAGAATACACAAAATGAATTTTTGAAAAGTGTACGGATTTTTCCAATTATGGTTAGCTAGAAACCCTACCCTAACAGAATAGATTCCCTTGAAAAGAGAATCTAATGAAATTAAAACCTGCAATAATATACAGGGTGAGTAAAAGAAAGAATCGGTGCCGTTTTTGGTTTAATAATTTGAATTCATAAATTCGTATTGTTATAATTATTACACATAGTACTACCGTTTTCATCCATGATAAACGTGGCGTGAAGGTTTTGGAAAAACGATTTTTGATTCCCCATCGTGTATTCGATGTCTAATTGCGGGTTTCTCTTCGGATTTGAAATCTATGACAAAAACCTACGATTTATTAATTTTAAAATATTCATTTGTATCGATAAAATCTTGTAAGCTACACATTATACGGTATATTCCCTAAGCTGAGTGAGTTTCCCTTCCCACTCAGTTAATGGGATGACTTATTGATTTCTATTAAATATCTTTCAACAAAAACAGAAGAATGCAAGTCACAAAAATTGCTAAAAATTAAATTAATCTACGAGTAGTTCTCAAACTGTTGAATGTTTCATTTAAGTAACTTCAACTTCATGTTTTTTCCTTTAAAATGTGTTAATCCTATCATATGCAGGGTGGGCAATAGTGCGTCGGACTTCGATATCTCGAGTTCTACGATAGCTAGAAATAAAAAAAATACCAGTAAACTAGATAAAAAAGTTTATAACCGGAAATTATTTTCGAGTATACAGGGCGAGCCAAGACGAAATTACAGGACCAAGTGCCTTTTTTTTAATGGAATGCTAGTAGCCCAGGAATTTTAGGTTTTGACCCGGAATTAATTATTGTAAAACTGAAAATTTCCAGAATTGTAGTTTTGGTCCAGGAAAACACGTAGCAAAAAGTCCCCTACTCTCCACCGTCGGCTTCCCTGTTTTTTCGCAGCAACAAGGGCCTAAGTCGCAAAAATTGGAGAGCTGGCTGTAAAGTGCAATAGAAAGGTTGTTAGTGATCCGATTTGGGTCGAAATGATCATAAAAGCTTCGGAGAAGCATATCCGTTCGTATTTCAGATGTTCCATGCATATTTTTGTTCATAATTTTCCGTTCTAGTTCTGTCAACATTTCAAAAATTTTAAATTTTTTTAAAAATTCTGAAATGGCGCCATTGCGGATAATTGAAGACTCGGAGGGGAAAACGTACCCTAATAAACATTTCTCTTCATACTTTGGGCTTCCCATTGGTATGTCTACCTTCTCTGTAGAGTCATCCGTTACGGAGTTACGTCACTCTGAGTGTCGCAGTACGACGGCCCACAGTGGTGATTTTTCTCAAAACAGGCGTCAAAAATCGGTAAACTAGCCAATTTTCGATAAAAATTTACGAAACTTGCCAGAGTTAAGTATTTGGATATGCTAAATTCAGTTTTGATGCAGAGTTTTTTTTTTAAAGGTGGAGGCTTTAAAATTTGGGTCAGAAGAAGCAAGCAAAAAAAGTCCTGATCCTGGAACTCGACTCGAATAGTCCAATGTATTTTTCGATGATGAATTCGAATCCGACCTCAGAAAAGCCCAGACACCCTCATAATTTTGAGCTAAAGCGAAAAAAACACCCCTGGAGTAGGGTAAAATCGCCCCTCATATGATATGGTGACAATAAGTACATGCAAAAAGTACTCCTAATGTACAATCCTAGGATTTTCGAGGTTTCTGATTTCAAATTTCAGCATGCCAAAAGCCTAGAATTTATTCTTAGGTTGAAAATAGAATAAATTGGTGGTTGAAAGGGGTGTACAAATAAAAAGTTGAAAAAATACGTAATTTAGATTCTGAAATTATATTTTTTGGGGTTTTGAACTTGTTGAGTTCAAGTTCGAATCTGATCTCAGAAAAGCCCATATGCCCTCAAAATTTTAAGCCTTTAGCGAATAAACAACCCTAAAATAGGGTAAATCATCCCTGATCTGTGGTAACAATAAATATATGCAAAAAGTAGTTAACACGCGCAAACGTATTGTATTTAAATATAGATTTTTGGTATATCGCAAAGGATTTTCTACTCTGAGGTGGTTAAGCCATCCCTAGATAGAGGAAAATCACCCTAATATAAAAATAAAGTTCATGAGAGGCGTTAAAGTCGAAGTTTTCAAAAATTTATAAAACAAAAACTTCCACATTTTCCATATTTTAATGGTAATCATGTATTTTATTTTTATATAAAGGTAGTTTTTACACTCATATGTACTTTGATAAAAGGAGTGAACTTTAAGTCACTCTAGTTCTACATAATTCCAAACTTTCAAATCTTCATTTTTTATGTCATTTTTTAGCATTTATATACTCTATGATGGTATGATGGTGTATATTCTTTGCAAGAATAGTGATATTTTTTAGCCTAATCTAAGTGTAGTTGTTTCGCCATTATTTTGGGAGATGACTGCTAAATATAAAACATAACCCTCTCCATTGATATTTTTTACCATTCATTCACATCAATTTATAAACCCTGAAATGTGGGTTAGTTTTGCCTCGTTTTAGAGTGGCTTCCTTCTATTTTTGGAGTTGCACCTTAGAGTAGTAAATCCTTTGCGATATACAAAAAAACTATATTTACAATACTTTTGCGCTTGTTAACTACTTTTTGCCTGTATTTATTGTTACCACAAATCAGGGATGATTTACCCTGTTTTATGTTTATTCGCTAAAGGCTCAAAATTTTGAAAGTACATGGGCTTTTCTGAGACCGGATTCGAACTTGAACTCAACAAAACTCAAAACTCCTAAATATATAATTTCAGAATCTAAATTACGTATTTTTTCAACTTTTTATTTCTACACCCCTTTCAATCACTAATTTACTCTATTTTTAACCTAAGAATAAATTCTAGACTTTCGGCATGCTGAAATTTGAAATCAGCAACCTTAAAAACCCCTAGAAATATACTTTTGGAATGAAAATTACGTATTATGTCAAATTTTCATTTTTCACCCTTTTCAACCCCTATATTACTCGATTTTCACCCTAGGAATAAGATAAAGAAATTTCAAAGTTAATGAACTAAGGTACAGCTCGTCTTGCGCCTTCTTGATTGTTTACAGTAGACGTGATAGACGCAACAATGAACGGACTTAAATGTCCGAGTGTCGCCGTTGCGACACTCAGAGTGGCGTAACTCCGTAACGGGTGACGCTAGAGAGAAGGTAGACATACCAATGGAAAGCCCAAAGTATGAAGAGAAATGTTTATTGTAGTACGTTTTACCCTCCGAGTCTCCATTTATCCGCAATGGCTCCATTTCGGAATTTTAAAAAATTTGTTAAATTTTTGGAATGTTGACAGAATTAGAATGGAAAATTATGAACAAAAATATGCATGGAACATTTGAAATATAAACGGATATGCTTCTCCTAATCCTTTATGATCATTTCGACCCAAATCGGACCAGTAATAACCTTTCTGTTGCACTTTATAGCCAGCTCTGCAATTTTTTCAACTTAGGCCTTTGTTGCTTCGAAAAAACAGGGAAGCCGATGGGGGAGATTAAGGGACTTTTTGCTACGTATTGTCCTGGACCAATACTACAATCCTGAAAATTTTCAGCTTTACAATAATTAATTCCGGGTAGAAGCGATGTTTTGACTAAAATTCCTGCGCTATAGGTATATCAGTACATTTTTTGAAGCCTCCTTCTAGACTCTATTTATTCCTATATTATTATTGACTATCTCCCAACCACTTGGATGCAATGAATCTTTTTGTTGAAATAATGCCATCTGCAGATGTATACTGAAATAATCATCAAATTCACAATTATGGGTTTTAAGAATGTTTTATGTGAATACTAGTTAAGAGACATCTAATGAATGTTTTTGAATCATTATTACCTCCTAAAAATGTACAGGGTGGCAAAAAATAATTTTTCCATTGACAACTTTTTAAATTGAATTATCTGCATTTTTTTAAATGGAACACCCTGTATATTTTTCGAAGATGTGATGTGGAAATGAAAAACGCACATTTTTTGTAAGTACTTCCCTATAGCTAATTGGAACCATTTTCGTTTTATTGGGCAATAAGTACAAAATACAAGAATAAACTTGGAAAACAGAGGTTCTTTCAAGTAATTCATTATAATAAGTGCTCCACGTGTTGCTCATTTTGATTGACACACGTCTATATGCAATTTTGAAATGAAGTCATTTAGTGAGATCATTTCTTCCAATCCATTGAAGTGGGTAAATAGTGTTTCACTGGTCCCTTACTGTAATAGTTTTTGTAATTCTTTTTGCTGTTTTCGTTATTCGACAAGCATAAAACCTCAGTTTGAACATTTATCGCACTTATCGGTCGTCTGTTATCACTTGTATTAAATTTTAAATATTTCAAGTTGTACAAAATGAGTTTTAATAAAGCGGAACATGTCGACATGACTTTTGTTTTGGGCGAGTCGGACAGAAATTGTTTGCTTGCCACTAGAATTTATAAGCAAAGGTATCCTGAAAGAAAGATTCCTGATGTTAGCAGCTTCCAGAACCTTCTCAATAGATTTGTGGAAACTGGAAATGTCGAATATAAAAAAAGTGAAAAAATAAAACGTATTGTGAATGAAAAAAATGAGTTTTCTGTGGTGCTGGCAGTGGTTGAGATTGTCGAGAATCCCCATATTAGTCAGAGAGAAGTGAGCTCATTAGGAATACGTCGAATCTTAAAAACAAAATAAGTTTCATGCATATCATATTCAAATGCACCAGGAATTATCTGATGACGATTTTCAAATGCGTTATTTCTTCCTTCTTCCATAATGTTTATTCGCTGATGAGGCAACTTTTCATAAAAATGGATTTATTAATAGGCACAATTTCCATTATTATTAAGAGATAATAACTGCCTTTAGATCTATCACATCGGCAATTTTAGGAACAGTAGAAACCTCATTTCAAAAGCGCATAGAGTGTGTCGATCAAAATGTGTAGCACTTATTATAGTTTTTTCTAATGAATATTTTTTAAGTTTATTTTTGAATTTTGTACTTATTGCTCAATAAAACGAAAATGGTTGTCATTAGCCATAGGGAAGTACTTACAAAAAATGTTCGTTTTTCATTTCTTCATCACATCGTCGAAAAATAAACAGTGTTCCGTTTGAAAAAATTGAGAAAATTCAATTTAAAAGTTCTTAATTGAAAAATAACTTTTGGCTATCCTGTACATTTTTAGGAAGTAAAAATGATTCAAAAACATTAACTAGATGTCTCGTAACTAGCATTCACATAAGTTTTTCTTAAAACCTATAATTGTGACATTGGTGATTTTTTCAATATGCATCTGCAGATGGCACCATTTCAACAAAAAAATTCATTACATCTAAGTGGTTAGGATATGGTCAATAATAATGTAGGAATGAATAGAATCTAGAATAAAGCTTCAAAGAATGTACTGATATACATAGCATTCCATCTAAAAAGGACTAGATCCTGTAATTTCCTCTTGGCTCGATCTGTATATCCGAAAATAATTTCCGGATATGGACTCTTTGTCTACTTTACTTGATTTTTTTTTTATTTCTAGCTATAGTAGAACTCGAGATACCGAAGTCCGACGCACTACTGCCCCACCCTGTATAAGTGGAAAACTTGAATTAATGAGCAACAAAATTCTCGTAGGAATTATTCTCAGGTGAAATAACAGACTGACTGTTAGTCAAGTTTCAAGAAAACTTAATAAAAAATAATTTTAGTCTCTTCTTGCATTCTCCCATAAACGTGATGGAAGATAAAGTATTTAAGAGAAATAGATGTTTTGTCTTCTTAATCTGTGGACAGAAAAACGCGCGAGTTTTCTATATTTTCAGTATTTATTACATAATGTATGACATAAAAAATTAACATTTTCCATAAACAGTAGTCTGTTGTAGTCAAACGCTCTCGTCTTAATCGATGACAATATTTTGTCTTAAAAAACGTCCTTAAATATCATCAAGCGAGTTTATTCAGGGAAATATAGGCAAATTAAGAAATATCGTAACGTCGTATTATCGATGTCTGTTTTATTTCGAAATCGACATAAGAGGAAACCCCGACGTGTATGAGTGATAGCAGACTGCTGGAAAATTTCAGTTTAATAAATACGATATTTTTCTAAATAAGAAAAGATATATAAATTTTGTTATTTTTCATCTATTTTCTGAATAATTTTCTCCTTCATCATACCAAACCGTATTGTGTGTGAAAATGAGGCACTATTAAGAGTGGATATGCCAAGAGTGAAAATTTGCCAGAAAGTCCAAAAAATCGAGGGAGTTATTTTACATATTATTTTTTTCTTAAGCAGTAATTAGTGAATTGAAAAACGAATACGTTAGAAACGTGGGTCAAACAATTATTTTTTAGTTGATAATATTTTTGTCCGATTAATGTTGATATTTTTTTGAAAAATCGTATTGAATTGTAAAATAATCCGACTTTAATACTGCAAGTCTCTTTCTGGAAGGACTATCTTTATTAACGAGATTAAAAAATATGTATTTGCGACGTTTTACTTTTTTGGTTTTACTAATTACTATTTAAGAAAAAAAAATTGTGAATGATTTTCGCGACTTTCGGAAACTTTTCCACTCTTGGAATGCCCACTCTCAAATGTATTTAAAGACGTAACATAGTTCAGTATAGCAAAGTAAAACATTAGTTCTATTTTCTCTGAGAACACGTAGTGTTTAAAATGGCTTGGCCGCTGAAAACAATCACAAAACCCCCGAGGATAAAATCCGGCAATTTTTTTAACTATCGATTATGATACCCATGGAAGCTTTTTTATACTCTTCCACATGCAAAATCACGCGGTTTGTAATAAATGCGAGGTTAGAACCTTTGGACGCTGGGTAGGCTGGGCTGGGTAAAAATCTGAATAACTTTTATAAATCTTCATTAGGTACTTCGCATAATTTTCGATTGAAACATTAAAATCGTTGGAAAACCAAAGCTGCATACCTTGCAAGATGCTTTACCCAATAGACAGTGTCTCTTATTTCCACAATAAGAAAATGAACGGATATAAAAAAGAAACAAATTAAAAAAATGATTATTTCGTAATCTATTTTCTAGTTGATAATTGAAGACTTAAGTGGATAAAGGTGTTTTGTCGCATTTTAAAAAAAAATGACTTTATGCAATTTTTGAACACCCCTGATATAGATTTAACACCCAATAAACGGTGAATTCTAAATTTGTAATATTTTATAGAAACTTTTTAATTATAAAGGCGCCATGTCATACATACAACCAGTAAGTTTAGTGGATGTACACAGAAAAATCTAGTTTCATAACAGCTTGATATTGCTCTTTAATATTAGTGTAAACAAAAGAACATAACCCAAAATTATCTATTTTATGAGGTATTATTTATTTGAATCGAAGACAAAATAAATAAGTTCCAACTCAAAACCGTTTTATTTAATTTACTCAAAACTTTAAAAGTGTGACATAACACCTTTATCCACTTAGGTCTTCAATTATAAGATAACAATTTTTTTGAAGAAATTTTATATATCAGTTTTCAATTATAATTGTTAATATTCTTAATAATAATATGCAACAACAATAAGCTTAATTTATGATTTATGTTGATTCTGTCTTCATACCGTCCTAAAGCGGCCTCCTTAACGGCTCGCCTCAGATCCTACTCTTTAATTTCCACGCGAGACTAAAGAAAGTCGGTTATGCGTCGAAGTAAAATTCCTTCGTAGAACTACAATACTGTACTGTACTCTAGTACAGGGTCGGACTTAAAAATCATTAGGACGGAAAATAGATAAAAGGTAATAAATTTGGTAATTTGAATTAGTAATTTCTAGGCGTTAAAAATGAACCGTTACAATATATCATTAAAAAGCTTCTTTTATGGCCTTTCAAATGGTGTAAAAATATACGAGCTGTGAATTGATTTTTAGAATATACATGTAATTTCCTATAACTTTTACTTTTGAACTTTTCTGCGTAACCCCAAAAATAAGTTAAATGAGGTTCTAAGGTTCGCGCAACCACCCTGTACATTGTCTACGGGATAAAGCAACTTTCGAGCTGTGTGATTTTGATTTTACTAACGATTTTATTTTATATTGAATATTGTCTCAATAAGAACCTATTTTTTTATATATATGTGCAAGTCCTATACCGTATTAATAATGGCTATGAATGGTGAGTGACTGAATATCAATAAGCAGTTATTTAATTTCTAACGCTCATTATAACACAATTGATATTTAAACGGAATTAATAATTAGGGCTAAAGTAATTAGATAGCAAGGTTATTCAATAACATATTATCTTTTCTTATTCGAAATACAATACAAAAATTTGAATATGATATAAATTAACTTTCACTATTATGTACAGGATATTATTATGTTATTGATTTTGAAAAAGAAACTGTTATTATGGTTTTTATTATAATAGATACCACAACCTCGTGGGAATGTATGTCTATTTTATTAAACGCAAACGCCAACTCTTTAAGAAAAAAATTACTTTTGCTTTAAAATACTGTATGTGTGTGTGTGTGTATGTATACTGATGTATTTTTTTGATAATGTAACGGAACGTAAAAAATTGTTATTTAAAAATGCCAAATGAAATTAAGGTTGTACAATGATGGGTTGGTTGAACCATATTCAAACTATTTCAAATCATTTCTTCTGTGTAGGGTCACGTTAAAACACACTGTAGTAACCTCATTTTACTATACACTATTTGATAAATGCAAATGGCGATAAATCACTTAAGCACAGACATATCACAGGTGTACTACTATCTCTCTCAACATAGAAATTGTACCGAAAAATCTAAATAAGTTCATTTTATATCAAATAAACGTCTGATTTACTCAATTATTTCCAGTTCTTACTGTCACACCTGTCACAACCCAATTAACACTAATTATTTTATAATGGCTATAAGAACATCTATAAGAACATTTATATCTACATCCATTGTATAAAGATAAAAGCTTTATAATTAAGGTCTGAAAACGTTTTCTCAGCATCTATGCAACCACTATATACCCACAATAGGTTTAAAAAACGGTTTTATCGTTTAATGGCCACAAAAACAATAATTATACTATTTAGCGGCCCCTTAGTAACATTCTTACAGCATCTGAAAATAACTTAAGAAGCTCTTAAAAAACTATTTTATAAAAATAGAAATAATTTAGAAATTTTGTTGCAGGTTTTCATTGTCGATGCATTATTACTGTATAACTGTTTTTGGTTGAATAGTTTACAGAGATTTCTTGTTTTATAACAGTTGTATCTAAGAACTTATAAAATATGGAAGCATTCAATCGTTTTTTCTACATATTCGTTTTGTGACTAAATACAGGTACACCTCTGTGCAATAAAATCCCTACACCTATTTTTCGCTATATTAAATCATTCTTTATTTGTCAGTGTCAGTGTCATATTTTCGAAATGCCAAAATTAACTAAACATGAAAAAATTTTAATTCTTTCTAAAATTGAAGAGAGATGGTCTATCAGAGCAGTTACAAACTATTATCAATCATTCTTTATTTGTCAGTGTCAGTGTCATATTTTCGAAATGCCAAAATTAACTAAACATGAAAAAATTTTAATTCTTTCTAAAATTGAAGAGAGATGGTCTATCAGAGCAGTTGCTAACCATTATCAATTGAATAAAAGTACTGTTATGAGTGTGAGGAAAAGTGGGAGGAGGAAGGTAACGTAAAGAGAAAAGACGGTTCAGACGGATCGAGAAGTTCAAATCTCGTTCAAGATGAAGCACTCCTTGCCTATTTGAGGAAAAATCCGTTTCAAACAGCAGGGGACGCTGTTGTGTTCATGACAAATTTTCCAGCATCGAGGTCGACAGCTAGCCGAAGGATAGGAAAATCGGAAATAAATAACTGTACAAGTGCCAAGAAGACCATATTAACAGAAGAATATTAAAAGTACATCTGGAATATTTTAATGTGTGCAAGGGGTATATGAATTTCTTTCGAGATATATGCCACATCTAAAACCTTACATCTTTATAAAATATGTCGTCTAAAATAATACAATTTCAAGTCCAATTATATAGCTTTAACATCACTATTTGTTTTATAACAGCTGTTACGAAAGCCCTTTAGTTGCATGGAGACTGTCGCGAAGTGGCTTAAAGAACAATTCGGTTCAATTGACGGTAATAATACATATTTCAATTTTTCCAATATTTAACTCCTTATGTAACCATTATATAGCGACAAAGTTTTTATGTAGCGTAAAAGCTACTGCGGATTATCATATGGAACAATTCAACTCGCTATACAGTTATTAAATAGCTAAATATTATTTTTTATTGTGCAAAAACTGCCTCAGGTTTTGCTATAAAACAATCCAGCTTGTTACGCAGTAACTACACAACTGCAAGCACCTTTAGTTTTTTAGTTTATAGAGACCGGCTGCAGTTTAGTTTGGAGAACAGTTTAACTCCTTATGCAGCCATTATACAACCACGAAGCTCCCGTAGTATTACAGTAGATTCTCTTATAGGGCAATTCACTGTATTGCGCAGCCATTATAAAGCCATACAGTTCTTTGGTTAGTTTGGCGGTAATTACATAGGTACGTTTCATGTTACTCTCTAGAGTGAATTTCAATATTTCCACTAAACAGTCAAGTGGTTTCAAAATATTTCTTGTATAATTATTTCAGTTGAAATTATGTGAGATTCAGCACGAATTATTGTCGTTTAACTCTCTGGATTTTCACTAACATTTCCATTATGTCTCTAACATATCATCAAGCCTGACTTTCACTTTAACATTAAAGTTCCCACTGATTATTTTGATGGTATTGGAAGCTGTATATCGATTGACGTATTCACATGTGATAATAAGAATACTAATTCCTCCCCCCCCCCACTTGACAGTTTTATAAAAATAACTATTACAGGTGAAATGCTGCAACGGCGAGCATTCGGCTGTATAACAGTTCTTTATGCAATCACTAGGTTCTGCCTTGATAAAGTTATAGCAGCTTTATAATTAGTTATAAGAACGTTTATATCGCTTGATAATACGACATTAAAGGAGCAACCCACAAATTTTATAATAGCTCTGTAACCAACATTTGTGTAAACGTTATAAAATAAAAAGGTTCGCATAATTACTTGAAGCTCTATAAGAGATATATTGGGAACATTTACAAGGGGATATTAGAGCTTTTATAAAGTAGTTTTATACTATGTTGTAAGAACGTTCTTAGGGCGTTTCTATATGACCAAATTGTCGCAAAGAGACAATTATTTTATAACAGTACTAGTTAGGAAGGCGGTTATAATGTTTGTGAATAATTTTTAGGCGAGTACATGAGAGAGATCAAAGATACAGATCAGAGCGACAAAGGGGAAGCTAGCTCGCCTCGTATCGAGCTCAAGCAGGTAGTAATTAATTCAAGAGTTATCATAGTATAGGTATTTCGAGAGAATTTTTTTTCTAAAAATGCAGATAATCCATATAAAAGGAATATTCAAATTTCTTATAATACATTTGTAGAATATTTGCATCTATAATGAACTTTTATTACTTTCCCTCATTTTCAAACAGAGTAGAAATGCTCTATAATTATTCTTATAAAAGCGCAATAACTACAATATCAGCTCTGTATAACTTATAATATTTATAGCTATTTTATAAGGTACGCCAAAGGTAAATATATATTAACTGTAAATATTTGCCATTTTCTCCACCCCAGTAAAGTAATGTCGTGACACGTATATCACATGTTCGTAGATTTTATTCGCCATATAAAGCAAACAAGCAAAAACTTTTAGTAGACTCAGCAACGTGAAAATATTTAGGGTAAACCTTAAAATATTTTTATTGGAGTTAAGTATAGAGCTCGGGTTTGAATTATGTACTTAAGATATTTATCTTTATTAGCGGAAAATTACTGCTAGCACTCACTTTTATTTGATGTTGGTTTTAGATCATCTGATAGAGTGTAGCTTGCAAGGTAAAATATTAAGATCTCAGGGAAAATTGTTTGTGAATTTCGTTAGATTTCGTATTATTGAAAACAAATAAAACGGTTCGTTCAGAGTAAACACCACCATCGAAAGATTAGTATTGTAGTTTTTGATCATTCAAAGCAAAACCTATACTTAGTTAACTCGTGGACATTTCAATGATTTATTTGTTTTCCGTAGGGGGGGGGGGGGGGCAGTTATCAGTAATTTAATTACAAAATTACAAACTTTCTCCAGTTTATTGATTTAAAGCATACAGCCTAATTATTTTCAAAATTAGTTTAAAATTCCCGAGTGAACTCCTAGAATAATCGGCACAATTTGGGAGGTTCAGGATAAAAGGCAAACGTCCGGAATCTTCAATTTTTTGACATATTTTTTATTCAAATCATACAAGTTGATTTTTCCAAAATTATTTCTAGACGTTTTTACAAAAATTAATATTTTTTGTAATGCATCCAGGGGCGCAGGGCCTCCTTTATGATCCAAATTTTTGTTCATGTTCCGTTTTTGTTTTTTAATTTGAGACATAAGTTGGCAAGGCAAGGAATATTTTCTTAGATTTTCTCCCCTCCCCCCTGCTCATTAATTTTTATTTCGATAGAAAAAAATTTTTTTAGATTCTTCCCCTCCCTCCGCTATCAATTTTTTGGAGGAATTATTTACAGAGTCTTTTTATGAAGTTGGCAAATTTGAAAAATAACCTCCCAAAAAAGTTGGCTCGCTGCGGCTCTGGTCGTAAGCTAAATGTAAGATGTTGTGTATTGATATCATTTATTCCTAATGTGTTAGCAATTTACTAAGTTTTTATATTTGATTGTGTGTTCATAGATTTAGTCTTGACGAGATCAAGCGATAAATCTTGTACCTCGGTGGTCTCATCTGCAAATTAAATTTGCATTGTGATTACAGTTGGACAGATCGTTGATATAAATTGTGAAAAGCACGGGCCCTATCACCGAGCCCCGCGGTACTCCGTATAGGACGGTTCTTTTATTAGAATGTGTGTTGTTGTATGTCACATATTGACACATTTCTATGAGCTATAATTTAACAAGACTCACACTGCTCTCACCAAACCATATGCAGACAAGTGTATCATAAGACACACTGTCGAAGGCTTTTGTCAATATGGTTGTCTATACCACTATTTTAGAGAAAATTGATTTTCGTATTCCGCGTATATCTTCCGGATAGAGTCTTAGCTTTTACCTACCGCAACAAATATCTTAAAGTTTTCTCCTGTTTACACCATGTGTAGCAATTACGAAAACAGCTGTCATAACTTTGACATATTAGTTGCAATCTAAATAGTATCAAACATTATGATCTTTTAGCTAGTATCAATCATTATGATCTTTTATTTAGTTAAAGTAATCCTGCTTTAATCTCTATGCGTTGTATATCTGATGTTTATATTATCTGTATTGAGTATATAATAAAATTGTATTTTGTATTATTGTATCACACCTTAACCCTCCTGCTCTGTAGTTGGGTTTTGTTAACCTGTAGGACAATGTACTTAAATAAATAAATAAATTATTGTTCACCATTCTGTCTGCCTACTCTCCTACTATAGGGATATAATTAGAGTAAATTTGGTAAAATAAAACAGCAAAAGTTAAATCTTGGCATTTGATGTGATCACCTGAGAAGGAATGTCCTAAAGTGACGGGTCATCAAAGTTTATGTTATCTTGAGTCATTAGTAATGTAATTTTTCATCGAGATAATAAACGTTTCAACTAGAGCGACACACACAAACGCCAGAAGAAACCCACGTCAGCATTCTGTCCGGGTCCTCAAGGTCTTCTGTCATGTCAAGACTAGACATGTACGGGTTATGATGGGACCGAGAATGCAAAATTTATCCCATCCTCTGGATAATATAAATGGCTTTCTTAGACACGTTCAGAATACTTAGAACAAGATAAATTGAAGGGATATAAAACATTTCATGCCATATTTTCGTGAATAAGATTTTCCATTTCTTACATGAGAAACTAAATTAAGTTTTTAGAATTCTAATTATTTTTTTATCCTTATCATTTCAATGTTTTTTGTGAAAGACGTACGTATCTGGTAAGCATTTTTTTCCAAGTTGTATCTACTCATCTACAAAGAACTGTGAACAGCATTTTTAAATATTGTTATTTGTTGCTATTTTTCAACTAAATTCTCAATATTGGCATAATTTAGTTGAATTGAATGTCGTCATATGCGTCAAAAAAAAAAATAGCAAATGTATACACTCATGGCCGGTCTGTGCTTAAGTGATTTGTTACTATTTGTATTTACCAAATAGATGATAATATATTATTTCATGATATTGCAAGGTTTGTGAAGCCAACGCAAACTGAAGTTGGAGTCTGCGTTTTTTTTTGTAAATAAGTACTATATTATCTATTTTTATTATAAATTATATGCTTAATTATTCTTGTTGTGGTAAAAGACAGATGATAAATTCAGAAACTATCGATAAAAATTATATTAAATGTGAATTAGCATCTTTATTTGGATATTTATCATTCAAAGCATTCAAGCTAAGTGAGTTGAGGCGTCGAGTGTTGAAGTTAATATGATTGCCCTGAATGATAAATAACGTAATAAACATACATAAACGGGGATATCATTAGTATTCTATTGCCGTTTCCTACATAACTTTATTTTTTATTGTGTGGAAAACTACGCCAAACAGTCTGGCAATTTTTAAAAATAAAACCACTTTTTAGTGGAACGTTTAGATCTGGAGATTGGATTACTGAAAACAGGCGGTTATTTTTTCTAGTAGGAAGTTTTCTATTCATATGAACAAATTTTTTAATGTATCATTTATAGAAATTACCTAAGGAACAATTTAAGTCATTTGGACTTGAGGAGGTTTTAAGAAAGGTTTGTCGGGGTTAGGAAATAGCCTTGTGCTTTACTGATGTTAAGGCCTTTTAGGCTTCAAGTATACTTGCTCTTATATAGTAAGTTTTAATGCATTCTGTAAAACCTAATTATAAAGCTAATTTGCTAGGATAATATGTATTTGTAATGGGTTTATCATACCTACATAAAACTCTCCATAAAGCTAATTAGTTTTATTAACGTTTTAAATTACATTTAAATTTAAAGAGGCTTTAAATTATTTTTTATGGTTTTAACATATTTGCAATAAATGCATTTTAAATCCTTTTTAAAACTAGACATTTTCAGTTCCTTTTAGTAGGTACTTATTAAAGGCCATTACAAAACTAGACTCTTAAAACATCCTTGACAAATGTTGTGATGAAACCGTTATGAAGAAAAAAAGGCCTCTATAAATCTAAAAAGCAAACTTTAATTCCATAAAACACTTTATAAAACCTCAATAAAACATTTATTATATAAATAATAAACAATATGTCGCCTGAAGTGTCGTTGATGCATGTGTGTGTGTGTGTTAGTTAAAATCATTTTACGACTTACTGATTTGTAATTATGTCTTTTTTGGAAGGAATCATTTTGAGGTTAAGTTTTAAGTTTTTTGTATCAAATGTCAACGCGGTTCGTCTTGGAGACGGTTCTTTTAAATCCCAAACGATTTATTACAGCTTTTATTAAGTCCATGTGATCTTCACCAAGTGCATTTGCATTTATATAAGGAAGGGATTATTTGTGATAATATACTAAAAGACTAAAAGGACTTCATTTAGAGTAAATGTTCTAGGTCACTACCATTATTAGAATATATAGTTTAATGAAATGACTGTAAAATGACAATTAGGTTTTTAGTTGGCCGGCCATGTTTTTCTTGTTGCATAAAAATATTCAAGATCAATCTCACAATTATAATTATTAGTAGTTATCACTTTTTCTTTAGCAAATTAAGGTAGAATTACAAGAAACGACTGAAAATTACCGTGGGAACCGAGAAACAGCCTATTTTTAAAATTTGCTTATTACGCGTCTATGCAAATTTTGTATGGATATTAAAATCATTATTATTTCTGAGGCGCTCTTGTTTTTTGGGCCTTTCTTTTGTAACGATAAACTACCGTTGGTTTTAATTTTTTTGTCATACCTGATATCTTTTTATTTCCTTAGAGAGTGCCACTCTACGCTTTATAAATTTCAAATTCCATTTTATCTTTCAATAAATCTGATGGTATGTTTGCTTAAATCAGTTTAGAAAAAATAAATGCAATAATAAAATTGTTTGGATTCCTTCGTGGACATTCTTATAGCTTCTCAGTTCTAATATGAACTTATAAGAGTTTTAAAAACCAGTTTTAAGGTAGTCTTCTAGGTGTTTTCTAGAAATGCAGGAAGCTATTAAAAAAAGCTTTCGACAGCTTTAAAATAGGTTTTAAGAAAGGTTTTAAAACTGCCCGAACAAGGTTTTCATGCCTCACTAAGGACTTTTATCATGGAATTTAAAAAGGCCTTAAAAACCTTCATAAGGGTGGGCCCTTTTAGTCTACAAGTCGCTTTATGATCGCATTAAGGATATTATTACAGCAAATTTTTCAAGGCATTTTATAAATAGTTTTATGGCACCCTCGTATATATTTTAGAACCAAAATTGTTTCTTGGGTAGGTATCACAAATAATCCCTTCCTTACAAAAATGCAAATGCACTTGGCGAAGAAATGGACTTGATAAGAGCTGTAATAAAACGTTTGGGACGTTGACATTTGATACAAAAAACTTAAAACTTAACCTCAAAATTATTTGTGTGTGTATGTGTGTTTTAATAGTCCTTTTGAAATGGCCACTCTTTTTTATTTTCTTCCACCTTTCCAAAGAAGATTAATTACACATCAGTAAGTCGTGAAATGCTTTTAATTAACACACGCACACACATACATCAACGACACTTCGGGCAGACATATTGTTTATTATTTTTATAATAAATGTTTTATTGAGGTTTTGGAAAGTGTTTTATGGAATTAAAATTTGCCTTTTAGATTTATAGAGGCCTTTTTTTCTTCATAACGGTTTCATCACAACATTTATCAAGGATGTTTTAAGAGTCTAGTTTTGTAATGGCCTTTAATAAGTACTAATAGGCATTGAAAATGTCTAGTTTTAAAAAGGATTTAAAATGCATTTATTGCAAATATGTTAAAACCATAAAGAATAATTTAGAGCCTCTTTAAATCTAAATGGAATTTAAGACGTTCATAAAACTAATTAGCTTTATGGAGAGTTTTATGTAGGTTATGATAAACCCATTACAAATACATATTATCCTAGAAGCAAAATAGCTTTATAATTAGGTCTTATAGAATTCTTTAAAACTTACCATATAAGAGCAAGTATACTTGAAGCCTAAAAGGCCTTAACTACAACATCAATAAAGCATAAGACTATTTCCTAACCCCGACAAACCTTTCTTAAAACCTCCTCAAGTCCTAATGATTTTTAAATTGTTCCTTGGGAGGTATTAGTTATATAGAGATTACGAACTCAATTGAATAAAGTATTAATAAGTGAAAGTATTACATTTATACCGCTCGCCCATTACTATCTGCCCCTACCAGCCGTCCATGGCAAACCTCAATTTATTTTTCAGTTTTCGACATTACCTCAGTTTTCAATGGTAAGTCAGGTAAAACTGTATGTTATCAGGACGTTACAGTAAAGTTTTGTCAGCGTTTTTTTGGAAATTAACTTTTAAATTTGAAAAACATGTCTTTGTTTCATATTTTTTTAATATCTCGGGTTCTGTTCATCGACTCAATCCAAACGAAAAATCAAAATGTTTGTAATAAATTATGAATAAAGCTGCATATACCCAAATCCGATTTGCCATTTTATTGTTTTACAAAAATAAATACCGAATTTATAATTTTACATAAACCGAAATTACTAAAAAAATAATAAATCTTCTTTAATGAAACTTGATAAAATGATAGGTCTTGTTTTCAGCTATATCACAGCTTATAATTAATGCAGAAGGGTCTTTTTTTTAAAGTAATTGGCTGGATATATTTGTTTGACAAGAAACAGCATTACAAAAAATACAATTTACAAAAATGCATGAAATGTAATTTTAAAATGCTATAAAACATTAATTTTACTTCCACATCCAGTGGAAGTATAGTAACATTGGTAACGACAAAAAAATTTTTTAAAATTTTTATTGTTCAAATAGGCTTAAAATGTCATGAAACGTCGAGATTTTAAGTTGGAGCGAAAATAAATTTCTGTCTGTCTGTCGATCTGTCTGTAACTTTTTTTTGTGCGCACGTTTACTCTGGAACCGTTTAAGATATTGACTTGAAATTTGGTACACATATGTACTTTAACGAGATCTGGAACTAGATTATATTTTTATCTTGTTCCGTCGAAGGGGGGGGGTAAATTGGGGTAAATACGTAAATCAAGCAGGTAAGAGTCCATAAAATTGGTATTTAGTATGTACAAGAGAAGCTGAGGTCCCAAAAAAAATGTTGGCATCAGCCACCCCCATTACCACCCCCACCCCCTTATTAAAGGGGATGAAAAAAAAATGTGATTTAGTGTATGTACAAGAACCAGAAACCTCAAAATATTTTTTTACTTCATCCACCCCCACTACCACCCCCCTATCACCACCCCCACTACCACCACTAACGATGTGGGGTATCGTTTTATGGGTTTTTGGGGTAGAGGATTTCAAATATTATATTATTAAAGTTCCATAAACAATTATTTCCACATACAAAGTTTTTTCGTTGTGAGTGACTTGGATAGAGAATCTGAATGTGGAAGTAATGATTCCTTGGGCAGCGGTTTTTATCACCATTGTAAAAGCCAAATGTAAAAGCTACAATTTAAGAGAGGAAAAATTGTGACCAAATGATAGTTTTTTTATTATATTCAAGATTATTTCGAAAATCTCGTGGTGTGGAGAAAATAATACATATTTTACTTCCACGTCCAGTGGAAGTATAGTAACGACAAAAAAATTTTTAAAAATTTTTATTGTACAAATAGGCTTAAAATGTCATGAAACGTCGAGATTTTAAGTTTGAGCGAAAAAAAATTTCTGTCTGTCTGTCGGTCTGGCGGTCTGTCTGTCTGTCGGTCTGTAACTTTTTTTTTGTGCGCACGTTTACTCTGAAACCGTTTAAGCTATTGACATGAAATTTGGTACACATATGTACTTTAACGAGATCTAGAACTAGATTATATTTTCATCTTGTTCCGTCGAAGGGTTGGGGGGTAAATTGGGGTAAATTTGGGGTAAATGGGTAAATCAAGCAGATAAGAGTCCGTGAAATTGGTAGTCAGTATATACAAGAGAAGCTGAGGTCTGAAAAAAAATTTTGGCATTAGCCACCCCCCTTTCCACCCCCACCTCCTTATTAAAGGGGATGAAAAAAAAATGTGATTTAGTGCATGTACAGGGACCAGAAACCTCAAAATATTTTTTTACTTCATCCACCCCCCCACTACCACCCCCCTATCACCACCCCCACCCCACTACCGATGTGGGGTATCGTTTTATGGGTTTTTGGGGTAGAGGATTTCAAATATTATATTATTAAAGTTCCATAAACAGATATTTTCACATACAAAGTTTTTTCGTTGTGAGTGACTTGGATAGAGAATCTGGATGTGGAAGTAGTGATTCCTTGGGCAGCGGTTTTTTCTGTAGTTTACATCTACAAGGCCTATAATTCCACCACGTTTTTTGAACAATATTAATTTTTTAAATAATTTCGGTTTGTATAAATTTAGACGTTTTCGTGTTTTTTACAAAAAACAAAATGGCAGATTGGATTTGGATTTACGCGATTTTATTGGTAATTTATCTACTTACTATGATTTTAAAAAATCTAGACAAAACCGTTTTTCAAAATTTAAACTTAATTTCCAAAAAAAAAACGCTCAACTCCCAGATTGGACAAAATGTTACTTTAACTTTCTAATAACATACAGATTGCATCCCCCACAACAAAAAAAATGCCACTCCAAACAATCGCTGAAATATTTTTGATGTTTAGTGTTATTCGACTACTACATAGCTTTATAATGTGTTTACATTAGCTTATTGAATTAATGATAATACATTTTTATGCTATGTGTGTTTTTATAATTTTATTTTGTAAACTATGAAATTAATATGACTAGATTATGGCTTTTAACAATAATTTAAATGTCGTTCAAATAATAGTGCTTATGGAGAAATCTGCGGTGTAAAAGCGTTTGAACCTTATAAAAGCCAGTGCTTCAGCGAATCAGTGAAGTGGTACCCGCCTTAAGTCGAACAGAAACATTGAGCTTTGGGAATTTATGTTAATTATTCTCAAATTTGTACAATGATTTTTGCCTTTTTTGGTATAGATCGTATAATTTTGTGTCAAAATTACATTTAAAATGGGATTTCTGCTATTTTACAGATTTGAAAAGAGTGCGTAAAATGCCAGTAGAGTATATTAATTTTTCGTTCGTACATTTCTAAGAAAACTAATTTTTGACAACGTTCAAGTTAAATGGTTTCATAAATTCACAATTTCTCAACTTTCTGCCAGGTTGCAGATAAAACAGGATTCCACTTCGCTGAATTACCTATATATTCTCATGTATTACTGTCAAGGAGTTTCAAGTATACATGTAGTTTTGTATAAGTTAAAACATTGAGAAAATTCCTAAAAATAGAAGGTAAACATAATTGATTTAATATGTCTTACCTACCGTTATTAAATATTTAGTGAAATAAATAAAAGCACACGTTATTTCTTTGACATTGAGCATAATCCATTAGCCAGTTGTATAAATGAAAATCTCATTTAAAGACATAAAATAAGTTCTCATTTTAATGTAGAATTCAATATCGAGTTCAGTATCTACAGTTATAAGTAAAAATAGAAACATATTTTTCAATGACCGATAACTTACACGATTTATTTTTCAAATACAATTGAATACAGATTTTGTATTAAATAGTCAAAACAATGGTTACAAAAGTAACTGGAGAAAGAAGGGAAAGCAAAGAATGAATGATCAAATTTGCGTTTAATAAAAAATGATGAAATAACTTTTTAGGAATATTCTCAATATGTAACCAGCAACGTTTACAGAGAACTATTTTTATTAAATCCATCTGTGACAACATAAAATCTAATGAATTTACTGAAATGCAATATCGATTATTATTATTCACAAGGATGTTTAGAATCTATTGCACGCACTGATCATGTGCATTTATTACTATCCTCCTTTACCGACTAAGGTATAGTAACGTATGTTTTCACTTTCAGATTGTAATTCTCCATTTAATTTTATCAGAAGCATTTCTCGTGTTCCATAATAATTGACAGGCAAGAATTTTTTTTATACGTGTCAACTAGTAATTTAGTCCAATAAATAGCTGTAACGTACTTTACGATAATAATTAGACAGGCTGAAAAAAATAGTGATACTCAGAATTAGAAACAATTCAACCGATTCAGGAAATACCTTACGAAGCTTCAGCCAAAATACGTTATGTTTTAATTTCATCAAACTGAAAAAAATATATACAAACTTTTTTATTTAACTTGTTTGCTTGATGAGAACAAGTATTATTAATAATTCATTTCTGAGCTATGTTATGAAATTGCTATTCTTTTAAAGGGTTGATACTGTACGTAACAGCTTTCAGAGGACTTCAGTAAATGGGTATATAAATCAACAAGTATATTTCATGTTCAGGTCTTTTCTGAAAATTTCAAATATGTTTTGGAAAATTGATTGTACCTATACAGGGTGTTTCCCAAATACATCCCCTTAAAATGGTGTACCAAAAAACAATTTTTAATTTTTAACTCAAAATATTGTATAGCCAACGAACAGAAAATGGCACGTTTTTTCACTATCGTTTTTAGTTATATACGGGCAGCTGATTATTTTTTGCATTCATATAGCTTGTTTGAAAATGTGTTAATTAACAACCTCTTTAAATTTCTCGAAATATTTTTTTATTTGCTAATTTTATTTCAATGAATAAACTAAACTTCTCAATTAATTTAAAAACTTTGTTATTTCGAAAAATACAGTACCTAGATAACCAATTCAAGGCAAACAGCGTCTTAAAACACTTAGTAGGCTGGTGTTAAATTACAATCTGACAAGATTACGTAGTGATGAGCTAAATTGATCTTCTTTCGTATGATATTTTGAGATCAAAATTAAATATCGTTTTTAGAACACCCTTTGAAGAGAGTATAGTTCGACAGGAAAGGTTTATAAAAAATATATACCGGGTGTCATTGAGATATTCTCACCACCTTTCATTCATTTGTCTCTTAACTTAGTGAAATTAATTGTTTTCGGTTCAGTGCACAAATCAAGAGACATTATTTGACATAATATATTGTTGACAACGGTTGTCATGGCGACATTTGTTTTTCGCCTACTACTAATATAAATTATAAATACTTTATTTATATGTCAAGTTAATCTCCTTTTAATGGTGCATTGACAACAATTTATTTCTGTAAAGGAATAAAAGAGTGTGGGCCATATTTCAGTGCCACTCGGTATATATTAAGAATACACCTTAATTTTTTAATAAGGAATCAACATTTCAAATTTTTGCACCTCATTACGGCACACTCTGTATATTTTAATTTGGCAAGAAAATGTAGTTTTTAAAACTCTCCATAACTAGTGCATTTTGTTCAATATTGCCGATGAAAATATTTAAGTAAAAACAGTTCTCGTAAACGTGTGCTGATGAACCTTTTAATTTCTGTAGAATAGTGATTGTGTCTAGTGTGTTTAGCAAAAGCCGAGGTGATTTATATCCCAAAAAAGGTGTTATAAAAGTAAAATGCTCACCACGACAGAAGGAGGAAGTAGGTAACCTTTTTAACACGTAGATCATATCATCCCGGAAATTTTATTTTCCAAGAAAAAGCTGGTTTGATTTTATAAGGGTAAACTTGCGGTGTTATTTCTTGCTGATAGTTTCGAAAGTTTTTGTCATTATTGCATTAGTTTAGTTGTTTTGAACGGACGCGATGAGTGCGAAGAAGCAGGATATTTTGTTGAATTTGCGCATCATAACCTTTTTATTTCATGGTGCTTTTTCATAATGTATACGCCAAAGGGAGGGAAGCAAGTATAATAAAGAAAAATTTAGTAAATGATTCAGAACAGTAAATAGCTCTTGCAGTTTAAAGCAAGTCTCCCTAGTTCTTATTCGACACAATAGCATTTTTATCAAATAGTTTTCCTGTTTAACATACCTCAATGGTTGAAGCCCTTGAAATAGATTTTTCAGCTTTTATTTAATGGAAACAAATAATAGAGTCACCGCAATTAATTTGTGCTTTTTGATACATATCGCAGTTACGAGTCCAGAAAGAAATTGAAATGCTTGTGGAACTTGCCTTTTACAGTAAAGAAACTGCTTCTAGTATTTAAGTTGTACTCCAGTCAAATAAATTTCGACGTTTGACGGAAATAAATGAAAAAGTTTGAATTTGAAGATATTCACTTGGGTTTACTATTAATAATACTAAAGGTGCTGAACTCAATCTGTTGCGCTCGAGCCGCCATCTTGAAAAATGGTTGTTCGATTATGTTTTTTGCTTACATCTCGCTAACCATTAGCGATATCAAAAATATGTTTACGTAAAAATATAGCTTATAAAATTACCTATAAAATATGTTATATGCATTTTTTCCGTATTTAGTACAGTACTTGGTAAAAATATGCAAAACTTCGGAATAATGTCATATTGAACGGATTTCGTTCATTTTTGGAAGTATAATAATAAATGCTTCACAGAAAAGTTTCTATATGGTGCGGGGGCTTGCTAATTTATAGGGTGTGGCACTTAAAATTATATATATTTATTGGAGCTGAAGTAGAAAAGGTTCTATGCAATTTTTCACATAAATTGACAGTTTTTAAATTATAGCGACTTCAAAATTGCGATTTTAGCTTAAAAAAAAGGTATTTCCAAACGGCTTTCGTCAAGTATCTCGAAAAATATTACTTTATCGAAAAAATGTTACAGACAAATTACAGAAAGTATAAATTGGGAATTGATTATATTTTTTGTTTATTGATGTAGTATTAATAATTTCGAAGATATTTAAGTTTACATTTAGCATCCAAGTATTCATAAGATAATTATTTAGAGTGAGAGTTAAATATCTCAGAAACTGTGACACCTACGTCAAGGATGCTAATAGGTTATTAATTTGTTTCTGTAGCATAAAAACAAAGAAGTTATGACCGAAACAATGTGCGTCTATACATTTTTTTAATAACAACGTCGCCATTTTGTTACTGTAATTAGCCAGTAATTAAAAAAAGGAATTTCAAACACTGTTTCTCATTAATATATAGCATGACGTAGGTGCTCAAATTTTTTGGTTTATATACAGCACTTGCTTTAGAAAAAATCCAGTTTAAACCATAAAGGTATTTTCGATAAAACGTATTTTTTTTCCTTTTCCAAATATCTCAATAAATATTAGTTTTATTGAAAAATAAAGCTCATAAACTGATAATGAATGTCGCTTATTTATTTCGTTACATAGATTTAATAGTTTCGGAGATATGAAAGTTTACAATTACAATTAGTTGCGCTTTCAAATTATTTTTTACTCGTTCCTGTAGCATAAGAAATAAAGAAGTTATGACGGAAAAATCTGCGTATTTATATATTTTTATATAAAAAGGTCGCCATTTTGTTACTCTAATTAGTCAGTAATTTAAAAAAATTATCTCAAATACAGTTTTTCGTTAAGATGAAGCATTACCTAGATGCTCAATTTTTTTTGCTCATTTAAAGCACTTGCTTTAGAAAAAAATGCATTTTAAACTTTAAAGGCAATTTCGAAACATTTGGATACAAAATATAAACTTAAATATCTCCGAAATTATTAATCCCACATCAACAAACAAAAAAAACCGCTGCCCAAGGAATCACTACTTCCACATCCACTTCCACAACGAAAAAATTTCGTATGTGGAAATAATTGTTTATGGAACGTTAATAATATAATATTTGAAATTCTCTACCCCAAAAACCCATAAAACGATACCCCACATCGGTAGTGGGGTGGGGGTGGTTATGGGGGTGGTAATGGGGGTGGATGAAGTAAAAGAGTATTTTGAGGTTTCTGGTTCTGTAAACACACTAAATTACATTTTTTTCATCCCCTTTAATAATGGGGTGGTGGTGGTAATGGAGGTGGCTAATGCCAAAATTTTTTTTGAGACCTTAGCTTCCCTTGTATACACTAAATATCAATTTTATGGACTCTTACCTGCTTGATCTGCCTATTTACCCCAAATTTACCCCAATTTACCCCCCAACCCTTCGACGGAACAAGATGAAAATATAATCTAGTTCTAGATCTCGTTAAAGTACATATGTGTACCAAATTTCAAGTCAATATCTTAAACGGTTCCAGAGTAAACGTGCGCACAAAAAAGTTACAGACAGACAGACCGACAGACAGACAGACCGACAGAAATTTTTTTTTCGCTCAAACTTAAAATCTCGACGTTTCATGACATTCTAAGCCTATTTGAACAATAAAAATTTTTAAATTTTTTTTGTCGTTACTATACTTCCACTGGATGTGGAAGTAATATAATTAATTCCCAGTTTGTACTTTCTGTAATTGGTCTGTAACATTTTTTCGATAAAGTAATATTTTTCGAGATACTTGACGAAAGCCGTTTGGAAATATCTTTTTTTTAAGCTAAAATCGCAATTTATGTGAAAAATTGAATAGAACCTTTTCTTCTTAAAATTTGATTCTCTTTCAGCTCCAATAAATATATATATATTTTTTAAGTGCCAGCGCCTGAGAGGGGGTGGCATCCACCCCCTATAAATTAGCAAGCTCCCGCACAATATAGAAACTTTTCTGTGAAGCATTTACTTATTATACTGCCAAAAATGAACGAAATCTGTTCAATATGACATTATTCCGAAGTTGAAACCTCTAGTTACTGTATTAATTTATTATTATATTCTTCTGAAATATGAAAATTCCATTTGATCGACACATTTATAAAACCGTAAATATTGCTCGTAGAGAAAATATTCTTGTCATTGTGTCAGTCATTGAATTCTGAACAAATTTCAAAATGTTCGTCTGTCTGTCAGTCTCTTCATCTGTCCGTCTGCCTCTCCGTTCGTCAGGTTCCTGTAAGCACGATAACTTAAGACAGGCAAGTCCAGTTTGATTGAAATTGCTATCAGTTAATACAAAGGTTATTAAACATTTTCAGAAAAAAATGCACGTGAAGAATGTCGTAAACTTTGATAAGATTATAGGTTTAATTGCTATACTTCCAATTTTAATCGTCATAACGGAAGGAGAAGCAAACGTACATTTTTAATTTGTTTAGAATTCACTGATTAACATAATGATATGATTTTTTTTCTCAACGAGAGACGTTTTCAATTTTAGAAATGTGTAGATTTCCGGTGAATATAATAATAGATACGGAAAAACGCATATAATATTTTTTGTAAAACATTTTTAACCTTTATTTCTTATGCGAAATATAATTTCGACATCGCTAGTGGTTAGCGAGATATCAGCAAGAAACTTAATCGGAGCACCATTTTTTCAAAATGGTGTCTCGAGCGCAACGGACTGAGGACTTTTAATTTATTTACTGGCACACCTCAATTAATATCTCTGCCAAGTTTCACAACTTTATCAATTATTCCCCTACAATTTTCTCTATTTGACTGGAGTACTACTAGTACATGAAAAGATTGAAAAAAATGACCGTAACTCGAAAAAAATTTGTGCAGACTTTAAACTTTGGTTATAAGTTTAAAATAGGCCAAAGTTTATGAAATAAAAAAGTTTAGGAGTTTTGCGGATCAGCAGGAACTAGAGCCCCCTCTAGGGGTATTTTTAATTTTTAAAAAAACGATTTTTCTTTATTTTCTCGGGAAATATGGCAATTACAAAAAACTAGTTCGAATAAAATTATTTCTGGCAAAATGATCTTCAATTTGGTGTTTTTAAATTAATTTTACAGCAATAATTAACCGAAATACGGCAATTTTTCGATAGGGATTTTTTTCTAAAACAAGTGTTTTAAAGGGACAAAATAAATGGAGCATTTCGGTGATGCTAACGAAAAACAGCATTTTTGAAAGAAAAATTAATTACTGAGCAATTACAATAACATAATGCCGACATTTTTGTTAACAAAAATGTGAAAACGCAATCGGCCATAACTTCTTTATTAAACACCTTTAATTTGTTTCTTATAACTTTTGATGGAAGTGTCTCAGTTTCTAAGACATTCAACATTTTAAAGTAAATACTTCATCCTAAAAACGGTGGGATGCCATCTATAAAATTAAATATCTCCGAAACAATTAACCCTACACAGATATATAAACAAAATAAGTTTATTCTCAGTTTATAAGTTTCATTTTTAAACCTATAACCAAAGTTTAAGGTCTGCACAATTTTTTTTCGAGTTAAAGTAAAGTTTTCCTGTACTATATTAAAAATGAATTTTATGAGCTTTTAATTTTTTTTTAATTGTCCTTTCATAGGCTTAATGGTTGCTGGTGGTGGTTTTGCTGAATTTTTGATAATGCTCGTAATGGATTTCTCAGTAAAATACAAATTGGCAGATTGCCTTTTTAAGATAACGTTAATGATTTCAGAAAAACATTTTTCTACTCCAAACGAATTCATATCAATACATCTATAAAAAATAGGTATATTTGTGATTCTGTTTTTGCTTTAATATATTTTTTAGTTAATAAATAACAATTTTAACTGTTAACGTAGTAAATGTATAAAATATTGATTACTTACAACGACACTTACCCTAAAATGAAAGTTCCTTTTAACTCATTTTTTGCCTACTTTTTAAAATTCAAAAAGAGGGAGGTTCTTAATTCGACCCGTAAAAAGGCAAGTTCTTAATCTCACTTGTATTTTAGCCACATATTAATAGATGCTCCCAAATATTTGCCTAACTGTATATCTAATAGAATATGTCAATAATTTGATTACAGTTCTACTTAAGATATAATGTAGAATCACATTTTTTTTTTCAAAATTCACATAATTATGAGTTAGTAATAGGCAATTTCCATTATGGACTATAAATAATATTTATCAAATAGAAAAATAGGTAGATATAGTTGCTCTGTCGTATATTGTAGAATGTTGTGTACATTGTTACGTACATAATTAAAGATTTATGATTTTTTTCATAGAATCTGCTTATGACAAACATTTTTTATACTTTCTTTTAAACACGTAAACCAATAATGCATTATTTAGTTACAAACGTAATGCACTATTCATAAAACTGAATAGATTGAATGTAATTTTAGTAGGTAAGTAAGCTTTATTTGTAATCTTTTCTAAATTTTCAGTTAGAAATAACTATTTTCCCTCAGCATAGCAAACATTTTTGCTATTTTCAACATTGTGTTAAAGCACCATCACAAACAGAAAGATTATTATATACGTCAGGTCATCAAAAGAAACCTTCAGAAACTCTGTTACGTGTCATAACCAGCGGGCTGCTATACCCCAGGGTCCTCTAAAATTGTTCCGTCGTCTCGCGTCTCGGCGCGTCTCGCGGCACCGCGGTCCATCCTTCCGCCAGTGCCCGGTCAGCGGCGGCTTGCAGAATGGCGGTCTGGAGTTTAGATACTCCGCGTCTCATGGCAACCCTCCCGAGCATCGATCTGGCCCCACCCTGCCGACGCGGCCCGCGGGACGACGGCCGCCTGGCCCCCAAACACAACTCGACGCCACTGATGGTCAATATAGTGTAGCGGGCAGAGCATTTAAATGTGCACAAACATTTTTCTGGAGTTTAAAGATCTGTGACCTTAGCCGTCTTATTGAAGAACCGAATCCCATTTTACAGCTTTTTTCTGCCGTACTGGCAAAAGTTATGACCATTTGGATATAAAATTTGTGTTTTTTTATGTCACATCTTTCCAAAGATTTTTTTTCTCCGTCAGGGCTGTTTTTGTTAACTTCTAATAAATAGTAATTATTTTATTGGTAAATAAAAAAATGTTTATGAATTCCATTACAACTGTCAAATTTTGCCAGAAACGTTTTTTTTTGTCGTGTCCAAAATTCATTTTTTTTCTTCACAATATCAAATTTAGTTTTCTTGGTACGTGGATCTGCATAATCAATTTAAACCAAAACAATAATTTCTTAAATAAAAACAACAAATAAGAATACGCCCGTCTAGACATAGATTTCAAATGATTTTATTTGGCGGGAAATAATTTAACCAATCATAGACAACTTTCGCTTAGAATGTAACTATCTTATATGAATGCCAAATTGTGTATTTACTTTACATTATTTTACTTATAACACTTCTATTTTTCTCAATATCTTGAATATCAATAAATATTATATACATATACGTATTTAGAAGGAATTAAAAGGTATTTATATTTGTTATTATGTATAGGTTATCTTAAAAATGTAAACAAAACGCACGGCGAGGATTATGTGGCAACATTTCTTGCGTGCCGAAAGCTGTCAATTCTTGTCACAATACAAGTGAAAGAGTTGGTTAGATTTATTTGTTGTTTGTTTATGTGGCGTTTGATTTTTACTTTATCAATAAACTATTAAGATGGAGTTGAATTTCGTGAAAGGAGATTCGTCCAGTTTGCCCAAAGTTGATTATGACTTGATAGATTCTTTCTATCACAAAATTTGGATTTTTGAAGAGATGGAACAAAAATATTAGAAGCTTGCCACCAAGTTCTCGGAATATCAATTTTTTTGGAACAGTTACAAAAATTTTTTCCGAAGCACTTATATTTGTGATTCCACAACTTTTTATAAAATACCTTTTAAATGACATTATCTACTATTTGTATATTACAGCAAATACCTCGATGAAAGAAACTGAAATGCTTCAAATCAACACGACGGCGCACAGTGGTGCGCCAATTTTCGATAAAGATTTACGAAACTTGGTAGAGTTTAGTACTTGGGTATGCTAAATATGGTGTTGCTGCAGAAATTTTTTTTTCAATACGACGGCTTCAAAATTGGGGCGAGGAGAAGCAAGAAATATGAAAAATTCAATAAAATAACCCAGCCACAAGAAATAAGTCCTGATCCTGGAACTTGATCAGAGTATAATGTATTTTTTGACGTTGAATTCGAATCCAACCTCAGAAAAGCCCAAACACCCTCAAAATTTTGAGCTTGAGCGAAAAAACACCCTTAGAATAGGGTAAAATCGTTCCTCATATATGGTGACAATAAGTACATGCAAAAAATACTCCTAATGTACAATCCTAGGAAGTTTATTTCAAGGGATTTTTGAGGTTGCTGATTTCAAATGTCATTCTTAGGGTGAAAATCGAGTAAAATCGGGGTTGAAAGAGGTGTAAAATTGAAAATTTGACAAAATGCGTGATTTTCATTCTAACAGTTTATTTCAAGGGATTTTTGAGATTGCTGATTTCAAATGTCATTCTTAGGGTGAAAATCGAGTAAAATAGGAGAGTTGAAAGGGGTGAATAAATTAAAATTTGACAAAATGCGTGATTTTCATTTTAAAAGTTTATTTCTAGAGATTTTTGGTTTTTGGGGTTGCTGATTTCAAATGTCATTCTTAGGGTGAAAATCGAGTAAAATATGAATTGAAAGGGGTGTAAAAATGAAAATTTGACAAAATGCGTGATTTTCATTCTAAGACTTTATTTCTAGGGACATTTGAGCTTTCAGATTTTAAATTTCAACGTGCCAAAAGCCAAAAATCGAATAAAATTGAGTTGAAAGGGGTGTAGAAATAGAAAGTTGAAAAAAACGTAATTTAGATTCTGAAATTATGTTTTTGTTGAGTTCAAGTTCGAATTCGATCTCAGAAAAACCCATGTGCCCTCAAAATTTTGAACTTGACGATTTCGACAGTTGACAGCTGCTTTTCAGCTGTCATTTAAACATATATAATATAAAAACTTAAATAATCAGCATTTGAAATCAGCAACCTCAAAAATCCCTTGAAATAAACTTTTAGAATGAAAATCGCGCATTTTGTCAAATTTTCATTTTTACATTCCTTTCAACCTCTGTTTTACTCAATTTTCACCCTAAGAATGAAATTTGAAATCAGCAACCTCAAAAATCCCTAGAAATAAACTTGAATGAAAATCACGCATTTTGTGTCAGATTTTCATTTTTACACCCCTTTCAACCCCCATTTTACTAGATTTTCACCCCAAGAATAAAATTTTAAATCAGCAACCTCAAAAACCGTAGGATTGTACATTAGGGGTACTTCTTGCATGTACTTATTGTCACCATATATGTGGAGCGATTTTAACCTATTCTAAGGGTGTTTTTTCGCTCCAGCTCAAAATTTTGAGGGTGTTTGGGCTTTTCTGAGGTTGGATTAGAATTCAGCGTCAAAAAATACACTGAACTACTTTGGTCAAGTTCCAGGATCGGGACTTATTTTTTGTAGCTGGATTATTTTATTGAATTTTTCATATTTCTTGCTTCTTCTCACCCTAATTTTGAAGCCGTTATATTGGAAAAAAAAATTCTGCAGCAACACCATACTTAACATACCCAAGTACTTAACTCTACCAAGTTTTGTAGAACACATCTGTCATTTGCCTATAGCCGTTGACATTGTTGTCATGTTTTGCTAAATATATTTTTAAAAATTGATCGGCATTAAAAATTATTTAAAATATTTAATAATTCACGCCTATTATTATTTTTTACATGGGAAAATTAAATTTCGTGGATAAATATATTAAAATTGATTTAATAAATAAGCTTTATACTCCCGTTTTCTTCAAATATCATTACTAGAACTAGAGAAGGAATTTCAACTTGGCAACACCACACTGTTTTGTATAGAACCATTTTATCAACAAATCCATACAGTCCAGCTACGTCATCGGCCAAACTACCTACGTCACCAATTTAAAACACCTGTTGCTCCACTTATTTTAACTTCTGTTTTCTCAAAAAATTGATAATTATTTTCGCGGAAATCTGTATTGGAAGGCTTGTTTGTACATATTCTATGATATTATTCGAAAAAAAAAACCCATTGACGCAAATTTTGTGGAGTAAATTCGACAAATAAAATTATTTCCTGCGAAATTTACTGGATTTTGTTGACTTCATAGACGTTTTTTATTCCCTAATAATTACTGTATTAATATTTAAAAAAAAGCTCTATGTATATATTAATGACGGAGAAATGAAGATCCTTTGGAAAGATTTAGCACATGAATAAAATATACAATACTCAGATTCAAACGGTTCTAACTTTTGCCAGTTCTACGGAAAAATGTCCTAAAACAAGATTCCGGTGCCTGTAAGGTCCCTTAATATGATGGTAAAGGTCCATACCCTTCTACTCCGAAAAAATTTTCTGCCTGAAATAAGATAGTGGGCTCTGCGCGATCCACTAACACACTTGAAGATTTCTGCGGGCCGGGCGGCCGCTGCACTCCCGAACAGCTTTGGACACCGTGCATCGACTTACCTCCGTAGTTCGGTCTTACTCTTTTGTCGTAGCTGACGCTGAAGGAGTCCAATATGGCAGATACGTTGACATCCCCCAAGTAGCTCCCTCCAGCCCCCGGCGACCTGAAATAATAAAGCAGGCGTTAAATGGCGCGCATTACTCTGCTCGGTAACCTTTTACATGCTTAATTATCCTCGAAGATAAAAAAAATAAAACAAGAGCTCTGCTTAAAATGTGAATTAATGAATCGGCTGAATAGCCGGTTCGTGCGAAAAATTTATTGATGGAACACCTTATCTCTTGCTTAATCGAGATAAAAGAAATATAGTTAAATTTTGCGTTTTGTGTTCATATTATTTGTACATACTGAGTGTAAAAACTTTGAAGAGCACTTTTAATAGCTATTTGTACAACTGGTGCTGGACGGGAAGATTTCCCTCAATAGTGTGGAGGTCTATAAGATAGTCAGTTTAATAAATTTAATTTGATTTGGGCAGTCGAAATAGGCAAAAAGTAGATACTGGTATTATTCAACGAGCGGTAATGTAGTGCTGTAATTAATCAAGTGGGTTATTACCATTACCGCAAGTTGAATACTATACTTTGTCTACCATTATAACAATAAGTATTAAATTGAGGACATTTTGTATAAATTACTCAGTTTGTTTATTAATGAAATTAACTGTAAAATTTAATTTTTTACACCCTTCTATATTTGTTTTCGGGTAATAAATTATGTAGTGTATCATTAACTACTTGTCTTCATTCTGGTGGTGTACATATTAGTTCATCTTCACTAACCGAATTCATCATTTTTGGCACGCACAATTATTACTTGACTTGATTTGAAAACGTTGAAACTATTCAAATATGATAAATCACCTTCCTGCCGTTAATAATAATGAACCATTCCATTTCACTGTATCGGAAAAGAACTTCTCTCTTACAAAATCAGCTTCTTGTCGCCCGTCGATTGGACAGGCTAAGCATGAAGATAAAGGTGATTCACCACGTTTACGGCAAGATGTTAGGAGGTCTAACGTCGATAACTGTAGTAGTTTTCAAGAACGTTTATGCACGTTAAAATTCATCCACCAGATGTCAGTCCGTTACTAAGGTTGTTTGTTGAATTTCTGATTTGATTTTAAACTGTTTACAATCAGGTGTATTCCATCGATGTATTCTGTGTGTTTTTTAGGTTAGGTTTTCTATTTTTTTCAGACCTGACATGCGCCGTAGCTTACACTAAAGCCGGTTAAAATGTTTACACGTAGTCCTTAACTCAGATTTGCTTAGTTAGATGTGTTAACTTAACGCATTTAGTAAGGCTTGACAACACTAAGTCAAGTAATGTTATGGGGCGTTTACGTGCAAGAATTTCAATATTAAGATCGTTCTTAACAGTTTTAACACTAGCTTAACTCTTCGCGTAAACCATGGTCATTGGCTCTGTACCTAGTAATTTATAATAACTCACTCATTATAACTCACGTTATTTGTTTATGGATACTATTAATTATTCAAAAGCACGGCCACACTGGCTGAAAACTTGCACTCCAATCCAATAAAAGTTTCTTTACATTCTATTTATATCATCCCCCCCAAAAAGATGGGATAGAGGCACGATGTATTATGAAAAGCACCCGATGCGTTAGATACGTGCTTATGACGAGATATTAAACTAAATATATTATTTACTTTTACACTGTGCGCGCAGTGTCGGACTTAAAAATATTTTTGGGACGGAAAATATACAAAAAGTAATAAAGGACCCCGGAACAAATCCAATAAAAATCGTGTTTCAGTGGAATTAGCTGAAACTTTGCTATTTTGTAGTTCAAGTCATGCTGATCAAAAGTTCTTATCACATCGACAGTTTTTGAGATACAGCTTGTCAATTTTTTTACTATTAACTTTAGCAAAAAATTGCAAGATCGAAATATTTTTGTTCAAGTCCAATAAAGCTCAAGAATAGAATTTTTTATCAACTCTTAGGTTAAGTAAAATATATATGTATGTCATATTTCGGCATGCTTCGGTGGGATTTTCTGAAACTTTGCATTTTGTAGTTAAAGTCATGCTGATCGAAAATTCCTATTGCACTGAGTCGATCCTATGAGTGGTTTTCGCGTCAGGAGTGGTTGAAGGTTCTAACAACGAGGTAACGGGTAATCTATGTACGTGTTTATGAATGGCTTCTAGCGTGTTTGTGTACGTGCAAAAAAATGTAATGTAAAAATAAGCTTGTATTATTGTCAATATGTGTATAAAGTCGCGTTTCTGTAAATCAAAAGGTTTCTGAAATATAAAATAATAATCAGTTTTTGGGTGCCATTTTCAAAGGGCCGTAGCTCGAGGTATTTGCGGACATATTTCTGCGTGTGCACCAGAAGTTTGAAATCGATATTTCTGGAAAATTATGTATACACTGGCACATACACACACACAAACGCACGCACGCACGTACACAAACACGCTGGAAGCCATTCATAAACACGTACATAGATTACCCGTTACCTCGTTGTTAGGACCTTCAAGCACTCCTGGAGTGAAAACCACTCATAGGATCGACTCAGTGCAATAGGAATTTTTGATCAGCATGACTATAACTACAAAATATCAAAGTTTCAGCCAGTCCCACCGAAGCATGCCGAAATATGACATATATATATTTTTTACTTAACCCAAAAGTTGATAAAAGAATTCTTGAGCTTTATTGGACTTGAACAAAAATATTTCGACCCTTGCAATTTTTTGCTAAAGTTAACAGTTTAAGAGTAAAAAATTCTTGAGTGTCTAAAATGATGCAAATTACCTAACTTTGACAAGCTGTATCTCAAAAACTGTCCATAGGATCGGCTCGATGTGATAAGAACTTTTGATCAGCATGACTTGAACTACAAAATAGCGAAGTTTTAGCCAATTCCATTGAAACACGATTTTCATCGGTTTTGTTCCGGGGTCCTTTGGTAATTTGAACTAGTAATTTCTAGAGGTCGAAAATGAACCGTCACATTATAGACATTATTACCAAAACATCCGGGGTGGTCATATATTCCCATCATTCAAAATTTCACGGGTTACCGAAAGCCCGTAAACTTATGCCTACAAAGTCTGCAGTAGATGAGGCAAAGTAAAATACCTACTCTCCGATTTTAACGTTTCAGACTGTGTAGATTACTAGAATTTTGATCTTTTAATTTCATCAGTCTGTTTGTCGGTCTATCTGCCTCTCGGCGCTGTCTACAAAACTATTTGACAAGGAAAAATAATACATGATAAGTAGTGGCGCTATTGCAAACCAAAGATATTCTCACATCTGTTTCGCATTTGTTGTGAGAATAATAAGAGATACTGACGAGGTCAGCACTGAAATATAAAAATTGTTCATGTCCTAGAAGTTTAATGTTTTTGCGTATAAGACGGTGTGAAACGAGGAAACTCAGAACGAACTTAAGTTGCTAACTTTTCGGTTTACTAGTAAAAAACTTACAGAGGAAAACTTGAGATAAAACGTATAATGTATGATACTACACCATAGGTTATTCTTGTTTTTATGGATCTCTTTTACCCAAACGTAATCAATTTAGCATTAGTTAGAACGTCTTTGTTCAGAACCAACTTAATTGTATAAAAATAAAAATGAAACGATTTCCATAGAACAATTTTCTCCTGCTTGAAAGATACTTATTACTGGAAATACAAATTTGTAACCTTTAAACAAATAAATTGATGGTTGTTGTTTAGAGAACTTTCAGCGGTTAAATTATTGAGTAGTAGTAATACTACTTAAAATATATCGTTTTTCTTTCCTAATGACCTGACTAATAATTATTGTTTTATTACATTTTCTGCTTTATTTCTAACCTTCCTATGTTTTTTAAAGAAAAAACAACTGTATGAATAAATGGAGGTAAACCTATGCGTTTATCAATATATCGTACTTTTGTGGAAAATTGCAAAAAATTATACTCTACTGCAGACAGATCTTCTATCATGCATACCGTATGTCCCCAAATCGAGTTCGATTTTTTTTTAATTCATGGTTTCACGGAAGAAAGTTATTTTTGATGAAATAATCGATTTCATTAATTACTTTAATTCTTGTAATCGAATCCTCGCCGGCTTTACTTAGTTTGCCAAAAAAAGTATATAATTGTGAATAATCTTCAATAATTTTAAAATTAAATTAATTAATTTCGTTTCTTGGAGTATTCCGTAGGGCTCAACGCTTGAAGTTTGTAACTAAAATAGGAAATGAAATTTTACAATGTGCGCAAAGTACGAAAAATGTATGTCTTGAATTAGATATAAAGGACCCGCACACCATATAGGGGGATTTCTGCCTCCAGTCAAATTTAATCTAACCCAAGTAAAAATGTTCTTTTGAACCCCCTGAACAAATGTTCAAATGCAGTCAGGTCCGAAAAGGTCTTCGTTTCGAGATATGGAGCCCCAAAGATCGTTCCAAATGCGTTTTAAAATTTAAAAAATTAAAGTTGGCTTTGATTTTATGGAAATTCAGAACTGCATAATTAATTCTTAAATAACACCATATTTTTTACTCGTGTTAACGATACCGCGGGTCTTCAAGGGCTTCGCTGCAGTTTTTTCAATTCAAGAATAAAGTTGTGATACTTTTTTTTTAAATAAAAAATGTCTGTTAAAATCGTTTTTATTTTAGTTCTAGCCCTTGAGATACGGCCAAAATCGAGGGCGATTCAGCGCGGTTCACGTTTTTTCAAAGATACAATGTATTTCTAATTTTTATGCAACTGGAAGTTCAAGTGCCTGTGGTGGTCTATGTCCAGCATCAATAATATTATCTAAAAGCAACGTATTTGGATACTTTATATAGATATTTTTTTTTTAGATATTTTTACTGGGAGCAACTACGCGATTCTTTTTATGCGAAATGAAAAGTTCTGTGACTCAAAATCTTATGATGAATTATTGTTCTCCGAGCTTCCTAGGATTAGAATTGTTCGTTTTTTATCTGAACTTTCAGGGTGTATCATGCTTTTTATTTTAAATGCCCATTAAATGGGCAATTTAATCAGGTCCATTGATTTTTATTTGAACTATGATTATGGAATTTTCTGTGGTAATCTTACCTAAACAATTTCGATCAGTACTTCGTATCCACGTACTAAAAAAATGCCGATATTTTAAAAAAATAACACACTCGTTCTTGGATAGTAGGAAATTCAATGAATCAAAACAATGTCATTATTGACAAGTGAAAAATAAATAAAAAAGTGTGAAATAAAACTTAATATTTCGTTGTTTTACTATTGATTTCTATGGAAACAGCAATAGAATTTAGTCATTAAGACAAAGTAACTTTGGGCGATTTTGGATTTGGAACGATCTTTAGGGCTCCATATCTCGAAACGAAGGCCTTTTCGGACCTGGCTGCATTTGAACATTTGTTCAGGGGGTTCAAAAGAACATTTTTACGTGGGTTAGATTAAGTTCGACTGGAGGCAGAAATCCTTCTATATGGTGTGCGGGGTCCTTTACGTTTTAAGAAGGATGTAAGGAAAATAATTCAAAAGGCCTACGCCTCATTAAAAATATTATTTCCATATCGCCACTAACTATCATGGTTCTATAAACAGCAACTTACAGGCTCACTTGCTTTAAGCCATCGTAATTATTGTGATGTTATATACCGACCGTGCATAGATAAACTAGACATTAATCGAATCATTTCCATTTTTGTGGTTTATATATGGCATCAGCAAGTTTGAGCCAGTCATAAATAAAGGGATGTAAACTGACTAACTGTGCAGGACAGACGAAAACTTACTCTACTCTGTACCATTATTTTAAACCAATAGCCCCTTATCTATATAAAAAGATAAAGAACAGAACGAATGTCCAAATATTTAAGTAGTACAGTAACTAGAGGTTTTTAACTTCGGAATAATGTCATATTGAATGGATTTCGTTCATTTTTGGCAGTATCATAGTAAATGCTACACAGAAAAGTTTCTATATTGTGCGGAGGCTTGCTAATTTATAGGTTCTATGCGATTTTTCACATAAATTGAGTTATAAAGACTTCGAAATTGCGATTTTAGCTTAAAAAAAAAGGTATTTCCAAACGGCTTTCGTCAAGTGTCTCGAAAAGTATTGCTTTATCGAAACAATGTTACAGACCAATTACAGAAAGTACAAACTGGGAATTAATTATATTTTTTGTTTATTGATGTAGGATTAATAATTTCGGAGATATTTAAGTTTATATTTGGTATCAAAGGGTTTCGAAATTACCTTTAAAGTTTAAAATGCATTTTTTTCTAAAGCAAGTGCTTTAAATGAGCAAAAAAATTTGAGTATCTAGATAATCTTAACGAAAAACTGTATTTGAGATAATTTTTTTAAATTACTAGCTAATTAGAGTAACAAAATGGCGACCTATTTTTATAAAAAAATATAAATACGCATATTTTTCCGTAATAACTTCTTTATTTCTTATGCTGCAGGAATGAGTAAAAAATAATTTGAAGGCGCCATTAATTGTGTTTAATTTCATTTCTTAGCATGCGTGACGTAGGTGTCACAACTTCTGAGATATTTAACATTTAATCTGCATTTTTTGTCTTATAAACGTTCGGACACCATTTGTAAACTTTCGTATCTCCGAAACTATTAAATCTATGTAAATAAATAAACAAGTGAAATTCATTATCAGTTTATGAGCTTTATTTTTGGTCTCTACTCATTTTTCAATAAAACTAGTATTTATTGACATATTTGGAAAAGGAAAAAAAAATTACGTTTTATCGAAAATACCTTTATAGTTTAAACTGTATTTTTTTCTAAAGCAAGTGCTGTATACGAACCAAAAAGCATCTACGACATAGTATATATTAATGAGAAACAGTGTTTGAAATTCCTTTTTTTTAATTACTGGCTAATTACAGTAACAAAATGACGACGTTGTTATTAAAAAAATGTGTAGACGCACATTGCTTCGGTCATAACTTCTTTGTTTTTTATGCTATAGAAAGGTTAATTAATAACCTATTATTCTACCTATTAGCATCCTCGACGCAGGTGTCACAGTTTCTGAGATATTTAACTCGCCCTCTGAATAATTATCTTATGAACACTTGGATGCCAAATGTAAACTTAAATATCTCCGAAATTATTAATCCTACATCAATAAACAAAAAATATGATTAATTCCCAGTTTATACTTTCTGTAATTGGTCTGTAACATTTTTTCGATAAAGTAATACTTTTCGCAATTTTGAAGTCGTTATAACTTAAAAACAATCAATTTAAGTGAAAAATTGCATAGAATCTTTTCTTCTTAAAATTTGATTCTACTTTAGCTCCAATAAATATATATATTTTTTAAGTGCCACCCCCTGAGAAGAGGTGGCATCCACCCCCTGAGAAGGGGTGGCATCCACCCCCTATAAATTAGTAAGCCCCCGCACAATATAGAAACTTTTCTGTGAAGCATTTACTATTATACTGCCAAAAATGAACAAAATCCGTTCAATATGACATTATTCCGAAGTTCTCCATATTTTTTACCTCTAGGTACTGTACTAAATATTTAAATGACTACATCTCTACTTCACAAATCTGCAATGTTTAAAAGATGCTTTACATATAATGCTTATGTCATTATTTATACTAATGTACCGATATACTTCAAATCTTCGAAACTACATTCATTTCAGAATAATTTAAAAAATATATTTTTAATGCTACCAACTATATCTTTAACTATTTATTTTCATTTTTTGTTTGTTGCATTGGTGACTGAATATGCATTTCTCCTTGTATTGATTCTCCGTCCTATTCTTGTCTTTTATTTTATTGCCTTTAAAAATTTAAATTCAGCCTTTACTATCTGAAATCTTTGGAAATCGTGGCATAAAAGATGGCAATTATTTGTATTTTGTTTTTTAATAAATGGCGGAGGAGCCGGGAATTTGTTAAAAAACATTTTAAAATGTTTAATCCTCTTTCCCACTCCCCTCTCTACTTTGCGGTGCTGTGACGGCATAATAATCTATTACTTCACCTAGCTTATACATTTCATATTAGTGAGTGTTATATTCCAATCGAAACAATAGTTCTGGAGTTATGAATCAACGTACATCAGCGACGGTATAAGGACTATACATTTATTTTTATTTATTTATTTAAAATACACCATCCAACAGCTTACATCATTTACAGATAGATAAATTATAAGAAATTAAACCTAATACAGATGAGAAAGTGTAAAATTGAACTTATTTTTAGAAGAATTCTTAAAATTTCAGATTGTAGACATATTATGATAACTAATTAATGACTAAAATATGTTATGGAACAAAGAAGCATAAAATTGTTTGAAATATATAAATATACAATGAGATGTGCTGATAAATCTAACACACAACAAATTCCAGAGTGTAAACATATGACATCTAATTGCTGAATAAAATGTGTATGGAACAAAGATGCCTTTTGTTATTCTATACAGGTTGTTATAGTTACACATAATATGCAGAGAAGAGTATTTTAGTAAATTGGTGTGGGGAGTCGGAAAGTAGAAATCTAGAGGCGATTATTATAAGTACACGAAAATTTAGGTTTGATATTTCAGCCCCACTTTAAAAAGAAATATTAACGAGTGAAGTTTTCTGCGATCTATCAAGCTGAGCACTACGAATCTATTGAGGAACACATTATGTTATGTTTCAATCGGGGAATATATGCAGTCAGTTCCATAAGAAAGAAATTTTAGGGATCTTCTTTGAAAATTTTCAATGGAGTCTTTATATTTTAAAATACTCTGGGTACCAAATTAAGCTCGATTATTCTAATTTAAATTAGTGGTAAAGTATTGCTGATGCACCACTCCAGAAGCTTATTTAAGTTATTTCTCTCTATACGCCAGTATATAGTAACCATGTTATATCTATCGAATCAATAATATCGTTAATAAAAGTAACAAATAATAGTTAGCCTGGGACAGAGCCCTGGGTTATACCAGAAGTGACCGACGTCTCGAAGGACTTATGACTACAGTGTTCAACATATCGTCTTCGCTTGCATAAATTTCGGAAAAGTACCAAGCTTCAAGGAAAAATTAAAGATAAATTAAGTATTTTCGCAAGGACGTAAACACAGTTCCTTACTGTGAAAGCTGGATACAGATACAACCCAACTAAGAATTTCCTTTTTGAAAGCGGTTAAAAGAGAAAGAAAATTTCAAATCCAAAAGTTCACCAAATACATTATACAAGATATTCAAATATTACATAATTATTTGTTTCAAATTCTCCAAGATATCTACTGTAAAACTGTATTTACTGACAAGCAATGGAACAGTGTGAAACAAATTTCACAAATTATTTCAATATCGATGACTAGATGCAGTAGGTCGTAACTTTAAAAATGTAAATTTTACAGGAGGAACAAGAAACGTTTTACGTAAACTACAATAAAAAAAGTTACACAGGTTTGTCAGGTATTTATAGATATGCCGACAACATTTCTGTGATAATATCAAATCCATCTGATAATGTTTTGGAATAAAATTTGCAATGCTATTTTAAACACTTTAAATCATTGGTTTTCCCATAATACCTTGTACCTTAATACCGAAAAACTCAAGTTATCAGATTTTACGGTAGACGAAAAGATTGTGATAACTTAAATATTAAAATAGACCATAGAATTATTTCTAATACTGAGGAAAATGTTAAATTCTTAGGGATATATTTGGACGAATGTCTAAATTGGAAGCATCATTGCGAAACTTTGATATCCAGAGTTTCTTCTATAGTATTCTCCGAAATATTAGGGTAGTTCTATCAAGAGAACAACTTATTAATTTATATTATCCCCAAGTTGATTCACGTTTAAGGTATGGTATCTGTTTTTCGGGAAGCTCCGCGCCATGTCTTCAGATATATTTATTGCTTAAAAACATATCTTACGATGTATATTCAGTATACCGAATATTCACACGTGCAAGGCTATCTTTATAGAAAATAAAAATCTTACCTTACCTGGCATTTATATTTTCGAAATTTGTATTGTGTGTTTAGAAATCGAAATAGTGACTATCATAATGTCAATACAAGACGAAAAAATATACTCCATGAACCTTGAGTCTCCAAGATTTATAGACCCAAAACTATTTAACCGTCTACCTTATGACATAAAACATCAGAAGGGAGAGTATTTATTTAGAAAAAAGCTAAAGATGATCAGATTGATGTTATTACTCTCTATCAGAGTTTTTCTGTATTTAAGAGCAGACAACGCCAATCACAAAGCTGAAGTGGGGTGAAGGGTAGGCAGTGTGGCTATCATAGGGCATCTGCACGTGACGTTACAGCTAATCTCAAAAATATGTGTTTCGAGTATTACGCAGCTGTTATTAAAATTTCTGCCTGGTTCCCGTATTTTCAACTAAAATCTAGTACAGTGTAATGTTTATGAAGTTCTAAATACTTTGTGCTAATAAAATAGGACTCTTTTTGTAGGTTGGAAATCTAACCTGTAATTAGCAGTCTATTTTTATTAATCAACAATATTGAAAAATTATTTACGTGAATTTTTAAATATTTGCTTGGAGCCAGCACGGCTTCAAGCTAAAAATGCGTATACAAACATTAAAAATGAGAATAAACTTGAAAAATTTAAAATAAGGTTATGTTGGTTACATTAAAAACCACTGTACTAAAAGTCTTGGCAGTTTTCAGCCAAACGTCTGGCTTTATTAAACTGAAAAGAAGATATTCTTGTAAGTAAATGAATACTACACTTTTATTGAAGAACATTTTTAGCTAAAACTTGTTTATTAGGAAGATCTCTCTTCACATTGGCTAATAAACAAGTTTTAGTTAAAAATGTTCTTCAATAGAAGTGTAGTATTCATTTATTTACAAGAATGTCTTTTGATCAGTTTTATAACATGAGCCAGTTCGCTAAAAAATGCTTTTTGCTGTAAATTTCTTTTTAATACAATGCTGTTTAAGTAGATGGAGTCACTTCGATATAATTAAAAATGATTGCAAGAATAATTACATTTATAACCGATGCGCACTCATTTCGTGTATTTGAAGTCTGGTCTCGATGTGTTCTTGACCTTTCAGGAGTGATTGTAAGTAGGTAGAGCAATAGTAATGAAAGTACGAACGCCAAAATTAGACAACCAACACAACAGCTCTCTGTACTTTATTGGTTCATTTCCGCCCACTCCCGTCTGATTTGATCGCATTGCTCCCTCTTAAAGTCTACCAATACACAAGTTAATATGAATTTATATGTCCTATTTTTTTCTTTTTACTCCTGTTTTGTATACAAATTTTGTATTGCACTGTACATTTCTCAGTGTTCTTTGTCGTCTTATACAGTTGTAAACACACAGTTGTGTGTTGTAAACACACAACTGTGTGTTTACACTATATTTGACTGTAAGTATAAGCTTTTATATTATTTAACCATTGAATTGTGTAAAATAATGTTTCAATGACTTGTCTTACAATCCAGTCAATGAGTGCTCAAAAGATGGATGTAGAGTACATGGAATATGTGAGACTTTTTGACTTCAGGACTTCATTAGGAGTAGTTAGTAGGTAAACTTACTAAAAGTCCCCGCCCCTGGACGGTGAGCTTACGGTGGGAGGCGGTGGGGAAGGTCCCATTTTTGGGTTTTTCGATTATATCTCGGAAACGGTGGACTCTAGAAAAAATATGTTCTAAATAAAAATGAAATCTAATTAAATTTCCTATAAAATTGTTTCCATACATATTTGTTGAATTTCCAACGGTTTTTGAGATAAACGATATTGAAAATCGATAATTTTCGAAAAAATCATTTTTACCTAACTTTTTTTGTCAAACATTTGCTTCTAGTGCCTCCCACGATCGTTTCTCAGAAGCGAAGTTGTAGAGCATTAAATTTCCTTCAATATGATATACACTTAAAAAATGATTTTTTCGAAAATTATTGATTTTCAATAACGTATATCTCGAAAACCGTTGGAAATTCGACAAATATGTATGGAAACAATTTTATAGGAAATTTAATTAGCTTTCATTTTCATTTAGAACATATTTTTTCTAGAGTACACGTTTCCGAGATATAATTGAAAAATCCAAAAATGGTATCTTCCCACCCCCCTCCCACCGTAAGCTCACCTCCCAGGGGCGGGGACTTTTAGTATATTTACCTACTAACTACTCCTAACAAAGTCCTGAAGTCAAAAAGTCTCGCATATTCTCGCCAATAAATATTTGAATTTGAATTGAATTTAAAGTATCAGTAAATATGTTAAATATTTAAGACTTTTCTGTTACTATTTTACTGAAATGTTTAATCTCAAATATTACTGTAATGATTTCAGAGAAGCTACCCTCGTGCAACTTTGATGAAGTGCATGGATTCAAATATAACCGTCCAATTTGCGCAACCAATAACTTTTTAATTTATTACGGTAATAAATTGCCTCGATCAATAATTTTAAGCTCCTAAATGACTACACCGTAGTTTGAAATTTTATTTCAAAATTAGGTCAAATTTTAAGACGAATTTATGACTGGATTATGACATAAGAAATTAGAAAAGTTATAGTCTCTCAGGACTAAGTTAAGTACTACAGCGCACGCATTTAAAATTTAGTATTTTTGTGATATATTTTCAATTGGCTATCGGTTGAAGAAAAACTAATGGCAATCCGACATTTCCAAAAAAATCACAGGTAAAAACGAAAACTAATAATTTCTTACATAGCGGTATATTATTATCTCTATACTAATAGATAGATAGATATTTATTTGACTTATTTTAAATGTACGATGTTTACAGTTTTAAGATTTAAGAAGACATAAAAGGCCGAACTCCATTTAATTATAGAGATTTACAGCAACGACTCCCGGAGGTAATAAATGAAACTATAACTTTAGCAGTTTATTTGGTGTGTTAAAAGTCCTCTTAAGAGAAATGCTATCAAAATGAAATTTAACAAACTTATCACATTAATAGATCTGTTCTACTCGAACTGCAATTGACAAAAAAATATGTGGCGTCATTTAAAGTAAAATAAAAGTAGACGACTTTGAAAAAATTATAAATAAAGTAAGTACAAAAACAGTTGAAAATGTCAAATTATTTATAGATGGAAGATTGTAGGGTTAAATAACAAACACAAAGAAAGAAATCGCGCCATTTCTTTGACTGACGAGGAACAATAATTCCGAAACACTTTACTTACACTTCTGTGCAATGAAATCCCGTACATTTATTTTTCGCTATATTAAATCATGCTTTATTTATTTGTCAGTGTCAGTGTCAGTGTCATATTTTCGCAATGCCAAAATTAACTAAACATGAAAAAAATTTAATTATCTCTAAAATTGAAGAGAGATGGTCTATCAGGGCAGTTGCTAACCATTATCAATTGAATAAAAGTACTGTTATGAGTGTGAAGAAAAGTGGGAAGAGGAAGGTAGCGTAAAGGGAAAAGACGGTTCAGGCCTATCGAGAAGCCGATCAAGATGAAGCACTTATTGGCTATTTGAGGAAAAATCTTTTCAAACAGCAGGAGACGCTGTGTTCATGACAAATTTTTCAGCATCGAGGTCAACATCTAGCCGAAGGATAGGAAAATCGGAAATAAAAAACTGTACAAGTGTCAAGAAGACCATATTAACAGAAGAACAGAAGCAAGCCCGCATTGGAGTTTTAGAACAATGTTGTGTTGACCGACGAAAAAGTTTTTCAGTCTTGAAATGACGGATATATGTACAAAATATTAAGTTACATTATTTACACAATAAATACAATCGCAGTTATGTGCAGTCGTATCTGTGAATCTTTCAACGTCAATTTTTATATTTGTTATAAATCGAAATCATTCCCATCGAATGGTGTAAAAAAGTAAAAAAAACAAAAATACGTGTGTTTTTCTTCTGGATTAACATTATTCAAATACATCACTTATGACGTTTCACAATTAATGTCAGTTTTTTGTAACCTATATGATAATAAAATAATCTAAATTCCAAAAAGACTGATTCACACCACTTAATATTAGTGAAAACTGGATTACTTGATTTTTCAAGTGTACGTGATTTCATTGCACAGAAGTGTACCTACTACCTTCTTTCTTCTTTAGACGATTATTTTTGTGTAATTTATTTATGTTTAATGTAGATAACTAGATGAGACAGTTTTTCAACTCAATAAACAAAATATAAGAATGTTGCCTTTTTTTTGAACCACATATAAATTGGAGAAATAATAAGTTATTTTGGCAAATTAAATGTAAGTTTATATATTCATTGTTTGTTAATAAATTGATAAATGTCAAGGGAATCAATAAAGTCAACATAATTACATATTCACAAGTGTCAGATGCTTTGATCTGCAGAAGCGATATTTTATAATATTTGCGTAACATAATATGTCCTTTGTAAACAAAATGAACTGTTGCCTTTTACGTACAGTGAATCAAGTACTCATTTATGATAACTTTAATAAAAGAGACAAAACAAAATAAATTTCAAAGTAACTCATAACTACCTACTTGAAATAAAAGTAAATAGTCAATTTGAGCCGTATGCATGTTTATAATAAGTAATAATAACTCATAAACAACGGAAGTAAAATTATTTTTCGTCTTACCTCCCACGTAAGTATACCCTGATTCTATTGTTTTGTCGATCGTAAGTAACGCTTTCTGCACCAAATACTTATTGCCATTGGCAACGGGTCGTTATTTTTTGTCACGTTCCTAGGAAAATAAAGTAAATTTGGGAAAATTAAAGTATTAAAATTATTGAATTGAATGTTTTAACTTTTTTGGAAGTAGATCCAGACAAGTCTGGTTATCAGAGTATAGCAAAAGAGTCAGGTCACAACATCTACTCAGCTGTCGAAAGTTGTCCAATGCAGAACAACATCAGAATTTTAATAAATGTATTGTTTGATTAAACGACCATACATTTTTCACAATATAAATGATGTAAAATTAAAAAAAAATCATATATTAAATATGAGACGTGTTTTTGGTTCATCAGGCAAATTTGTATATGGCATGATTTTTTTTTAATTTAGGTAAAAATCCGTTACTTTCCATTTTCCTTTCTTTTGAGACCTACTTGTAACATTTATAATTTATGAACTTAATTTAAAACCCCAATTTGCTAAAAAATGTATTTTAAATTATTAGCTTAGAAACGATAAACATACATAATTATGTAATGGAATTCATAACTTTTAATGACCAATATAATATGCCGAAAATAATGCCGAAAATCAGACGGATTTTTAGCTTCCATAGTAACTAGGAGGAGATCCGTTATTCAAGTGCCCGTACATTTTTATTTGCAACAGCAAGGTGGTAAGAAATATAGAGTGCTTTCAGTTCAAAACTTGCCACCTAGAATAACTGGTCATCTGAAGTAGACACGATATTCAGCAAGAACACGTCGATTTAGTTTTCGAGGTGGAACTTCAAAACCAATGTTGGTTGAATTTTGTTTTTCACCCCATCACTACCAGTCACCCCAACTTTATAATTTCAAATGGCACCCCCTATCTTGTGACCCGCCCATCATTTTAAACGGCTTAAAAAGTTCTATCCGTACACCAAAAAGAAATGAAATTGTTCGATCCGTTTCTGAGATAAAAGCAAAATGAAAAAAATCGTGTAAAACACTTTATCATTAAGTGTTTAGTGTAAACAGTTCTTCAAAAATGGGTTATACTTTGGCAGAGAGAATAAAGATTATCTACATTTACGGAAGTGAAAATCGTTGTGCTCGTAGTACAGCTCGAGTTTTCATAGACACCTTGTTAAACGTGTAAACCATCGGTATGCATTTGATTTAGTTAGGAAATTTGACAATACTGGTTACGTGTATAATATAAAAAATCATCAACCAAGAATTCTAGATGAGGGAACACAGATTGAAGTTCTTGATCATTTAGCTATGGATCCTAACACTTCTATTCTGAAAGTAGCTTAGATTTCTGTTGGTTCTGTACATAAGGTGCTCAAGTTCTTTCCGTACAAACTGAAAATTCATTAACAATTCAGTGAAGATGATAATGGCAGAAGGAGATAGTTCTGTGAAGAAATGACTCAAAAAATCACAGATAATCCAAATTTGTTAAAAATTATTTGCTTTAGCGATGAATCGACATTTTTCTTGAATAGATTTGTAAACAAACACAATTGTAGGTATTGGGACAATGAAAAGCCACATGTGTTTCGGGAGGACCGAGAAGATTAATGTGTGGGCAGGTATTCTAAGGGACGAGATAATCCTATCTTCATTGAACAAAATCTTACTGGGGACCACTATTTAGAACTTTTAGAAAATGTAGTAAATCTACTCATCACTCAGTCGCTAGAAAACCAGAGCGATGAAGACGGAAACGTTATGCTAGATGAGCACAATTTGCATTTTCAACAAGATAGAGCCCCTCCTCATTACGCTCTTCCCGTGAGGCAATGGCTGGATGAAACATTTCCTGGGAAGTGGCCGCCAAGATCTCCAGATTTAACGCCACTTGACTTCTTTATTTGGGAGTACTTAAAAATTCAAGTTTATAAAACTCAGCCAGAAAGCATTGATGATCTCAAAGCTAGAATAACTCGAGAATGTAGACAGATATCCCGGGAAACATTTCGGAAGTCCGGAAAGAATTCGAAAATAGGCTGTATTATTATTGTTTAGCAAATAATGGAACTCACTTTGAAAATTTAATAAAATAATTTTCTGATTTTCTGTCTACTTATTTTCACAGAATTAATTTACGCCTTTATCTCAGAAATGGATCGAACAATTTCATTTTTTTTTGGTATACGGATAGAACTTTTTAAGCCGTTTAAAATGATGGGTCACAAGTTGGGGTGACTAGGGGTGAAGGAGTGGAACACAAAATTCAACCAACAGTGGTTTTGAAGTTCCCCCTCGAAAACTAAATCGACGGGTTTTTGCTGAAAATCGTGTCTACTTCAGATGACGAGTTATTCTGGGTGGCAAGTTTTGAAATGAAAGCAATGTATGTATATAAAGTTGCAAGACTTTATGATTATACGCAGTTTATTTTCTATTCTCAAATTCACATTATTTACAAATATTAATAACATTTGCAGTCAAAATGTATGTAGTTTGTCAACTGTAATTAAAAATGCAAATATTTCAAAAGGACACTGAAAGAAATAAAAACAAATCTAAATATCTGTGAGTTAAAATCATACTCACACTTCAGAGATGAAGTATAAAAATAACTAAAAAAAATAAGACAAAAAATTGGAAACGAGGCCGAACAGAGAGAAACAGGAACAAGAGAAACGTGGGAAAGGTATTATCACCAGCAAGAAAATTAAAAAATAAATAATAAAGCTCAAATATGAAAATATTATTTATATACCTAGTCTTAATATTAAAAGAATTTTTTCTAAATTAATTTCTGAACAAAATATGATTCAAAGGGTGGGTAGTAATAAGTCCTTTCAACCTTAAATTTAAGGTGTGACCATTTATATGACAGGCTAAAACTTTCTGATGTTGTATGTAAACCGCTAACACACTGGTTTTAACTTTTTCAGTCCGATTATTATCTAATTTATCTCAACACTGCCATATTTAGCATACCTACAAATAACAAAAAATAGCTTAAAACCAGGAAGTTTTATTTTAGCAGATTGATAGTAGATGGCGTTTTTAAAATAACATTTATAAGGAGGCGTACGTCCTTTGATATAATACGTATCCAACTCAGAACCTAAATATTTTTGTCTCCCCGCATATTACAAAGTCTTATTTGTTATTCTCTTCGCAAATACAAAAACGAAGAATATATTACATTTAACCGGCACATGCCTAAAACCGTAAACATCGCTCGTAAAAAAAAATCATAATATTTTTGTGAACGATTCCTGAAAATCTTTCCAAGTGTCCGTCTGTCCCTCCGTCCGTCTGCCACGTTTCTTGTAAATACGATAACTTAAAGAAAAAAAAGTCCGATTGTATTGAAAGTACTAGCATTAACTAGAGGAAGAACCCTATTGTTTTTAAACAAAAGCGATCAGCAAATAAGAAGTTATTAATTATTTAAATGTTTGAAAATTGGCTTTGTAATTGAAAATCATTATACATTTCATAATAATATAATATCCAATCATCAAGATATTAGTTCCATCTGGATATATAATACCGAAGTTTACATTGGCAATGATCAAGAATGGTAGTTTACTGGTTAAATTTTTTACCCAGGTCCCGGGTTCGAAACACAAATAGGTAGTTATTTTTTTAAATTATTTTAATTAATACTGACGACTGTTTCACCAACTAAGTTTGCATCGTAAAAAAATGTCCAAAACTAATATTATTTATAAAAAAAAAACTGCGAAAAGTATCCAATAGAATGTGCAACAATTATATAATAAGTTGAGTAAATCGGCCGAAAAGTATAATGCTTTAGCTTTAATCACATATTTTCCAGAAATGAACCCATAAAATAAACTGGACTGAAATTTCTACCCCGAAACCGGTCACACAAAATAATTGTGGAAAATAAATAAATCTTTTACATAAACTTTCTTCGTCATTATTCTAATTACAGTTGGAACACGATATTTAAAAAGATCTACAGAACTGTGATCTACAAAGTCATGTCCTAAGAAAAAGGGGAGTGGTACGTACGTTCTATTTGGTTGTACGATTATAACGAATATCACATCACAAATCGACTAAAATCTACTTGACTATCGACAGTTAATCAGTGCAGAATGATATTTAAAATGGTAGTAACATCGAGTATAATAAAGTGACTTTTAAAATTACAAGATCCTGCATAGTATGCCATCAAGCAAAGTTTTATATTGCGTAATTTGTTAGATATATTTTACAAAATAGTGCAAAACAGGTCATCTTACTGAAACTTCTAATCAGCCTATAAAAACGACAGGCAAAACAGACATACTTGTATCATTCGGTTTACAACTTTTATTTTACTTTAAGAAATGAGACAATCTAATTCATGATAATCATATTATATACAGCTATATTTGATGTAATCAGAGAAAAAAATCGTGTATTCTATTTTATTTACAAAGGCACCAGACAACAATATAATATAGTTCGACGTCATAACAATTCAACGTATGGCACGTATCCGTCCACATTGACAAAATCCATCCACAATCACATTCTTCCAAAATATGACCAACACAAAGGTAAAAGTCAAGACATAAACATTTTGGCCACCAGGGAAATTGCGACTTATTTTAAATTTAAATCCCACCTCCCATCAGAGGCGTATGTCGCTTTAAACTTAAACTTCAAGATTAAAAACACGAAAACCAAGAAACTGTAATGAAATTCTCGTTCCAAGGGGTGCTACGGCAAAGCCTATTAGTATATCGTGCTTGAACAAGCAGAAAGAAGTAACATTAACATAAGAAGTTGCTGCCAATTCTTTGTTTTGAAATCAGAACGGATCTCCCCTTCTTCACTTCATGGCGCCGTGTCGCCTCTACACTGTGACGTCACCAAGTCTAAAGCTCGTTCTTTGTACCTAACATTGACTGACACTTGATAAAAAGTTGGCATATGTAAAAAGCTCGACCTCCAGCAAAATAGGAAACATTGGAAGGAAACTGCCCCAAATCGTTAGTTAAACGTTTACAAAAGTATGTTTTTATTTAAAAATTTATACTCGATAACCAAGTATCAAAGAACTTTTAAAAACAAAAGAAATTAAAGAAATTTTGTATTAAAAATCATGATCAAAGTATGTCGTGGAAACTTGTATAAACGTTGAATATGGTAACCATATTTTTTGCGTAGTTAAGGGAGAACATCAGTGTCTCAGAATAAGTAAACAGATGTAGTTTGAACAAAGCAGTTATTTTAAATAATTTAAAACTACCGTTGTTTTTTCGTACCTATCTATATGTAATTGTAATTTTGATATTTAATGGGATTACTAGTTTATAAACGCAGAGCAAAATAAGCCCTATTCGAAAGCGTACTTTCATATTTATGATGTAAAATGAACACTTGTATAAGGTTTGTCATAATTTTGTGCGTGTAAATTTCTCCACTAATTTATGTAGCAAATCACAACAAAAACTCAAAAATGTTACATATTATTATTATGCCAAAGTTAAACATAACTTTTCGAAACTAGAAGCACTATATCCGATATATTATCCGGGATGGTCACGAGATGATACACACCCATACGTCGAGCTACACATTAAACAGCTAGGAGTCCACATGTAAAAGCAAAACAAACTCACCCAGCAGATGCCCATTTAAGGGCGAGGAGGGCCAGCAGCGCGGCTGGCCAAACCACCCGGCTGTGCCCCATCCTGGGGGTTCTACACGTGTCCCCTGTTTCTCGTCATTTTGGGCACAGAACACTCATATAGTTGTAGTGTCACATTCGACACCAACACAAGGAGTGGTCTCCGGGCCTGGCTAGGGCTCACCCAGTGCGCATGGTGAGCAAAGTGTGCGAAATAATACCAGCTCCCGGTTCTCGTTTAACCCTGCTTAGCCCCTTCTTGCTCTGGTGTGGAGCGTCCGAGAGAGACGCAAGCCGGGGGTGGTATGGTGCTAGAGCACGCAGCCGTGGACCTGGAGCTGCCAGCACCTTCAAATCAATACTAGACTTCTCATTTCTGTGACGTAATTTTAGTCAACACTGATACCTGTGCAACACAGTAATAGCATGTCTTCTGATTGCTTCAATTATATGCGCCCGGGCAGTCTAAAGGGAAAGACAGTCAACACGTAGTCAGTCAGAATGAGGCGTCGAGGACCTCTTCAGCGAGAGAAGTCCCGATATCGAGAAGAGACCCCCGTGATTCGCCATCCGGCGTTCAGAGTCCTTCTCGAAGCCTTCACTTGATTCAAGTGCACGGGTCAATGTGTCGCTCTTGCTTGGCAACTTTATTATTTTTCAGAGAATACTAATTGATTATCAGTTTTAATGGGGACTTCTTATTTCCATTGTTTGTTCATTGCTAATTGAGTTTTAATAACTTTTAAAGTGGTACTTTATAAATTAGGCACGTGACGATGGAATTGTCATTAATTTATGTAATGAAACTAATTATTAAATATCTTAGAAACTTTGGGGTACACAAAAAGTAGAGGTTTTTATAATATCTGCATTAGGGTACTAGCATAAAATTTTGCGGTTTAAATTTTGGTGGAAGATTTTTAATAAACTAGATTGCATTAGGGTGTTGCCGACGATTAACATGTTTGTGAATTATTTCTAGTATATCAACAATTTTTATGGAACAATTAATCTATACAGGGTGTCCTAGAACATGTGGCCAATTTCTGGGGTGCTTAAATTTTAGGTATAAATAATACCATAAAATGTTCCTATAACGTTTCCGATAGGATGCAACCCTATTGTGATATTCATCCCTGAGCATAGTGTGGGAAAGCGGGTTTTCAATAATAACATTTTACTGCTTGATGCAATATGATAAAATTTGGGTTATCGTTATTCTAAATAGAGGCCTCATAGTTGAATAAAACTAAGCATTAAAAATACGATTTCAACGAATTTTTTTTTGGGGGGGGGGGGGCAATTACTTCCACATCTAGTATAGAAACGCAAAAAAATTGAAAATTTTTATTTTTCAAATAGGCTTAGAATGTCATGAAACTTCGAGACTTTGAGTTTGAGCAAAAAAATCTGTCTGTCTGTAACTTTTTTTTGTGCGCACTAGTACTCTGGAACCGTTTAAGATATCGACTTGAAATTTGGTACAAGCACGCATCCTAACGAAATCTGGAACTAGATTATATTCTGATCTTATTCCATTGAAAGGTTGGGGGAGAATTGGTAAATGTTGATAAATAGGTAAATCAGGCAAATAAGAGTTCATAAAATTGGTATTTAGTATATATAAGAGAAGCTAAGGCCTTAAAAAATTTTTTGACATTAGCTACCTCCATTACCACCCCCACCCCCACCCCCATTATTAATGGAGGGTGAAAAAATTAAATTGTGATTTAGTATGTGTACAAAAACCAAAAGCCTCAATTTTTTTTTTACTGCATCCACCCCCACTACCGATGTGGCACATCATTTTATGGGTTTTTGTGGTAGACGATTTCAAATATTATATTATCAAAATTCTATAAACAATTATTTCCACATCGTGAAGTGCAAATATAGTATTATCGTTATAAGATACTTGGATAGAAAGTCTGGATGTCCAAGTAATGATTCCTTGGGCAGCAGCTTTTTTTCTGGAAATGCAATTTGTATGTTATCAGGTAGTCACAGTAAAGTTTTGGAGGTGAGCGTCTTGGAAATTAAATTTTAATTTTGGAAAACGTGTGTTTGTCACGGTTTTTTTAATATTTCGGGTTCTATTCGTCAGATCAGGCCAAACAAAAATAAAAATGTTGGTAAATAAATTGTAAATAAAACTAATCTATTGTGGTACCACAGATGGCTTTGCCTCTGTAGCAGGCGAATGTTTTTCTGGTCATAAGTAGATCCTAATTTGTTCTATACTTGAGTAAAATTTGATTCAAATCGGAAACAAAGCAAAAAAGTTATAAGGGCGTCTTCATTTTGAGTGAGTCACTGTATATGTAATGAAATGTATAGATTACGACAAAAAAATTACGTTAGTAAATACGTCGAGTGTTGTAAAATAAAAATTGTTTTGTGACTGTGATTTATTAGCAGACCACGGTAAACCGCTTTGATAGAAATATTCAAGGTACCTAATACTTTTTTTTTAATTATCTATTTTGGCTGGCGAATATCTCGTAAACTATAACACATAGGAAGAAAATGAATATAAACATTCTTGTTGGAAATTTAATTATGTTTAATTTAGGATAGATTACCTTTCTCCATACGACGCATAGTTTCCGGGGGTTGGGGGGTAAATGGGTGTGAATAGGTAAAGAAAGCAAGTAAGAGTCGATAATATTGGGATATAGTGTAGTGAAAAGCCAAGACATCAATTTTTTTTTTCATAAGCCGCCGTCACTATCACTCATATTACCACCCCCGCCCCATTATTTAAGTAGGCAAAAAAAAAAAAATAAATAAAATTGTGATTTAGTGTTTTCACAAAAATCAACGGCGTCAATTTTTTTTTTTGTATTGGCCACCCCCACTACCGATGTCTTTTTGGGGTAGACCATTTCAGATATTATATTTTTAAAGTTCTATATACAATTATTTCCACATAGTGTAGTGCTATACTATAGATATACTATAAATTTTTTTTTCGTTGTATGAGACTTTCGTGTCAGCCACTTTACACCACTTGCAGACTGCAGTTTCGAGCTATTGGCTCTCGTCAGGTCTGAGATGACTCGAAAGGGGCCCTTGTTCACTCTTGGTACATGACGAGATTTATAAAACCACGACATGCAACAAAAATGACAGGCTCGCTCTAGTGGCTGATCTCCATTACAATCGAAACAGCAGCAGCCCCGACATGGGCATAGTTAGTAGGTATGCTTTTAGAGGGAGAATATTTACTAATGAAATGTTTTTGTCGAACTCCTCTATATAGGCTATTGACTATGTCCAAAAAAGATAGAGTTGAAAGAAACTAAAACGTTAAAGGGTTTTTATTGTTTCTTATGTTCAATTGACCCCAAAATATGAGAAAACCGCGGAGTGCTACCATTTGAAGGGATGCGTTTTTGAGATCGAAGCAAAAAAGGTACACTTTTCACATTTTTGGGTTTTGCTCGAAAACTATGCATTTTTCTTATAAACACGTCAATAGAAAAGTTGTAGAAAATTAAATTTCCAATCGAAATGGCACGTTCAGAAGTCAATTTTTTTTTACAAAAATACGTCCAAAAAATAAAACAAAAAAAAAACGAAAAAATGCAATTTTTTATTTTTTTTTTATTTTAGCCTGTAACTTTTTTCGGGTACATTTAGGCATAGACGTTGCTGCATAAAAAAAGCTGGCGTTTTACCCGTTAAAATGAGATTTTGTAAAAAAATTTACGATTAATAGTGACCAAGAGGCGTTTCAAAGTTTGTATCTTTTAACTTTTTTTGCTAATTTTGACTATTTTTTTTTTCAAATTTCGTCCTGTAACTTTTTTCTGAGTACATTCAATGTAGTAATATGTGTACTTAAAGTACTTGATAAATAAGTTATAGGCCGAAATTTAAAAAAGAACGTAAAAATTAGAAAAAAGTTAATAAAAGTAACAATCTTCGAAACGCTGTATCTAGGTTTCTATTTGACTTTTACCAGCCACCATTTCAACGGGCGTAAAATCAGCTTTCACTTTAATGTCTATACCTAACTTCACTCAGAAAAAGTTACAGGACGAAATTTAAAAAAAAAAAAAAGTAAAAATTAGCAAAAAAAAACTTAAAACTTGCAAATTTTGAAACGGTATATCTCGGTCAGTATTAATCGTAAAAATTTTTACAAAATCTCATTTTAACGGGTAAAACTTCAGCTTTTTTTTATGCAGCAACGTCTATGCCTAAATGTACCCGAAAAAAAGTTACAGGCTAAAATAAAAACAAATTGCATTTTTTCGTTTTTTTTTGTTTTGTTTTTTTGGACGTATTTTTGTAAAAAAAAAATTGACTTCTAAAGGTGCCATTTAGATTGGAAATTTAATTCTCTACAACTTTTCTATTGACGTGTATATAGAAAAAATACATAGTTTTCGAGCAAAACTCAAAAATATGAAAAGTGTACCTTTTTACTTCGATCTCAAAAACGCTAGTACTTCGCGGTTTTCTCATATTTTGGGGTCAATTGAACATAAGAAACAATAAAAATCCTTTATTCAGTTCCTTTCTACAGTACATAGACAATAGACTAATACGTATAGTTGAGAAACCAGATATCTATCTACCTTTGTAGATATTTAAGTATATAAATGACAAGTTGCTGTTTCCATGGATCTATTTTCGCGGAAGCCATGTTGAGCTACAGTTAATATACTATTTTTTCCGCCAACAAGTTTATTCTATTGAATACAGTTCTTCCGAATATTTTTGCTATATGTATACGACTATTTAAATAAGCGTTTATGACATCATTTATCCTTGGTTGATAAGAGTTTTTGATTAATAAATTGTTTCTTTTTATTAAAAGCTTTTATTTAACTTGCAATGTTTGTTTGTATGTTTCTTGGTTTAGGTCAAATCTTGCAAGCTGAATTTCGACTAGTTCTAATTAAGCTAGAGCTTTGAAATTTGGCACACGTGTATAAGTCCGGTGACAATGCAACATAGTATAGCCATTATCGGTCTAAAACCAATATGGCGGACGTCCCAAGATGGCGGATCGGCTTTTTAGTCACAACCCTCCCTGATATGGGTATCAAATGAAAGGGTTTGATGAGTAAAATACGATAAACAATGTGGCGTCATTCTAAATCCAATATGGCGGACGTCCCAAGATGGCGGATCGGATTTTTAGTCACAACCCCCCCTGATATGGGTATCAAATGAAAGGGTTTGACGAGTAAAATACGATAAACAATGTGACGTCATTCTAAATCCAATATGGTGGACGTCCTAAGATGGCGGATCGGCTTTTTAGTCACGACCCCCCTGATATGGGTATCAAATGAAACGAGTAAAATACGACAAACAATGTGACGTCATTCTAAATCCAATATGGCGGACGTGGAAGAGGTGGGGAAGGAGTGGGAAGAGGTGGGAAGAAGTGGGAAGATGTGGGAAAGAGGTGGGAAGGGTGGGGAAGGGGTGGGAAGAGGTGGAGAAGGGGTGGGAAAAGGTGGGCAGATGTGGGGAAGGAGTGGGAAGAGATGGGGAAGGGGTGGGGAGAGGTGGGAAGGGTCGGGAAGGGGTGGGAAGGGTCGGGAAGAGGTGGGAATAGGGTGGAAAGAGGTGGAGAGAGATGGGAAAGGTCAGGGGAAGATGGTGGGAAGAGATGGGAATAGGGTTGAACGAGGTGGGAATAGGGTGGAAAGAGGAGGGGAGTGATGGGAAAGGGCAGGGGAAGTGGTGGAAAAGAGTTGGAACAGGAACAGGGGTGGGAAGAGTTGTGAAGTAGTGTTAGAGGGTTGAGAAGACGGGAGAGGGAAAGGGTGGATGGAGGTGGCAAATGAAAGGGTTTTGTCTGTCTGTTTGTAAAATAAGTAGACTAAAAAGTAAAAAATAAAATTATATGAAAAAAATATTTTTAAGAAAAAGCTTTTATTTGAAAAAACTACTAAAAAGTAAAAATATTTTTTTTAAATTCGTACACATGGGGGCGGTCATATAGCGCTATTGCATAGTTACTTTGCTTAATTGACCGCCCCCAAAGCTTTTGGTTTCCATGTGTACGAATTTAAAAAAGATTATTTTTACTTTTTAGTAGTTTTTTTCAAATAAAAGCTTTTTCTTAAAAATATTTTTTTTATATAATTTTTTACATCTTTTATTGAAGTAATAAATAAAAAAAAAAAAAAATGGTAATCGTAGAATTTTATGTAGTTTTATTGCAAATAAAAAAGTTTCTGTTGTTTGGCGTTGTTTTGTATTGAAATTTGACCAAAGAATATGAAAATAATTGATAAAATGCAAGAAAATATTTTTTAATCGTTGTAAAGATCTCCGGCCAGCAATTTGCACTTTCATAATAATTAATAATCTTGTGCAAGGGCTCATAAAAAAACTTAATTCCAAAAACTTTCCATGCTCATGTGCCAATACGCTGTGATATAGATATTTCATTTTTAAATTAAAATAGTAAAAAATATTACTGTCTATGTTTTCTTGAGTCTTGTTGATATGGAAGTAAAGAAAGTTATAATTCCAAACAAATATTGGCCCTACATTTGCTACAAATGTAGAGCTTGTTCATTCAAAAAGCGTTGACCTACTTTAACTATTTTAACATGCGGGTTACGATAAAATATTGATATTGACGATGTGCTTATTGAGGTAAACACAGAATGTTATTCAAATTGCTATCATCACGTTTTGCGATATTTTCCGCCATTATATAAAAATCATACAAAACAGAGTTCAGTTTGCCTCGTCCAATCAAGCTTGCCTATATTATCGAGTTTAGTTGTACACTGTGTCTCATATTCATTAATTTCTCAATTAAGTTTGATGATGAATGTCTCTGAAGCACTTTCCACAAACACCAAAACACTTGAAATACTATTAATCGACACGCGTTTCGGCAACCATATTGGCATCTCCTGGAGACGATAAAAACTTAAGTACAACTAAAAATGTTCCTATACATTTTCTTATACTAAAATAATGTTGTGGTTAAACACATTCAACAAATTCTGCCATTCCTACCGAAACTATGTCTCTTTTCGACGAACCGTGATCTAATAATTTCACAAATGACAAACAAATACTTCAAGAAATCAGCTCTACAATAGGGTGGGCCAAAATTTGAATTTGGAAATGAGGTAATTTCTAATTTATTGCTATGCATCTAAAACTAATTCGGGTAAATTTTTAGTCAAATCGGTTAATATCTAGCCGGGTCCCCACGGCCTTGAAAATGAAAGGAAAGGCCAGTTTTTTAGATTATTAACATTTTTCAAATTGACATTTGAAATTTTTTTAACTAAAGTAACATCCCCGTACGATTTTGTTGATTTGATCGTTGCTTAGCAATGGATCTTTTCCGGTCTGTTTTCTGATAGTTTCTTAGCAACGGACTAAAATACTAGAATTGTGCATTTTTCGATCTGAAATCGCGCTGAAAATGCAGAGATTGCCGATCGATTTCAGAAAAACCTTATTTTTCTGATACCCTGTCAGCCCCTATCTATATCGGATTTTGTTCTGTTTTCTTGAAATATATGTATAAAGCTATTTTTTCACTGAAAATAATTTATGCGACGTAAAAGAAAGAAAAATATGGAGGATTACTAAAAAAATTGCTATCTTCACTCCGCCAAACTTTTTTTGCTTATTGTGATGTTCAAGCCCTCATAACTTAAAAAGCAGTCATAGCCGAGGCTTGTGTCCATGAGAACTTTTGCTCAGAAAAGCAAAAACTACAACATATCCAAATTTCAGAAAATTCGACTGAGAGCTAATTTCCATAAGGTTTGTGCGAGGGTCCTTTTCGTGTTTTTCGGCCCACCCTACTCTACAATTCCCATCAAATGTTCACTAATGAACCCCATTCTAGTGAAGTCTAGACTGGGCAATTGAAAATGCTCTCCTCTCTATTTTACTTCCACGTCCAGTGGAAGTATAGTAACGACAAAAAAATTTTAAAAAATTTTTATTGCCCAAATAGGCTTAAAATGTCATGAAACGTCGAGATTTTAAGTTTGAGCGAAAAAAAATTTCTGTCTGTCGGTCTGTCTGTCTGTCTGTCTGCCTGTAACTTTTTTTTGTGTGCACGTTTACTCTGGAACCGTTTGAGATATTGACTTGAAATTTGGTACACATATGTACTTTAACGAGATCTAGAACTTTCATCTTGTTCCGTCGAAGGGTTGGGGGGTAAATTGGGGTAAATTTGGGGTAAATGGGTAAATCAAGCAGGTAAGAGTCAATAAAATTGGTATTTAGTATATGCAAGAGAAGTTGAGGTCTCAAAAAAATTTTTGGCATTAGCCACCCCCATTACCACCCCCACCTCCTTATTAAAGGGGATGAAAAAAAAAAAATGTGATTTAGTGCGTGTACAGGAACCAGAAACCTCAAAATATTTTTTTACTTCATCCACCCCCCCACTACCACCCCCCTATCACCACCCCCACCCCACTACCGATGCAGGGTATCGTTTTATGGGTTTTTGGGGTAGAGGATTTTAAATATTATATTATTAAAGTTCCATAAACAATTATTTTCACATACAAAGTTTTTTCGTTGTGAGTGACTTGGATAGGGAATCTGGATGTGGAAGTAGTGATTCCTTGGGCAGCGGTTTTACCTAGTGTGTGGTATATTTTAAATAATTATAGTCAAAGACACCTTGACGTGAAATGTGTCCCCCTGTTCAAAAATTCCTGAGTTCTAACATTTTGTTATGTTATTATACTTTTCACAAATACGAAAACCAAGAGTGTATTGCATTATTTGTTCCGACACATTTCTAAAACGTAAATATCACTCGTAGACAAAAAAAATTCAAATCATTGTGTTAGTGATCGAGTTCTGAACAACTTTCAAAATATCCGTCTGCAACGTCCGATTGTAATAGTGTTAGATAGAAGAAAAACCCTGTTGTTTTTGAACAAAATCAACTAGTAAAAAAAAGTTCTTAATAATTTAAATTTTAAAAAAATGTTTTCTTAATTTTTATGGTCTTGCCAAATATTATTTCCTATCATTATTTTTATACATTTTACCAAAACTAAAACTTCATATTAATATAATATGTATGATTTTCAAATAATATATGCAATATACACTTCTCCAAGAAATTAACGCACCACCAAAAAATAACCAAAAATTTGAAGTTAATTTTTGTCTAGATCTCTTGGGCGATTTCGATGTTTTTTTAAATGATAGGCTCTTTATTCAAGAATGTGAATGTACTGTTTTATTTTAAAAGATTTTTTTTTATTGATTACAGGGTGTAACAATTACAATGTGTTTTTTGTAACACCGTGTGAAGTTCAACAGCTACACCAGCAAGTTAGAATTCATATCGTACTCTAGCCTTATCTTTTTTTTAACATTCGCTTAAAAATTTGTTTTATTTATCTCTTCAAACCATCCCTTAAGTGATAAAATTCTTTCTTGAAAAATTATTAAGTCCCAATGCTTGAAATGCAAAAATTTTTATTTAGTTTTGTTATTTAAAAAAAAAAAATTGTCTTTAATCGATATATATTGTTATTAAACATATTAATGAATACATCCAATAATTTGGAAGACAAAAATTATGGATTTAGACCTATTTTTGATCATTTTGAATTTGAGCACTCAAATTTGGAAATTTTCATGCAAATAACATTAAAATGGCTGCACAGAATTATCTGCTATGTTGTTTTTGAAAAGAAGGGCATCCACATTAACCATTTTTGCCAAGTTTGGTCCAGGAGTTCACTTGTTGTTTTTTGCCTTTTTTTTTAAATTCGCGCCACAGGTTCCGGTCTCTTCCATTTATTTTTTCTCTTGTGTACATATAGTAAGTGCTAATTGTGAGGTCTTGCATATCCGTTTACTTACTTTAAACAAGCATCGTTTACATTTCTATAATTAGTTAAAAAAGATCAATCAATGCTCCTTTTATAATTTTTCTATCTCGTGATTTTTTCAAAAACCGCTGCCCAAGGAATGACTACTTCCATAACCAGATTTTCTATCCAAGTCTCTCATAACGAAAAAAATTTGTATGTGGAAATAATTGTTTATAGGACTTTAGTAACATAATATTTGAAATCGTCTACCCCAAAAACCCATAAAACGATATCCTACACGGTAGTGGGGTGGGGGTAGTGATAGGGGGGTGGTAGTGGGGGTGGTTGAAGTAAAAAAATATTTTGAGGCTTTTGGTTCTTGTACACACACTAAATCACAATTTTTTTTCAGACCCTTTAATATTGGGGTAGGGGTGGTAATGAGGGTGGCTAATGCCAAAAATTTTTTTGAAAGCTTCTCTTGTATACACTAAATACCAATTTTATGGACTCTTACTACCAATACCAATTTTATGGACTCTTACCTGCTTGATTTACCCCATTTACCCCCTATTATATTGCCCCAACACTTCGACGGAATAAGATGAAAATATAATTTAGTTCTAGATCCCGTTAAAGTACATACGTGTACCAAATTTCAAGTCAATATCTTAAACGGTCTAGAGTAAACGTGCGCACAAAAAAAGTTACAGACCGACAGACAGACAGAATTTTTTCTTGCTCAAGTTTAAAATCTCGACGTTTCATGACATTCTAAACCTACTTGAACAATAAAAATTTTCAAAAATTTTTTTGTCGTTACTATACTTCCACTGGATGTGGAAGTAATTTTACTCGATGTAGCAAGGAGACGTAAGATTAATGCAACGGAAATATCAACTTTGTATTGAGTACAACTTTCCTCAACACAATGAAACTATTCTTGAATTTCAGTCGAATTCAGTCCCACACATTTATATAATATTATGGAAGGTCGCAGGTCAATTATATAGCGAAGGTCACAAGTTGCGCTGTACAGACGTCAGAGACATGAAATGGAATGTATTCAGTATATTTTGTCAGGAATTAATTTAATAGAAATCAAATTGCAAAAATCAATTTTAGAGTCTGCTGTATACGGTAACCCGTGCACGAATATTAAAAAAGTTTAAAGCTGACGTAATTATTAAACAGATAAGTAATGAATTATTTAACATGATAATTTGTCTAAAAGGTACGGCTTAACTTTTTGCATTATGTTTAAACGGAAATGTGGATAATTTAACTGTTTCCGGTGAATAAAGTTAACACATTATAAAAGTAACTTTACTCTGATTTATGAAGTTCCTATTATATTGCTAGAAAGTTCTACTACTAGTTTAAAATTGACTTTATTGCTGGTAGCGCACTGCAATATTTCATTAAATTCATTATATTATTATTATTTATACAACTAGGGCAGTGCAGGTATTTACTGGAGAAATGAATTTTTAAATTCCAATTACAATAGCAGAGAGAATAAAGAGAAGAGTAAAAGAATGAATTTCACTTAAAATGCAGATTCAAATAAAATTAAATTACAAATTTAAAAACCCCCGACTCAAAAATATCGACTAAATAACTAACATAAAAAAAATAAATTAACACAACTTTAAAAATTATGATATAATTTTGATTCCATATACGAACTCTTATGATTTATTCAGCTTACATTTTCTTTATGTCCTCGAGATTTGCTTTATTATACGCATGAATATATCGGGAGCTGCTGTTTTGAATATAACTATTTAGTAATTCGTCTTTACGGCAGCCCAGGACATATTTATGCGTATAAGAAAGCAAATCTCGAGGACATAAAGAAAATGTAAGCTGGATTTAAATAAATCATAAGAGTTCGTATTATTATGAAATCAAAATTATTTCATAATTTTTAAAGTTGAGTTAATTTATTTTTTTTATATTAGTTATTTAGTCGATATTTTTGAGTCGGGGTTTTCAAATAATAAATAATAGTTTTACAAATAAAAAAAAGTGCATCAAAATCGGATCATCCGAGGGTCTTATGCAAAATTTTATACTCTATCGAATGGCGCCAAGATCATTCCTCTAGCTCCTACCATGTTTGAGGGAAAAAAAATATATATAGGCAGCCACAGGTAGCTTCTTGGAGGGTGAGTCTGTTCGAAAATTTACTTATTTTCACTAGTTCTATTCATGGTTAAAAGGATTTGCTATTCCTTAAAAGTAGAAATATCAGGACACCTAATCCACTAAGAAATAACTCGTTTTTTGATTATAATGACCTTTTGAGTAGGACATTTTTTGACGGCTTTGAGATTTTGAAACATCAGTATATCATCATTAATTTTATATCAAATTCAGCTTGTAACAACGAAACCCCCACGGAAGTCACAATAAGCGTATTAAAGTACTCTACTATGAACAGATCCTACTTGTATCTGGGTTTTTATCCTGCCTCTTGCACCTGTTTATCCATTCACCTCTTGTGGTTTTGGACACCAGATCTTGGAGTTTTGGAAAAACGTTGAAAGTAATATTTGACCAGTAGACTGCACACCTTGTTCCCGGCATTTTTCTTCGTTTCTTCGTTCTATCTTGATAATATCAAAATGTAAATCTAATACATGAATTATCAAGCAATATATACAAAATCACGATGGAACATTAATAATAATAATTGTCTTTTAAATCTTATAAAGGTCCAAAATAGTGCAAGCAATAGTATGTACATGTTTCTGCGCACAATTTCACTTATCAAAAATGTTTCTATAACTTAAATAAATATATAAAACCCACACGAAGATGTACACATGAGATTTACAAAGGAAAACCGTTAAATAAGTAGACAAAACTTAATAATCACCAAATACAGAGAGACAATGCCTTCAAAAACGTAAAGAAGACATTTAGGTCTCGCCGTGACGTTACAGCTTTGTCGACAAGAGGCCGAGCATTGGGAACTGGCTATCCTCCTTCTGTTTACGGTTCTTGAATAATGCCTACAGCTAGTCTTGATGAGCGTATCGTCAACATACAGCAACCAACATTTTTTTTGTCTACACTACAGCGTATGGCTTTTTCTTCAAATGCTTCTATGAATATGTTGGCTATTACTGGTGAAAGTGGTGATCCCATGGCTGCTCCGTACTTTTGCTCCGTTCTACAGCAAATATGTTGCTGGTAGACATAATCGAATCAAATCAGGCATATCTTATCTGAATCCTTTGGATATAAATTGCTGGCGTATCAGGTTAACTCTTCCTCAATCAGTATGTTGGTGAACAAAGATTCCATGTCGAAACTCACCGTGATGTCACTGTTCGTTATTTGTAAATCTTCCAAAATTTCCATAAAGTACCCGGAGTTTTTCACATAGCTGCTGGTCTTGCCCATATATTGGTGGGGATTTTAATATAAATTTTTTAAGGCATTGCACGAATTTGTCACTGTTTAAGGACCTGCTTCTTTGTTTTGATCTGCATATTACTATTAATTCGCCAACAAGGGTAACCTCCTTATCAAGTACTTGTTTAGACAATTTTCTAATCTCAACTAGCATTAGAGACTTTAAAGTTTCTATTGTCGATTTATATTTATCCGATCATTATTCTCAATTTCTCTGCATCGAAATGAAAAAGAAAAGCAAAATAGAAACTAAATATGCATATCGCAGAAATTTTAGTACGGAAAATATTTCTCTGTTCTGTAACTACTTGCAGCGTGAGACTTGGCAAGAAGTTATGGCTGAAAATTGTCCTAATACTGCCGTAGATAACTTTTATAACATAATTTTGTATTATTTTGATATCTGTTTTCCTATTAAGCGTTTTTATATTAACAACAAAAATTATAATAAACGTGAGTATATTACACCCGAACTGATTCACCTCAGAAGTCAGGTAACTTTATATAGCGATATGTCTAAAATAAATAATAATTATAAAGCTCATAGTATATACCTAAATAACTTATATCGCTATAAATTAAAAACGGCTAAACAAGCGCACCATGATCGTGAAATTTATAATTCAGATAACAAAACCAAAACTATGTGGAATATAATAAAAACAATACAAGGAACAAAGTTAGTTTCTCAAGATTTTCGTTTTGTAAAAGATGGCAACGAGACACCTATAGAAGATGTAGCTAACAATTTTAACTTGCTATTTTCGAGCGCCACATGTGTAAATGCTTTACATAATTTTGACTACTTAGAAAATAATGTGCCTAACACTCCGAAATCAATTTTTCTATCTCCAGTTACAACTCAGGATGTTGAACTTCTTATAGATAAATTAAAGTCTTCAAACTCTAGTGGTCATGATAATATCTCTAATAATTTAGTTAAAACATGCAAATGTGCGATAAGCGGCCCATTATGTTATATAATAAACCTTTCTATAGAGAAAGGTATATTTCCCAGTAAATTTAAAAGAGCCATTGTCTCGCCATTATACAAAAAGGGAGATCCAAATGACTATAATAATTATAGAGCCATTAGTCTACTATGTAGTTTCTCTAAAATTTTAGAACTTCATCTCAAGGAGCAACTATCAGGTTTTTTACATCAGAATATATTACTGTCTCCTGCTCAACATGGTTTCACTATAAACAAAAGCACGGAGTCTGCGTTGTGTGATTTTCATCAGAAAATCATTAAAGCTTTAGACAACAAGAAATCGGTTGTGGGTCTTTTCGTAGATTTCTCACGAGCTTTTGATTTGGTAGACCATCAGCTGCTTAAGGCCAAACTAGCACGATACGGTATTCGAGGAACTGCTTTACAAATATTTTCCTCCTATTTAGACAACAGGACACAAATTGCAAAAATGGCAGGTGGAGTTGAAAGTAATATTTGTAATATTAAACAGGGAGTTCCACAGGGGTCAATTTTGGGTCCACTTTTATATATAATATTTGCCAATGATGTGGTTAGTCATCTACAAAAAATACCGAATGTTCATGTGATTTGTTATGCTGATGATACAAACATTCTAGTTACCGGCAATAACCTAGCTGAAGCAAAACAAACCACTGAAAGAGTTTATGAAGAAATCATACATTGGTCTCAAAATAATAACTTGGTTCTAAACAAATCAAAGACAGTTTCAATACAATTTTCACTGAATAATAATTCCGAGAGCCTGACACTTTTTAGTGATACTGACTGGGAAATAAAAACTTGTGTTGATAGTATACTCTTAGGTGTTACTTTTGATAAACACTTACAATGGACTCAACACATCGAAAAATTATGTATAAAGCTAAGAACAAGTTGTTATGCTCTAAAATTTATGTCTAAACATTGTAGCCAGGATATTCTTAAAGTACTCTATTATGCTAATTTTCATTGGCATCTTAGGTACGGAATTGTAAACTGGGGTAATAGTTGTAATGTAACTAGGGTATTTTTATTACAGAAATATGCAATTCGTATTTTATTAAATTTAAATTACAGAGAGAGTTGCCGTGATGCCTTTAAAAATTTAAAAATTTTGACAGTTGCTGGTCTATACATTCTTGAGGTGTGCTCATATGTTCATACATATAAATCAATCTTTTTAAAAAATCAAGTGAGTCATTTACATGACACTAGAGCAAAGAATTGTCTACTGCCTGATTCTCATAGAACTGCTATGTACCAAAGAAGTTTCCTTTACCAAGGGTGTAAACTTTATAATTCATTAGATGAAGAGGTTAGGTCTTCGGGCAGCACACATATTTTCAAACGTAAATTGAAAAAAATATTACTAGACAAAAACTGCTACACGATAAGTGAATTCTTGTAATTTAATATATTTGTTTTATGTGACCAATTACAAAATGTCTTGTATGTTCATGTGTTTTATATATTTTATTGTATTGTTTTTTCTCTGTTAACCGTTTGTTAATTTTTCTTGTGACGTTTTCTACATTGATTTTATTATATACTTTTATTTGTATATAATTTTTTTGCAATGAAGAAATAAATACTATTATTATTATTATTATTATTATTATTATAGGGTCGGTCTACGACATACCTAGCCAATTCATATGTGTTGATGATTGGCCTCAAAGAAATTCCAGGTTTTCACTCTTTAGCAGTCCATACAGTCGTGGTTCCACTCGGTAGCGGGCGACGGATCCTACATCAACAATTGAACGGCAAACTAGGATAACCACTAAAAATTCATTGATTCGAGTAGAAGAAGAACGTCGCCTGGTATGACAATTTTTGCTGATTTTTAATTCTCTAAGTACTAAAAATCAAAATCCGAATCAATTGAGAAAAAATGGTATTACAGAGGTGCTCCCATTTCAAATGGGTCACACCGTATAAGAATATTTATGTGACCTTGTACAATTTTCTGACAGAACATATAATTATTACTAATAATTCATTGTTACCAGCGCACAGACATAAGTGGTCTTGACATTTATGGCGGCTGCTTGTTTGTTTTGATTCTAATTTCATATTAAACAAAAAAGTGTGAAAGTTGTGATTTGCTTAATAATACAGGGAAAGATTGAAAAAATGACTTAACTCGAAAAAAATTTGTGCAGATTTTAAACTTTGTTTATAAGTTTAAAATAGGCCAAAGTTCACGAAACAAAAAAGTTTAAGAGTTTTATGGATCCGCGGGAATCTATAGGGGGTTAAAAGTAATATTTTTAATAAAAATATACCGATTTTTCTCCATTTTCTCTGGAAATATTTACAAAAAAATTGTTCAAACAAAAGTTGTTTTTGGCAAAATTATCTTCAATTTGTTTAAATTTTTTAATATAGCAATAATTTAGAGTCCATTCACTTAATCAATCATTGATTGTTCTGCAACGGTAAATAATAGTTAACTTCGTTTGATAATCAAATTGGCAGATGCCAAGTGGTAATTTTAAAATTATCATTATTCATCTAGTGTCTTAAATAATTTTAATTCACAATATATTGCAGCCTTCAGCTATATTTTTCAATTTGTTGAATTTATTTAATTTTTTTTAAATCATAACCTTATTTTTTACTACAACGTGCTAACGAATTGTTTCCCCTTTTTTTTACTTTGCCAGAAGTTCTACCGTTCTCAAAAAGTATCTCAATAAGTTCCTAAACTCTCCAAGAGTATCTCAATAAGTTCCTAAAATCTCAAAAAGTATTTCAATAAGTTCCTAAAAACTCAAAAAGTATTCTCATATAGGAATTCTTAAGAAGTATCCTATTTAAAGTACTAAAGTTTCCTATAAAGTTACTTAGAGTTACTTGAAGTTTGTGATCAATCACGTATCATACAGTTAGAGATTGGTAATCTCGTAATCAACCACAACTATTAATTATTGCTCAAGCAGTAGGAGACTGGTCATCTCTAAATCAACCATTATAATACTACATAGTTACGTCATTACGTAATAACTACTCAAGTATAACTATGGAGACTGGTCATCTCATAATCAACCGTCGTTATATCAGTAGCTGATAATATTGTCATATTTCAACTGACCTTCGTGGAAAATATAATAGAACTTCAGGCAAATATTTAGGCATAGCAGTACCGAGACATCTTACCATCAGGTCGCAGCAAAGAGTGCGGAGCGTGGTATCCTAGCAGAGACTACGAGACCTCACCTAGGGTTCGACTCTACAACACCCATCATCAGGTGGTGAGAAAGTGTATATTTTTCTAGTAATTTTTATAGTGCTCCGAATATTTGACCATAACATGGTTATAAACTTTTGTGCTGTATCATTAAGATAATTTCGTCATACTTTCATGTCATTTATTGATAATTGCATTGAACTCTTATGTTAATATTTTCATCACTTAAAAGATTTAATAAAAAGTAGATTTTTATCTTCTTCAATTTTTTCATTATATTTGTTTGTGCTGTCCGATTATATTCCAGGCTGTTCCACAGCAGCTGGTTTCACTAAAATAGAGAAAGTTGGGTAATATCACTCACGCTGTGGATGGTGCCACAATTAACATCATTTTTTTATTAACTTTCTTTATATAGTGAGATAATCTGTTTTGGTCAAGTTCTGCGAAATTGTTGAGTCTTCCTCTGGTTCAGCTAAAATAGGACCCACGATTCCCCGCCCCGCACCAGATCGGCTAGCCGCGAGCCGCCGCACTTACTTTGACGTGAATTACTTTTATTTATATGAAACTAAGATATAAATATTAATAATTTTCGTTAAACTAAGGGTGAGTGTTTCAAACTCATTTGTTTTTATGCTATAAAAATAGTAAAAAAATCATTTGAAAGCTTAATTAATAGTTTTGGTTATTAGAGTTTTTGGCTTAAGTGCCATAGTTTCTGAGATATTTAACATTTAAACTAAATACTTCGTCTTATAAACCACCTTTATAGACTTCCAGATCTCCGAAACTCCACAAAAATTAGAAAAATAAACTAAATTCATCTTTAATTTAGTAGCTTTCTTATTTGTCTCTAGCATGTTTTTGCTTAATGTAATACCTTTCGAGTTATTTGACAAAAATGTATTTGAAATACCATTTTTTCAAGCTAAATCCCAAATTTTCTAGTAGTTATTATTGAATTAACTTAATCTATCAATTTATATGAAAAATATGAAAATTTGCATAGAACCTTTTCTTCTTAAATAAAATTTAATTCTCTCTCAGCTCCAAGGTTTTTTTTTTTAGGTGCCACAAGCTAGAAATTAGCAAGCCTTCGCATAATATAGAAACTTCTGCAATTACTTTACTTTTATGCATTTACTATTAAGCTGCCAAAAATGAACGAGATCTAATTCTTATGACATTATTCCGAAGTTAAAGCCTCTATTATTTCGATTAATTATTGCTATAATATTAAATTTAAAACACCAAATTAAATATAATTCTGACAGAAATAACTTTTAGTTGAACTATTTTTTTTATAAATGCTATATTTCCCGAGAAAATAGGGAAAAATCGATTTTTAATTAAAAATACCAACTTCAAAACTTTATTGTTTCGTGAACTTTGGCCTATTTTGAACCTATAACCAAAGTTGAAGGTCTGCACAATTTTTTTTTCGAGTTAAAGTAAGGTTTTCCTGTACTATAATACCTGAATAATATTTGTTTCAATTACGATGAAAACAAATAAATATAAAATAATTAATTGTAAAAATAGTTTTATTCTACTCATAAAACTCTGTACGTACACCTTTAGATTTATAAAACATTTAGGAAATGTACTTAAGTTTATATATTCACCCGCTGTTCCTATAAAACGGAATATAGAACCAACTTGTCCTTGTCGTCCAATATTTATTTTGTCCCTACTACTACCATCTGAATTTTCAACCACCAACACCTTACCGCAAATCTTATTCAGACGTATAAAAATTGTACTAAGTTCGAGCCACACAACACAATATCCTGAATTTTGCAATATTACCACGTAGAAGTACTGTCATCCTACAGGATTTAGTTTCACCTGAGGGGATTAACTTGACGACGGTTTTAATAGGAGTGTCGGAAACAGTGTAACGAATTTTAAAGAAAAACTTATTTTCTAACGTGAACCTCCCCAAAACCTAGTTTATTTTATTACAAACTGTTAGTATTCTTTTATACAGTGTATTCCCTAATAATATATGCTAATATTTCAGGGTGTGACTCCTTCAGGTCATTTTATGAAGAAAAGTTCATATGAATTTTTTGCTACAGGGTTATTATTATTTTTTTTAATCGTTATTTTTTAATATCTTAGAATATATGAGTTTTTTAGGTTATTTTCCAGACTTACAAAAAAATGGTGGATGATGGAGCAATTCTAATAATAATGATAATGATAATGATAATGATAATGATAATGATAATGATAATGATAATGATAATGATAATGGTAATGATAATAATAATAAATAGGTTTATTTCAATCGGCGCGTAGCTCAATCGGTTAAGGCGTATTGAGTGGCGAATATGCTGATCGACTGCCTACCGCGCTCTGGGTTCGACCTCCAGCCCCGGTATTGACAACACCGGTGGGTGTGGATATATGTCTGCGTTTTTCCAAATGTTTAACCCCCTTCCGCACAGCCTTGGCTATGGATTTCTTGGTTGTTTACTATCTGTGGTGTGTTTATGTTTATTCACCTCTTTGCCATATAAACTACATGGATAAGATAAGTCACACATGCCCTTGCATGGGCTTACAATGATAACATATACCGGCTGACACAGGAGATATGTAACACCTCGTAGCATGTTTATTTAAAAAGATATTATTTTGAAATTTGGTAGACTTATATAATGCGAGATTGTCCTTTTTTTGGTACAAACAAAAAATTTTTTCCACTTCCGGTTTCACCGGAAGTGACATCTACTTCGTTATTTTAGATGGCACCCTGTATATATTTTTTTCCTATCTGATTCTACTTAAATTTCTCTTTTCAACTATCTATACCAAGATGACATTCGTTTTTAAAATGGCTGCTGAAAACCATTTTATTGCACTAAGTCAAGTTGGCTATGGAATGAAATGTGCGATATCAAAAGAACCCTGGTACACAATTTTGTGTTTCATATTTGTTTTGTTCTAGTAGCCGAAGAGACTTTGTAAAATTTTTATAATAAATAAAAATCTCTAGACTAAATCCCCGAAATCATAAAAACTAAGATAGAAACACTAATTTTAAATTTGACCCATTTGAAAAATATTTATCTTTCACTTTTACCCAATACAATTCATTGTTATGTCTGATTTTGCTTGCTGTTAAATAAAATTGTTTTCGAAGAATCTCAAAATGCTGGCCATTATTTTCCCTGCAGCGTCGAATTCTTGTAACCAGTACCTCTAAGCACATTTTCTAACTGCAATTCAGTAAACTAATTTATTGCTAACCTAACTCTCATTTTTAAGTCTTCCCTATTTTGCAGGGAAGTTCTATAAACCATTTCCTTGAGATGGTCCCATATGAAAAAATCAAGTGGCGTAAAATCCGGACACCTCGGGGGCCATCTAATTGGTAAAAGTGAAATATGAATAAATATTTTACAAATGGATAAAATTTAAAATTAGTGTTTCTATCTTAGTTTTTGTGATTTCGGTACTGATTAGAACAAAACAAATATGAAACACAAAATTGTGTACCACGGTTCTTTTGATATTGCAGCACACTAAGCATTAATTATCGCTACATTTCATACCATAGCCAACTTGACTTAATGCAATAAAATGGGTTTCAGTAGCCATTTTAAAAATGAATGCCACCTTGCTATGCATAATTGAAAAGAGGAATTTAAGGAGAACCAGATAGGAAAAAAATATATACAGGGTGCAATTTAAAATAACAAAGTAGATGTCACTTCCGGTGAAACCGGAAATGGAAAAGATTTCTTGTTTGTACATTATATAGGTCTACCAAATTTCGAATTCGTGTTTGTGTTGACTGAGAGATATGTCGTCTCTTCCTTTCGTGAAGTAATTATGAAAATCTCTGTTTTTTATATATTTATTTTTGCTGTTATAAATATAAGTCAAAAGTTTTAGCAGATATATAGACTCCACTGTCAATATTTTGTATTTTTTAAAAGTGTCACGACAAGATTCCCTGTAATCGGGATTAAAGATAAGTCGAATAATCCTTTTTTGATGAATAAATATTCTAGATACCTCACTCGCTTGCCCCCAAACAACGATGTTGTATCCAATAGCGGAATGTACAAAAGCATAATAAACGCTTAAGAGAGCCTCCCTATTTAAACTATTTTTTAATGAGCTGATAACATAAAAACTTTTATTTAGTTTAGATGAAGTTTTGTCTACGTGTTGTTCCCAGAGAAGATTTCTGTCTAGTGTTATTCCCAAGAAGGAAGCTGTAGTTTCTGTTTTAATTTCGTGACCGCTGAATGTAAATTTTTGGTTAATGCTTATTTTATGCTTATTTTTAAATTCAACGCAGCTGGTTTGAACAGAATTGATGATGAGACCAATTATGAAACTTAGCAAGTATTATTTTTGCCTTATCTAAAACGATATCAGGTTTAGAATCGGATACGACAATGGTCGTATCGTCCGCATACATAAAAACTTTACCTTCTGTAATATACTTCGGCAAGTCATTTATAAATAATAGGAATAACAAAGGACCTAGTACACTCCCCTGGGGGGTTCCAATATTCATATAGAAAGAGTTTGATTCAACTTCATTAATTTTTGTTTTTATTTGTCTATCAGACAGGAAGGACTTTACCCACTCATTTATTGGCCCACGCAGTCCTAAATTATAAAGTTTCGCGGACAGAAAATCTTTGTCGATGGTATCAAATGCCCTCGTAAGATCAAATAAAAAGGCGGTCACATATTTGTTCTCATCTAATTCCGAATACACGTGCTGAATGAAGTCAATAGTGCCTGATTCAGTGGAGTGGCCATGTCTGAATCCATGTTGACAATCTGTTAAGATATTATTTTGGTTTAAGAAATGGAGAATGCGATTGTATATGACCTTTTCAATAATTTTTGAAAATACACTCAATAAGGATATAGGTCGATAATTTTCAACTCTATGTGGGTCCCCTTTTTTGAATATCGGAATGACTACAGCTTGCTTTAGCACGGTAGGAAATTGTCCAAGAGATATAGATAAATTTATTATATCGGCAAGCACCTGTGACAAGTCTGCTTTGCATTCTTTAATTAGTTTAACCGGTATTTCATCTAAGTCAGTTGATTTTTTATTTGCGAGATTTTTAACCACCGACTCATCTTTAGTAACTGGGTAACATTGTATTTATGTTAAACGCGGGGGAAGTGCATGTATGATATTATTTCCAAAATGATCAATAATTTTAATATCAGTGGCAGTAGCGAGGTAAGCTCCGAATATGTTTGCAATCTCTAGTGGGTCCTGGACTATTCCACCATCACTATCACTATTCTGACTCTCGATTCGAATTCAGCTCGTCAATATACATCAAAATAAAGTAGTCTAATCAAAAGACTACCTGTAAAGACTACCTCTGGTAGCAATCAGTCTTCGGCTGTACAATATTTACATAAATCGGTCATTGAATGTATGACATATCTGCCTGTTGTACTGATGAAGTAATGCAACAGTATGAATTTATTTATAAAATAATTAAAGTCGCGGTCAAAGGGTCCACAGTCGCCGGCAAGTGAACACGCGACCACTTCCTGTGACACCGTCTTAAGCGTCACGCAACCAGACGCAAAAGAGCACATTGCGTTTGGTCTAGAGTGCGCCTGGTACAGTTACAGTGATGCTAACGAACTAAACAGGCCTTAACTTACACAGATCTACAAAAAAAATTCTGCTCGAAGGACTAAATCTATCTAAACAATATTAGGTATGTTAATGTAAATAAAATATAAGGATGCTAACAAAGAAATTCATCGGATGCCCTCAATCTCCGCTAAGGATGTCCTTCGGATATCCATAGGACAATGTTTATGCATTACTTCATTTTTATCAAGTAAAATACATTCATGTCGAAATTGTACTTTTTCGAAAAGCGCCCTGAATAATATATCTATAAAAAAAAGTAGGATGCTCGTATATCGTGCTTTATGGACATCCGTATGATATCCCTCAGGGATGTACAAATATGGTTCAAAGTTGTGACATTTGGACGTCCCTCGGTTGTCCGTCGGATGTACTTTGAACCAAAAAACGAACGTCCATCGGATGTTCTGTATGCCCGTCGAGGACGTCCTTCAGATATCTGAATGCGTCAGTCCATGAGACTTTGGTATGCTTTATCATATACACACTCAAAGAAATAGTATGGGTAAATTCAACAAAAAAAAATGGTTAACTAACAATATCGTTAATTTTGTTAAACCAAACTATATTGATGGTATTTTTAAACAAGAGGTGATTGTTATTTTAATTAATAAAAAGTTGTCGTACAACAAAACAAACATTAACTTAAAAAATAGATGAATAAGACTATTATTTTGTTCGTCTGACTATTATTTTGTTGAATTCTGTCACATTAAACTAGATAATAGTATATTTTATTTTTAACTATTATCGAATTGTAATTCTAACCCAGTATTAGTTCGCTGTACTATTGTACTTGGTAGACAAACCAATATTATTGTCGTCTTCTAGAGGTTCTAAAAGAATTACCATAAAATTTGCTTGCTTACCACGTAGTCTATTACAGAAATTATTCCCAGATGACGCCACATACAAATCACTGACAATAATCAATCATGCATTATCTTACACTCTTATGAATTTATAGAAAATTAATAACATGATTGCAGTGTTCAAATTCTCTCAGGGATCATCGATATATTTGGATGGATCTTATAAACGATCTCTAATCTTTGGTTTGGGTGGTCTGATGTCTCAATACTGAGATTTTGGCTAACCAAAAAAAACTTCATCATACAATAAAGTGTAGATCAACTTAAAAATTAGTTGGTGAACAAAAAACAAAGTCGTTGTACTATTTAATTGTAGACCAAATTGAAAATGGTTAGTGAACATAAAAAAATGTCATTGTACTATTTAATTTGTTACAAGAAAATATGATTATTAAACTACTATTTGTTTACGAAAACAAATAAAGTTGTATGACTATTCTTTACTGATTGATTTAACTATGAAACGAGATAGGTGCGATTTCATATGCTCTTTTTGGTTGAATTTACCTATCATTTTCTTTGAGTGCACTTTTTGATTTCTGTGGTAGTAAATTAGATGGTGTTGCTTCTGTTCTTTCAGTCATTTCTGGTGGAGTACAGGGGATAGTATCTTCTGAATCACTTTCCATTCTTCCAACCACGAAACTAACACAATCAAACACAATTCCATAACACCCGTTTTTACTTTGATTGCTTACGGCATCTGTTTATTTTTTGTCAAGTTACCGGTCTCTATGGCATTTTTAATGTGCACAGATAGACTGATTCATGCATAATTTTCTGATTGGCACACGAGGGGTATAATGACTAGAATTCACTCATCATAATTCCCTATGGGATTAATTGATGGCATTATATACTAAAAATCACCCATTTAATGTTCATATTATTTGTTAGTCATAAACTTATAAATGCTCGTTCATAGATCGTTTAAAGTATCTGTGACATTAAGAAATGTTCGGCCTGACATATTTCAGTAGGTTTAGGCACAGCACTCCGCAGTGATGTCGTACTGGTCATGGCCGGCTCGCTCCATTTCGCGATACCATCGCCTACTGCGACCTTATCGTGCCTACTTTACCAGCCATGCATTGATAAGGCAAACTGACATGACACTTACACTCGTATACAATGCCGGGTGTGTTCCGGGAAGTATATGCAAATACAAGTCTTGCTTTGTGTAACCCTAGACATCGTAGACAGTTGGAGGAAGCCGAGTGCAAAGCTTTTGATGTGTTCCTACCTATTTGAACACTTCTAACGGCGTGTCCTGCGCTATGCTATTAATACTTTCGGGGCCACCGGTCGATGCGATAGGTGTTTATAATTATAAACGGACAGCAAACGTGAGTTTATTTAACGACAGCAGGATTTCGCACATCATAAAGGATTAAAATTCTTGTAGACTGACGGGAGCTTATGCAATATTAAGCGTGCATACGTTCTCCAATGATTATGTGCATGGATAATGGCAGAGTTATTCAAACGAGCAATAATTAATTAACGGAAGGAATCTGCAGTTACATGTTAGATACATAATATTTCATATGAAGTGGTTTCAACAAAATGAAACATATAAATAAATAAATAGATTTTACTCTTCAACAGTATACACTAATTAATGAACGATACAATGCTAAAGATAAATCGCAGGCACTGTACTCACAGAAACATATAACATGAAAAAATACTGAGATAATTTTCTATACACACGTGTCCGAAAATGTCCCTCTGAGGGAGTTAAGGTCCTTTGAGAATGAAAACATTTCTGGATACATGTTTATTGGACGCTTTCTTACTATTCTTGCATGCATAATTAGCTCCTAATGAAAGAGATGTATTTCTCTAATACTCCTTGGGAAGTTTGTAATGAAAAGGTATTTATAATGCAGTTGAATTGATTTTTATCGGCGACAACATTCCACCTGACATTTTTTTGTTGATTCTTCTATATTAATGACGTCCTGATTACGAAAAAGATATTTGTGCCAAATTATTTATTTTTTTTATTAATTATTTATCCGTGAAAAGTTATATGTACTTTTTTATAAGCTTTCACGGATTTTCAACTTATCTGCTTAATATTTCTTGTACTATAATAAAATTCTTAAAAAATATAGACCTGTCCGATGTGTATTAGGAAAAAATAGAAGACACCAAAAATAGCCGAAAAAATCAAAATTGAATATCTTTTCTACAAGAAGGAGTAATTTCACCAAAGTTAGCGAAAATAAAACTAATTTATGGTCAAATATATTTCACCAATCCCGGACACCGTATGTCAAACAGAACGGTCAAAGATGGCGGACGAAATATAAATTTTAATTCTTCGTCAATTACCAAGGAGGCATTGTACGTCACTTTTTTTTCGATTGTACGTTATTTTATGTACTTTTAGGGGCTAGAGTTCACTTTTTTTTAATTTCCAAAAAAATGCTTTTTTTTTATTTTTAAAAATGTATTTTCTTTGGGCCGGCTTTTTTCACCCAATCTTCGTCGAAACAAAATGAAATGTACTATATTATTTTTTTGTTTGTTTCTGTAGAATCAGAAATAAAGAAGTTATGGCCGAAGCAGTGTGCGTCTTCTAACTTCCTTGATAAATATGTCGCCATTTTGTTGCTGTATTTAGCCAGTAATTAAAAAGACAATTCTCAAATACTATTTTTCGTTAACATACCGGGTGGCCACGAGTAAATGTACGCCCCCAATTTTTTTTATTGTTTTTGAATTTAAAAATTTTGTTTTCGGTACACATAAATTAAATTAAAGTGAGCTACTTTTAGGCTAATAGGAAGGAAAGTATCACTTCCGGTTGAACCGGAAGCAAAAAAAGGAAAAAAGGAAAAAAAAAGTGAAAATTATCGACGGTTGCCATGGATACTCCAAGCAACGCTATCTTTATTATTTGCCTAGTAAATATGAAAACTTACTCAAATAATTTTAGTTTTCCACTAGTTTTTCTCTAGTTTAATGATTCATGGGTACGACGAAAAATATAATATGCAATTTTTTGGCCCCGAATACTTGCAAACCTCGGCCCTACGGGCCATACCAAAGTTTTGTTGATAGAAGTCATTATTTAATTGAAAGTATGTCATTTTAATGCAAAGAGTAAGTAATTCCATTATAGTTTCTATGCTTAATTTAGTTCTATTCGCCAAATCCCCATCATGTTGCAATTTATTTTTAATTATTATTAATGTTTTATCTACCGGAACATTTGTAAAAACTCACCATTAGATGATTCTTAATAAAATTGTTTTCAAATAGTTTTTCCAAAAAATGTTTGCTGTTTTTAATATAAGACTCAGAGGAACCTGATAAAGGATTTAAGATATTTAATAAAAATTTGGAGAGATTACTAAATGGAGAATTAATTGCTCACAATCGGTCTAAGAGGAATTTTAGGTTTACGTATTTTTGGTAAACCATAAAAATGAGGAGGTTTACTGTGATGTGGAGTTAGAACCGTTCGCTCAAAATCGGTAAATTCATTGTTGTGTTTAAATAGTCCTATATATTTTGCTTTCCAAATATTTTGTTGGATCTTTATTAAATTTAGAATAATTCCCATCATTAATCAAGTTCATAATCTTTATATTATACACAGCTGTATCTAAAATTACATTGGCATTGCCTTTATCAGCGGGTACTTTTTTAATATTTTCGTCATTCCTTAGAGATGTAATTGAAAGTTTTTCATCTGATGTTAAATTAACCCTACTCTTATACTGTGTTTCTAATTCAATTTTTGAAAGAATTCGGTATTCATTGGCATCATCTATTGATAGTTTCTGCGCAGAGGTTTATTTCATCAAAATTTTTAAATATTTTTACAGTGGCAAAATACCCAACAAACATAGGAAGTCATGAATATGCCACAAATAATAAATTATAAACAATATCTGAGTATTAGATATTATATAAACTAATTTTTATGGTGTGGAACTTATTTGTCAAGTAATTTACGACAAAAAGGTATTCATTATTTCTTTTATTTAATAACTTCCACATCCAATGGAAGTATAGTAACGACAAAAAAAATGTTTAAAATTTTTATTATTCAAATAGGCTTAGAATGTCACGAAACGTCGAGATTTTAGGTTTGAGCGAAATAAAAAATGTCTGTCTGTCGGTCTGTCTGTAACTTCTTTTGCGCGCACGTTTGTTCTGGAACCGTTTGAGATATTGACTTGAAATTTGGTACACATATGTACTTTAACGAGATCTAGAACCAGATTATATTTTCATCTTGTTCCGTCGAAGGGGGGGGGGGGGGTAAATTGGGGTAAATTTGGGGAAAATAGGTAAATCAAGCAGGTAAGAGTCCATAAAATTGGTATTCAGTATATACAAGAGAAGCTGAGGTCTCAAAAAAAATTTTGGCATTAGCCACCCCCATTACCACCCCCACCCCATTATTAAAGGGGATGAAAAAAAAATGTGATTTAGGGTGTGTACAAGAACCAGAAATCTCAAAATGTTTTTTACTTCATCCACCCCCACTACCACCCCCTATCACCACCCCCACCCCGCTACCGATGTGGGGTATCGTTTTATGGGTTTTTGGGGTAGGGGATTTCAAATATTATATTATTAAAGTTATTTCCACATACAAAATTTTTTCGTTGTAAGAGACTTGGATAGAAAATCTGGATGTGGAAGTAGTGATTCCTTGGGCAGCGGTTTTTTTCACTACTTCTATGTATTTGAGACAAATAAAAAACATGTATACTTTGTTTTCCGTTAAGAGTACAAATATGATATCCAAATTTGTGAAAATAACCCATTCCTAATTAACAATTTAAATTTTCTCATCAAACGAATATTTTAAAATAATTTAGCGCGTTTTTTTTTGCATAATAACAGTTGATGACGCTAATGGAATGAGTACATTCCTTAGCCATTACCACCACAAATTAACAACAAAGAAAACGTCGAAATGTCAAAAAATACTCACTTTGCAATATTAGGCTAATGTAAATTCAACAGTACGGAATAGTTTTCGCTATACAAATGTTATTTCTGGGAAATACCAACATTAATGAATTATACTAAAACTCTCTAACTCTAGTATAAGGAGGATTACTTAAAATAATAGATTTATAGTTTCATTTCCAAATGAATTACCCAATTAACACTTCCTAACGGTATTACTACTACTTTAGTAGTAATCTAATTGGCTAAATTAAAATAATTACTGTCCTCTTTAAACTAATTATGCCACTAGTTACTAGCTCCACGGTTGTCCTACTCACGAACTAATTCTCTTAAGATGTATGGAACTTCTTAATACGATCTGAAAACTTGCAGAAATTGAACGAATTCTTGGAGATCTTACAAATCCTTTTGCAAATCCAATTGATAATGAATACAATTTTTAAAATACAGTTTTTTTATCTGGATATGTAAAACAGATCGAAACAATCGAAAAGCTGACCCAGAAATTTAAAAAAACAAGAATATCTAATATTTCGTTAAGAAATTCATATTATATTAAAGAAATGTCTATTATTTGAGATAGATATTAGCCCTGAGTAATAAACAACATATAGCTTTAATTCTGCTTGATTTTACAAAGACTTGACAAATTAAATCATAAACTTTTAGGTGCAAGGTAACACTATTTTGGGTTTTCAAACATAGCTTAAGTTTTGTCAATACTTATTTAGCTAGTCGCAGTCAGAGAGTTTTCATGGAAAATGCTTATTCTCGTAACAGTTAAAATCATCAGGTGCCTCAAGGTTCCGTGTTGGGGGCCTCTTTTTTGCCTCGTTTATAAATATACAGCACTCTTATGTGTAAGTAGATCATTCCATCCTAACAATAGGGAACTTGAAAAAATAAAATTGATTCAAAATTCTCAAAATTGTAAACTAACATCATTAAAAACCCCATAGATAACAAAAAATTTAAAAAAAAACTCTTCCAGAAATATAAGCGATTAAAATCTGCCGGATTTCACCCACTCCTGAAACGTGACGTCAGACGGAGAAAGATTTCGCTTTGATAATTCCGCATGCGCAGGCGCATTTGTCAGAAACAACTAGCAGTGAACACAACCCTAACCTAAAATTTAAAATGTCACAAAATGCTACTTTTGATTCATTCGTGCCGAACCGAATTTTCGAATTTTGCCGTGCAATTTACTATCAGGTTTATCTGGAAGACTTCCTCTTTACGTCGCGACATCGTACGGTCGTCCCGTCCCAATGGTATTTTTGGAAAAATATGAACGTGTCTCAAGATTGCATGTTTTTGCAATTTTTTCGGCTCCGAAATGTAAATTTTGTTCTACATTTGGCAACTTTTTAATCTTGGCTCCTACGCCAAAAGACTACTCTAGCTAATTTAAATAGAATTGAATTTGCTAAAACCCCTTTTTTTATTTTTTGAATTCCGATAAAAATGAAGGAATTAGAGGGGGCGGGATTTGGGACTTTTGAAAAGGAAAAATTGTATTTATTGAAAAGTGTGCTTTGGTGACGTCTTAGTTCTGTCAAAATGTTAAATTAATGAAATTGTACGTAAATGACAGAGCTGAGACGTCACCAAAGCACACTTTTCAAGAAATACAATTTGTCCTTCTCAAACTTTTTGTTTGTTTTCAAAGAATTCTTGAGATCTATGCGGCAGTTTTCTCGAAAACGGTTGGAATTATCAAGTTCTATCAAGTGTACCTTTTTTTACGTAGAAATGACTCCTGCATGAGATTTTCTAGTCGAAAGTGCCACTATGTTTCGTAAAAAAAAGAAAAAACATATTCATCATCAGGTATAGCTCATGAGGCGCCCGCGTCCTCCATGAGTTAGCTCAATGAGATACATAAATTATTGTTTCTTAGCTTAAAAAATGTTCCCTTTCCAAATTGGGAGAAAATCGGTCAAGAGGTAGTTGAGACATTGCAAAAAAAAAGAAAAAAAAATACAATTTTGACACCTTGTACTTTCAATATGTTTCACAGAAACGTTGCCAACTTGATCTTTAAATTTAGAAAATACCTACAAATATCACATGCTGATGTTTATTCAGAGAATCCTTTTTACTTCTGTATCGAAATATCTTAAGCAAAAACCTATAAGTCGAAGCAATATTCATAATGTAAATATAAGATCTACTAGTATTTTGACCATACCAGAACACAGTATTGCTATTTCTCTTTTTCGAAAATTAAGGTCTTTGAATTCCGTCATCCTGTGTGGCTGTCTGTTAGCTCTATATCTACAAAAAACCGCTGCCCAAGGAATCACTACTTCCACATCCAGATTTGCTACCCAAGTCTATCACAACGAAAAAGTTTTGTATGTGGAAATAATTGTTTATGGAACTTTAATAATATATTTGAAATCATCTACCCTAAAAACCCATAAAACGATATCCCATATAGTGGTGGTAATGATAGGGGGGTGGCAGTAGGGATGGATGAAGTATAAAAATATTTTGAGGCCTTTGGTTCTTGAACACATGATCACACACTAAATCACATTTTTTTTTGACACCCTTTTATAATGTAATGGGATCGTAATGAGGGTGGCTAATGCCATTTTTTTTTGAGACATTGCCATCTCTTGAAAACCGGGTGATTCAGTTTGGTATTCGCCCCCCTGCATCTTTTTTTATTCTAACAGAAAACTACAATAAACCATATATATTTGTAATTAGTTTGTCAAGCGCTATCGAATGATGTCCTTAAATCATCTCTTTGGTCACATATGCCAAAATAACGATAGTCAACTTTTTTTTTTTCAAATGGTATGCTATACATTTTTTTGCCGATTGTTGTAGAGCTTCTCTTTCTGCATTCAACCATGTGAAAAAAGTATACACTTTCATAGGAAAATTTCGAGAAAATTAATAAAATACGAAAAAACTTCATTTAAAAGTTTCTGATTCAACATAGTTAACCATGGAAACAATTGAATTTTGTCATTGTTAGTAATGTCAAATTGAAAATACTGTTATTTGTGACTGTGTTATTCGTTTTCGTTTTATGTTATACTTCTAAATAGATTTACACAATGGTATCTTACAGTAATGAAGAAAAATTGGACATGATATTAATTTATGGAGAGTGCGGAAAAAACAGTAAAGCAGCCAAACGTTTATATCAAGATCGCTTTCGAAATAGGCCGGTACCATCAGACAAAATGTTTGTAAAATTGGCAAGAAATATGAGCGAAAGTGGAAGTTTTAAGAAAAAAAGAAACGTTTTTAAACACCGTTAGATTTCTTCCTTTGGTTCTATTTAAAAGAAAAAGTTTACACGTCTAAATGACATCGGAGATCTTAAAACTAGAATACGAATTGAATGCCGCAGATTAAATGTTGAAATTCATTCTTCAACACAAGGAAAATTTCGAGAAAATTAATAAAATATGATAAAACGTCATTCAAAGGTTTCTTTCTGAATCAGCACAGTTAGCCAAGGAAGCAATTGAAATTTCGAAACAAAGTTTAGTGTTTTGACCAAACAAAGTTCTGTTTTTAAATAATTATGTAATTCATTTTTATACAACATTTAATGTCGTATCTTTAGTTAATTAATGATAAGAACACTCAAACAATAATAATAAAGTAACAACTAATAATAAATAACAATTACCAATAAAAATACTTGAAAACTAACTAACAATTAAGAAAATAAAAACATTATTTATTGCTTCATATGTTCGAAGAGTCCTCTGTTCGCTTCTAAACATAATCGTCCTCTGTTTATCATGCCTTGGGTACATACATGTTGAAAAATTTCAACATTTAATCTGCGGCATTCAGTTTGTATTCTATTTTTAAGATCTTCGACATCATTCAGAGGTGTAAAATACACTCTTTCTTTTAGATATGGCCAAAGAAAAAATCTAACGGTGTGAGATCCGGTGATCTGGCAGGCCACTTGACTTCCTCACCACGATTTCCGATCCATCTACCTGGATAAGCTGCATTTAAATAATTCGTTACAATTTTAGCATTATGTGGGGTGCCCCATCTTGTTGTAATATCATGTTATGTCTAATATGTAATGGAACGTCTTCTATGAAATTTAACAACTCTTCTCCTAAAAACTGTAGATATCTTTCTCCACTAAGCGTGCCTTCATAAAACTATAATTTGTCCGTTGAGAATTCCACACCATACATTAATTTTGGAAATTAGTTTCCCGAAGCCAGTGAGGATTATCCTGCGACCAATAATGGCAGTTATGTCTATTGACAATTCCATTATTATGGAAACTGGATTCATCTGACCACATGATGTGATCTAATATAGTCATTTCTTGAGCAACTGCCAACCACGCTACAAAATTTAGACGTCTCTCGTAATCTCCTGGAAGCAAGCCCTGATGTAAATGTATTTTATATGGTCGCAGTTTATTGTCTCTCAGAATTCTTTGAATTGAAGAATATGAAATATCAGTTTCTGTCGCTAACTGACGGATAGAAATATGCGGGTCTACGAAAACACGGGCTAAAACTGCAACTGTATGTTCCTCATCTCGTGCGGTTCTGGGCTTAAAAACGTTTCTTTTTTTCTCAAAACTTCCATTTTCGCTCATATTTCTTGCCAATTTGGCAAACATTTTGTCTGATGGTACCGGCCTATTTCGAAAGCGATCTAGATATAAACGTTTGGCTGCTTTATTGTTTTTTCCGCACTCTCCATAAATTAATATCATGTCCAATTTTTCTTCATTAGTGTAAGATACCATTGTGTAAATCTATTTAGAAGTATAACATAAAACGAATACGAATAACACAGTTACAAATAACAGTATTTTCAATTTGACATTACTAACAATGACGAAATTCAATTGTTTCCATGGTTAACTATGTTGAATCAGAAACAAAACCTTTAAATGAAGTTTTTTCGTATTTTATTAATTTTCTCGAAATTTTCCTTATGAGATGATTTAAGGACGTCATTCGATAGAGCTTGACAAATGATTTACAAGTATATATGGTTTATTGTAGTGTTCTGTTAAAATAAAAAAGATAACGGGGGGCGAATACCAAACTGAATCATCCGGTATACTAAATACCAATTGTGTGGACCTTGATTGATTTACTTTACTTTACCCCCATTTACCCACCAACCCTTCAACGGAATAAGATGAAAATATGATTTAGTTAGAGATTTCGTTAAAATACATACGTGTACCAAATTTCAAGTCAATATCTTCAACGGTTCCAGAGTAATCGTGCGCACAAAAAAGTTACAGACAGACCGACAGACAGACAGAAAATTTTTTTTTGCTCAAACTTAAAATCTCGACGTTTCATGACATTTTAAGCCTATTTGAACAATAAAAATTTTAAAAAAATTGTCGTCACTGTACTTCTACTGGATGTGGACGTAATATGTGACGGGGAAAAATAATATCTGTTACGTAGGTAGTTGATGAACGAAGAAACTTAATAACTTTTAGTGAAAAATATACAGGGTGAACACCCTAAAAATAAATAATCTATTCTTATTCTATTTTAAATTTATTACTATGTAAATAATTTGGTTTTAGTGAAATAAATGCTATTCTTATTTTATTCTGTAAGTGCATAAAAACAGAAATATGTGACATAAATAATATGCTACCAAAATTGAACTGTTAGTACTTACCTGTTGTTAAATTTATTTGTCTTAAGATGTGCTCTCAGTAAATTTTCAAATTTCACAACGTAAATGAATCTAGACTATCAATCATTAACAAAGTGATTCAACGTCCAATCTCATTATACACTATTTAAAGCAAATCTACATTATAACTCTGTATATTTTTAATTTTCTAGTTCAACCTTCAGGAAAAGAAAGGTTCTATTTGTATAAATAGCGTATGTTTTCTTTAAAATCAGAATGTTAATGAAGTTTTTGCGTGCTATTGAAACTGTCTCCAAGAATTCGTTTTTGTAAATCTATTTTTAATGCTATGATAATCCTTTTGCATGTATTTTTCCGAAATGTCATCATAATTTCATTTTTACATTTTTTATTTAATATATTTTATAGTAATTTTGACATCAAGTTTATTTAGTTTAAGATATACAAGGTGTCCCACCGGGAACTGCAATTTTCAATTTTGAAATTTAATTTTAAACTTCAAATAATTCAAAAAGTCGTTACGTTAAACCCCTATAATATCTACATGGGAAAACGGGGAATTTAATTTTACATAATTTAATGCAAAAAATACAGGGTGTTCCATTTGACTTAAACAAGTTTTCGGGGTTTGAAGTTGACAAAATGTAACGTAAAAACTGAACACTTGGTGTATCATTATTGAATTTCTTTAAATAGTAGAGCGTAGCTCAGCTTATGACCTTTCTGCATGCCGAAAAGCAAATGAGGATCTTTATAGTTATAGAGGTTATTGCAAACTGTGACACCTGTCAATTTTTTTATAAAATGTCAAATATCTCTGAAATGGATAGGTATAGGGATGGAGTATGCTACATGTTCTCGACCCAGAATATTTCACTCCTTTTGAAAACTTTGAAATATATAGGGTGTTCCATTTAAAATAAACAAGTTAGCATCGACTTTCGGTATAAGCGGAAGTGTCAAGTGCTTGTAATTATTTTCTGAAAATTTAATAATTAGAGTTTTTAATGTTTCATATCTAATAAAATTACCAAGTATTAGTCTTTAGTTATGTAAATAACTAAATATTAATATGATTTGCAAAATGACCATCATTGTAGTGTACAAAATTGAGGTTTGCTATTCATCAGTTTACAGTCAAAATAAATTAATCATACCTATTTGGGGCAATGAATGAAACTCTATCACTGATTTGGTCCGTTACGAAGGACCAAATCAGAAATAAAAACGATGTTTTTTGAGAATCTGGATGACTTCAAAAACTTTTTATCCTTCCGTTTTTCAAATTGAGAAGTACGTTCACGAAAAGCTATCTGATAGCTCATAAATTGCGTTTTGAACCACGAATACAAAGTCTTTAACATCGTCTTTCTAGGTCCAGTTAAAATACAAAAAAAAATGATCAAAGTTTTAAAAACTTACCTGATAGTCCTTAAGTAAAAGTGAGGTTAGATTGGTTCGTAAACGGTCGCTTAAGTATTGAATTCCTTAAACTCGATTTTACCGCTAGCTGACGTTATGCGAAGGATTATTTCAATGGAGTTTATGAAAGATATATTTTGACTTGCATCTCAGTAAACGGTAAGGAACAATTTCTGATCTAGATAGGGACAGATTGAGAATATAAGCAAACAAACAATATACAACAAACAAGAATTTAATACATCTAAATTGACAAAATCGTATATAATTATATGGTAACGTACAAATATTACATGTATATATGGATATAAATGGTATGAAATATGATACACAGAAATATGGTCGACCAGTGAAGCAAGGGAGTATACATCTGTTATATTTTGTATCAATGACTACTAATATGTATTATTTGTCATTAAAGAATTTAAGACATACATTACACAGCCCACAAAAAAATATGTTTTACTAGAAACGAGACCCATCATACTTCCACGTACTTTGTGCGCGCTAAATCTGAATCTGAGGTCAAAATTAACTCCTGTCGTGTCTTTTTAAAATGAAAGAGAAAAAGCTAATTTATTAATTAAATGAAAAACCTAGCTTTTACTTAAAAGAAAGAGAATAAATCCCTTTCCGGGATATCAAAAAGTAAAATTCGTAAAATGTAAGGCAATAATGCTTAGCAAAAAGCCACAATACATCAAAACTACAAGGTATACTCTAATGCAAAAATAGATAATTAGTTGGCCAACGAATATTACTATAAGAAAACTTCAAATAGAATATTACTAATAAACAACATGTTTTGATACTTTAAATCAATAAACAAATTTTTAGACGTAAGCAAAGGTTATTACAAAGGAAATGAAATTAAATGCATAGTAGCATGTAACTTGAAGACAATATTAAACAAAAGTTTTCAAATAAATATGTTGTGATGTTTTAAATCAACAAACAAGTCTTTAAAAGTAAGTAAAGATACTAACAAATAAAATGAAATGCATAGTAGCATGTTCAACTAAAATTTTTATACATAATGATAATGTGCTATTGCACAAACTTTTTACGATGCACTCGCGAAAAGAATTTTGTTTGTCTGTTCAAACGAAAGTTACAACAATTCCACAACGAAGTGAGATTAAACGAAAACGCACAACACATCTGAAGAACTATGCCAAGTATAGTGTTCACAGGTACGATATACGAAAGCAAGAAAATATAACCTTTAGATACTACAAGTCACCGATAGACCCAATGGAGAAATATAAATGTTTTTGTACTTACAGTGACTGCCGAGAATCAACGAATGGTGGTGGTTACAGGTTACAGATAGATTGGTATCAGTTATATATACACCAAAATGCAATTTCTAGGCAAATTAAATACTAGCACCATGATGTGCTTTGTTAAACTGCACTTAGAGCAGTTGTAACTACACTATCAAATTATCATGTAGTTATTCACGTCTTTACTAGACAAATTCTCGTGCTAAAATCTCAATACTAATTTTTAAAATTCATTATAATAGTTAATTAGATAAACGACTGCCAGGGCTAGAGGCCCTGCGAAGAGTAACTCGAAAACGTTGAGTGGCCATTTTATATGCCCCGTTTCTCATACTGCATTATGGGTATGTACTGAAGTGGCGAGTAGGATTGCAAACCAATCACAATTCATTATTTTAAATTTATGATCTCCTATTGGAGAAATATGTCTAAGCTTGAGACCGTCAAAGCATTTATTTCCTCGAATTATTCTGGAATGCCTAAAGTGCTTTGAAAGCAGTGGAGGCGTTTAGGTATTTTGTTAATAAAAATATAAAATAATGTAATTTAGCAGATTTTAATAGAAAACTATTAATGGCTAAAAAGTGAACCATTACAATGTACATGGTGATCAATTTAACCCTGTCCAAAAGCAAGATATATTTCAAAAGCATATGATCTTAAGAATTTATTTTGAACTCCTTCGATTTATTCAGTTTGTTGTTAACTATTCTGTTTTTGAAAATTTTATATCTTCTATAAGTAATGAAATACTCACCCTTAGTTTAACGAAAGTTATTAATATTCATATCTTAGTTTGATATAAATAAAAGTAATTCACGCCAAAGTAAGTGCGGCGGCTCGCGGCTAGCCGATCTGGTGCGGGGCGGGGAACCGTGGGTCCTATTTTAGCTGAACCAGAGGAAGACTCAACAATTTCACAGAACTTGACCAAAACAGATTATCTCACTATATAAAGAAAGTTAATAAAAAAGATGTTAATTGTGGCGCCATCCACAGCGTCAGTGATATTACCTAACTTTCTCTATTATAGTGAAACCAGCTGCTGTGGAACAGCCTGGAATGTAATCGGACAGCATAAACAACTATAATAAAAAAATTGAATCTACTTTTTATTAAATCTTTTAACATAAAAGTTCAATGCAATTATCAATAAATGACATGAAAGTATGACGAAATTATCTTAATGATACAGAACAAAAATAACCATGTTATGGTCAAATATACGGAGCACTATAAAAATTACTAGAAAAATATACACTTTCTCACCACCTGATGATGGGTGTTGTAGAGACGAACCCTAGGTGAGGTCTCGTAGTCTCTGCTAGGATACCACGCTCCGCACTCTTTACTGCGACCCGATGGTAAGATGTCTCGGTACTGCTACGCCTAAATATTTGCGTGAAGTTCTATTATATTTTCCACGAAGGTAAGTTGCAATATGACAAGATTCTTCTATTATCAGCTACTGATATAATGACGGTTGATTATGAGATGACCAGTCTCCACAGTTAAACTTTAGTAGTTATTACGTAATGACGTAATTATGTAGTATTATAATGGTTGATTTGGAGATGACCAGTCTCCTACTGCTTGAGCAATAATTAATTGATTACGAGATGACCAATCTCTGACTGTATGGTACGTGATTGATCACAAACTTCAAGTAACTCTAAGGCTTTATAAGACTTTAAATAGGATACTCTTTGAGAATTCCTTTTTTAAGAATTGATGTAAGAATACTTCTTTTGAGAAACTATTCGAATGCTTTATTTGAGATACTTTTTGAGAACTTATTGAGAATATTTTTGAGAATACTTTTTTTGAGAACGTATTGAGAACGGTAGAACTTCTGGCAAAGTTAAAAAAAAGAGAAACAATTCGTTACCACGTGGTAGTAAAAATAAGGTTATGATTTAAAAAAAAATTAAAGAAATTCAACAAATTGAAAAATATAGCCGAAGGCTGCAATATATTGTGAATTAAAATTATTTAAGAAAATTAATTACCTTTAAAATGTATGGATTACACTAGATGAATAATGATAATTTTAAAATTAACACTTGGCATCTGCCAATTTGATTATCAAACGAAGTTAACTGTTATTTACCGTTGCAGAACAATCAATGATTGATTAAGTGTATGGACTCTAAAATGAAAACTATTATCCCCTCTAAGAGATCTGCGTGGTAGTCGAAAAGTTTACAAATTGACATAGGCAACCTAACATTCTACAAGAGTACAATATGTTGGAAACCTTATTTATCACTACTTGAGTTTATTAATTGATTCGAATGCGTTTAGATATAAATAACGTGGAGAGTTTCGAGTGTGGTATGGTAGCAAGAGGCTATAACATAAAATAAATACATATTTAACAGATAAATATAATGACACAATGCTTAGAATTAACCTGTAATAAAGCATTAGATGAATACAATCATAGTCCGGGTGATTAATCTATAAAGATGGTAAAATATTGTACAGTAAGCTCAAGAAATTGAAAGGATTTAGTGGGTTTTAATTAAAAGTGCATATTATCTCAAATGGTATGCTACAGAAAGTCGGGATATTTGTACGATGTGATATGAGACACTGTGTATACAGAGTGATGTACCTCAACATACGGAAAATTAAAAAATACGACTCAAAAAAAATTCCTTATTTTTTTGTAGAAATGCCCCGCCTATGACTTTAACCAATCAGCACCCTTTATCAGACTTGGGGCTGACAGCAAAGCTGGCGGGGTTAGGAGTGGCTTTATGGATTTTTTCACACTATAAAAATAGCAAAAATTAAAATAACTTTTGTAGAACAAAGCACAGCACAAAACAAACAAGAGTAATGAGAAAATGTTCGAATGCATTAAATTCAATGCACGGTTCTAAGTGCAGAATGGCATATTGAACGGTATCGATTTACTAATACAATTTATAATATAACGGTACGCTCTAACTGGAAATTGGGAAAAATATAGACACAAGGCACTGACCCTATGCCAGTGAACTTTTATACTACGTACAAAGCTTAGACAATTGATCATCTAATCTTTGCCACTTACCTGCAATGGGCCTCATTGTTGTCGAAATTCGTAATAAGATAGAAAGAGACAGATACCAGTCACGGTGCGTGTTGGCCAAATTCGATTTGCCTTACTTTTATTTGAAGGACGGATCCGTTGCAGGTGCGTAGTTCATTGCATTGCATATATACTGACCATAGGCAACACTAGCGTGTCTTTGCAAGTTTTAATGCAAGGAAATATATTAAATTACCTCGGATTACACTAAAATTATGCAGAAGCTTCCCCACATAGAAGACTAGTATACCATTTTATTTTCCGCATGTTGTGGTGAATCACCCTGTATAGCAATTTATTTTTAGATTATTTATGCTTATATCTGTCTTAGAAAATCTAAAGTTAGTTTAAAAGTTATTTTAGAGACTATAAAAACTGTAATCTTTTGATATTGCAGTAAACTCCAGATAGAATGCAAAAAACACGTAATTTACGCGATTTACAAAAAAATGACACGATATAAGTTAATTTGAACCCCAGATTCGGATTCAGTGAACCAAAATACGTGGTACAACATACTTTTTTTTGTGGGAGTGTGTTATTTATTTATTGAAACATGTCGTTCAAATTGCGCAAAAATATTGAAAAAATCCCTTTCCCCACTGGCTTACACTTACAGCCCAGTCAAATGAAACTGAGAGAGTTTTTGTAAGGATATGTTTAATGTATAATTTTGATTTTTCATATATTTGATTAATATTAACAGCCACTTTTAATGAAATTGGTTTGTAATTATAGCGCCTAAAATGTTAAAAAACGTAAAATGTTATGTTAATGAAAAAAATAAAATAAAATGTTATGTTAAATAAAAAACGTTAAAATGTTAATCCGCAGAAACACTGACATGAAATGAATAGTTTTATTTTTCATAACGTTTGTAAGTTTATTAAATGTTTTTTTAATAAAAAAAAGTCGAACAGTTTTTAAGAGATAGAAGTATATACTTTATTCTCTAGATACCTCAATAATTTTAACAATGTTTTGAATGTTATTTCAGTTTAATCGCAAATACAGTAGATAGTGCTTTTACTATGTTTATGTATGATGGAGTATCCTCTAGATAGCGCTAGAGATACTTGATAAGACATCTCGTAACGTAGACTTCTTGTTGATATATTTTCTTTAAAAAAATCATTTGTGCAAATTTTCCAGGATCCGGCAATTTTTATTCGCTCGATACCTCTACTACGCGCAAATATTTTCCAGCTGTATCAAAGTTATGAAACTTTTTATGCTAACTTGCCCGAACCAATCCAGCATTGCGTTTTAAATTGTTCTTTATATTTGACTGGACAAACACGAATAAATTGATGGTTACATGAAACATCACAAGAACCTTAGATAGCTATTCAAACTTGGGTGTGGGTGTTGCTGTGAGGTTGCTCCTGCTCATTCCCTCCCGCTATCTGGTTGGCCGGTGTGTAATACTGCAATCAGAATGAAGTCATTAATTAGATATCATACAACCTGAGTTTATCGACGACACCTGTGCTTGTAATTTATTCTATTACGGGGTAACTACATGACACTTTCTTATTACGTGTTAGTTTCAGATGACTAATTAATGGGCTACTTGCTGAGTTTGGGGTATGGTGTGTTTATGTGCTCTCTAAGGATTTAATGAACATCGGTGCATGGAAATAGAATAGGATAAATTAATCCAGGGAAATGAGGTTTTGGCCGGGACTGTGACTCATCCAGGCAGAGACCACGATTTTTAGGTAGTATAGGTGTCAATAAATGAAACCTATATAAAATCTGCGGTCGATTTTCTGCATATGTTTATTTACAGCCATTTTAATGCAAAAAAATGGAAAAAACGTGTTTTTTCACACTTGTTCACCTGCCAGTAAAAAGTAAACTATCTTACAGATAAATCAAATGAATCACCTTGTAGGAAATTAAAAAAGCTTTAAAATGGCGGTTGTTAAATGTCGATATAGTTAATTGTTGCTAAGATAATTGCAAAATGCGGAATTTTATTCAATAAACAATATCTTGTGTAAAAAACAATCTACTGTTATGTCCTTGCGTAAATAGTTGACTCTCATAGTGCTTAATATCTGGTAAAAATTTCAAATCGATTCGTCAAATAGTTTTTGCAAAATTGCATTAATTTATCCCAGAGACCTTTTTTTTGCAACCCCACCACGTCCAGAGAAATCAAAATACAATGATTCTACGGCCTCCACCTGAAAGGGAAAGACTTGATTTACCAAAATGCTTTGTTAGATATCGAAAAAATTATTTTCAGACCTGCAAAATGACGTTGCAAAAAAACTCAGATTTTTACCTTATAAACAAATAGAATAATTTTTTAACAATTGATTGTAGAGCATCGCTTTTTCGATATTTGAAAAGCTGATATTTTTACACGAATTTTGAAAAAAAAAAAGAAGGTCCTAGGTCAATTTGGGGCAAAGTTAGCAATTTTTTTTCAAAAATTCATAGCTCCTTTGTTTATAATAATTAAGAAACGTAACAAGCGTCACTTTAAAGGGGAAGAGTTCAACTTTTAGTGTAAAAAATTTGAAAATGATTGCACTTTCTCAAAACTGTTTGCAAAGCTTCTAAAATGAGGCTAGAATCAACTTAGCTCGAGGTTGTGGAGGGGGAACCCTCAAATCCGCGCATTCAAAAATTGAGACAGCATCTTCAAACTGACCACATAAGTCATAACTTTGGTGTTTGTTAACTTGATTTTTTCAATTTGGGGTACCTTTTTGCGTACGTTAATAATATTCAATCTGTTAAACTATTAACATTAATATTAACAATGTAATTTGTTTAAACATTAAAAAAAAAATTTCTTTTTACAAATATCAAAATTTTTTGTTTTGTTCTTGTTGAAAGTTGCAGAAAAGGCTTATGTACACGTAAATATATATCTTATTGTTATAAACAATTGAATTTTTCAAATTTATAAAATAAAAACACTCTATTCGATATAATTTACATTTTTAAGATATTTTTCAAATGCAAAATTACCATACAATTTATGAAAAGTGCTCTTATTAATTTGCGTATTATTAATTATTAATAAATAATAAAACAAACCATTACTTCCTTCGTAGAAGTATACAACACGCGTGTGAATGTACATGTAGTGACAGCGTTTGTCATGTATAATGGTTTGTATGATACAGTAGAAACTTTCTATGGTTCAACACATCTGCTCCAAAATAATAAGAGAGTAATAATTACCTGTAATTTGTTTAAACATTTTACAAAAAAATATTTTTATACATTATCAAAATTTTTGTATTATTCTTATTGAAAATTATAGGAAAGGTTTGTGTACAATTAAATATATAAATTACTGTTATATTAAGTTATAAACAATAGAATTTGTAAAGTGTGAAAAGAAACACATTGTTCGATATAAATAACGCTGTAATTTATAATAATACAGAATATTTGTCGATTCACATATAAATTTACTTAATAATATACCTATACACATTCTAATAAGGTAAAATCAATCAACTCGTATTTTTTTTAACGATCGGCTCATTATCATCAACATTAGAATGATCAAAGTTATCTAACATTAAATTAATATTCTCAATATCATCATCGTCGTCATTACAATTAATTTCACAATCATTTTCAAATTTTTTACACTAAAAGTTGAACTCTTCCCCTTTAAAATGGCGCTTGTTACGTTTCTTAATTATTATAAACAAAGGAGCTATGAATTTTTGAAAAAAAATTGCTAACTTTGCCCCAAATTGACCTAGGACCTTCCTTTTTTTTTCAAAATTCGTGTAAAAATATCAGCTTTTCAAATATCGAAAAACCGATGCTCTACAATCAATTGTTAAAAAATTATTCTATTTGTTTATAAGGTAAAAATCTGAGTTCTTTTGCAACGTCATTTTGCAGGTCTAAAAATTAATTTTTTCGATATCTAACAAAGCATTTTGGTAAATCAAGTCTTTCCCTTTCAGGTGGAGGCCGTCGAATCATTGTATTTTGATTTCTCTGGACGTGGTGGGGTTGCAAAAAAAAAGGTCTCTGGGATAAATTAATGCAATTTTGCAAGAACTATTTGACGAATCGATTTGAAATTTTTACCAGATATTAAGCACTATGAGAGTCAACTATTTACGCAAGGACAAAACAGTAGATTGTTTTTTACACAAGATATTGTTTATTGAATAGAATTCCGCATTTTGCAATTATCTTAGCAACAATTAACTATATCGACATCTAACAACCGCCATTTTAAAGCTTTTTTAATTTCCTACAAGGTGATTAATTTGATTTATCTGTAAGATAGTTTACTTTTTACTGGCAGGTGAAAAAGTGTGAAAAAACACGTTTTTTCCATTTTTTTGCATTAAAATGGCTGTAAATAAACATATGCAGAAAATCGACCGCAGATTTTATATAGGTTTCACTTATTGACACCTATACTACCTAAAAATCGTGGTCTCTGCCTGGATGAGTCACAGTCCCGAACATGGTACTCTTTTTACTCATTTCCCTGGACTAAATGGATAATAATGCAGTTTGCAGGGATTGTCATTATTTGCAATGCTTATCTCCGCTTTCTTGGGGATTATTTGAATGTTCGCCAATTATTTTTAACTGTTTGCACTCATCTGTACTCGACAATACAGTGACGACTTTTTACTTTAATAGTACTACGAAATTATTATTGTTATGCTATATGTGTATATTAACTGAGGAAGAATAAACATTAATATACAGGGTGGAGTAAATTAGATGGGATTTGGGGTTTTCTCTAAAACTGGCAGATAGACAAAAACCAATATAGGCGTCCTGAGCTCGATTTTCAAGAAACAAGTAATGGCCCAAACCGCGATCGTCTATCTTTTTCGCCTACCGAACTACAGAGGAAAATTGGCATTTTTGGATGACCTCTATATCTCAATTACCAAGTGTCGAATAGAAAATCGAGTGACACATTCTTAAGACACTTTTTTTAATAAAATCCGTTACTGATAAGAAAATTATGCATGCCACAGTTTTCGAGATATAGACATAACTTGTGTTTTTTTTAAATGGAACACCCTGTAAATTGTTTCATAATTCGATCACAAATTGGCTATCCAACGATATATCATATATGTCATATTTATCTCTAGAAAAAGTGGTTAATTTTCGAGAAATTTAATATATTTGTGAGGAGGCCATGGAAAACTATTAACAGTTTTTATAATATAAAATAATTTTGCCCAAAATAGGAAAAACTAAACTACCATAAATGATCGAATTGTCTTCCATTGACATCTATGCATATTTATCACATTTCTAATATTTATTGAGAAGGCCATGGTAAAAAAAAGAAAATCAAAATAATCGTAAATTTCAAAAACTAATTTGTGAGTTAATTGTAAGTGAGCATTGTTAAAAATTGTTCAATTTAGTAATGGTGAAAAATATATGATTAAATGTTTCATATAATGCGGAGAAGATTCAAATTTAGCTTCCGAGATTTATTTTAATAGGTAAGTTCCGCCTAAACAATATTTTTGGATATCCAAAAAAGAGACAGTCAGACATAAAAATATTCAAAAGGCTACAACAAAATTTAAAAGACTTTGAATCATTTGTAAAACCTCGAGAAAAATATGTAATAAAGCAGGCAGAGAAGCTGTAGAAAATATTGTTTTAAAAACTGTAAGAGAAAATCCTAATATATCGTCTCACGAAATACAGGAAAATTTAGGAATCCCAAAAACAACTGCGTTACGTTGCTTAAAAAAAATAAATTTAAACCCTACAAAATTAAGATTAGTCACCATCTATACCTAAACGACTTTCAAAGGCGTCTCGATTTTTGCCAGTGGTTTTTGGATCTGAAGGAACAATTATATGGACAGACGAGGCCCATATAAGCAGTGTCGGAATTTTTAATCGGCCATCATTGGTCTTATGAAAATCCGCACATAACCGCTACACTGCCGTCCTAAGAACAGATGCCGTATCTACAAAAAAAACGTATTTTGAGATTTTAGTCCTAATAGGATCGTGGCAAGGTAAATTAGCTATTTACTAGACAGAAATGCCGTATCCGTTTAATAGAATAGAAAAAACGTGCACATTATTTGGCCGTATCTGAAAAATTGGTTAGCTTTCCTAAGACAATATGCGGTATGTGCATATTACTAGTAAAAAATGCGGGAACTGCTTGCGCGACTCTGTAGTTACGGCGATTCTTGTTAGGACAAGTTAGGTACCGCCTTTCTTATTAGGAAAACAACAATATATGCCATTTGCAGTTGTGTGAAATGAAGCTGTATCTGGCAGGAACTAAGAAAATATTATAAGCTGTTTTAACATTTTTTCTTAATTATAGATATAAAATTATGATTTGGCTAGATAATTGTTCTAGCCAAAATAAGAACTGGTGCCTCCTTAAATTTTTGTTTAGTATAATTAATTCTACTGAAACCGCAAAGGAAATAATTTTAAATTTTTTTGAACCGGGACATACATACATGTCGGCAGATAGCTTCCATCATCAGGTGGAGCTGTCACTTAAAAAAAAGGAGAAGATCTATGATTTTGATGATTTCATAGACGCCGTGCAAAAAGCACAAAAATCAAAAGCAGAGGTCAAAGTAATGGCACATCAAGACTTCTATAAGTGGAAAGATTAAAGTCTGAGGCAAAGATGAAAAAAAAAACAAACTAAAAGAACTTATTTACAAATAAAAGCCACTGGAGGGATTTTTTTTTAAGTATAAAACATCATTTGAAAGTGAAAAATATTAGAAATTGGACTTTTTATGCGAAAAGGCAATGACAAAAAACGGCATTTTATTATAAAGTTTACCACATCTTGATGAACCTCGAGGTTTTACAAAAACAAAAAAGATATCGTTGTTGAAAAGTCATGGTGGCTTAAGAACTTTTGGATTAATTTAGCAGAACGCACCAAAAATTAAAAATTATATTATGTTAAAATTACTAGCCGTTTAGTTCCATATTAATAACTTAAGTTAAATAAATATTACTAAGTTCTTAATATCTTTTTTCTTTTTGTTATGATTATAACTCATTAATAAAACACTGTTTAATGTAAGTATGTAGTTTTATTAAAAAAGTGTAAAAACATTTTTCTACGACTGTTAAAAAGACTACTATTTTTACTATATTTCAGTGCTTAAAACATATTTTATGTTTATGGCACTTATTTGACAAATTACCATTATTACGTACGTTGCCCATTGTATTTACGCACATACGGCCTTTTCACATTGCATATTCAAGATATTAAGGGGGGTGGAAAATGCCGTATCTAATTTTTTTAATGAAAGATGATAATTTTTGCGAAATTTTCCTTCGCTAACAATTTTTTAAACTAATATTTATTAAAAAAGTACAAATAAATTCTTTAAAATATTTTAAATACTTAAATGCTATTGCAAAAACTTTGCCCATCATTTCCTCCATTTGACTCTCTCTGTAGATACCACATCTGTTATTAGGAAGGCAGTACAGTTAATCGTCAAGGACGATTTGGATTTGGTGTATGGTGTGGTTTTATTGGACACCAAATAATAGATAATAGATTTTCACGGTAATTTAAATACCGAAACTTTTATTAACATGCTACGACAAGAAATAGAGAATTTTGTAGACAATTATGCCTGTGAGTCAATTTCAAAGATTAATTTACCAACACGATGGCGCCCCAGGTCATACGTCGAATGAAACCCGAAATTACTAAAATGCTCAATTTGGGGAGGATTGGATAGGTATCTATATATCACTCAGGACTAGTTTATCAATGTCTTATAGCTAAGTTAGCTAAATTGATAACTAACAATTAATTTAGCTAACTAGACATTAATAAACAACAAAGTAGTCTAGATATTGTTTAATTTTTACGAAATAATGATCCTATTTTGTGGCTAGCCAGATCTCCTGCCGACTTTGGCTTTGGGGTTATTTAAACAATATTATACAATGTGTCTCACTTTTCATCACTACTCCCCAATATCTCGGCCATTTGTTGATCAATTTAGATCAAATTTGAGATATAGAAAAAATGCCAATTTCCCAAGAAGGCTCTGTAGCTCGGTACATATTACGTATAACACGTAAACTATATGGTCACTCTTTGCTGAGGAGCAACTCTTTGATTTTATGTTTGGAAGAAAGCGGGGGATGAATCTGGTGTCAGTTTATCTCATCCTTTGGAGTTTGTTTTATTAACAATTTGGGTAGTGGTAAAGATGAGAATATGATGTTTTTGTTGATCATATATTTTCAACTCTTTAATATTTTTAATATAACTGGATACGTGATCTCAACGGCGCAGTCCAAATCTGAGGCTAATGCAAGAGTTTTGTACTTTTTGAATTCTACTGGCAAATAAACATTTTTTTTTCTTAATTGATTTAGGGAAAACAAAAATTATAGAGTAATTAGTAAATGTTTAATATGTAATTAATTAATGTTTTGCATAAAAGGAACAGAATATTTCCGAAAAAATAAATAAAGTAAAAAATCATAGTTTTAGAGTTATAGAGAAAATTGGTCGCATATGCAAAAAAAATACTAATAGAGAGAATGGCCTCCACGTTGATTTAGCACAGCTCTACACCTGTTGTTCATAGACAAAATGACATTGTCAATATCCGCTTGAGGTAAACGTGCCCATTCTGTTCTCAGAAGCAACAATTCAATTCCCTCGTTGTCCAACCAGTTCGTCACAATACGTGCGGTATGAGGACGAGCATTATCATGCATTAGGCGGACATTTTCACCAACAGCACCAGCAAATAAACGCACAATGGGTTGAAGCACACTATCCAGATACTGCTGGCCTGTTAGGAAACCATTTGGAAATACGAGATCGGTTCTGACGCCTATAATTATTCCGCCCCATACCATTATTGTACCGCCTCTGTATGTATGAACTTCCTAAATGTGTCTTAAACGTTCCACATTTCCGGATCGTCTCCACACTCGTATCCGACGAGAATCTGGATGAAATCCAAATCTGGATTCATCAGTGAACAAAACTGTTGCCCAAGCATTTGCATCCCAATTTTGATATTCTTGGCACCAATCTAATCTGGCAGCGCGATTGCCTCTAGAGAGAGGTGGACATCTGAGTGGTCGTCGACTACGAAGATTGGTTTCGTGGAGACGATTTCTCACAGTATCTCGACCAACAATTATTATGTTATGTGCTCGCTGCAACTCCGTAACCAATTCAGGTGCTGTAATTGCACTAAAAATCTGTCCTGACGTGCCGTTGTACAGCGTCCACGCCCTGGATGTTGTTCGGCCGGACTTCCAGTTTCCTTAAAACACCTCCATAACTGACTTATGACACTTTGGGAAACACCCATCCGCTCAGCTACTTCGACTTTTCTCAGGCCTGCTTGAAGAAGGCCTACCGCTCGATTCATCTCGTCTAAAGTTAAATGTTGTTCTATTATAAAAATAAAACACAATATTTTCAATGCAACTACTTAACAAGAATACCACAGAATGAATGAAATCGAAACTATGGACTATAGGAATTCTACTTTTTCCATTTATCGTGCTTATCAATTTTTTTTATTATCTTTTTTACGTGTTTTCCGAACAAGACGCGTAGTTAAACTTGGCAAATGAACTAATAAGTATGTTAGAAGTACGGTTTACAAGATACAAACATTTCTTTTATGGCTTGTATGACTTTATACAAATATCCCTAGACTTTTCCGATGTGTGTACACATGGGAGATAGACAATATCGACATAATTATATTGAGAGATAATTATAGCGTGGCGAAGCATTATTTTGATTTTTCGATTAAGATAATGTCTGTTTACATATATCTTTAGTTATCGAAACTATATTACATTATAGTATCTCTGGTAAATGATAATGATTTATTAAATAAAAACATTAGAAGAAAAATAGTAATTTTTTTTAATGGCCGAAAAAACCCAAGAATTGAAATAAATATGATAATAATGAAACCTACCTAAGATGAATAAAAGATAAAGCATCTATTTAAAATGTTATTTTTTTTTATTTTTAACTATTTAACGTCGGCCTATTTCCGCTACCAAGGCCTATCACCGACGCCAGGAGACGAGCTACCCCCAACCTGGAAATTTTGCCGAACCTCTTCCCTTAAGAAGAGTAGGGATCTTTTACTTGCCTAACATTTAATAGACAAGGGACCGCCTGCTTTACATCCCCTCCGAAGGATGGTATATCCACTACGTAATCCTCGTCTGAAATTACGTAACTTCCGAGTATACACTGATATACAAGCCTCTAGAAGGTGGGACGAGAACGCTGTATTTCCCAAGATAGGTGGGTCACCCATCCAAGTACTAACCGCGCTCGACGTTGCTTCAACAGAATATCGACTGATATTCACATTGAAGTCGCCTCTACGCTCGCCCCTGTTTAAAATGTTCAAGCATAAGGAAGTTAAATAAAAGGTAATTATATCAGTTTGCCCGGGTATGATTTGTAGCATATTATCCTGTCCACATACATTTGTTTATTTACTTTTAGTTAAGTTCTATTGTTAAGATCTGTGTCCTTAGTTATTTATTAACTGATCGGTTTGAATAGTGAGCTTGTTTGCGTATGATTAGCGAAATACGGCAATTTTAAGAAGAAGGCGGGCAGTTGTCAGAGTGACAGAAAACGAAGGTCGGCGTAAAATGGACCAAAAGGGAAGTTCCTTTTGGCGAGGCAATTAAGGCAGTTCTATTGGAGTTGATGTGAGTGTGCTTACAAGGACTCAACCGTTATTTTGAGGTGGGCTTACTTTTAATAAAATCTTGTCAAAATCATATAATTTTGTTGTCCGTTCTGAAAACATCATTTCACCGATTACCTGAGGACCCGCAGATTGAGCTAGCGGGTACAGATTTATTTAGTTGGCTAAATTATATTTATGCTTAAATCAAGCAAGTCAGATTTACAAAATATTCTTGATTTACCCGTTTACTAGAAACAAAATACGAAAATCGATTTTGTTTCATATATTTCAAATATATAGAACAATGTGAGGCAGTTGTGCTATATATAGTGAATATAGTTGATACATGTCATTCTCCTAATTGCCAAATAGTCACAGATGTGTTTAAATATGGCTAATGGAGTTTATGCAGCAGAACAGGTATGTACACCATTAATCAACTCCAACGGACGCAATTTGCTATCGATTAAAAACTAGGCCCGTGGCATTCACCAAGGAAATGGAAAAAAAAATGTATATCTAGCCGGTCTCATTGGAGCAAAATCATTTTAAATAGCACTAATGGCCTACAAATAATGACATTTTAAGAAATCTCATGATTATTTATAACGATGGATATAGGAGTACTCCAGAAAATTATTTTCGTACTGACATTATCTAATATAAAATATGAATGTTTTAACAATTTCATTCAAAAGACCCGCACCTTTTATATGTAATTTGGCTTTCACTCCTTGGAGCTGAAACTTTGCACAATGGTCGATCAAAAGTCTCCACGTGAACAAAAAAATTTAATGGCAAGGTTTCGAGATATTGGGCAAAGGTAATAATTTAACAATTTTTTCTACTAAAAATATTTTTTATCTTTAAAACTGATTCTCAAATGAAAAAAATGTATTCCTAATTTTTTGTTCAGAATAATGTATTGTACTAGTTTGACGTGATTTTACAACAAAATTAATATTTAAAAATTCTAATTTATTTATTTTAATTTATTTTGTTTTTTTAATTTTTGCCGTATTAAATAAATAATTGTTTTTTTGTAAAATCAGTTCAAACTAGTACAACACATTATTCTGAACGAAAAATGAAGAATACATTTTTTTTCATTTGAGAATCCGTTTTGCAGATAAAAATAATGTTTCGTTGAAAAAATTGTTAAATTATGACCTTCTTTGGCCAATATCTCGAAACTCTGTCATTAAAATTTTTTGTGCCCGTGGAGACTTTTGATCGACATGTCATAAACTACCACTGTGCAAAGTTTCAGCTCCCGGGAGTGAAAGCCAAATTATATATACAAGGTGCGGTGGTACTTTAATACTCCACTGATCGGGTACCTACTTTTGTAGGGAAATAACCCAAGACTGGAATTTTTAACATTGGAAATGTTTAAGAAATCGGTAGTGTGATGATGTGTACCGGGAGCATGAACATGAAATGTGTGACCGCTGGGCGCAGGGGTGGTCTGATCGGGGTGATTTTGGTTTCGTTGTGGTCCGGGGTTTCCTTGATTACGGGGGTAGAAATGGGGGAGAAGAATTTTGGCTATTTTTTTTTTATACACGATAACTTTTGTTAGACACAATATTTTTATTTCAAATTTGAATCATACATAAAATAACGTGGTAGAATATTGTTGAAATTGGGCTATTATATCCGTCATACAGGGCGATCGTCAGAGGCGTGTGAACCTTTGTTTCCAAATAAACTATGTTTTGTTACAGTTTTAGAGCTAAATGTTACTAAGATTTTTGATTAAGCACACAAAAATATGAAGATGTACAAGATGTTTAAATCGTAATATACAGGACGTTTCTAAGGTTGGAACCAACTTTGTGTAGATTAGATGATATATATAATAATATATAATGTTACCTTAAGACGTCTTTAAGGTATTTTTAATATGACTATTATGAAGTAAATAAAAGTTGCAATCAAGCGTTGCCGACGGTCAATATCTATTAAATACGGCAACCTCTGCTGGGCTTAAAATTATTATTTCGAATTTGAAACATGTATAAAATATGGTAGAAAACTTCTTGTTGAAATTTGATCATATCCGCCATATAGGGCCATCGTCAGAGGCCCTATATGGGCCTTTATAAAAACTTTTTTTTTATTACAATTTTTTATTAAGTACATAAAAATGTAAATACGTACAAGATATCTAAGCCGGTAATGCCTTTAAGGTTAGATCCAACTTGTGTGTAGAGTCGATGATATATCAATTTTACCTTAAAATATTACTAAAGTATTTTTAATGAGGCTATTATGAAATGATTAAAATATCTATTACATGTGATAATTGCCGTTATATTTAAAATTATTATTTCGAATTTAAAACGTATATAAACTAGCATGGTAAAATACCTCTTACCGAAATTGGATCATATAAGTCATACGGGTAATCATCAGAGGCGTGTAAAATATCATGTTTTATATAAACCATGGATTGTTATGATTCTATATCAAAATTTAAAAAAGGTTTTTATTAAGAACATAAAAAATGCACAATTGTACAAGATATCTGAACTGTAGTATACAGTACGCCTTCCATATTTGAGCGAATTTTACCTTAAAATGTCATTGAGGTATTTTTAATAAGATTATTGTGAAAAGAAAGGGATTTGCATTCGGAAGTTGTCGAATATCTAATAGTATATAGTATAAATTAACACAATACAATACTGAGAAGAAACAACACATAATAAATACAATAAAATTTAAACAAAAGTGAATAAATACTCACTTACAGAATATTGCTTTTTGTTATTAGTAGAGCATTTTACTTTCTTTTATAGAACATTCTTAAGGAGTCTGGTTATTTGTTACATACTTTAATTAATTGTCCAACAACACTATTTTGCATTGAAGTAAGGCGGGCTTTGATGTGTCAAAAGCGGTAACAACCAAAATTAAAGACTATTAATTAAGCTTTCAAATGATTTTTTTTCTATTTCTATAGCGCAAAAAACAAAGAAGTTATGCCAAACACAATGTACTTTTTCAATTTTTTTTTTTAATAAAAACGTCGCCATTTTGTTAATGTAAGTAATTAGTAATTCAAAAAATATATTCCCATAAACTGTTTTTCGTTAATATATAGAGACGTTCAATTTTTTTCGTCCACTTACTGCGCTTACTTTAGATAAAAATGCATTTTAAGCTGTAAAGGAATTTTAGAAAAAAACGTAACATTTTTGTTTGTCTGCAAATATCTCAATAAATATTAGTTTTAGAGAAAACATAGTTTACATCAAAAATGAAGCTTATAAACAGAGAATGAATTTGTTTTTTTTATATATTTGTGTAGGATTGATAGTTTCGGAGATATTTAATCACTTCCACATCCAGTGGAAGTAGAGTAACGACAAAAAAATTTTTAAAAATTTTTATTGTTCAAATAGGCTTAGAATGTCATGAAACGTCGAAATTTTAAGTTCGAGCGAAAAAAATTTCTGTCTGTCGGTCTGCCTGTCTGTCCGTAACTTTTTTGTGCGCATGTTTACTCTGGAACCGTTTGAGATATTGACTTGAAATTTGGTACACATATGTACTTTAACGAGATCTGGAACTAGATTATATTTTAATCTTGTTGCGTCGAAGGGTTGGGGGGTAAATTGGGGCAAATAGGCAAATCAAGCAGGTAAGACTCCATAAAATTGGTATTTAGTATATACAAGAGAAGCTAAGGTCTCAAAAAAATTTTTGGCATTAGCCACCCCATTACCACCTCCACCTTATTATTAAAGGGGATGAAAAAGAATTGTGATTTAGTGTGTGTACAAGAACCAGAAACCTCAAAATATTTTTTACTTCATCCACCCCCACCCCACTACTGAAGTGGGGTATCGTTTTATGGGTTTTTGGGGTAGACGATTTCAAATATTATGTTACTAAAGTTCCATAAACGATTATTTCCACATACAAAATTTTTTCGTTGTGAGTGACTTGGATGTGGAAGTAGTGATTCCTTGGGCAGCGGTTTTTTATAGATGGTAACCGACCGTTTTTAGGATTAAGTATTTAGTTTAAAATGTTTAATATCTTAGAAACTGTGACACTTCCATAAAAAAAATCTAAGGAACAAAATTAAAGATAATTAATCAGTCTTTAAAATGATTTTCTATTTGTTTCAACATCTCAAAAATAAAGAAGTTATGACAGATTCAATGTGCGTTTTCACATTTTTTTTTTAACAAACTGTCGCTATTTTGTTATTTTAATTGATCAGTAATTAATGTTTCATTCTAAAATACTGTTTTTCTTAATATATAGCATCACCTAGATGCTCAGTTTATTTTGTCTGATTGAAACACTTGGTTCAGAAAAAAAATCCATCCGCCATATTAGAGCCGCCATTTTGAATTTATTAATTTTGACTTCAGATTTGGGATCACCGATCCCAAAAAGATAACTACTCTACGTTTCAAAAATAAGTTAACTTTTCCAAATATTCAATATTCAAATTTAGGTGGTTGGTTTACACCTTGAGGATAAGAGCAAGTAACCGGTCCGTGTAGAAACTGAAGACGTTACCTTTTACTACAATAATAACCCATAAAGAAAAATTATCATTACATATGAATTTATTACGAAATTTTACATATTTTTTACCTCTGGGTACTGTACTAAAAACCAGCCTCTGTCTGATCCTTTTGGCGCAAAGCTCTCTTTCAGGGTTTTTAAACATTTTCACAGAAATTGGCAAAATACTCAATAAACAGTAAGAAAGAAGACAGACAGGAAACAGATAGATTTTTTTTTTGTTTCAACTTAAAATCTCGGCGTTTCATGACGTTTTAATCTTATTTTAAAAAAAAATATTTGTTTTTACCTTTACTATATTTCCACTCCACCACGTGGATGTAAAAGTAAAAGTCATTACGAATAAAAAAGAAGTTATCGTAGAAAGATCGTTTTTTTGCTACAATTTCGAACTAATTAAAAAGCTCCTTTATTCATATTTTTAGCCAGGTTTTATGCATTGCCGCCTAGCCCAAATATTTAAAGCAGTAAATTTCAATATTTTTTTCTCGTCTGTGGCGCATGGGACCCATACAAAATATGGGAAATAACATCTAGAGAAGCACTTCTCTAATGGTTCCTAAAAAATTTTGAAAAGCAGTTTGCGAACAAATTTTTTAAAATTCGGTAGCCCCCTCTGGCTCTAGGGACTCCTGTTTATTATTTTCTTTTGTCATATGCATTTGACTTTTCATAAAAATACAACAATATGTTTTGGAGTTTATGAAAATATTTTTTTAGGGGGTCATTAGAGAAGTGCTTCTCTAGTTGTTATTTCCCATATTTCGTATGCGCCACAAATAAGAAAAAAAAAATTGAAATTTCACTAGCTGCCACTGATTTAAGGCACCAATTAAAACATACGACCGTTTAAAACTTCATTAAAAATAAAACGATTTATTCGAATTATTAATGGTCTACTAACAAATTTATCGGTCCGGCATTTTATGAATAATTTATTGACAAATAGATATAGGTATCTATCACATGATTGCCGAACTCGAACGTTATTAAGTAGCGATCTATGGAGATGAAAGATGACATCTATAATTCATTACTGGCGTCGGAAGTAATCTATAATTCTGCTTAAATTAATGAGGTCGTGAATCTTGTGTATTGTTTGAATAAATTGTTAGATTGCATCCATTAAGCTCCTCTGTTAAGTTGGAGCAATGATCATTACTATTGGACGGAAAACTCCGGAAAAAAGGGCTTTATTAATAGCCAATATTTCGTAATATTGTATTCGAAAGATATTAGTTTCTTATATGGAACTGAAATTATTATTATTATCATAGACTCAGAACACACATAGACATAGAAATATTTTTTTTCTCATTTTCTATATTTTGTTAATTTTATTAACATTAATTTGTTTAAACAATTCATTAGACAAAAGCATACTTTTTAACGGAGCACATTTTTATAAATGTCACTTAGAATCCATTAAAAATAGTTTCATCAAAATTGGTCCGGGTTAACTGTTTCTCGGAATATAAACCTAACGTGACCCCAGGGCCGAATTATCTAATAGGCTAACTAGGCTAGAGCCTATAGGGGCGCAAATTTGTGAAGGGGTGCATCAGCAGTTCAAGACTAACTAATTGTATCTCTCGATGGCCCATGAGCGAAGTTTACCGTGACAGTATGATACAATATTGTACAGGAATAGTCAGTTTTAATATCAAAAAGAGAGAAGAAGAAAAAAAAATAAATCATAGAGCACTTTACATATTAAAATATTCTTCTAGGTTGTAGAAGGTTTTGCTAATTAAAAATACTTTAAGTTTCTTTCTGAAAGTGAAAGTTTATTGCTATGTTTTATTTCCACAGGGAGGTGATTAAAAACTCTAGGTCCTAGACAACTGGGTGAATTTACAGATTTACATTTAATTTACTGAAGGGCACATAAAGATCGTGTTTTTGCCTGGTATTTACATTATGTACATGATTGTTACAAACACATTTACTCTTGTTTTTAAAGACAAATAAACATAGTTCAAAAATGAAAATTGACAGAAGTGTCAATATATTATAGTCCTTAGATATATTTTTACAGGTCTCTCTTGTGGGTAAGCCTACCATGCATCTTATCACACGCTCTTGGGCTAAAAATACATTATTTGGTAGAGTGTAAACTCCCCCAAAAACAAACACCATATCTTAACCGAGAAACAACCTAAAATATAAATTCCTTAGTTGAGCCGCGTTTAGAACATTTTTTACATTTTTGAACTGATAAACTACCGAATGTAATTTGGCTATCAGTAATTCACAATGGCTTTTCCAGTTTAAGCAACTGTCAATATTTATACCCAAAAATGTTACATTGGACTCCTTGTTGATATTGACGTATTATCAAGTTGAATATTTGGATAATCAATTTCTTTTGTCTATTGTGAAACATTAATGTCTGTGTTTTCTCAACATTTCACATTTAATTTCTAAAATATCAACATTTTTACCTGATAGTATAATTTTACTTTTTACGCAGGAGACACATACCTGCGTAAAAAGTAAAATCTGCTAAAGTACTCAAACCATCCAGATCATTAATATATACTAAGAATAATATGGGACCTAATACCGACCCTTGTGGCACGCCCATATTAATTTCTACAGATGCCGAGTTAACAGAATCAATTGTATTGCACGTAATATTGGTAAATGACACATACTCTTTGCGACATGACAAATAACTCTCAACCCAGTCTAAGGCTAGGCCTCTTACCCCGTACTTGGATAGTTTGGAGATAAGTTTTATGTTTGGCGCAGTCAAATGCCCTAATTAAATCGCAAAAGATACCAGCAGGACATTCACCTGCTTCGCCATACGTTATTGTCTTTTCATAAAACGATTGCATTGCACTATGAGTTGATTTATTACTTAACCATTCGTGCTGGTTATGTGAAAGTGTATTACTTTTATTCAAAAAAATCATTAACCGGCTTAAAAAGCAATATTCAATAATTTTTGGAAACCCTGAAGGTATGGTACCTGGTCGGTAATTTAGTAACTCTTGTATATTATTTTTTGAATAGGAATAACTTTCCCAATTTTTAAAATTTCTGAAAAAGCTCCAGCAGAAAATGATAGCTTTACAATATAAACTAAGGGCTTAATTATTGCCATCATTACTCTTTTAATCATGTCCTAATGAGTGTTTATTTTTTAATTTATTTCTTATGATATTATACATTTCTGGTTCTGAATATGGTTCTAAAAATATTGTGCTATGCTGATAATATATATTATTATTAAAGCAAGCCTTTTCACTATCCTTATGTGGTATTTTGTGATATTTTGTTATAGCAGAGTTAATAAGCAAAAAGCCACGGAAAATAATATAATTTTTGTCTTTCAATCTACTATTATTATTATATTGTTTATGTTTAATTCAATGGAAAATATATTTTTTTATAATAAAACATTTTTTATTGGTATTTTATATTTTTATGTTTTGCGCCCTAGAAACCTTTTCGAAGGCTATATAATTTTAAATCAAATTAATTTGAGGCGTATTTACCTTCAATTAAAAATTTTCGCATAACCTTACCTGTGAATAAGAGAGTGCAAATATATCATTATCTTAGGGGCGCGGGCGCGCCAATCCTTAATCCGACCCTGCGTAACTCTACTATAAGAAAACTATCATTTCATATGACATTTCTTCTAAGTTTTGCGTATTTTTCACTTCTACGTACTGTACCAAATAGTTTGTAAAATTTTCCAGTAATTATATTATGCCCTAATATTTATGCGGTGGGCAATTTCCAGCACATTTATCGTATCCTTCTATTGAGTAGTCTAAAGCACTATCGTGATATATATTTTTACATTCTAGGAAAATCAATAAATTACCCGGGTTATACATCATAATCATATAATAAAATGGTGTCATCATCAGTTCGCTGACGCTTTTCTCCGTTAATTACGTTTTTTGTATGCCGGATGACAGGTTCATTTTTCACTATTTTCATAATAAATGCAAAATCCATTTCATTTTAGTTGCAAGGCGGGAAGGGAATAATGTGAAATTCGCATCCAGCGGATTTTATGCATGGAATATTTCTTAGACTTCGGAAGAAAAAATCCAATGGTTATAATACGAAGTATATGCAAAAGTTAGTCAATTATAATATGCATAGTAGAAAATTTTTTAGTACTAGCTGAAAAAATTAAAGCATTACGTAAACTAAGAATATATCTGTTGAGATACAAATGTTTATTTGAAATATCGTGGTTTATAGAGGGTGACAAAAAAGGGTATTTTGAATGTATATTGAAATGAAATGTGAACATTTTCTATGATCTCAATTAAATTCACATTCAATATGACACCCTCGTCCTAAAAAATAGTATGGTAATCCATTACTATACCCTGTATTACAATAATTCATAACACTTATTCCAACTCAACTCTCACAGTATAAATACCCTCTGCTTAACTAAACAAATGTAACTTAAGCCTTACTTTCCTTAAATTGAAAATAAGTATTAAATGAGTAAATATATATCAATAAACACTTTATATAATAATTCTTGTGTATTCCACTGTCTGCCGATTTTCTGTATGGGTTTAGCGTTATTGTTACTAGATTGTGGTACCAGAACCATATTTCATTTCTCTTTGATCAACTTAAAATAGAACATGAAATGAAACATTGGTAGTGCTCTCTCTGTATTTAGGCATAATGTGATTGGTCGAAACATGCCTAAGAACTGTTTACAATGAAGACTCTCTCAGCAGTTTTGAACCAGTCACTAGTCTATGCTCCCGACAGTAAGGCTAACCAGAAAGAAAATGTTTAAGATTTTTGAAGAAAATTGGATTTTTTTCGCATATTTTATCTCAGAACTCTGAACTTATCGTTACAAGTTCTGGATCCTTTTTAAAACATAAATATAAGCTCCTTCAACAATAGAGTAGCCTCCCTAGAAAGTTTTTAGTGTTAACAAAAGTACCGTAGGCTCTTAAATATACAGGAATTTAACACTTTCGGCTAACTTGACTCCTACCGTGCCTCAGATGTATTGTATCATTATTACTTTTCTGGCTGTACCTCCTGACGGCCCACACTTTCTGGTGATCTTACTTTATTCATTCTAAACATAAAATGTGTACACACAAAAAAAATTAGCCTTGTAACGATGACATAATTTCACAGATTTTTAGACAGGGGGTGCCCAGCCGAAAGTCGATTTTATGAATCGTTATCCTCCATTAAACCAGCGTGGACGTAGCAGGCTCAGCTGTATAACTCTGGGAGTGGCAGCAATGCCTACCGCACGCTGGTAAATCAATCAATCAATCAATTACTAATCTGAAGCATTTTTGACAATGCTCAGTCAGAATTAACTCACAAATTAGATTTGGACATTTACGATTATTCAGATTTTCTTTTTTTACCATGGCCTTCTCAATAAATATTAGAAATGCGATAAATGTGCCTTAGGGTGGCCCATCTCTATAGGGGGTGAATTTTTTTTGCGTATTTTTTAAGTCTCACCCCACGAAAATATACTATTATACTAGGAATAATTTATGTCAAAGTTTCAGATAATTCGGTGAACGGTAACCCGTGCCGCATTCAGGTAGAAATTTGTAGATAAGATTTTATTACGGTAACCCGTGCCGCATTCAGGTAGAAATTTGTAGATAAGATTTTATTACGGTAATACACTTAAATTTTACTTAAAATACAAATATCTACCTCTTTTCTCATAATGTTTTATTGGTGTAATTATTTCCTAGAAATTATTTGTTTTGGAAGTTTGGAAATATAATGCACCTACGGTAGGTTTTTATGTCAGTTTGCAATTGTGTTTTACAGTGGTGACATTATAAGTTCTAGCAAACAACGTTCCTTTTTGAAAAAACCTTTAACGATGGCTGATGTTAGATCCTTACGAAAGGATACTTTCATTTACTTAGTTGGACACTATTCGTCACAAATAATTGGCAATAAATTGCCGTCTAATAGACAAGTATTACAAGTGCTCTTTTATAACATTCGTGAAGTGAAGCTAAGTGTACATGAAAGTGCTAAATTAACAATAACAGAGGTGTCAGTTTTTTGGGATAAAGCTCGCATTCCGACACATCAGGATTTTCATTGTGTTAAACAACTAGATAAACTTTATGCAGAGTGGAGGAACTTACAAAAATCGGCTAAAAGGGCCAGTGCGGGAGGTAAAGAAAAAAATTTCGTTGAAAAATTGGACGATCTTTTTGACATTTCTCATGCAAATGCATTGGAGTTGATGAAAATAGATGAAGATAAGCAGTTTTTAATTAACCAAAGAAAAAAGGGACGTCCTGGATTTATGCATGGTATTGATTACCAACTTGCTTCTCAAGAAAAATCAGCTGAGGAGAAATTACAGAAATTATCCGAACGAATGCAACGAAGTCAACAAGAAAAAGCTAGATTAGAGGAAACAGTCACCTGTCCATCATCAAGTAGTAATTCAGCCGACTCCAACGAAAATGAAGATGAAATAATCGAAGCCCAAGAAGAGTTGTTACAAGATCAGCCTGGCCCGTCACAGCCAAAAAAGAGGAGATTGTATGGAACATGTAACATCATCACACCAAAAATAGCCGCTGTATTTGATGCTTGCAAAATAAGCGACAGGTATGGAGTCCATATTTTGACGGCAGTAGCAGAAGCACTAGGACATGACACCACATCTTTGCCCATCAGCAGAACCACACTTCAGCGCTCTAGACAACGCATCCGCGAAGAAAGAGCTGAAATATTAAAAACTGCCTTCGGTAATTCCGAATTGCCGGCCCCAGTCATCCATTGGGATGGAAAACTTTTACCTTCTCTCACTGGAATGGGAAATATCGATAGACTTGCTATCTTAGTTACTAGTGGAGATATTGAACAACTACTTGGAGTACCAGCTTTGCCCAATTCAACTGGAAGAGAACAGACTGAAGCAGTTTATGATGTGCTTTGTGAATGGAATTTGGACGAAAAGGTAATAGCTTTGTGTTGTGATACAACAGCATCAAATATGGGTTATATAAATGGGGCAGCCACACTATTGCAACAAAAATTAGAAAGAGATATTCTATATTTTCCTTGTAGACATCATATTTTTGAAGTGGTTTTGAGAAGTGTGTTTGACACAAAAATGCCTTCCTCATCTGGTCCAAATGTGCCACTATTTAAACGTTTTAGGGAATTTTGGCCTAAAATAGATCAAAATAAACTAAAAACTGGATTTCAGGTATCAAAAATTAAACACATTTTACAACCAGTTAAAGCCGAAATTGTAAAGTTTCTAAATGCAGCTTTAACTTTGCAACAGCCTCGTGATGATTATAAAGAATTTTTAATGCTTTCTAAACTTTTTGTTGAAGAAGAGCCCACTCACACGACATTCTATCAACCAGGGGCATTTCATCATGCACGTTGGATGGCCAAAGCCATTTACTGTCTAAAAATATTTTTTTTCCAAGATCAGTTCCAACTAACTAAAAAAGAAAAAATAGGTATTGAAGATATATGTCTCTTTATTGTAAAGGTTTATGTAAAGGCCTGGTTCACAGCATCATTTGCTAGTAAAGCACCGCTTCATGACTTAGACTTTTGTAAAGAACTCATTAATTATCAAAATATTGACAAAGAAATATCTCAAGCCGCAAGTAGGAAAATAGTGAACCATTTGTGGTACCTTAATTCAGTAAATGTTGGCTTATCTTTCTTTGATGACGATATTTCAGTTACCACTAAAAGAGAAATGGTTAAAGCTTTGAATAGGAAAGCACCAAATCAAGAGGGTATTAAACGACTTATGATTAGTAACATTACTGACGTTGAAAACAAGGAAATTCAGGACTTCATATGCGAGAACACTAAACAGTTTTTTCAAAAATTAGGTTTGTCTATGGAATTTTTGGAAAATGCTCCAACAACATGGAGGGAAAATGAAAGTTATACCCGATGTTTCAATATTATAAACAAAATTAAAGTTGTAAATGATGCCGCTGAGAGAGGAATCAAACTTATTACTGACTATAATGACATTTTAACAAAAAATGAAGACCAAAAACAGTTTTTACTCCAAGTTGTAAATGATTATAAATCACAGTTTCCAAAAAATATTTCAAAGTTCATAAAACGATGATGTGCCGAAAAAGCCGCTCTATATGTTGAGTAAGACTTTAAGACGCCTGAAATAATACAGTGTCTAGACAAAGAACTTTTTTCTTCAATCATTCCAAAAGTAGGTATTTTCGGTACGATTTTTTGTACCAAAAGTAGCGTATTCTATTCCTAGCCCTGAAAGTAGCTAGTAGGTACTAGTACTGTAAAGTGACAGATCATCTAAACGTCAATGACAATTTGCAGGTTATATTTTACTATGAATCACATCAATTACATTCGTACTCGACGCTAAACAGTCGTGTTGCTATGGTAACAAAATAATGACGCTTAAAACTGTCAGATAATAGTTATTTCAAAATGGACAGTGATGACAGCACAATTAATATTAATATTTATAAATAGTCAAAGTATATCAATTTTTGGTTCCATTAAAGAGAGAAGAAAAAATATTGTATGTAACACGCCCCGAAAGTGGTCTTTTCTGGACGAGTAAGCAGATAAAGTGTGGAAACCATCTTTTTTTTTTACTAATTTTGGGGTGCTGAATACGAATCTGTCATCCGAATTGGTTAAAAGCATCGAGAAGAGGGTGGCATTGAAATTGCAACAAAAAGTTATTCTTTAGTACAGGAAATTCTTTCAAAATACCCAATTTCGCAAAAAAGTCTAAATTCATCCCCCCCCCCTCTCGTTTCCCTCACCCTTCACCGCCCATAAGAACGGTGTAAGTTACAATATCTAATATACGGTTATTTACTTATTTTTAAAAAACCAAAACTCGTTAAATGGCTATTATCAGGTTATAATGTGATTACTTCTGAATACTCTTACACCCATTCCCACCAATTACGGTGGTGGATTTTATCTTTTTAGAGTTTTGATTGGTTTTAATTGCAAAAAAAATCCCTAATCACCCAGTTTGATGTTTTTTTATTATAATAAGTTGGTTTAGTCAATTCAGATGAATATTTCTCATCCCTGAATGTTTTTCACACTTTTGTGTGCATATCACTATCCAGAAAATATTTCTCGTTTTTTTATATTAAAAAATTCTTTAATTATTTAAATGATTTTTGGTTGGGAAAATGAGATTCTTTACTTTATGGCACCCAGATGAGGGTTGTTTTTAATGTGTTCCCGAGATTTTTTGCCAAATCGGGTAACGAATTCGTATTCAGCACCCCAAAATTAGTAAAAAAAAATGGCTTCCACACTTTACCACGGATGGGCCAAAAAAGCCCTTTATTAACATTGTTCTTTTCTGTAAATAACTTAAATGCTTATCAAGCAAGAAACATATAATAATGGTGTAGTACAATATTTTTAGATCGAAAAATCGTTGGAAACCAACCAAAAAGCCTCAAGAATGCTCAAAAATGCCACAAAACTAAAAAAAGAGCCCACTTTTGGGTCAAAGGACTGTTTTATTCGCAATCAGCAACCCAAAAAACATAATTGTATAGTAAACAGAAAACTATAAAAAAAAATCCAAAAATGCCAAAAAATAGCCCATAACTAAAGAGGGGACCACTTTTGGGCCAAATGACTGGTGTATACATAATTAGCAACCCAAAAAACATAATTATATAGTGAAAAATATTTTTAGGATGAAAAATCGTAGAAAACTACAAAAAACGACCAAAAATGCCCCATAACTAAAAATGGTTCCACTTTTGGGTCAAATACTATTTTTTTCGTAATCAGCGACCCGAAAAACATATAATAAAGCAATAAAATTTCACGGATAAAAAATGTCCACTGTAACCTCTAGACAATGGACTAATCTTATTTTTAGGTTACGATAATTTTTTCAATAAAAATGAGCACTAGTATTAAAAACTACTATTCATAACGAATATTTTCCACGAAGAAACTTTGATTTTCATTAAGATTTGAACTGTTAGTAGATTTTTATCCAAAAAAGGATTTTTTCCCACTGTGCTCCGGGGGTGGGTCAATCTTTGCTTATTTTATTCGAATTAACAAAAAACCGAGGAAAATCCGGCAAGCCTTTGCAAGCCTAGCACCAGAAAATCGGAAAATCTGGTGGTTTTTCCGGTTTAGGGGGTGAAGAGTAGGTCGGTAGGTAGGTCACTAGGTCACCATCGTGTTTCCTGCCATCGAAAACATGGGGGGGGGGCTATGTCTTGCGGCCCAGTCACTGAACTTTTGGTCTTTTAGGTAAGTAGAAAAGAAGCAAAAGAATTCTAAATTCATTAGGTGCATATCACTATCCAGAAAATATTACTCGGTTTTTTATATGAAAAAATTCTCTTTAATTATTTAAATGACTTTTGGTTTGGAAAATGAGAATCTTCACTTTATGGCACCCAAATAAGAGTTGTTTTCTAATATGTTCCCGTGATTTTTCGCCAAAACGGGTGACGAGTTCATTTTCAGCACCTCAAAATTAGTAAAAAAAAGATGGCTTTCACACGTTACCTCGGATGGGCCAAAAAAAGCCCTTTCTTAACATTGTTCTTTAAACGAACTAAAAGTGAGCTGGCTCCTGTACTATAAGCTCAGATCTATTGCGTAGTTATTTCCAAATTAATTTTAAAATATGAATCAGCGGAATCATAATAGCGAATGTTGTCGATATTTTTCCGCCAGAAGTGTAATAATAAAACATAATTGCGAGTATTCATTAGTCAAGGTTACAACCCATAACCAACCCTAGGAACACACCAATCGGTGATGTGAAAACATTTCATATTAGGCGCGGTGCATTAGCGATGGCTTTGTACACGACCGAGTGTACATAATGTTTAACGTTTCTTTGTGAAGGCTTCGCGCTATTTAAAACTCAGAAATGTGAAGCGTATGATGGCATTGTGAGTTTTAAAAGTGACTCCACACAAACAAAGACTTTCCTGTCTTCCATTTATATTAAATTAGATAAGTTTTTATATTTCCCCAGTAATAACAATAACAACAAGACAAATACCATTTCTGCCATAATTTGAAACTGGAGCATTTAAGGAAGATACTTCCATATGGTGAGCTGCAGAAAGAATACGCTGCGGTATAACAATAAAGGACATGGGGCAATATTGTTATTATCTCTATGTGCATCACACCAGTCATATTTATTTTAATTAGTATATGAATTAAATAACCAATAATTAAAAAAAGTAAACCTACATTTGTATTGCAATAGTGTACATAGTATAGAGCGGACCAAATTAGATGGAATTTGAGGTTTTCTTGATGAACAAAAACCAATATAGGTGTCCTGAGCTCGATTTTCGAGAAACAAAAAATGGCGCAAATCGCGATCGCCTATCTTTTTTGACTACCGAGCTACAGAGCGTTTATGGAAAATTGGTGTTTTTGGATGACCACTATATCTCAATTACCAAGTGTCGAATCGAACATCGATCGGCCTCGTCTGTCCATATATAGTTGAAGTAATCTTAATAGTGAGCCGTTATGAGAGGCGAGAGGAATGAAGTAGGCTGAAACTAGATCTCCCTTCTTTACCCCACTTTTACATTAAGTGAGAGAGAAGATATCGGCCATTCGATGTCGACTATCTGACGTGCTGTAGGCGTAAACTTATGAGTGTTTGTTTAACCCAAGACCGCAATTGAATCACTTATTTGAGTAAGTCATAAAGATCAAGTTTTAAGAAAACTAAGAAAAACTGTTTTATTTGTTTTGGAATTTTGTCAGCCATTCTATTATTTTTTTTATAGTTATTAGGTGGTCCAGATGTATAGATTTATGCAACATTTATGGGAAAAAAAAAATAAAATGGCGGCAAAATGAGTTTTAAATTTACCGACTAATAGGGTTTCTCAAATAAACAGACAATTATGTTTAAAAAAGGCTAAGAACAATGCAAAAATATATTTATTTCAAAACAAACCGAAAGATTTGTTCAAGGTAGACATTAACCTCTTCTAATCAGAACTAAAACCGCTGCCCAAGGAATCACTACTTCCACATCCAGATTTTCTATCCAAGACACTCACACGAAAAAAAATTGTATGTGGAAATTACTGTTTATGGAACTTTATTAATATAATATTAGAAATCCTCTACCCCAAAAACCCATAAAACGATACCCCACATCGGTAGTGGGGTAGAGGTGATAATGGGGGGTTGTAGTGGGGGTGGATGAAATAAAAAAGTATTTTGAGGTTTCTGGTTCTTGTACATATACTAAATCACATTTTTTTTCATCCCCTTTAATATTGGGGTGGGGGTGGTAATGGGGGTGGCTAATGCCAAAATTTTTTTTGAGACCTTAGCTTCTCTTGTATATACTAAATACCAATTTTATGGACTCTTACCTGGTTGATTTACCTATTTAGCCCAAATTTAACCCAATTTACCCCCCAACCCTTCGACGGAACAAGATGGAAATATAATCTAGTTCTAGATCTTGTTAAAGTACATATGTGTACCAAATTTCAAGTCAATATCTCAAACGATTCCAGAGTAAACGTGCGCACAAAAAAGTTACAGAGACAGACAGACCGACAGACAGACAGAAAATACTTTTTCGCTAAAACTTAAAATCTCGACTTTTTATGACATTCTAAGCCTGTTTGAACCATCAATTTTTTTTTTTTTTAATTTTGTCGTTATTATACTTCCACTGGATGTGGAAGTAATCCACTGGATGTGGAAGTAATAATCAGAACAAAAACTAAAAAAAATGTAGCTCCTACTTCGAGTACGTTTACCAATTTACTGAACAGCAGAATAGAATTAACCTTAAATTTCAATGCGCATGGCAGTGCGCTCGCCGCCGTTCATTTAAGAAAGCCTATCAGTCAGCGACTTGTGGGGTTTCTCAACCAAACGTATAATTTCCTGATCATGAAGAGGCCAACAAGTTAAGTGACTAATGGGATTTTACTGTCAAATGGTGTGTCGACATTTAAATAGTCGTTTTTCGCACAAATCTCAAAATGTCCCAATTCGTGACTTATGGGGTTTCTCAACTAAGTGATTCAATTAGAAACACCGCAGTCGAGCTTATACTGTCGGGGTGAAGATATAATTCGATAATTACTTTGTATTTCTTTATTTGGTAATGTGTTTTTGAAAATAATTTTAGTAAGTTTTGTTACCAATTCAATATTAAATACGACATATGATATATCGTTTATAATTTAAGTTGTGATCGAATAACGAAATAATTTACAGGGTGTTCCTTTAAAAAAGAAAAAATTGTTATATCTATATCTCGAAAACTGAGGCATGCATAATTTTCTTCTTATCAGCAACGGATTCTAAAAAGTGCCTCAAGAGTGTGTTACTCCATTTTCGATTCGACACTTGGTAATTATTGAGATATAGACCAAAAATGCCAATTTTCCAAAAACATTCTGTAGCTCGGTAGTCGAAAAAGATAGACGATCGCGGTTTGCTCCAGTGTTTGTTTCTCGAAAATCGAACTCAGGACACCTATATTGGTTTTTGTCTATCTGCCATAGTTTTAGAGAAAACCCCAAATCTCATCTAATTTTATATGACAAGATCGGCAACTTGCCAGTTGGACAACACTTGGCGTGACATAAATACCCCAAGATACACAGCGATAAACTCTCGAACGCCCTAGGTTTCTCCATATTTCTTTATGCCTCTGAGACATGGACTTTTAGCCAGCCATATGTCGTATTGATGCTTTCGAGATGTGAGTTTGGAGATGTTTATTTGTATTTGTATCATACACACATAAAACTTTACATTATGATAAATGATTTATGAGCTTCTTAAATTCCATTAAGATGTAAGGAGGCTTTAAATTATTATTTATGGTCTCAACATGTATGCAATAGGTAAGTTTCAAGTTATTTTTAAAACTAGACATTTCCCGTTGAGCATGTTAATGATGTATATAATCCGGACTTAAGGCCGCAAGGAGCAGCGATCAGAAGGTTCGGGTTTCCACCTCGAGCGTACCTAGCGAGGTAGGTTTAAGCTCCATACAGCGAATCTTTTCATAGTAAATTATCTCTAAGAAGTGGTTCGAATTCTATGAACTATGAACTGTAGGCCCCCATCTCCTCCACACAGACAAATTTAGATTTCCTAGGCTTAAGAGGGTCAGTGAGGTGACAAGGAAGGTGGTTAAAACACATTTTTAAGACGCAAGGAGACTACCAGTTGCAAGGCATAGCGTGAGGATGAACTAAACATTTGGAATTAAACGGGATAAGTGTTTATGACAAATTAATTGTTTTTTATAAACTGTGCTGTGTGTATTGGAATTTCGTTTTACCATTTTGTTGGTTTTTGTTATTTCTATGTGGGTTGATGTTGATGGGGTGAATAATGTTGATTTGCGCGAGTGTTGATTTTTACATGACGAGGACATCTGTTTGTTGTTGTCTGAAATGAAATGTCTGTAAATATTAACCGATTTGTCAGGTAATATATAAATATATGCTACCTTCGTTTTACACCGGTAAACGCATGCAAGAGAAGTACATTTTTTTCGAAGAAAATTTATAAACAATTTAAACGTAATTCATAGTTCTTTTTAGCATTTAGAAATAATGATACACAGAGATTTGCTAAACCACCACGTCCTAAGACTTATATTTCACAAATTATATAGGGTGTAATTAGTTTCATGTCATTTAAAAACACTGATAATGGGGATTTTTTCTGAATTCATTGATATCCGTTTCATATCTGTGCTATTTGTTTTTCTATTTTATTTAATTTATTTAAAAATAAAAAATCACTTTCAATTTCAATATAATTTTTATTAAGCTTTAACGTAGTTGCCTTTGCACTACGATTTGACTCAATATTATAAAACAAAACAAAGGTGACAAATGTAAACGTTAGCGAAAGATTTGTGTCCATTATTGATATTTCTTAACATGAACTCCACTAATAACGAAAAAACTGGCATGATATTAATTTATGGCGAATGTTGAAAAAATTCTGTGCTTGCAGGTCAAATGTATACTCAGAGATTTCCTGAAAGAAAATATCCGTTTTGTTATTATTTCAAGAAATTAGAGAGAAAAATGCGGCGAGAACCACGTGTCCACAATCAAGAATTCCATGTAAATGAAGAGTTGGAGATCAATGTACTAGCAAGAAGGAGCACCGCCTCATAACAGCCGCGTTGTTATGGATTATCTCAATGAAGCTTATGACCCACAATTTATTTCAAACCAGAGTTTCACAAGGTGCCCTGCAAGGTCACCTGATCTAAACCCTATGCATCACAAAACCATAAAAATCCGTTCTGGGGGTGCCGCGCAACCGCCCCAAAAAACCACCCGTTCGGTGAAAAAAGCCTTATTTTACTAATTCGTTAACCGTTGAAGATATAAAAAAATTGCTCATTATAAAAAGAAAGTTTGGCTAGTTTCCTAAAAAAAAGTCCTTCTGTATTTTTTTTGTATATGCCAACGTTTTCGAGAAAATCGATAGGTATTGAAAATATAAGAGAAATTGAATTTTTAGAAAATGCGTTAAATAATTGCTAATATCTTCGCCAATTGTCGACATATCTGAGAAAACAAGTAAGCAAATGAAAGATATTTTTATAACCTTCAATTTTTCACCATAGAAAATTATAAAAGTAACTAGATTTCTAGGGTTTTTAAGGTTGTGTTAGTAAAAATTGATTTTTTCCAGATTTTTTTGAATATGTATTTGCCAATTGTTAACATATTATAAAAAAATAGAATCAGATATGAAATACATTCATATAATAACTTTTTTTTTAGATGTCATTACAATACATACTTGTACCAAATTTCAAATCTCAATTCTATTTTACCATTCCCTTTAATAATGGAGTCGACGTAGTAGGGAAAAATATTTAAAAAAAAATGAAGGTCTTGACTTCTAGTATATACACCAAATCCCAAGTTACTATACTCATACCAGCTTGCTTTACTTATTTTCTCATATTTACTTTACCCCCATTTAACCCTCACCGGAATTAGTGCAAAATATAATTTAGTTCTGTTTCTCGTCATGTACATATGTGTACCAAATTTCAAATCAATATCTCAAACCGTTGCTGAGAAAACGTGCGCAAAAAGAAAGTTACAGACCGACCGACAGACAGACAGACAGAAATATGTATTTAAATTTGTATGATTAAACAAAATTATTGTAAATCCAGTTATTTTTCACTTGAAATTTCACTAATTTTATTTGTTTAATAGTTAATTTAATTTAATAAAATTTATTAGAATAATATTTCGAAAAAACAGTGGCTGTAAGAAGAAGGCAGAAGAATATTTCTTTGCAACTGTTGTATTTGAGTTGTTTGTTGTAGGTTGTAGTATACTGTACAATGCACAGGGATGCGCGCGCCTTTTCCATCCATTTTAAACGGAGCGTCACTCTGCCGTGCTAAAATCAAAAGCCGTATCTACAAAAATATTCGAAATCGGGTTTTTAATGGTTTTGGTATATTAACATTTTATTTTATCTATTTACTAAAGCAGAAAGCTGTATCTACATTAGTTATATTAAAAAACATTACACATTTTGTCGTATCTTCCCAAGACTTCTGGATTTCCTAAGTACAAATGTGGTATCTGCATGCTACTAGTTGAAAACGCAGTAACTACGTGTGAGAAAGTGCATATGCCGCATTTGTTTCTAGTATGCTGTAGTTCCCTCCTTTGCGATTAGGAAACGTTGCTAATTGCGCGCTCCATTTCTAGTTAGTTGCTCTATATTCATCAAAGTGTTTACATGTCGTGTCAGTTATTGGTGATAAAAATTAAAGGTAAATCAACACTATGGGATGTTTTTGTTATCATCTGTTATTTTCCTGGGAATGCTGAGTTAGAATAATACCCCATCTGCGTTTTAAATCAATATAATGTAGATACCGCATTGTGCTTTAGCATGTACAAATATATTTTTAACAATAAAAACAGTATCTGATTTTTTGGAATAAACTTTTAACTTTTTTTAAAATTTAACATGTGTAGTCGATTTTTTACGTCATTTTACATGGGTAATCATCTTGATTATATAACTTGTGTTGTAATTTACCAAGAACTATCAAAAAAACTTTGATGTTAAATTTCTCGATTCTTTGTCGCCAGTAGATACGGCGTTTGATTTTAGCACGGCAGCACTGTGCGTTAAAATTATCTCCCTTTCAATAGCATTTTCTTTCTACCTGAGAAATATAGCATAGTTTTAAATGGTATGATCAATTAATATGAAGTCTTACCTTTATTTTTAGACCGGGTACATTCAAAAATATTAAAATACAAGGACGCCGCTAGATTAATTTAAAAGAAAAATCCAAAAAAAGGCTGCATATTAAATTTTTTGATGATATTTTTTTATGCAATTTTTCAACTATTAAATGATTAGACACAATAGTTATATGATATACAAACTCAAAAAAAATTTTTGAGCTAAATTTTCAAGATGTTTGTGTCTTTTTTTTTTTGACTAACTTCAACATGCTGGTAAATTTGTAAATGTGAATATTTTTAGAGAATATTATTTAGGTATTATGCAAATCACAACTTACACACTTTTTATTTATTATAAAAATACCTACTTTCTGTATATTGTTGCCCTAATCTGGGCACGCTAATATACTAGTCAGGTAAATACTTTAAAACATTCATTATTAGAGAATCAATCAAAACAACTACTCTTCTAGCTAATACTGACGAAGTATTGAATTACATGATAGGATTCTTAGCATTTTAAAGAACAAAAATATAGTGAAAATACTTAAATCATTTATTCAAATTTAATCATTCACACTTTTTTATTTAATATGAAATTATCTACTTTCTGTATATTGGTGACTCAGTCGGGTCACGCTAATATACTACTTAGGAAAACACTTTAAAACACTCATTATTGGAAGACCAATCAAAACAACTACTCTTCTAGCTAATACTGACGAAGTATTGAATTACATGATAGGATTCCTGGCATTTTAAGGCAAAAAAATATATTGAAAATAGTTAAATTATTTATTGAAATTCAGTCATTCACAACAATTCTTGAACCATACATTCTATTTCAACTCTAGAAAAGTTGTACAAGTTTTTTCGAACTCGTTAGTTCTCATCAGTAGAGTATAGAAACATTCATTCATTATTTACAAGCCTATTCTTGATTTATTTTTACAATTAATTATTTTTTATTTATTTGCTTTTATCATGATTAGAGAATATTATTTAGGTATTATGCAAATCACAACTTACACACTTTTTATTTATTATAAAAATACCTACTTTCTGTATATTGTTGCCCTAATCTGGGCACGCTAATATACTAGTCAGGTAAATACTTTAAAACATTCATTATTAGAGAATCAATCAAAACAACTACTCTTCTTCGTCAGTATTAGCTAGAAGAGTAGTTGTTTTGATTGATTCTCTAATAATGAATGTTTTAAAGTATTTACCTGACTAGTATATTAGCGTGCCCAGATTAGGGCAACAATATACAGAAAGTAGGTATTTTTATAATAAATAAAAAGTGTGTAAGTTGTGATTTGCATAATACCTAAATAATATTCTCTAATCATGATAAAAGCAAATAAATAAAAAATAATTAATTGTAAAAATAAATCAAGAATAGGCTTGTAAATAATGAATGAATGTTTCTATACTCTACTGATGAGAACTAACGAGTTCAAAAAAACTTGTACAACTTTTCTAGAGTTGAAATAGAATGTATGGTTCAAGAATTGTTGTGAATGACTGAATTTCAATAAATAATTTAACTATTTTCAATATATTTTTTTGCCTTAAAATGCCAGGAATCCTATCATGTAATTCAATACTTCGTCAGTATTAGCTAGAAGAGTAGTTGTTTTGATTGGTCTTCCAATAATGAGTGTTTTAAAGTGTTTTCCTAAGTAGTATATTAGCGTGACCCGACTGAGGCACCAATATACAGAAAGTAGATAATTTCATATTAAATAAAAAAGTGTGAATGATTAAATTTGAATAAATGATTTAAGTATTTTCACTATATTTTTGTTCTTTAAAATGCTAAGAATCCTATCATGTAATTCAATACTTCGTCAGTATTAGCTAGAAGAGTAGTTGTTTTGATTGATTCTCTAATAATGAATGTTTTAAAGTATTTACCTGACTAGTATATTAGCGTGCCCAGATTAGGGCAACAATATACAGAAAGTAGGTATTTTTATAATAAATAAAAAGTGTGTAAGTTGTGATTTGCATAATACCTAAATAATATTCTCTAATCATGATAAAAGCAAATAAATAAAAAATAATTAATTGTAAAAATAAATCAAGAATAGGCTTGTAAATAATGAATGAATGTTTCTATACTCTACTGATGAGAACTAACGAGTTCGAAAAAACTTGTACAACTTTTCTAGAGTTGAAATAGAATGTATGGTTCAAGAATTGTTGTGAATGACTGAATTTCAATAAATAATTTAACTATTTTCAATATATTTTTTTGCCTTAAAATGCCAGGAATCCTATCATGTAATTCAATACTTCGTCAGTATTAGCTAGAAGAGTAGTTGTTTTGATTGGTCTTCCAATAATGAGTGTTTTAAAGTGTTTTCCTAAGTAGTATATTAGCGTGACCCGACTGAGGCACCAATATACAGAAAGTAGATAATTTCATATTAAATAAAAAAGTGTGAATGATTAAATTTGAATAAATGATTTAAGTATTTTCACTATATTTTTGTTCTTTAAAATGCTAAGAATCCTATCATGTAATTCAATACTTCGTCAGTATTAGCTAGAAGAGTAGTTGTTTTGATTGATTCTCTAATAATGAATGTTTTAAAGTATTTACCTGACTAGTATATTAGCGTGCCCAGATTAGGGCAACAATATACAGAAAGTAGGTATTTTTATAATAAATAAAAAGTGTGTAAGTTGTGATTTGCATAATACCTAAATAATATTCTCTAATCATGATAAAAGCAAATAAATAAAAAATAATTAATTGTATGAATATTTTTATTCCTAACTTTTTCTGCATTGAATTACTACCTTGAACTAAAAGATAATGCATTTATAACTTATATTAAAGTCAGTAATTTTTTTTGGCCTGTGAATAGTTAGAGACGCAAAAAATTAAGAGATAACCATATTATATTGTTATTTTTATATACTAATAAATATCAACAGCCATAAAAAATGGCAGCACAAGAGAGTATTTTACATCCCCTTTAAAACCAATTTTGATTTTTCTTCCTAGCTTGTATGGTTTTCGAGCAATTCAATTTTCTCTATAGGTCGCGCTCAAAAAATTTCAAATAAACGAAAATTCGCGCGCATTAAAAATACAAATTTTGGGATTTCTTTCAATATCGATTTTCTCGAAAACCATGGCATATACAATAAAATTACAATAGGACTTTTGTTTAGGAAATTAGTCAAGCTTTCTTTTTTATGATGGGCAATTCTTTTATATCTTCAACGGTTAACGAGTTATCAGTAGAATAAGACTTTTTTCACCGAAGGGGTGGTTTTTTTATGGTTTTGTGATGTTTTGTGACTAACAGTTACTGAAGGAAAATCTCAGATAAGATTTTTTGTGATGGACATTTTGATAATTATTGACTATTTGTTTAGAAAATCTTAAATCAAAAAGCTTTAAATTATTGAATAATGGAGAATTCCGGTTGTTTTGGATATAGACAATTGTGATGGATTTAGCAGTAACTAACATAAAGACCATTTTATCAGACCATTATGATTGTTGTTACCGCACACTGTATATTTAGTTTTAGAAAATAGGTTTACGTGTAGAGTTCTTTCATGTTTCATTTTCGTGCTAATTTTGTTACTAAGGCAGTTAAATGTGTTTCTTTTAACGTTAGAAACACCTACGACCTCTGCGGGCTGGAAAGAGGGCCACTGTGGAACGAAGCAATACGAATGTAGAAGTCACAATTCTTCATGTTATCCTTTTAATTAATCATATACCAGCTCTTTCGTGTAATTACTTCATATTTCAAGTGCTCTAAAATGAATACAGTTCATCGTTTTGACTAGTTCAATGATACAATTTTAGAACGTGGTGTTTTAGATATTATGTAATTTAAAATAATTTAGAATCATTGGAGAAAAACAATCTCACCCTTCCATTATCGTAGTCTCTTCCTACACCTATCGTCAGCCTTGCTTTAGCTTTCATTGCGTCACCCAGGGGAATCTTGGCTCTTTTTGCTTCTGAGTGTGATTTGTAGCAAAATTCTAACATTGCCACAGCCATGGCAACAAAGAGTCCAGCGATGAGAATGTAGAATATCCCCGCGACGTTACTCAACGATAATTCATTTCTCGAGGCATCCTGTAATTAAAAAAGTTTATTAGGGGTTTATTCAAGTTTCTAACCATATTATTATTATTATAGAGATAATTCTGCATCATTAATTACTTATAGGTAAATAAAATATGTGAATACTAGTTACAAGACATCTAATTAATGTTTTTCAATAATTTTCACTTCCCAAAAATGTTCAGGGTGTCCAAAAATAATTTTTCAATTTAGAACTTTTTGAATTGAATTTTCTCAACTTTTTCAAATGGAACCCCCTATATTTCTTTTTCGACGATGTGATGTAGAAATGAAAAAGGAATATTTTTTATTTTAAAAAATACAGGTTTCTTCAAATATTTCGGCAGAAAAAATATAGTAACATGTTGTACATGTTGCCCATTTTGATTGACACACTACTTATATGTACTTTTGAAATGTTTCCACTGTTCCTGAAATTACCGGTGGGATAGATCTAAAAGCGATTATTATCCTTTGCTTCATATTTTCGATTGTTGTTGGTGTGTATGAACAATTTACTTCACGTATCCCCGTAAACAGAAATCCATCTTTGTAAAATCTGGGGATCTAGCAGGCCATTTAGTGGAACTATTTCTCCCAATTCATTGAAGTGGCTAGATAAGTGAAAGGAGTCTAGAAAGAAGCCTCAAAAAATGTACTGATGTACATAACATTCCATTTAAAAATTAATAGTTTAAAAAACTAAAAAACATGCTTTTATAAATACTGCACTAAAAAGCAAAAAATAATCGTCGAACCTGTTTTTTCTGTCTACCCCGTAAGGGTCTTAGTGTAATTCGTGTTTGTAATTAAGTATAATATTAGAGTATAAAAGCTTGGGACGTTTTTCGAACGCTATTTCGAACAGGTTCGATAATGAAAACGCTGAAGACATCATTAGATTAAATGAAAAACGCCCCACGCTGTTTGCTCAAATATTATACTTAATTAAAAACACGGCTTACACTAAGGCCCTTACGGGGTAGACAGAGAGAACGGATTCGATGATTATTTTTTGCATTTTAGTGCAGTTAGTTTTTTAAACTATTAATTTATTATTCTACTTTTTAGTCTCATATTTAAGGAGAGAATTTTGGTACTATCGAAAAAACAAACAATTTGTAACCTGCAACCTCGATAACCCACAGATACCGATTTTCAGTCGAATCCGTCGATAATTGATAAAACTTATCCGGCATGTCGACGCCGCTATTTTGAACTTTTAAGTTTTGATCACATATTTGTTTTCTACTTATCAAGCCCTTTCTTTTGATACCCATATCAAGGGGGTTGTAAAAAAAAATGACAATCCGCCATCTTGGGGCGGAGGCCATTTTGAACTTATTATAATATTGAGTATGATATATGTATACTCCAGTCATTTTAGACAAAAATATGGCTTCTGTTCTAACAAATTATATCCTTCATTTTTTTTAAATCGATTTATTTCAGTGTTTTAAAGAAAACATTGAAAATCGACAACGAAATCACTACGGCATAAAGAATTATTCAAGGTTAAAGTTCACAAAAAACAGTTTTTTGCGAATATCGCGCTTTCTATGGCTCGGAGGTCAATTGAGGTTGTTATGAAAATGAAAGACAATGAAATTCCGCACAAAAATGATCTCTTCCATTTTTTATGTATAACGAACGGTTTAGACAAAAATGTGCCTGGAAGTTTCCGCGCAAGGCATAATATATATATATATTTTTATTTTGATTAAATTTTGGATTCAAGGTTTTTGGACAACTCTGAACAAGTTTCATTAACAAAATTTTCTGACAAGAAAATGCCTAATACGATTTCTTGATTTTCTCCGCATATTTTGGTACCGCAGGTGGATTTGCATTTATAGGAGGCGAATGTTTTTCTGGCCATAAGTAGATCCTAAGTTATTCTATACCTTTAGTAAAATTTAATTCAAATTGAAAAAAAAATAAAAAGTTGGTGTTACCATTTCAAGTGTAACACACTGTAAATATATTACCAATAATTTTAACGTGAAGATTTAGCAAATATTATTGTATATGACGGTAAATATACAGGGTGTTTGGTAAGGCGATGCCGACCCTAAACAGGGAAGTGGAGGGAATCATTTGACATCTATATGACCAAACATACCTATATGAAAAATGTTATGGTTTTTTTTATATTGCCGATTTTGTACGTTTTAAGAAAATCTCCATATTTCATCATTTATTTAAGTATTACGTACTAAATTTAACTTTTGATATTCTGAAATATGTTTTTTCTTTATCCAAAATACATAAACTTCCAACAAAAAATAAATAAAAATAAAAGAATCTGTCGCCTATAAAAAAAAATGACATTTATTAGAAGAAAATTATAATGGTAATTAAAAGTGTCGATTTTCGAAGTCTTACAAGATTTTTTAAAAAAGTCATCTAGATATTACAATTACTTTTAAAACTTCTCTATTGTATCCTCTTTAAGAGGCAATATCATACATACCATCAAGTTTTACCGATCACTGTTTACATTCTGTAGTATTATATATCATATGTATTGTCTCTTTTTATCTGTTTGTATTTTACAAATTTTATGTGAATTTTTGACTTGCCTTATCCACTTTATTGTGGCAACCAGAGGTAAATAAAATTATTATTATTATTATTATATTATTAGACAAAAGACTATCAATCGGCAATAATTTTTCATTTAATAAAAAATTAAATATGCGCGATCTTTCAACAAAAACAAAGATATCGTTTCAAAAACAGTCAAAACCAGTCATTTGTTTGTTAGTAATATCACTGACAACTGTCAACGCGCACACTTCGTATTTCTGGTGTTTTTAACAAAGTTAGGTGTTCGTTTTAGGTATTCTCAGTATTGTGTCATTTTGTACTGATAATTTGTTTTAAGTTTCTGAAATATTGAGTAAAATTAATTTCAGTGGCTACTTTTAGTAACCAAGACATACTCATTTACTATGGCAAAGCAGATGGGAATGCTTACCTTGCTGCAAGATTGTATCATGAACGATTTCACCCACGTAGAAAGACTCTAGATCCGCGAGTATTCAGCAACACGAATGGCGAAAACAGGTAATTTACATCATCATGAGCCTGCTGCATCACCCCGAAGATGACGAAAATATTCTAGCCGCATTTGCTGCAATCCCCACAACAAGCGTTAGAAAAGTGGCACAGCAACTTGGATTGTCAATTTGGAAAACTTGGTCAGTAATGAATACAGAAATGAAACATCCTTACCATTATGCAGGGACTCGAAGAGCATTTTGTCGCTTTTTATTGAATGGTGATATTGAGGACTCCAATTACTTAAAATCTATTCTATGGATGGATGAATCAAAATTCTCCCGTAAAGGCATAGCCAATTTTCACAATCTCCATTATTGGGCGGACAAGGGCCACAACCCGCAAATTATAAAACAAACTTCCTTTCAGAATAAGTTTAGTGTCAATGTTTGGATAGGTGTAATTGCTGGACATATCATTGGGCCTCATTGCCAGATAACCTGAACGGAGACGCTTACCTCGACTTCTTGCAGAACGATTTTCCTCCGCTCCTGGAAAATCTGCCAATTAACCTTCGCCAACATATCATTTTCCAAAAAGAACGGATGCCCAGCTTGACAGTCCGCCAATTCTTAGATCGAACATTTCCCGATCGGTGGATTGGGCATAGTGGACCTGTGGCCTGCAGGGTCCCCAGATTTAACGCCACTGAACTATTACGTATGGGGTATGATGAAGGAACTTGTGTACAATGAGGAAATACAAAGCCGTGTTCAACTAGTAGCAAAAATATAGCTAGCCACTCTACAACTACGACAAGAAATAAAATTAAGGACAACTACTGTTGAAATTAGAAGACGGGCGAGGAAACGCATTTTGAACACCAAAAATAATAAAGTTGTTCTCAAATAATAATTTTTGTTTTAAATAAAGTTTTTTGAAATGATAGCTTTGTTTTTGTTGAAAGAACGCGCATATTTAATTTTTGATTAAATGGAAAATTATTGCCGATTGATAGTCTTTTGTCTATTTTTAGTGACTGGTAAAACTTGATGGTATGTATGATATTGCCACTTAAAGAGGATACAACAGAGAAGTTTTAAAAGTAATTGTAATATCTAAATGACTTTTAAAAAAAATTTTGTAAGACTTCAAAAATCGATACTTTTAATTACCATTACAATTTTCTTCTAATAAATGTCATTTTTTTTTTATAGGCGACAGATTTTTTATTTTTATTTATTTTTTGTTTATGTATTTTGGATAAAGAAAAAACATATTTCAGAATATCAAAAGTTAAATTTAGTACGTAATACTTAAATAAATGATGAAATATGGAGATTTTCTTAAAAAGTACAAAATCGGCAATAAAAGAAAAACCTTAACATTTTTTATATAGGTATGTTTGGTCATATAAATGCCAAATGACTCCCTCTAAATCCCCGTTCAGGGTCGGCATCGCCTTACCAAACACCCCGTACATCGATCAGCTAATAATATACAGAGAGCAAGCACGTATTCTATGCATGGACTATATGAAATGGAGCATATTATATGCCCTGCGCGGAAACTTCGAAGCTCATTTTTGCCTAAACCGTTCGTTGTACATAAAAAATGAAAGAGATCATTTTTGTGCGCAATTTCATTATCTTTCATTTTCATAATAACCTCAATTGGCCTCCGAGGCATAGAAAGCGCGATAGTCGCAAAAAACCGTTCTTGTGAACTTTGACCTTGAATAATTTTTTATGCCGTAGTGATCTCGTTGTCGCTTTTTAATTAATCATTAAAACACCAAAATAACTCGATTTAAAAGAAATGAAGGATATAATTTGTTAGATCAGAAAAGTCTCTCATTTCACTGGACTAATTGTATTGTCATCAGAGCTACACACAATTGCCAAATTTCATGATGGTACAACAATTAGAAGTGGGTGAAATTCAGTTCCTTAGTTTTTTTTACTTACATAGATACTTAATAAAAGCATGTCAAAAAAGGCACTTGATCCTGTAGAATTGTCTTGGTTCGCCACGTATATTCGAAAATAATTTAATAATTTTTTTCTATCTAGTTTACTTATACATTTCTTTAATTCCAGCTATCATAGAACTCGAACTATGGAAGTACGACGAACTATTGTCCCACCCTGTATATTTGCGAAACATATTTTTCGTGCCTTTGTTGTTATTTCCGGTGACAATGTTTAATATAATCAGTAAAATAGTCACATTTTTATATGTATCAGGAAATTTGATTTAAACAATTATTATTTCTATACTAACTGTTTCCACTATTATTTTGACAAGAAGAAAATACAAATAAAATTTAATTTAGGATTAACGACTATGGGACTAAGAATATAAATAGCTGTACATATAACATAATAGTTATTCTAGATTGAATGTTTACCAGGTTTGTGAAAATTTTGCCACTACTACAACCTATTAAGGAATGAAAACATCAAATTAAAGCGTGAATATTAGCGGTAAATAGCAAATTACCGCAACGGTGTGTGCAAATTAATTTATTTAGCAAATATATATTGTGGCATAAAATAATTAAATTTTGTAACGGTTGAAGTATAAATCTAGACAGTTTCCCTATACCTACTGTGACAACATTTTGTTTGTAAAAAACCGCTGCCCAAGGAATCACTACTTCCACATCCAGATTCTCTATCCAAGTCACTCACAACGAAAAAAACTTTGTATGTGAAAATAACTGTTTATGGAACTTTAATAATATAATATTTGAAATCCTCTACCCCAAAAACCCATAAAACGATACCCCACATCGATAGTGGGGTGGGGGGTGGTAGTGGGGGTGGATGAAGTAAAAAAATATTTTGAGGTTTCTGGTTCCTGTACATAGGCACACTAAATCACAATTTTTTTTCATCCCCTTTAAAAAGGGGGTGGCTAATGCCAAACATTTTTTGAGACCTTAGCTTCTATTGTATATACTAAATACCAATTTTATGGACTATTACCTGCTTGATTGACCTATTTACCCCAAATTTACCCCAATTTACCCCCCAACCCTTCGACGGAACAAGACGAAAATATAATCTAATTCTAGATCTCGTTAAAGTACATATGTGTACCAAATTTCAAGTCAATATCTTAAACGGTTCCAGAGTAAACGTGCGCACAAAAAAAAGTTACAGACAGACCGACAGACAGACAGACAGAAATTTTTTTTTTCGCTCAAACTTAAAATCTCGATGTTTCATGACATTTTAAGCCTATTTGGACAATAAAAGTTTTTTTTGTCGTTACTATGCTTCCACTGGACGTGGAAGTAATTAAAGGCTCGATGTCAAATACCCAAGAGCGCAGTTGCAACACCGTTAACGGTCTTGTCTCTGCAAATTAATAGTAGCGTCTGAAAAGTAGGCGGCTACAACCAGGATCTGACCCAGAATGGGCGGATGTCACTAAAATTGTAGGAAGCAAGGGGAAACTACTACACTTAATTTTTCTCAAGAGCATTTATGTAAGTTAATGATAGAGAGATCTCGGGCAGGGTTTGAACTCTTGCTGGTAACCGGCGCTATCCTCTTTCCAGGGAAGATAGTGTGGCATTTTCTACTTGGCGCAGAGAGTTGGCCTACCAGATTATCTATCTGGTCGAAATTGGCTACTAATGTGGACACAATGAAAGCTCGGAAAGAAATCCGATTAGTAACCTGGAATGTAAGAGGATTCTTTTAGCCGGGAAAACTTTGTCTGTTGGAGAAAGAACTGGCAGAGTTGAACATCAAAATTCCAGGTCTTTATGAGATGCATTTTAGACTCACAACGGGAAGCTCGATTGCTTCTCCGGAAATAATGACAACAGCCGAAATGGAGTATGATTCTGAATCTCGAAAGAAATAACAGTGATCGAACAATCTCCCCAAGGATCAACACCAAGCCAAGGGTAGTAAAGTTAGTGAAAATTTATGCAGCTGCAACTGCTGCTGAAGAGGAAGAATTGGAGACATTCTACGAATATCTAGAAACCTTTCCAAACTATTCCAAACAGGGAAATTATCGTTGTTATGGGTGATTTCAACGCCAAAGTCAATTCCACACTGGAAGACTATCACCTGCGAGGTGTTGTTGGCAAATTTAGCATCGGAGAACGAAACGAAAGGTAGAAAGGCTAATTCAATTTTGCCTAGACAATAGTTATACAAGGTGGACCAAATTAGATGGGATTTGGGGTTTTCTCTAAAACTATGGCAGATAGACAAAAACCAATATAGGTGTTCGGAGCTCGATTTTCGAGAAATAAACAATGACGCAAACCGCGATCGTGTATTTTTTTCGAATACCGAGCTACAGAGCAAAATTAGCATTTTGGGATGACCTCTATTCTCAATTACCAAGTGTCAAATAGAAAATCGAGTAAGATATTCTTAAGGCACTTTTCTGAGTAGAATCCTTTGCTGATAAGAAGAAAATTATACATGCCTCAGTTTTCGAGATATAGACATAACTTGTGTTTTTTTTTAATGGTACACCCTGTAAATTATTTCATTCGATCATAACTTAAACTAGCTATCCAATGATATACCATATATCATAATATATCTCTAGTAAAAGTGGTCAATTTTCCAAAAATTTAATATATTTGTGAGGAGACCATGGGAACAACTACAACACTTATAATATATTTATTGAGAAGGCTATGGTAAAAAAAGAAAATCGAAATAATGGTAAATGTCAAAAACTAATTTGTGAGTTAATTGTGAGTGAGCATTGTTAAAAATGGTTCAATTTAGTAAAATTTTGCTTCCGAGCTTTATTTTAATAGGTAAGTTATAGACAGCAAAACTGTATGCCAAAAGTGCCGCCTAAACAATATTTTTAGATATCCAGATAAAGGACAGCCAGACCTAAAAATATTCCAAATTCTACAAGTTTAAAAAAGTTTGGATCATTCGTAAAACTTCTAGTCAAAATATATAATAAAGCAGGTAGAGAAGCTGAAGAAAATATTGTTTTAGAAACTGTAAGAGAAAACATCTGGCAACGTGAATAAGAAAAAGCGAGAGGTTTATCAAAATTTAAAATTGTATTTCCCTCATAGAACCCCCACACACACATAGAATCATAGAACCCCCACATTTGGTAATAAGTTGAAGAGATAGGGAACCAATTAACGTAAAGTTTTTATCCCCGGTAGAAGATCAATAAACTTATTTAAAATGGAACGACGATTAAAATTAGCACTGTGCGTGAACGGCAAAGTGACTGAGGAATAAATTCAAATAAATTAAAATATAATTTACGTCAGTATTTTCAGCCTGAATAATAAATGAAAATCTTAGCGAACACACGCAAACACGGTATTTATTATATTAAGAGGTATTAAAGTTTATTACCTGTTTGTCGCGTAAACACTCTGTTCTGTCGTACCACCATTTATTCATTAATTTAGTTAGCTCCCCATCTTCTTTCAGACTCAGAACCGCCAGGTTTATGGCATCTCTGAAAAAGTTTGTTTGTTGGTTACAGCTGTATAATAAAAATGTAAATAGGAGGGAAGGAATAACATTTAAATAATCTGGATATAATGTTTTATTAACAACAAAAGGAGGAAGTAACAGGTTAATAATTTATATTTTACACGAACAGAAATGACAGTAATACATTGCAATGGGCCCCTTGCACGTGCCATATGTTTTAAATTAATTTATATAAGTATATTAATATAGTGTTACTAAACATTGGCAATTATCAAACCTGTTTTTATAATTTCTAACTGGAAAATATTTAAATCACCGACTAATATCCGGGAGGAGGGGCGTGTCTGAGAACACACTCATATTGGACGTGACGTCATCTAACAGTATATCTCTGCGAGTGCAATGATTCGGACATATAATTCGTGCAGTTTGCGGTTATTTCCTAAAATTATTTAGTTGTATTCGGTCTAGGGTTTGGGTCCCGGGACTTTCCCCAAATTTAATAGTCTCGTGTCCCGGGACTTTTGGGTCGAGACTCGAGACACGCTTGTAATAATTTTATTAACAAAAGATCATAATAAGCTTCATTAGTTCAGGCTTCCCGCACTCTGTCTCTGAGAGCGCCATCTGTTAGTTTAACTAGTAATTACTTGATACTCGTACGTACGTAATTTACTATACACAATAAAACCGATATCTATTGAAAACAAGAGAGTGTTCTCTTTCCGGAGGCATTATTACAAAAATCGGAAACGGATTGTCGGACAAAGTTGTTAATGCACTAATTTTTTTGAAAGAATACTTTATTAAATTAGGAAACAGGACTAATTGATTATAATTATAAGATTTTATTTCCAAAAAATGAATCTGTGTATGAGAATTAAACATACGAATTGTTTAGACTTTAACTAACGTTAGAAATGTTAGAATTTGATTTTATGTTCAATAAATGTTTATTTTTACTAAAATGGCGATTTTATTGATACATCTCGCAAAAACTGAACTCGATTCTAATTTTATTTTGAAAAGTCTCGAAGTCCCGGGACTTTGATCTTGCGATGTCTCATGTCCCGGGACTTTGAAAATGTCGAGACTTTCCAAACCCTGTCCAGTCGAATTAGACATCATAAAGAATTTTGCGTACTGCGGACTTTTTTTGGTGGAAGTTGTTTATGAGGGCATAATAAGCAAGCACAGAAAACTACACCCTGCTACACCATGTGCGTCCCCTATTTTTAGGGGTTGAAACTTTGAAATTTTACTTGTGTCCATATCTTTTTCCTTATTGCCCATAGGGCTCTTTACCAAGTTACACTTTTTGAAGATTCATCCCTCCTCTATATAATATATATATGTATATATATTACACATTTGCCGTAGGACAAACGGTTTTGCCTGTACGAGGCCGGAAATGTCGCGCTGTGCGAATTTGAGGGTCTTCTGTACAGGACAAACGGCTATTATTTCCAATCTACAATACTACACATACTAATACCCTCAAGGAGGGATGATGATTTGTGAAAAAACTTTCATCGAATACCGCGCGGTTTTCATGATACGGGATGTTGAAATTTTGAAAACCCCTTTTTTAAAAAAAAAGTGAACCTACTTTTTTTCGCTCATTTTTTTTTTCATGCATGTACGACTCTAATATAAGAAAATTTACGTTGGTTTCATTTTAATACAATCGTTGGTTTAGGAGCTAGACAGCAAAATATGCCAAAAATGGCTACTTTGGTATTGTTGCATTAAAAAAAACCAAAACCAGTATAATTCTGGTAAATGTTTTTGTTCATCCTAAAAGTCCAATTCATTGCGCATAGAAAATATGTTTTTGTATTTAAATAGGATCAACACTTATTGTGTAATAACGATTTATGTCATGTGTTCTCCAGTCTCCTTTTTCACAATTTTTTTTTGCGGCCTTATGGTTCATAGTAGGGCAGAAAGCATTATACACGTGGACAGGGCACATAATAGGGTGTTAAAATGGGTCTCTTGTTAAAATGCGATAGGACGTACCGTTTTCGAGTAAAACGCACTTATTTGGTTATGTTTGCTTTGAGTTTTCATTGTGTTCTGAATTGTGATCTGATAAATAAATTCTACATTTTGGTGTTTTCTTTCTTTGGAGTTTGTTTTTTTAAATCATTTTCCGATGAAATGGACATATAATAGCTGTTTCTCGAGGAAGGTAAAATTACTGTGGATTTTGTTATAGACACAAAATAAGTTGCAATGATGATTCGAGACAAGCGTAAACCTTCAAATAGGGGAGTGAGAACCCCCTATTCCGTCCGAGTCTCTTCATTTTTTCATTAGCAATGTCCCTCATACAGAAAAAGCAAGAAGCGACACATAGTTTTATTTTTTCGTAGTCAGCGGTGAGTATTTACTAGTCAGTCGATGAAAAGTGTGATATGAAATAATTTTTTGCAAACAAGTGCGTTTTACTCAAAAACGGTACGTCCTATCGCATTTTAACAAGAGATCCATTTGAACACCCTAATATGTGCTCTGTTCAGGTATACATTGCTTTCTGCCCTACTATGAACTATAAGGCCGCAAAAAAAATGTGAAAAAGGAGACTGGAGAACACATGACATAAATCGTTATGACACAATAAGTGTTGATCCTGCTTAAATACAGAAACACATTTTCTATGCGCAATGAATTGGACTTTTAGGATAAACAAAAACATTTACCAAAATTATACTGGTTTTGGTTTTTTTAATGCAACAATACCAAAGTAGCCATTTTTGGCATATTTTGCTGTCTAGCTCCTAAACCAACGATTGTATTAAAATGGAACCAACGTAAATTTTCTTATATTAGGGTCGTACATGCATAAAAGAAAAATGAGCGAAAAAAAGTAGGTTCACTTTTTTTTAAAAAAGGGGTTTTCAAAATTTCAACATCCCGTATCATGGAAACCGCACGGTATTCGATGAAAGTTTTTTCACAAATCATCCTCCCTCCTTAAGGGCATTAGTATGTGTAGTATTGTAGATTGGAAATAATAGCCGTTCGTCCTGTACAGAAGACCCCCCAAATTAGGACAGCGCGACCTTTCCGGCCTCGTACAGCCAAAACCGTTCGTAGTACGGCAAATAATATACATATTATGTAGAGGAAGGATGAATTTTCAAAAAGTGTAACTTGGTAAAGAGCCCTACGGACAATAGGGAAAAAGATATGGGCACATAAGTAAAATTTCAATGTTTCAACCCCTAAAAATAGGGGACGCACATGGTGTGGCAGGGTGTAGTTTTCTGTGCTTGCTTATTATGCCCTCTTAAACAACTTCCACAAAAAAAAAGTCCGCAGTACGCAAATTTTTTTATTATGTCTAATTCGACTAGAGTACTAAGTCCACCGCACTATTACCTCAACCTGTATATCAATGGTTAAAAATGGCCTATTTTAGAGGGGAAAATGCCGCTCTTCCAACTTGAAACAGCCGCAATTTTCAGCGACTTTTTTTGCATGTTTAAGAGATCCTAAATAACAGTTTTCTGCAAACAAACTTCAGTTCGCATCGATTTCCAAGAAGGTAGAACCTAAGTTCACTTCTTAAATTTCTAACAAATACTATATTCGTGATATTTGGTATGTACGTTTTACTGCCATTAGATACATTCTTTCATATGGCATTCTTATAATTTTAAACATGCAGATAATTTGTGGTTCTAATAAAAATAAAGTGCTCTCCACTTCAAACCGTTTTAATTTGCAGACCTGTTACATCCCCTTTATCACTGTAAATATTGACATCTCACCTGAGTGGGGACCCGAGTGGAGTGGCAATCCCAAACCCTTTCGCGTCTAAATTCCTTCCAACCTTCATCGTGTCACATGGTTCCCGTTCATTTGTATAATCATTTTTAGGTGATTCGATGAGCAGGGCGTATTTACCCTTTGATGTCCGTACTCTTTTGATGCCCTCGTCATACGTCTTGACAAATACGTGTTTTCTCGAATTCATGAACTCCCACATTTTCGAATACAGCGTTATTTGTGATCTCTGAAATGAGAAGGTTTTACATTAGATATTTAATTTAGCAAATGTGTTTTAGCATTGTATTTTAAAATTTTAAGGTTTCCTTTGAAGAAGATATATAACTTTACTTTCTGTGGGTGTAATCATGTATATTTTTCTACAAGATTCATAAAGTAAATATACCAAAAAAACTCATTTCAATATAGCTTTTTATGCGTAATTGTTTATATAAAATATGTATTCCCATTTTTTAACTTTGATGTAATATGTTAACTTTTCTAAAAGAAAATTTAACTTATGTCTATAGATCTCTTCATTCTACATCTGAAACGTGATATTATTATAGCCCTATTAATTTTTTTACATCAAAAAGGGAAGTGTGGTATAATAACTAACTCTCCTTATTCTCACATATGAAATTGAACTCCAAAAATATTAGAGCTACTTGCTGGAAAAATACCCTAAACATAAATTCAAACACGTATACAGTGTGTTTCAGATAACATTCCCACAGCGGATATTTCGAAAACTAAGAAATATATTTTTATTCTGTAAACGGTAATGAATTTCTGTGGTTATTGCCTTCTTCAGGAAGTGCAATTTATTATTATAACATTATCACCAGAGATGGCGCTGCAGTTTAAAAATATTTTTCGATCCAGGAAGGTTTGAAACATATGCCATTCGATCAAGAATTAAATTTTAAACAAAATTGTTCTTATTCCGAAAAGTCAGATCTGCAGTAGTTTTGAGTTATTTTAATTTCATTGTCTAATTTTTAAGTGTTATATTTTTTTTAATTATTGCTGTAACTTTTTTAATCTTAATTTTCGGATGTAGGTTCTCTATAATTTTTTTGCTTGCTATAAGAGAATTACTTACTGGTGGGAATTTTTTTGTTAATAGCACTTCCGATTTTACCGGAAATTTTGTATGTGGAAATAATTGTTTATGGAACTTTAATAATATAATATTTGAAATCCTCTACCCCAAAAACCTATAAAACGATACCCCACATCGGTAGTGAGGTGTGGGTGGTGATGGGGGGTGGATGAAGTAAAAAAATATTTTGAGGCTTTTGGTTCTTGTACAAACTCTGAGTCACATTTTTTTCTATCCCCATTGATATTGAGCTGGGAATGGTGATGGGGGTGGTTAATGCCAAAAAAATTTTTGAGACCTTATAGCTTCTCTTGCATATTCTAAATACCAATTTTATGGACTCTTACCTGCTTGATTCGTCTATTTTTGAGACATTAACTTCTCTTTACCCCCATTTACCCCAGTTTACCCCAAACGGAATAAGATGAAAATATAATCTAATTTCAGATCACGTTAAAATACATACATGTACCAAATTTCAAGCCAATATCTTAAACGGTTCCAGAGTAATCGTGAGCACAAGAAAAGTTACAGACAGACAGACCGACAGGCAGACATAATTTTTTTTTGCTCAAACTTAAAATCTCGACGTTTCATGACATTCTAATCCTATTTGAACAACAAAAATTTTCAACATTTTTTTTGTCGTTACTATACTTCCACTGGATGTGGAAGTAATAGAAAAACTGTACTTACTTATTTGTATTATAAGATGCTTTAATGTTAAGATGTGACCCGGATTACGTTTTTCAACTAACTCGCCTCAGAAAAAAAGATTTAATTATAATTTACCCATTGCGTCGTGACAGAAATTTCCACGCAAAATCAATTTAGGAACAATCCATGTCTTCATTTGCCGAGACCTCTAGAGGTAAAACCAACTGCGCATCCATAATACTCGGGGAAACCTACTGCACATCCATACTACTTGAGGGAACTCACTGCGCATCTATAGTACTCAAGAAAGGCCACTACGCATCCGAAATACTCGAGGAAACCTACTGCGCACCGATGGTATTCGAGGAAAGCCACTGCGCATCCATAATACTCGGGGAAACCTACTGCGCATCCATACTACTCGAGGTAACCCACTTATTATAGAATCAAGAAAATAATAGAAGATATAAACACCGTTCAGGTTGCATGATATTCTAATTTGAAATCGTGGAAGCTAGACACACATGCGATGACGCGTCTATAACGCTATGTCCTCATGTCTCCTTGAAAAATTCGTGTCAATTTAGCAACCTACTAGAATAATCTTGAAAGGCAGGCACGCTGATGTTCATTTGTTCGAGGACTCGAATTATAATTATAATGCAACCTGTAGGGTGTTTATAAATCTTAAAATTCCACACCTAGATTTTCAAGATTTTCTATCCAAGTCTCTCACAACGAAAAAAAATTTGATACTACAAATATAATAGTATCACATATGGAAAGTGATAACTTGTGGAAAGTCCACTTCACTATTTGGAAATTATTGTTTATGGAACTTTAATAACATAATATTTGAAATCGTCTATCCCAGAAACCTATAAAACGATATGCCACATCGTTAGTGGGATGGGGATGGTGGTAGAGGGGTGGTAGTTGGGGTGGATGAAGTAAAAAAAAATTGAGGTCTTAGGTTCTTGTATACACGCTAAATTACAATTTTATTTTTTCACCCCCTTTAATAATGGGGTGGAAAATATTTTTTCTCGTATATACTAAATACCAATTTAATGGATTTTTACCTGCTTGATTTACCTATTTACCCCCATTTATCCCAATTTACCCCCCAACCCTTCAACGGAATAAGATGAAAATATAATCTAGTTCTGGATCTCGTTAAAACACATACGTGTACCAAATTTCAAGTCAGTATCTTAAACGGTTCCAGAGTAATCGTGCGCACAAAAAAAGTTACAGACAAACCGACAGACCGAGAGACAGACAGAAATTTATTTTTCTCAAACTTAAAATCTCGACATTTCATGACATTCTAAACCTATTTGAACAGTAACTTTTTTTGTGTATTTATTTTTCTCAAACTTAGAATCTCGACATTTCATGACTTTCTAAGCCAACTTTTTTTTAAATTTTTTTCTCGTTACTATACTTCTACTGGATGTGGAAGTAAAATTAATTCAGTAAATGTTCAAAGTGAATCCCGCCTTCTTTTTGACATTTTCTGGCTACGTCAACGGTGTTTCAACATGAATTGGCTAAGGTCTTACGATTATTAATACTTCCCCTTCAGAGTAAAAAATTCTTTTAAACACGTACAGAGTAAGTCAAAATAAAGAGATTAAGGACAGACCCATTTCGAAAACCATCTCGAAAATATGCAGATTACCCCTGACACCTGTTCGCATAGTTGCATATGGTATTTTTTTTTCGGGAACCGTCAGAGATAGACAGTTGCGATTTGCTCCAATCGAAATTAAATTAAATTTTACATCCCACACATATTTTCTAGTTGATTAAAAAGTGTAACTTTTTTTCCCGCTGCAAAAAAATGGGAGGGGGCTACACTGGTAATGTCATATTTTTGCTTATAGTGGATGTAAAGAGTCGGAAGAGTAGGCAAAATCGTGCTAAAGTTATGAAACCTATTTCCTCCCCGTTTTCTTGAACAGCGTGAAAAACATTTTTAGTCGTATGCATCGACTATTTTTGTGGGGGGGATTTTTTGTTTTCTCGTGGGGATATAACAGACGATGAAAGATGATGTTACGTAGTGGACCACAACCGTCCTTAGATGTGGAATCTACCCTGTCAGGGGGTGTAAAATTGTTTCCTTTGTTGTTTCTTGTTAAAAATATTTTCGAGGATGCTGATCAAGAGAAAAATAGTTTTATGTCGGCTTAACTCTTCCTTCACTCTTAAATGCACGGAAACCATCCCTTTCATATGTTTCACGATATCATCTACATCGAGAAATGTCAGTGGACCACTTTTTTGGTAAAAAATGGACGCCACTGATGAAGCGATAAAATAACTAAAACATATAGTTTTATATCCTACTAACACATACGCAAATTGAAAATAATATCTAAAGTACTCTCTGAGATATTAAAAAATAACTATTTAAAAAAATAAAATTCAACACTCTCTAGCAAAAAATTTAAGCCGTTGCGTTCATATGAATTTTTCTGCATAAAATCATAGGCGCAAGCAGGGGGGAGCCATGCCCCCCCCCCCCCCCTCTTCCATGAGCCAAAAAATAAAGAAGCAGAACAAAGCAGTATCTAAATTATCCCTTGAAATAAATATTTTGTAATTAATGCCAATATTATCTAATAGAGGAATCTATATACACAACCATTTTCTGAAAAATTTTCCTCATCCTCTGGGGAGGTCGGTTCTATTGTCCCCCCCCCCCACAGATGAATTTTCTGGCTGCGCCTCTGCATAAAATAGCCGAAGGAATCACACCCTGAAATATAAGCACGGCATAAAGGAACACCCATATTCGTTCGCATTATTTGAAATGCCATTCACTTTTTAAATATCAGTAGATAGAGAAAGCTCTTGATGAATTTCGATTTATTAAGCCGTATAGGAGAAATAAACAAAAATGTGACATTACAGCAGCCCCTTCCCTATAAGTATTTGGAAGTGGTCGGAGGAGCTTTAAAAGTCTCATTGGTGTTAAAAGATATGGCCGATGGAAAATATATGGAAATGGTAGGATGTGGACTCATAACCCTCATTCCTTACTCATTCCTAAATTTAAACCTGCCTTTCACTTACTCTAAAGAAATCCCACGTTGCTCCATGATACAGTGTTCCATATTCCACTTCTGTTTGAGATGCTAAATCTTCAGGAGAATTTATCGGAGCAACCATCCTCTCGACGGTGAGGAAGGCTGCTAGATTGGCAGTATAGCTCGATATTAATATCAGTGTAAAGAACCACCAGCAAGCTCCGACTATTCTTCCAGATAATGATCTAGGTGATATATCACATCCTTGTTGCATAAATGCCCCCAGTGAAAACCAAAGGGAATTTAGCATGGTGAAGTCGTTTGCCATGGTTCCTCCATGATTCGTATGTTGGTTGGAAGGATCTCTGAAATGAATTTGGTTTTTAATACATGTATCGCAAAAACACCGTACACTATAATAAGAGTGAAAATATAAATTTTCATTTCGCTTCAGGCATTAGAGACTATATAGAGCCCTTACCTGGAAAAATTCATGGTAGTTCTGGAGCGCTGAATCCGAATTTCTAACTTCCCACCAAAAATTCCCCCCACAACCTATTCAAAAATTTGAAAATAAAACCAAAAAATTGTATTTTTTAGGAAAAAGAAACCTACAAATTCGGAAAGTAGACAAAATTTGCAACAAAAAAAGGTCCTTTGACATTTGAACGCTGAACGAACGGGGAAGCGCTAACACGCCTCGAAACATGAGCCTCGGCGTCGCACAGTGGTCCCAAATTGAGTTCTTTGGTTCAAAAATGGCTAAAGAGCGCAAATCTGGTCAGAAATGAACAATTTTTTTTTAAATTAAAGCTTACCGAAATTTCAACAAATCCTCGGAGTCCCCGAATTTTGAAAAAAATGTTCTTCTTTTATTATTTAAGTTAAAGGCCAAAAAAAAATTTTTTTCGATCAACAGTTCCACTTCTTGAGAATCATTTTCATCCAGATCCTCGAGGATATGCATCTTCAGGGATATTCTCGCATGAATTGTTGCACTCGAGGCACAGCCTTTTTTACACCTGCAGGAGATAATCTTTAGAAGTTTTGGTGGAGCAGGAAGTTTCAAAGTAGTGACAGGAGAAAGTCCGTAACTGGTTTTTTGCAGCACAATTTTTCTGACTTAATAACATTTCCTTGCCAAAGTTGGACTAGGTGGTACGTTCTCGATGAGTGTTGCGAAGCAACAGCTTCGGTTGGAGGGGCTAAATAGACAATGTTGTATTTACTGTTGTACGTGGTCTTGATAAAACACTGATGTCTAAAACAGTTCAAAATCATGTTTTCATCCTTGCAACCCTACAAATGTAGAAGAAATTGATTGCCACATTTTGCGATAGCTTGTGTATCTGTATTTGGAGACCGGAATAGCTGAGCGAGGTGGTTGCAAATTTGGGTGTCGGACGTGGACGAGGACTTTGATCAATTTGGTTTTTCTGTAGCCGAATATCGCAGATGTAGTGTCACAGCCGCTGAAAGCATGTGAAAATAATATGTTTTCAGCTACTTGATTTTCTTTAAGATCTAAATTTTTTGCCTTTGCCCGACTTCACAAAGTAAACATTGGCGGATTGAGAAAGGGCAGTTAATAAGACTAATAAATCTATATGTAATCACGGATTCATAGATTGGTGCCATTTCAATTGCTATATTGACGATGAGAGAGTCTGCGTCTTCGTCAGCTTGTCGCACTGACAAATTTGCCATATCAAACTTTCTTTTGATCATTAAAATGAGGCGATATTTATTTATATTTATTTTCAGGGGGGGGGGGGCTCTTGACAACAGCATGCTAACTCGAAGGGCGTGGTATGGGAGGAGGGTACCCCCAAGAAGATCGAAAGACGAGAGAGCAACTGCGAAGTTGCTGTATGATACCTAAATGCACGGGCGGCGCCGAGGCGCATGTTTCGGGACCCACTCGCTCCCTTCCCGTTCGTCGTACGTCAAAGGGCTTTTTTTGTTGTAAATTTTGTTTACTTTCTGAATGTCTGGGTATTTTTTTTCTAAAACGAAAAAATAACGATGAAAAAATCAAAAACCAATTTTTGGGTTTTTTCTCTAAATTTGATGGGGTTGCGGGAGGAATTTTTGATGGGAAGTTAAAAATTTGGATTCAGCGAGCCAAAAAACATAAAGTAAGTCTATTTCCAGAACTACCATGATTTTTTTCAGGTAAAATTCTCTAATGCCTAGATTATTTCTAATTCAGTAAAAATAAGCCCAAAAATGGCATGAATGTGGAAAAAAATTGCCCCACTTTGAAACTTGTCAAAGTAATATAAGTTAGCAAACCTGTTAATGTAATTTTATTTTTTATATGTGGCAATGTTGTCTGCTGTCTATTAAAAAGTTGGGTTAGGCAAGTAATACGTTAAGTTGACGGTGTGTTATTTTATGTTCTTTAATTAGCCGACGCCGCTAAAATTGTGAAACATTGCTTTGACAAAATCCCTTTTACTATACCTACACTGTGGCAATTCTGCACATTTCCGTCAACATTTAATAAAGGGAAAGGGTAGACCATCCGAGATCGCAGTTTCGCAGTCCGCAGTATAAATCTAGCCATATGTATGTATGTATCTACAAACCTAGTGTGAAATTATACAGAGTCGACGGTGTACAAAAGTGCCTCGTGCTTCTCAGGCTGCAGTATACTGGTGGATTCGCGATTTTCCAAAACTGCAATTTATAAGTCGTGAAAAATTACATACTTACTTACTTTAAGATAGTGAAAAATACATGTGTGTATGTGTGTGTTAGTTTCATGTTACATCCCCCAATACTTCCTCATCGAGTGAGTGTTTATAATGATTATATTAACTTTGGATGTTATAGAATTCCCTAAAAAAAGTACAAGGTACACTTCTGTGCAATAAAATCCTGTACACTTATTTTTCGCTATATTAAATCATTCTTTATTTATTTGTCAGTATCAGTGTCATATTTTCGAAATGCCGAAATTAACTGAACATGAAAAAATTCTAATTCTCTCTACCATTGAAGAGGGATGGTCTATCAGAGCAGTTGCTAACCATTATCACTTAAATAAAAGTACCGTTAGGAGTGTGAGGAAAAGGTGGGAGGAGGAAGGCATCATAAAGAGAAAAGACGGTTCAGGCCGACCGAGAAGTTCAAATCTCGCTCAAGATGAAGCGCTCCTTGGCTATTTGAGGGAAAATCCGTTTCAAACAGCAGTAGACACTGTGTCCATGACAAATTTTCCAGCATCGAGGTCAACAGCAAGCCGAAGGATAGGAAAATCGAAATTAAAAAACTGTGTAAGTGCCAAGAAGACCATATTAACAGAAGAACATAAGCAAGCCCGCATTCTGTTTTGTTTAAATTGTGTCTATCGCCCGTTGGAGTTTTGGAACAATGTTGTGTTTACCGATGAAAAAGTTTTTCAGTCTTATAATGACGGACATATTCGGGTGTACCGCCCTGCAAATACCAGGTTTCACGAACGCCACGTGTCTCCGCGGAACAGGTCCGGACGATTTTCTGTTAATGTTTGAGCATGGATAAGCGTGTATGGCCCTGGTGTAGCGTGGCGTATCATGGGTAATGGTAGATTTAATGGAGAGGTTTATAAGGATATTTTGGAAAACATTATGCTTCCTTCGGTGCAGCAATTATATCCAAACAACACATTCATTTATCAACAAGACAACTGCCCCATTCATACTGCCAGGATAATTACTCAATGGTTTGGGAACAATAATATTGCATTATTACCGTGGCCTTCGCACAGTTCCGATATAAACCCAATTGAGAACATTTGGGGTTTGCTAGTAAAAAAAAAATATGAACGAAACTTCAGACCAAGAAATAAAGAAGAATCACAATTCGTCGGCCATTGAAAATTGTTGGAAGAAGCTAAGAGAAGAAGAAAACTATTGTCGTAGACTAATTGCTTCTATGCCAACAAGATTTAATCACGTCTTGGAAGGACACGGAGCCATGACAAAATATTAGGTTGTATTATTTAGAAAATAAACACAAGAGAGTGACTACTCTACCGTCTAGTCGGTGCAGCAAAAAAATACGTTCTCTGTCCAACATGCGCAGACGGTATAAAATTTTATTGACAGTTAAACCTCGCCAGCTCTTTTAGTCTTTTATTCGATATTATTAATTAGGTATTAAATTTACCATCAACTTAAGCTATTCGGAGGCGTTTATGGCAGTGGCTACCCCAGCCTTACTGATTGAGTTCATAGGGTAGCCACGGAACGAAACGCAAACATCTTTTCACCTTTCAAAATATGTTCAATTTTATAAAAAAAGTTACAGACCGACAAACAGAATTTTTTTTTCTCAAAATTAAAATCTCGACGTTTCAATACATTCTAAAACCATTTGAACAATAAAAATTTTTTTTGTCGTTAATATATTTCCACTGGATGTGGAAGTAAAATTATGACAGGCAGACACGTGCAGAACAGCCATGCAGAAAACCGCTTTTTTATGTTTTGAGCTTTTAGAATCTGGCCTTATCTCGGACACAATTTTTCAACGTCAACTTTTACATTTGTTATAAATCGAAATCATTAAATCATTAACATTTTTCCAAATACCTTAATTATGACATTTCGCAGTCAATGTCACTTTTTTATAACCTATATATAATAAAAAATCTAAATTCCAAAAAGACTGATTCACATCACTTAATATTAGTAAAAACTGGATTACTTGATTTTTCAAATGTACGAGATTTTATTGCACAGAAGTGTGTATATTGTGTCACACTTGCATAAAAATCTTTTCGCGCTGACATGGAGCCAACCCTTTTGACGTCACAGAGATAAAATTCCCGAGCTCTGATTTTATAATCTTGTAACAGAAGTCATGTACTGGCAGCATTACATATTTTTTTCATTTAATTTCAGTTTTACATAACTGAATTACGAACAATCCTACTAGTATACCATTTGCTCACCTGTGTTCACCTGTGAAGTGAAGTAGTCTCCATTCATAGGGAGAGAACCTCGAGACGACAAACAAGACGATGCTGACACCGACGTAAGCGAACAGCACGCTCACCCATATCTCCTTCGATAACGGATTCAGGAAGCTGAATACTCCTGGTTTCTGTTTCATCGGTTTCTTGATCATAATGGAGATACCCAGCGACATGAATGGTTTGCTGAAGTCGATAACGCGCTCCCGTTCGGAGGTTATCGTCATCGGAGCTATGGCCATGTCAGCCTCCTGTAGATAAGAGGAACCATATCAGATTGCAGAATTACTTATTACATCGTATTTAATATTGTTGCCTAACCTATATTTCTACGAGTCCTTGCATTCGCGTCAGAGTTGTTTCTGAATGGTGGCACATGAATGTAATAAAGTTGAGCTTATTGTGTTACTGCATGAATGAATTTCATGATATTGTTCTTTCATTGCAGAAACTGTACAAAAATAAGTAAGCAAACAAATACAATTAAACTATTTATAGAACATTCCATTAAGTCGGAGCTGTCCACAGTGTTCACTTAATAAATTCTGATAAAATTTGATGCTGTACAGGGTTATCCATCATATTTTAACCCCACCTCTTAATGCTTTTCTTCTTAGAGTTCAAAAGAAAGTTACGTACAAAAATTAGAGGGTTGCGTCTATATTTCTTTCAAATACAACCAAAAACCAATAAATGTGTTTGAAATATTTTAAAATGTGTTTTAACCGCCTTCCATGTCACCTCAATGACCCTCTTAAGTCTAGAAGATCTAGAGTAAAGGAGACGGGGCGCTACAGTTTACGGTGGAATCCGAACCACCTCTTGGGGAAAATTTCCTATGAAAAATTTTTTCGCTGTGTGAGGCTCGAACCCACTTCGCTAGGTATGCTCAGAGTGCAAGCTAGACGCGCTAATCCGCTGAGCCACCGATCCCTGCATAGTAATCCAGGACCCGACGTGGGTTCTGTAGGAAATTTCGAGTACGCAGTTTTTTTTTCAGGGGTGCTTAGTAGGTATCTTAGTAAGTATTTTTACTTTGGTGGACATTCGCCACCTGGTACACTTGATTTAAAAAAAAAGTAGTACAACTCTTAGATAAGAAAATGCCCTTCTTTTAATTGTTTGAATTGTCCTTTTGACAGTAAGTTATTGAAATTAACTTAATAATGGAAATATAAATGTCAGTTGTAATTACGTTAAGTTGATACTGATAAAAATTTTAAAAAATTCTGGGAATAGACTAAAAATGGAACCGACATAAGTTCAATAATATCAAATAGGCATTAAATGAGATTACTAAATTTATCAAGAAATTGGTTGTTTTCTATTAAGTAATAACTATATAAATAAACAAGTCCTATTTTTAATAGAATTTTTTTTTTAAATAACATTTTGAATAAAAATTTAAGACACAAATAAACAAATTACAACATAAATAATAACAATTAACATTTAGTCACTGCTCCATCCACATTTAAAAATTTGCTTGTTGCCTCCTAGGCATTGATAAAACTAAATTTTCTGCAATTTGGGTATTACATAAAATTTCCCATTAATCTTCAATCATGGCACGGACTTGTTCCGCATTTTGAGGACGATAATAAAATTTCTTTATATGATCTACCATCTGGCTGCTGGTTTCCGGGTCTTCTTCCGCGTAGATTTGGTTGAGTGCTTGACGTTTCGACCATCTTGTCGTGGTCTTCTTCTGAAGCGAAGTGAGCTCTGCTGGACTGAGCTCCTCTATTTATACAGGTTATCAGGAGGCGTGTTGCGGATCATCGCTCATGCGGAACATTGACTTCCACGTTATTGGTAGTTGTAGTCCGTTGTCACGGTTATAGTTATTCGGATGTTTATTTATTTCAATGGCTTCTCTGTATCTTCTTGGCCAATAATTTTTGGTGTTGGCTAATTTCTTTGTTTTGTCGAATTTTATCAAATGGCCGGTTTCTTCTGAATGTTCGGCAACTGCTGATTTTGTAGAATTTCCCTTCTTGGTATTTCTAATGTGTTCTCTAAGTCTGGTGTTTATACGTCGTTTGGTCTCTCCGATGTAAACTTGTCCGCAGGAACATGGGATGCTATATACTCCTGGTGTTTCTAGTTCTTCTGGACCTTGGTATTTGGGAAAATGTTGTGCCACCTTCTGTTTTGCATTATATATTACTTTGACGTTCTTTTTCTCCAAAACTCTTCCGATTCTGTCCGTGAATCCTTGTATATATGGTAGGTAAGCTGTTGCCGTGTATTTCTTTTCTTCTTTTTCTTCTTCTGTTCCGGTTGTATCTTGTCTCTTTATTGCGTTGTCTATGTCCTTCGGTTTGTATCCATTTTTCTGTAGTGATGTTTTTAAGGTCCGATATTCTTCTTGCAGATGTTCTGACTCGCAAATTTGCTTTGCTCTATGTACTAGTGTGTTAACGACGGCCTGTTTTTGTGCTGGGTGGTGGTGAGAATTGGCGTGCAGGTATCTGTCGGTGTGCGTCGGTTTTCTGTATACCTTGTGTCCTAATCCTCCATTATCCTTCTTGAACACGAGGACGTCCAAAAATGGAAGTTGGTCCCCTGTTCATCAAATTTACCATGGAAATAGAAACAGAGAACCAACTTCCATTTTTGGACGTCCTCGTGTTCAAGAAGGATAATGGAGGATTAGGACACAAGGTATACAGAAAACCGACGCACACCGACAGGTACCTGCACGCCAATTCTCACCACCACCCAGCACAAAAACAGGCCGTCGTTAACACACTAGTACATAGAGCAAAGCAAATTTGCGAGTCAGAACATCTGCAAGAAGAATATCGGACCTTAAAAACATCACTACAGAAAAATGGATACAAACCGAAGGACATAGACAACGCAATAAAGAGACAAGATACAACCGGAACAGAAGAAGAAAAAGAAGAAAAGAAATACACGGCAACAGCTTACCTACCATATATACAAGGATTCACGGACAGAATCGGAAGAGTTTTGGAGAAAAAGAACGTCAAAGTAATATATAATGCAAAACAGAAGGTGGCACAACATTTTCCCAAATACCAAGGTCCAGAAGAACTAGAAACACCAGGAGTATATAGCATCCCATGTTCCTGCGGACAAGTTTACATCGGAGAGACCAAACGACGTATAAACACCAGACTTAGAGAACACATTAGAAATACCAAGAAGGGAAATTCTACAAAATCAGCAGTTGCCGAACATTCAGAAGAAACCGGCCATTTGATAAAATTAGACAAAACAAAGAAATTAGCCAACACCAAGAATTATTGGCCAAGAAGATACAGAGAAGCCATTGAAATAAATAAACATCCGAATAACTATAACCGTGACAACGGACTACAACTACCAATAACGTGGAAGTCAATGTTCCGCATGAGCGATGATCCGCAACACGCCTCCTGATAACCTGTATAAATAGAGGAGCTCAGTCCAGCAGAGCTCACTTCGCTTCAGAAGAAGACCACGACAAGATGGTCGAAACGTCAAGCACTCAACCAAATCTACGCGGAAGAAGACCCGGAAACCAGCAGCCAGATCACCAGCTCCGCGAAAGCCTTAGCACCAAGATGATCTACCATAATTCTCCAAACACTCTCAATGGGATTAATGTTGGGGCTTTAAGAAGGTCATGGTAGCTCTTCCGCAATATTACCCCGGAGCTATTGCTTTGTATTACGCGCAGTATGTATAGAGCAATTATCCTGTTGGAAGATAAAATTACCATATGGATATAGTCCCTTACTGACGGCAACATAACATTTTCAAGTATCTCAATAAGGAATTAAGATGACCATCAATAAACCAATACATTCCCATTCCTCTTTGACTAATACACCCAGATATTAAAAGAAGAACGTCCTGATTTAATTGCCCTTGAAGACTATAAACACGAATATGTCCATCATTACACGACTATAAAACTCTATCATCAGAAAATATGACTTTTGACCAAAAATCTTCATTGTTCAACATATTGTTGAGTGCAAAAATTATCTGTCCTTGAATTCTTCTACAGACAGTAGACCTTGAGGCAGGAAAATTTGTTTGCAAAACTGCATGTCAAAAGGATTTTCCTTAATGTAATTTATAAGAGCTTCATCTTGTTGCTTATTACTTCGTTTAGGCCCACCAGATCCATGCTTGCAGGATATAGTTCTTTCATTTTCCCATCTTTATTAACTTTCATTACACTGCATTTATTTATGTTATATTTAGAAGCAATTGCTCTTATAGACAATCCATTTTCCAATTTGGGGGGAATACTAATCTTCTGAATTTGTTAGTTGTCTAACCATTATTAAAAATTAGCAAAAATTTAATTTTTCAAGAATGATTCCTTATTGAAAACTTGCGTATTAATAAACTTCAACTTGAAAAAAATTGTGACAGTTGACGTAATTATTTACTATACAATGGACTGTGGCTGATGATACTATAATAACACTGTTATTGTTTGACATATTTATTATTTCATCAAAATGGGTTACACAGAAGCATATGGCCACTAAACAACCCCGATTTAACACCTTTAGACATGTTCTTGTGGGCGTTTTTAAAGGACAAAGTTCATAATAATTTTAGCTCATAACTTTTTCTTAAATTGATTAGACAGTTTGAAACAGCGGTATTATTGTCTTGGTTTAATTCGTGAGTAGTTTCCCTAACTGTTTGCAATAATTCTAGTGGAGTCAATTCTGGGAAGCGGTAACTTTTGAGAATACATTTCTGAATATGTCAGGAACAACATACCAAAAGTTATCAGCAATAGTCCTTGAGCGTAATTTGTTAATAAACAAATTAGTTGCAAAATACCAGTTTTTGTCAAATATATCTTAAAATATTTTTTCTTTCAAAAACTAATTGCGCCATTGGAAAGTAAAAGAAATTTCACATCAAAAATGTATATGAAGTTTTTTTGTACATCAAAAATGTGGGCTCCAGATTTTGTTGTTTTACGCACGAAAATGGAACGCGGTAACAAGTACAGCGCGAGAAGCGCGTGCGGCCTCGGGCACGCTACACTGTTGTAACTTTTGAACTAATTGATGAAATTCAAAGTTTAAATGAAAGAACAAACATGTAGCTATTGGATATATTTTCAAATATTAAAAGGAATGTATGTAGGAATAGAACATATATGAAGTCGGAACATAAAGAGATTTGAAGTGATGAAGTGAAGTGATAAAATTTGATATATATAACTAACTTTAATCACCAATTACTCTGGTTTAAATCGCATTATTAGATCTCTGTAGATGCGATTTTTAAAGCTTGAAATGTGTACTTTAAGATGCTTCAAGGGAATTTACCTTAAAAACTAAATTAACCCTCTTTTTTTTCGAAAATAAAAAAAATTGCTCGAAAATTCATGAAACTATGGGTAAAATAAACGTTAATAACGTGTATAAAACCGCTGCCCAAGGAATCACTACTTCCACATCCAGATTCTCTATTCAAGTCACTCACAACGAAAAAACTTTGTATGTGAAAATAATTGTTTATGGAACTTTAATAATATAATATTTGAAATCCTCTACCCCAAAAACCCATAAAACGATAACCCACATCGGTAGTGGGGTGGGGGTGGTGATGGTGGTGGTAGTGGGGGGTGGATGAAGTAAAAAAAATATTTTGAGGTTTCTGGTTCCTGTACATACACTAAATCACAATTTTTTTTTCATCCCCTTTAATAAGGAGGTGGGGGTGGTAAAATGGGGGTGGCTAATGCCAAAAATTTTTTTGAGGCCTTAGCTTCTCTTATATATACTAAATACCAATTTCATGGACTCTTACCTGCTTGATTTACCCATTTACCCCAAATTTACCCCAATTTACCCCCCAACTCTTCGACGGAACAAGATGAAAATATAATCTAGTTCTAGATCTCGTTAAAGTACATATGTGTACCAAATTTCAAGTCAATATCTTAAACGGTTCCAGAGTAAACGTGCGCACAAAAAAAAGTTACAGACAAACAGACCGACAGACAGACAGAAATTTTGTTTTCGCTCAAACTTAAAATCTCGACGTTTCATGACATTTTAAGCCTATTTGGACAATAAAAATTTTTAAAAATTTTTTTGTCGTTACTATACTTCCACTGGACGTGGAAGGAAAAAAATTATTTAGCCTACCTATCCAGCATACGTTTATAGTAGGATCTCAAAATAAGTAAATCCGATGTATAAAATGTTTTTTGGGATGAATGTAAACCTATACTTTTCACGAAATATTGAAAAAAAAAAGTTTTTTCGGTAAATCGACTCAATGTTGATTGTTTCTAAAATTTTTTCCAGTTTATTTGCAGAAAATCTGGCTTACATTGCACCGTAGCCTGCTCTATTTGTGTAGGATCTGATTGCACAAACCGTCAGATATTTTTGGAACAAGAGCAGGAACAAGAAGAGCAGGCCGAACTTCCATTAACTGAAGAAATCGATATTTAAAAATGAATTTATATCCTTCAATATAATTTGAATATTTATTATGTTTAACAAAAATCATTTATTTGGCGTAAACCATTTTTTACTTTTTATATCCAGATATATTATTTTTTTGAGACCTCACAATGCCATATTGAATATGTTAAATCCGAGCGAAATTTATTTGAAATTTATCGACAAAAAAATTTTTAAAAATTTTTATTGTCCAAATAGGCTTAAAATGTCATGAAACGTCGAGATTTTAAGTTTGAGCGAAAAAAAAATTTCTGTCTGTCGGCCTGTCTGTCTGTCTAACTTTTTTTGTGCGCACGTTTACTCTGGAACCGTTTGAGATATTGACTTGAAATTTGGTACACATATGTACTTTAACGAGATCTAGAATTAGATTATATTTTCATCTTGTTCCGTCGAAGGGTTGGGGGGTAAATTGGGGTAAATTTGGGGTAAATGGGTAAATCAAGCAGTCCATGAAATTGGTATTTAGTATATACAAGAGAAGCTGAGGTCTCAAAAAAATTTTTGGCATTAGCCACCCCCATTACCACCCCCACCTCCTTATTAAAGGGGATGAAAAAAAAAATGTGATTTAGTGCATGTACAGGAACCAGAAACCTCAAAATATTTTTTTTTTATTGGTACCCTATTTTGCTTATTTAAAGTACGCCTCAGAGTGTTTAAATCCAAGTTTTAAAAACGCGCGTGTTTTAAAGTTACCATGGCAACATCAAAGGTAAGCAAGTACAACTCGTTCATCTGTATCTGTTACCTTTTGCTCTTCCATCCATTTGATGAACTTGTCGTATTCTTTTTTATAAGCGTCTTCCGATTTGTGCGGTATTAACCGCGATTCTGCTTTTCTATTTAAGTAATCAATGTTAGAACTCATTTTAAAGCAATACACAATCAGTGACAACTGTAGTGACAATAATTAATCATGTGTGACAGATTGCAAATTAATTTTTGTTTTCTCATTTTCATGACACTGACAGGTATCCTGATGTCACATCACGAATTCAATCATTTTACATTCTTAATTCTTATTTCCATTTTTTGTAGTAATAATACCAGTATTTATGATTTCAAAGTGTACCAATAAAAAAAAATAGCGTAAAGTATTCGTGGATAACTGGTCTTAAAAACACTTGCTCTATTTCGAGCACTCCGGCTGCGCCGTCGTGCTCGAAAAATCGCGCGTGTTTTAAAGACCTTAATATCCACTTATACTTTAATATACTATTTTACTTCATTCACCCCCCACTACCACCACCCCCACCCCACTACTGATGTGGGGTATCGTTTTATGGTTTTTTGGGGTAGAGGATTTCAAATATTATATTATTAAAGTTCCATAAACAATTATTTTCACATACAAAGTTTTTTCGTTGTGAGTGACTTGGATAGAGAATCTGGATGTGGAAGTAGTGATTCCTTGGGCAGCGGTTTTTAATGAAATTTTTACCAAAAAGTCATATTGGATCAGCCGTTTTGTATTATTACTTTTTGACATCATAATCTATTTCAGTGACCTAAAAAAACCCCACAGTGTCAATCCGAGTGAAATTTGTTTGAAATTTATCGAGTTACGTCATTTTTAATGAAATTTTTACCAAAAAGTCGGCCATATTGGATCAACCATTTTGAATTACCCTTTTTAGACATCATAATCTGTTTCAGCGACCTCAGAAACCCCTTATATGTCAATTTGAATTAAATTGCTTTAAAATTACTCATCTTATAATAATTTTGTTAAAAAAGAGACGTTTTTTTTTATTTAAATAATTAGTACACAATTTCCTCAAGATGATATGTTTATAACTTTTTATTTTAAGTTATGTAAAAGTGATATCAAAAGGTTTTAGGAAAATTGAAGCTTCCCGTAATTATTCCGAAATAATGCATATTTTCAGTCTCTCATGGGCGGATCTGGACCTTGAGCTGGGGGTTAACACAGCCGCGTGCTGACAATAACAAAAATGTTTTTCCTCGAAAATTGAAATTGATGAGCAGGGGGGGGGGGGGGGGGGGTCAGAAACAAAATTTATAAATACGACTAAATACACAGAGGCGTAACAAGACGTCATGGGGCCCCAGGACAAAAAATTGTTGGAGACCCTTTATTATATTATTTTCTTAATACCTAATCCTAATCCGAAAAATTTTTTTGATGAGCGGGGGAGTAATTCAATATAAAATAAAATAATAAAAATAATGAAATTTTCAAACGAAAGTTGGTGGTTTACAGAATCTTGGGGGGGGGGGGGGGGTAATTACCACGTTACCCCCCCCTTCAATCCGCGCTTGCAATCTCTATTGACTCCACTATTCGGTTTATAATATTTTCTAATCTAAGAGATTCTGTTTGGTGATTTATAAAATTTGTGCACTCTGTGTATTAGTTCCATCAGGGACATATCGTCGAGTCAGGTATATAATTAATTTGAGTGATTCGATGATATAAATTGTGGTCTCTGTTTAATGCAAAGTTTAACGCTACATAATTACTAAACCCAGCTAATCTCCCACTTGGTGTCTATTTAAGTAAGTTGATTTAAAATCAATGTCGGTCTAGAAGTAGGCAAACACTTGCAATATAAACTTAGCGGCAATCAAGGGCGCGAGCGTAATTGCATATTAATGGAACTGCAAGAAACTTATCGATTAGAGGTTGTAATAATGGTAGGCTGATAAGGGTATTTGCATTTAATATTATAAAGAGCTACGGCTGTGTGTATGCTATGATAACGAATTGAAACTAAAGTCCATAATTATTCATTATATTTAACTAAGCTAAACTACATGGAGGCAATTATTTTGACCATTAATATTACATGAAAATTAGACATTAACTGTCGAAAGCTGAAAACAAACAATATGGTCTTAGCCTTCAATCGATAAAGAGAATTATTATTAAAATCTGGCTTAGATATACAGTGTGTCCGAGAAAAGATGTAACAAGAGGTGTAATGGACCAAAAATTTCGGAATTTTGGAATGGTATCTGGGGACTGAGTCCTGCTTGTTGTAAAACTAAAGTATACCAAAAATGACTTGATTTGGTATTCTACAGGGTGTTTTATAAACAAAGTTGTAAAAATCACCACTAATAAAGTACCTTAATTTTTCAAAATATGCAAAAATTCCACTAAGAAAAGTTATTTAGAATGCAATTTTATCCTCTATACCAAAGTTCAGGAATATAGAATTATTTTTTTGAAACTTCCCATTTTTTCAATAAATTAGTATTTTATTTTGAACCATTCAATTAAAACTGCATAGAAATTATTTTTTGTGAATTAATATTTAAAGTTATGTAGAAGCTAAAAGTAGGCTATGAAAAAAGCAGTGGATACACATTTATCATTTATTATTGACATATCTGTCAAACGTAGTCAATATTTTCCTTAATTTCTGTTTCAAATTAACGAACCAGGCATAAAAAAGTTAAGTGAAAATGGTATTCACAGTGCGTGAAAAAAATTATATTGTGCAATGCTACGGAATTGGCGGTGAAAACTCGCTAAGAGAAGTGGTAAGCCAATTTAATTTGAAATTTTCAAACACTGCTTTGTCACGTACTCAGGCTATGAGAATAATTAAAAAGTTTCTGGCTACTGGTAGTGTTCTTAACATGAAAAGAAAAATAAAAACATATGATGAAGACAATGTTGGGGCTATTATAGCTCATGCCTCTGTTATAGAAAATCCTAGGATGCCACTAAGAGAGAGATCAGCTCTTATTAATATTAGCAAGTCTGAACTCCAAAGAATTTATAGGGCAAAGAAAATTAGGGTATATAAAGCAAATTATAAACATACGCTTGAAGAGGGAGATGACGGCCGTAGGTTGGATTTTTGTTTGACCATTGGAGAAAAAATCATGGAAGAGAGATTTTTTCATCATTTCATAATTTTCTCAGATGAATCCACATTCACAACCAATGGTGTTGTTTCATCTCAGAATTGTCGGTTTTGGGCTTCTGAAAATCCAAATTTTAGAATTCATTGTAGAAGACAATATTATAAAAAAAGTAAATGTGTGGTGTGCCGTTTCTTATCACGTTGGAGTTATTGGACCATATTTCATTGAGGGAAGGCTAAATCAGCACACTTATTTACAGCTTCTTGAAAGATTTTCTGAAGAACATTTAAATATTTTAAGAAATATGCCTTTAGTTCATTTTCAACATGATGGTTGCCCTGGCCACTCCACAGAAATGGTTAATCGGTGGTTGAATTTAAATTTTGGAGAAAATTGGATTGCCAGGAATGGACCGATCAAGTGGCCGGTGAGATCCCCAGACCTATCAATATTGGATTTCTTTTTATGGGGTCGCCTCAAGCAGTTGGTTTACGCTGAACCACTTCCTAACGATGTAGCAGTATTGAAGCAGAGAATTACAAATGCCGTACAGTTTTAAGAACTTCAAGCGAAGGATCGAAATGTGTGTGGATGTGGGTGGTAGCTACGTCGAATAATAAAAAAATTGTAAACATTGTTTTGTATTGGTCAATAATTAATTTGTTTGTGAATCTGTTATGTTTTTGACATTTATTACTTGTTATAATTTTTAAACCTCATTAATCTTCTGTTAGTAATTGTTTCTTGTTTTACAATTAGTTCGATTAACATTATACCTTCTTACATCTCGTATATTCCCCGAGGGTCGTGACAATATCTGTACTAGATGCCTTTAAATGATTATCAATAAAAAAAGTTATGTTCCGATCAAATCGGTATACAGGGTGGACCACCAATAATAGGCCATAGTTCAAGGGTAGATTTTTTGGGCGAAAATATGAGGATATAACCAAACATGCTTTAGTAAATTGTTGCTGTGCAAAAAGATACAGGGTGTCAAAATTGTAATTTTTTTTCTTTTTTTTGCAATATCTCAACTGCCTCTTGACCGATCTTCTCCCAATTTAGTAAGGAAACGTTTTTTAAGCTAAGAAACAATAATTTATGTATCACATCACGCTAGCCCTCATGAGCTACACCTGATGATAAATATTTTGTCTCTTTTTTTTTACGAAATATTGTGGCACTTTTGACTAAAAAATCTCATGTAGGAGCCAAAAGGTACACTTGATAGAACTTGATAATTCCAACCGTTTTCGAAAACTGCCGCATAGATCTCAAGAATTCTTTGAAAACAAACTTAATTTAAAAAGGACAAATTGAATTTATTGAAAAGTGTTCTTTGGTGACGTCTTTTTTTTTTTAACTATTTAACGTCGGCCTATTTCCGCTACCAAGGCCTATCACCGACGCCAGGAGACGAGCTACCCCCAACCTGGAAATTTTGCCGAACCTCTTCCCTTAAGAAGAGTAGGGATCTTTTACTTGCCTAACATTTAATAGACAAGGGACCGCCTGCTTTACATCCCCTCCGAAGGATGGTATATCCACTACGTAATCCTCGTCTGAAATTACGTAACTTCCTAGTATACACTGATATACAAGCCGCTAGAAGGTGGGACGAGAACGCTGTATTTCCCAAGATAGGTGGGTCACCCATCCAAGTACTAACCGCGCTCGACGTTGCTTCAACGGAATATCGATTGATATTCACATTGAAGTCGCCTCTACGCTCGCCCCCTGGTGACGTCTTAGGTCTGTCAAAATATCATACTAATGAAATTGTACGTAAGTGACAGAACGCACCCTTGAACTATGCCCTGTATATCTATATTCCTAAATCCATTAAAAAGTAAAGTAAACACAAAATTTCAATAGTTAAACTCAGTTTAAATCATTTATCTCACCTGACGTACTAACTCTCCAACCATACCATCCCATCCCCCGCTGACATCATGAGTTTCAGATCCATACTGGCCATCCTTTACAATCCTCAATTCATCTGAAAGTGACAAGTATGTTTTGATTACAAAATAGTATACCACTGTGAGGCCATCCATAAATGACGTCACGCCAATTTTTGAGATTTTAGACCCCCTCCCCCCCATTGCCACGTTTTGTCACGCTGAGTTAGACCCCCAAAAAAAATGACGTCTCGCTTATAGAGACCCCCCCCCCCCCTTATGTTTTTTTTCGATTCCGTTATTTATTATTCATGATATTTTGCGCCTCATGGACGCAATGCTACTAAAAATCAAAAAACAAATTTTTGCAATATTTTCTTTTCTTGATTCGTTCACCATTTGTTACGTCACAGGGAGGAGGCAGACCCCCCCCCCATCACACTTAGTCACGTAATTACGAACCCCCTCCCCCCGGGTGCGTGACGTAATTTATGGATGGCCCCTGTATAGAATATTTGCAGAATTAACTAAATATGACAAAAATTTTAATCCAAGTTAAACTCTTTATCGCAACTACATTGCAATGGAAGATACATATAAATATTTTACATGATAATATATTGACCCAAAAGAAGCAAAAAAGTCCTATACAGTTTTTGCTTTACTCCAACGGTTTTGCTTGAATTAATTATTTTCTAAAAATGCAACATTTTCAGGCCAAGTAGTATTCGGGTAGTAATATTGTGTAGGTCAGTATTTCCGGACAACCTAGAATCAAGTTCAATGTCTTCTTGTGACCTACATCTCCCTTTTTATTATGTTTATTAACAAAAGAACGCAGGTGTCTCTTTCATAAAAGGAATTCTCCGTTGTCTTCATCTGTGGTTCAAAGAAAATGTTCACGTATTTTTCGTGCTTCGTTGGCCAATCACACAGTGTTTTCAATGTATTCGATTTATCTAGTTTTATTAAAGTGAATTTCTAGTAATAAAAATAAAACTGTGTAATGAACGAGGTGATGAATTAAGCGTTTATTGAAATTAAATTAACCTCTGTTAATTTATTTACTAAAATGGTTAAAGAAATTTTCTATAATAAATAAAAAATGTTAATTTTTTATTATCATCGTTAAAATACGTTTTTCAGACAGTAAATTACAGAGATCAGTGACATTTTTCCATTAAAGACACAAGAAGATTTAAAAAATTGACCTGGACGTCCTAATTTTTCTAATAAAACCTATGGAATAATTGTGATTTTTGAACAATTGCTATGACAATGAGTAAGTTAATATTAAATGTCAGTTTGTGTTAGTATTTCCTGCTCACAGTATCTCTTACTGTATATAGAGAAAAAGTAATTGTTAATGTTATTAAGGTCAGATTAATATTTAGGTATTTCCTCGTTAATGCGAGTTTCTGTTATATTTAAATTATTTAACGTGTTCCATAATTCTTTATTTTCTTTATTATCTGGCACATATTTAAATTAAACCTTCTACAACTTTAACAATATTGTTGAGTGCCATTTTTACAACTAAATTCAGACTGTAGGTTGGGTAGTAGGTACATAATTTTTTTTCTAGATGACCTTTTCTTTACAAATTTAGTCCTATTTTCTGGGTACACTGTATATTAAAAACAGCACTTTCCTACTACCCAGCGTTAAAAATGCTCAGAATATATAATCAAAATTACGCAAATCCTCTTCTCTAATTAAGCTAAATACGCCTATTAAAATGACTGATGAATTTTTTCCGTTATTAATACCACGCCTTCAGATATTAATGTTGGGTAATATTTTTACAACGTCGACTAATATATCATTTTGACATAATTATAGTTTTGGTACAGTTTTGTATACATTAAATATATTTGCCCTCAACCGTAAATCAAAGCAATAGGTGAATGATAAAGCAAATTGTAGTATATAGGTGCGAAACATTTCAATATTTGAAAAACAACAAGAAATTTTAAATTGGAATAAGTACACTTATATCTCCCATTTCATCGCGGTTGGATTATTTTTTGACATTTTAGTATGGCGAAATCAATATGGTGGCCGAAGTTCGAAGATTTAAATATCTATAAAATTTCCTGTAGAAATAATGAACCATATGGTGGAAATCGAATCTAAATCTATTCATTTGTTACAGAGGTAGAAGGTATGAGGCAAACAAAAACACACAAACTTACTCCCAGATACACATGGAGAAGAGAATCAAAGGTTCTGAACAGATGATGATCAAGACTAATTCGAGATTAACACAAGAATATTCAACTTCGTCGGCCCTTGATTTAAAAGTCGGAATGCAGGTATTTGAAAATATAAAAACAGAAAACAAAATGAAAATTAATAGTATAAAAAAATTAAAAAACACGCTTTTATAAATACTGCACTAAAAAGCAAAAAATAATCATCTAACCTCCCAAGGAACAATTTAAAAGTGATTTGGACTTGAGGAGGTTTTAAGAAAGGTTTGTCAGGGTTAGGAAATAGTCATGTGCTTTATTGATGTTGTAGTTAAGGCCTTTTAGGCTTCAAGTATACTTGCTCTTAATAGTAAGTTTTAAAGCATTCTGTAAGACCTAATTATAAAGCTAATTTACTTCTAGGATAATATGTATTTGTAATGGATTTATCATAACCTACATAAAACTCTCCATAAAGCTAATTAGTTTTATAAACGTCTTAAATTCCATTTAGATTTAAAGAGGCTTTAAATTATTCTTTATGATTTTAACATATTTGCAATAAATGCATTTTAAATCCTTTTTAAAAATAGACATTTTCAATGCCTATTGGTACTTATTAAAGGCCATTACAAAACTAGACTCTTAAAACATCCTTGATAAATGTTGTGATGAAACCGTTATGAAGAAAAAAAGGCCTCTATAAATCTAAAAGGCAAATTTTAATTCCATAAAACACTTTCCAAAACCTCAATAAAACATTTATTATAAAAATAATAAACAATATGTCTGCCTGAAGTGTTGTTGATGCATGTGTGTGTGTGTGTGTTAATTAAAAGCATTTCACGACTTACTGATGTGTAATTAAGTCTTTTTTGGAAAGGTGGAAGAAAATAAAAAAGAGTGGCCATTTTAAAAGGATTGTTAAAACACTTACACATACAAATTATTTTGAGGTTAAGTTTTAAGTTTTTTGTATCAAATGTCAACGTCCCAAACGTTTTATTACAGCTTTTATCAAGTCCATGTGATCTTCGCCAAGTGCATTTGCATTTTTGTAAGGAAGGGTGATAGTATACAAACAGACTAAAAGGGCTTCATTTAGAGTAAATATTCTAGGTCATTACCATTATTAGAACATATAGTTTAATGAGAGGACCAGTGTTGCCAGATCAAAATTTTAAAAGTTATCAGACGACGCTTTAAAAATTACTAAATCTTACTAAAATTTCACTAGATTTGAAATTAAAGCTCTCATCTTTAATTTTCAAAAGTTGGAGTGTCTGTAGGACACGTAATTTTCTTGAGCTCTCTGAGCACAGCATAGCTTTGAGCGTCCTCTATCTGATTATTTCGTTGCCAGACTTCGTACTCTGTATTGTATTAAATGGTTTGTAACTAGAAAGTACTGTTTGTCTACGAGACGCTAGAGGGCAACGAGCCCAGGCTATTCGATTGTAGCGATTCACGGTCAATAAACTATACGGTTACCTCAATTAGCAGCTTTTAGACGAGAGAGACGCGCGGAGCGGGGAATCGAATGAAAGATATTCTGTTAGGGTCTACAGCCTACGTCAGCTGTAGGCACTACAGGCATCTTTGTCTGTGTCTTTTGCACGGAAATCAGATATGTCTGTCTCTTTCATTCGATTCCCCGCTCCGCGCGTCTCTCTCGTCTAAGAGCTGCTGATCGAGGTAACCGTAGAGTTTACTGACCGTGGTAGTGATTAACGTGAACAGTTTTGTACTAAATGGATCGCAAGTCGAATTTAATGTTTGTCTACCTACCAGTAGAGGGCAATAAATTGGATGATTCAAAAATCATTAAAAATGGTCATTTTCATAAAAGTTTTCACTAAATCACTAGATTTTAAAAAAATCACCAGGTCTAGTCACTAGACCTGGCAACACTGGAGAGGACTGTAAAATGACAATTAGGTTTTTAGTTGGCCGGCCATGTTTTTCTTGTTATATAAAAATATTCAAGGTCAATCTCACAATTATAATTATCAATAATTATCACTTTTTCGTTAGCAAATTAAGGTAGAATTACAAGAAACGACTGAAAATTGCCGTGGGAACCGAGAAGCAGCCCACTTTTGAAATTTGCTGATTGCGTGTGTCTATGCAAATTTTGTATGGATATTAAAATCATTATTATTTCTGAGGGGCTCTTGTTTTTTGAGCCTTTCTTATGTAGTTTTAACGATAAACTGCCGTTGGTTTTAATTTTTTTGTCATACCTGATGGCTTTTTATTACCTTTTAAATCGGCCTTAGAGAGGTTATAGTGCCACTTTCAAATTCCATTTTATCTTCAATAGGTCAGATGGTGTGTTTGCTTAAATCAGTTTAGAAAAAATAAATGCAATAATAAAATTATTTGGATTCCTTCGTGGATATTCTTATAGCTTCTCAGTTCTAATATGGACTTATAAGAGTTTTAAAAACCAGTTTTAAGGTAGCCTTCTAAGTGTTTTCTAGAAATGCAGGAAGCTAATAGAAAAGCTTTTGACAGCTTTAAAATAGGTTTTAAGAAAGGTTTTAAAACGGCCCGAACAAGGTTTTCAAGAGCCTCACTATGCCTCACTAAGGAGTTTTATGATGGAATTTAAAAAGGCCTTAACAACCTTCATAAGGGCGGGCCCTTTTAGTCTACAAGTCGCTTTATGATGGTATTAAGGATATTGTTACAGCAAAATAGATTTTTCAAGGCATTTTATAAATAGTTTTATAGCACCCTTGTATACATTTAAGAAACTAAAATTGTTCCTTGGGGCTGTTCTCTGTTCTTCTCCGTCAGGGGCTTAGCGTAAGCCGTGTTTGTAATTAAGTATAATATTTGAATACAAAAGCGTGGGGGTTTCGATTTTCATACGAATCATACGAATCAGACCATAAATTACAAAACTTATCCACTTATCCATTTTGACGCCACCATTTTGAATTGTTCAATTTGGATAATTGTAATCTGCAACCTCGATAACCCACAGATACCGATTTTCAGTAGAATCCGACGATAATTCATAAAATCTATCCGCCATGTTGACGCCGCCATTTTGAATTCTTAAGTTTTGATCTCATATTTATTGTCTACTTATTAAGCCCTTTCTTTTGATACCCATATCAAGGGTATTGTAAAGAAAATGATAATCCGCCATCTTGGGGCGGTGGCCCTTTTGAACATATAGTATACTATATTGTATTGTCCTCAGAGCTACACACAACTGCCAAGTTTCATGATGATATAGCAATTAGAAGTGGGTGAAATTCAGTTCCTTAGACTTTTTTACTTACATACATAGTTGGATAGTTAGTTACAGGTCAACCTAATAAAAGTGTGTTACAAGCAACGTATTTTGTTAGATCATACTTAATTTATTGTCCGTGTCTATAAAAGACCTCCATCATATAAAATTTCACTGCTTTAACATAAGAATAGGTCGTGCTAATTCACAGAGTTTCTGTGTATAAGCCCCTTGACAGACAACTGCACTCCATTACCCGCCGCAATTCTATATAATTTATATTGTAAAGGGCCATAAAGCCGTACTTACAGTTTATGCCGAGTTTCTTGGCTATTAGATTTGCGAGGTCTTTGCAATAACCCTCAAAGCGATTGTTGCCCGAAAGGATCTCGTCAGGCTCAGGAGTTCGCAGCATGATGTACGGCTCTTCCTGAAAATAACAATTTCAACGATTTCAGATTCAGCTTACGAGGGTACAACGATATGTAAGAGGTCATTTTTTTAAGTGACATTAAAATAAAACCGCCTTTTGAAAGTAAATTTCCATCTTTCATATACATCTGCAATTGCGTTTACTGCCTCATAAATAAATTATACAGGCCTGCATGTAAAAGTTGTGTATATTTATTATTTTTATATGTTCTCTTAATATCTGTTGATTACAAACACATTGAATATTGGTAGTCTTTTTTACTTCCACATCCAGTGGAAGTATAGTAACGACAAAAAAATTTTTAAAAATTTTTATTGTTCAAATAGGCTTAGAATGTCATGAAACGTCGAGATTTCAAGTTTGAGCGAAAAAATATTTCTGTCTGTCGGTCTGTCTGTCGGTCTGTAACTTTTTTTGTGCGCACGTTTACTCTGGAAAATTTGGTACACATATGTACTTTAACGAGATCTAGAACTAGATTATATTTTCATCTTCTTCCGTCGAAGGGTCGGGGGGTAAATAGGGGTAAATTTGGAGTAAATAGGTAAATCAAGCAGGTAAGAGTTCATAAAATTGATATTTAGTATAGACAAGAGAAGCTACGGTCTCAAAAAAAAATTGGCATTAGCCACCCCTATTACCACCCCCACCCCATTATTAAAGGGGATGAAAAAAAAAATGTGATTTAGTGTGTGTACAAGAACCAGAAACCTCAAAATATTTTTTTACTTTATCCACCCCCCACTCCCACCCCCTGTCACCACCCCCACCCCACTACCGATGTGGGGTATCGTTTTATGGGTTTTTGGGGTAGAGGATTTCAAATATTATATTATTAAAGTTCCATAAACAATTATTTTCAGATACAAAATTTTTTCGTAGTGTAACTTGGATAGAAAATCCGGATGTGGAAGTAGTGATTCCTTGGACAGCGGTTTTTACATCAAAAGCGATAAACGTACATTTTTATTGTATTCGTCAAAAAATTACAGTTCATCCCTCGTAGATGGAAATGAGTAAATATAAAAATGGAAAGGCTATTTCTGTACCAAAAGCGCTTTGTCGATATTGGATAATTCTTTTTATTTTTATTATCATAATAAAAGAAATTCAACGCATTTTTTTTATTTAGTACTTATTGCGGATAACTTTGAAGTATTGGCGTTATAAAAAATCATATTTTTGTTAATGGTCATATTGATCATGATGTAATGAGATTTTTAAAAATAATCTAAATAATTGCTAAAGGTTTAATACATACAGGGTGGCCCTTCGAGAATGAAACATAATTTCTCAACCCTTAAGCTCTAAAAGGAGGAGGGCCTAGAAGGCCGGTTTTCGACCCTTTTTATTTTTGATAAAAAATTTCGAATTTTTTTTTTATCATATATATTCAATGTCTAATCTATTCCACCCCAAACAGAACTTCCCCCAACCCATCCCTGTCCATGTAACCCCATTAAATTATTATAGAACCAGTTTACATTAGCAGATGTTTTTGAACTTGAAAATCATATTTCCTTTGAATAAACTGCCCCCCCCTTCTAGAATACAATACCCCAACCCCCAATGACAAGCACCCTGTGGCAGCTCACTTACCTCCAAAATAGAAGATTCTTTTGAAGTTATCCTTCTTCCCGTAACCAGGGAGATATACAGGGTGTAATCAGTTTCATGTTATTAAAAAAAACTGGTAGTGGGGAACGACTAAACGAACAAAAAAACCTTATATGACATGGTCCAAAACCACGTATTTACAGTTAAGATTTATTTTATTGACTTACCGTTCAAGTCGTTAAGTTCTTGATTACGTACAAACACTACTTGTTCGTTCTTTTTGTGTTGCTTTTTGGATTTTTGGCCAAGTTTTTATTTTCATTTTCTTTATTGAGAACGTTAGTTCATAGTTTAGTGTGGTATTTTAATGTGCACAGAAATCATAAAAAATTATCCTAATTTACCAAATGTGTTGAACGGAGTGCGTATGTCCTTAGTTCGTCGTGCCGAAAAGTGTATTGATGCAGACGGAAGCCATTTCAAACAATTTATGTAAACCAACTTTATTGGTAAGTTCTAGATTTATCGAATATTTTAGTTTTCGTTAAATAAATTAGATATTTCCTAACTTAAAATACACATAATTGTTTTCTGTTATCGTATCTCAGACGTCTAACTCTTTATTTCCCAGTGTCAAGCAATAATTTCTCATTGTTTAAGCTTTTAACCCAGAACACTCATTTAGGTTACAAAATTTAATAAATCACATTCAAATCTGAAAAACAACAATAAAAGCTCCAATATTTTGTTCTAAATTAAAAAAACACACATGTAAAGAAATGCCATCATTTGCTTGCAGTTCTGCAAAAAGAGATAACGAATTATTTACATTTTTATAATTGGTTCCGTTGAGGCGGTCATCAAAGGTGCCCCCCTTCTTTGCTTTGAAACCGCGGGCCGCCGCGTGCCGGCGAGAACGAGTCGGTCCGTAATCTTTGCACTTTTTTATGACAATTTAAAAGAAACTACACGTCCATTGACCCAGAAAGGCAATGGTTCTCAAATGTTTCCTACCCTAATATTCAAATTGTTGCCCTAGGTCAGTTTTTTTTCAAAGTGCCCCAAGAGGAAAAAGTCATAAAGGTTTTTTGTTTGTCTAGTCGGTCCCCATTACCAGTTTTCTTGAATGACATGAAACTAATTACACCCTGTAGAAAACAAAATAATAACAATGATATTTTTTAATCTTTTGATACATGTTAATATTATAATTTTGGAATGTAAAATGATTTTTATATATTGAATATATATGTTCCATAAATAATTGAAGAGATATTACTTCATTTTTATATATAGAAATACTATACACCCTCTCTTCCCACAATATAAACCTTTATGTTGCTACCAGATATGAAGTAGTTTTAAAAGAACTTTTTATTTACATTATTAGCTTAACTATCTTTGTTCGTATTTTTGTTGCTTTGGACGTAGGGAGAGGGAATAAAACGGACGCAAGGTTATATCGTTCTGCCGAAAAAAAAAAGTATAAGCAAAGTTTCCGTTATACCATTTTCAAGCTTGTAGCAGTATGATGATGGCGGGAATGGTTCGGAAGAGTGTGTGTCTGGGGGGGGGGGGTATAAGAGGGATTGACATTTTATTAATAAAGTAAATAAAAAATCCTTTTAAAATTATTTTATACCTGATAAGAGCATGAAGGTTTATGTTAGTGGGCTTATCGTTGGTTGGGAGGTTGGGGGGTTGGATATTAGTAGGGGGAGCTTAGGGTGCAGTTTGTTCAATGAAATACGATTTTCAAGTTACAAGTTCAAAAACATCTAAGCATGTGTACTAATGTAAACTGGGGGGATACATGGAGGGAGGAGGATTAAGGGAAGTTCTGCTTGGGGTGGAATAGATGAGATATTGAATATAAATGATAAAACAATTTTTTTCGAAATGTTTTGACCAAAAATAAAAAGGGCCGAAAAAGGGCCGAAATAGGGCCGAAAAAGGGCCTTATAGGTCCTCCTCCTTTTAGAAGGCAAAGGGAGTCAAGAAGCACACCGTTTAAAAACCCGTTAAATTATTTTATAACGGTTTATTACCTTTCAAATTTGAACTAATAGTTTTCGAGACATTTTCTGAGGAATATCAAAAACGAAACGGGCGTTGTATGATCATTTTTTCGAAAAATCGAATTTATTATCAAGGGGACCACTTTTATTGGGTACTGACACTTCAACTGGCTCCCTAAAATGTTAAATCGTAATGGGGGGGGAGGTGGGGTGGTATGTAGCACACCGTTTTAAAGTCAGTTAAGTTATTTTTACAACGGTATCTTACTTTTTAAATTTCAACTAATAATTTTCGAAAAGGAAAGTAATTTAATGAGAGTTATACACTATGTATGATTAATCGTAGATTGTTACTTTTTATTTCTGTGACGTGTAATTACTCTGAAATACTTTTCAACTTATAAGATTGTAAGCTATAGCTCGCAGCTTGTTACTTATTCGACCACTTTTTCCTAAGCATCGGTGGTTCAGTGGTAGAATGCTCGCCTGCCACGCGGGCGGCCCGGGTTCGATTCCCGGCCGATGCAATATTGTTTTTCTTTTCTTATGAATTTTTTTTAAACATGCGGAGCAGAATAACAAATGCGTTTGCAAATATTTCACCTGGAATGTTAAGGGAAGTGGAAAGGTCTTTCAGAGAAAGAATGAATTTATGTTTAGAACAAAATGGAAGATATTTTGAGCATTTACTGTAATTTATAGGTAATATAAACTGTTTTATTTAAGTGAAATCCGTGTTCTACTTAATTCATGTCAATTATTTAAAAAACGGCTATAAATTCCTATAGTAACGATTATAAAAAAAATATTTTCATTTTATTATTTTTTTTTATTTGAATTCTGCGTATTATTACGTAAAAATATATAGGGTGTACTATTTAATAGAAGTGAGAAAAATCAGTTTGTTCTCTTTCGAGTGCCCTGAAATGAAATGAAACAATAGTTATATCATCAAAAAGTTATCAGCCATATTTTGTTTTCAAATCCCCATTCAGAAAAACAGGGAGAGTTTATCATCAGCGATGTAAATTGTTTTTTCTCATTTTTAATGGAGAAACATTGCAATGCACTCATATTCTTGATATGAGTGAGGGACATCACCGACCTCAAAAATGCGCAGAAATAAGATGTTCTATTCCGGAAAATTTACCTCGAAGGTATCACTTTTTTTTGACACCCTGTATATTCGAAATTTTTTTCCTGGGATGCTACATCATATGTAGTTAAGAATTGTACTTGAATGAAATTCCGAACTTGCATGGTATAGGAGCTAAAGACCGACGCACTGTTCCAGGACCCTATGTAATACGCTGTGACATTTTTTTTTTTCGAGGAGGAGCAGCTCTAACTGACTAAAACCTCTCCTCCCAGAGCTCGTCTGCAAAATACTCCGAGGGCACTGCAACCTCCTGGGCTTATTGTGTTCTGTCGGAGGACCTGCTATGGTTCTGAACTGCATTCTGTTCTTTGTGAGCAGACCTTCAGTTTTTTTGGGGGCATGGTCCGTTAATAAGTGTTTTCCTATGCCGATTCCCTGGAATATTTCTCCAGTAACGGTTGTGTTTAGTCTCGACCCAGTCTTTGATCGCCCTTCTGGTTGAGCTTTTTGTGATGCCCAGCGCGGATTCTGGGCTACAGGATATATCAGCTGCCCCTTGTCTAGCAAGTTCTTCAGCTTTTTCGTTGCCTTCTATACTGGTATGTCCCGGCACCCAAAGTAGAGTCTAACTCTGTTCCGCTCATCCAGAATTTTGAGCACTCCGTGGCAGTCCCAAACCAGTCTGGAAGACACATTACAGGCTAATACCTTTAACGCCGCCTGACTCTCTGATACAATGGAGATCTGCTGGTTCACATACCGCCGTTTGATATTCTTGCGACACCTTTGAGTATAGCCAGAATTTCTGTCTGAAATTCTCTCTGAAGTGGAGTACTGTCCAAGAGAGAGGCTTATACTTGGCCTTTCACCATGTGTTTCTAGTCCAGCTCCTGTTTCTACCCTGAACCCGTCAATGTACCAGGCTAGGCCTTTGCGTAATGTATCAGGAACTTCTGTCATCCAGTTCTTCCTATCTCCAATGGTGATAGTGAAGAGCTTGTTGAATGTAATTTTTAGTACCATGTAGTCTGACCTCATGCTCAATAGAGGATTTACTACAATGTTAATTATCCTCATGTGCTCCGAATTTCCTCCGAGAAGAGTGGCAGTTTTGTAGCCTGAATGATGCTCCCGTACTGGCCTCCTCCTGGCCTTCTACAAGGTTTTTTTATCATATGTACAACAATTTGATAAATAAGAAATATAAAATCATAGGTGGCGCAGTGTATAGGTAGCACTGGCACCTCCGCCATATGTTATAATAAATAAATAAATGATCTCAATAGTCTGGGAGGTAGCGTCAAATCTAATTACATCATTTCAACAAAGCTTATTTTTTCAGTACAGGTTGTTTTTTCATTGTTTATCGAAGAATCGGGTATCAGCTACTTCAATCGTGGAGATTAAGCGCGTGGGAGCTGCGCATTTGGTAAAATATTTTTTTTTTGCGTCAATCCAACAAAGCTACAAAACTATAAATAGTTTATTTATGTAATATAAATGAAAAAAAATGTGTCAGCTGCATAGGGTAAGGAGTGAAGGTTGTCAGTATGTATGAAAAACACGTGAAAATTTATTTATATGATAGTTTACGATATAAAAAAACAATTAAAAAGTGTCAGCTGAAACACCATGGGACAAAATCTGTCGGCTAGGCCTTTTAAGTGTACCGCAGCGTCCAGGCGCTCACCGCGCGCGGTGTTTTTAATGCCCCGTATTATTTCATTTTTTTTTTAACCACCTGATGATCAATTTCAAGTTTCTCTCAATACAAACTAATGAAATACTCTATTTTACGCCTGCTGATATCCTTTTTCTCATATGGAACTTGAAATATTAGATAATCATATTATGCACAAATAGTAGCAAAGTATTTTTAGCACAGGAGTTTTAGTCAATATATCGCTTCTACCCGTAATTAATCATGCTCGGGAACATGCTTGCCCTCCGAAGAAATTTACACATAAGAATTCTCACTGGTACTGGAAAAAATCAACGATACGTTGACGTTAATAAAATATATGAGAAATTAGGTTAGCAGTTGTGTCTAGCACTCTCAGGTTTTCACGCCTTAACCGGCTGTGACTTCAATGCAGCTTTTTATAGGAAAGGGGAAAAAACCGCTAGAATTATTACGGAAATGTCCGTCGAATATACAGGCTTTTATTGACATTTCTCAACACGCACCTGAAAACTTGGATGAGAATTTTACTATTCTGGAGGAATTGGTTTGTCATATGTACGGTTCGAAAAGAATCAAGAATATTAATCTCGTACGCGTAGCTACTTTCATGAAGGCGTATAATCTCAATCAGAAAGAAGATGTCTTGAAAATTGACCAGAATTTCGAAGGATCTATGTTACCTCCATGTAAGACAGAATTAAAACAGCATTTTTTGTGAACTTCTTACATTGCTCAATTATGGAGTCTTGCACATCTTCATACGTCAAGTTTGTCTTTGCCAACTAATTATGGATGGGAAGAACATGATGAGAAGTATATTTTCAAGTGATTTCAAGGCGATCAATTACCGAAAATTGAAAGTATCATAAATGAGATAGAGGAAATTCCAGGTATTCTATGCATAAAATCTTGAATTCTCTTTTATTCCCTTCAATGATTTTCAATATTTTTCGGCAGATATTTGTGAAGACGAAAATGAGAACGATGACGCTCGAGAATCTGAGGAAAATCTAGATTTAGAAGACCATTCAGATAGCACTTCCGAAGAGGAAGATAATTTAGAATACACCAGTGAGAGTGATTCAGATGAGAATTGATTTGTTTTATTCGTATTGAACGTGCAAAAATTATTTAATCCTCACTATTCTCAATCGGTGATTGCAATCTCTAAGTATTCTCTAATATGTATGTCTAATATTTCATTCAAATATGATTTTCTTTCAAGTTTCATACGTTAACTGAGGCATTAAAGATACCATATGAGGTGAGCACCTGGACTTTGCGGTACACTTAAAAGGCCTAGCTGACAGGTTTTGTCCCAAGATATTGTCAGCTGACAATTTTTAATAGTTTCTCTTATATCGCAAACTATCATATACAGTGTGTTCCAGGATAGATGTAACAAGAGGTGTAATGGACCAAAAATTTTGGAATTTTGGAATAGCATTTGGGGATTGAGTCCTGCTTACTGTAAAACTAAAGTATACCAAAAATGACTTGATTTGGTGTTCTACAGGGTGTTTTATAAGCAAAGTTGTAAGAATCACCACTAATAAAGTACCTTTATTTTTCAAAATACGAAAAAATTCCACTAAGAAAAGCTATTTAGAATGCAATTTTATATCTCTGTACCAAATTTCAGGAATATAAAATTATTTTTTTGAAACTTCCCATTTTTTCAATAAATTAGTATTTTATTTTGAACCATTCAATTAAAACTGCATAGAAATTATTTTTTGTGAATTAATATTTAAAGTTATGTAGAAGCTAAAAATAGGCTATGAGAAAAGCAGTGGATACACATTTATCATTTATTATTGACATATCTGTCAATCGTAGTCAATATTATCCTTAATTTCTGTTTCAAATTAACGAACCAAGCATAAAAAATTAAGTGAAAATGGTACTCACAGTACGTGAAAAAATTTATATTGTGCAATGCTACGGAATTGGCGGTGAAAACTCGCTAAGAGAAGTGGTAAGCCAATTTAATTTGAAATTTCCAAACACTGCTTTGTCACGTACTCAGGCTATCAGAATAATTGAAAAGTTTCCGGCTACTGGTAGTGTTTTTAACAGAAAAATAAAAGCATATGATGAAGACAATGTTGGGGCTATTATAGCTCATCCCTCTGTTATAGAAAATCCTAGGATGCCACTAAGAGAGAGATCAGCTCTTATTAATATTAGCAAGTCTGAACTCAGGGCGAGCGTAGAGGCGACTTGAATGTGAATATCAGTCGATATTCCGTTGAAGCAACGTCGAGCGCGGTTAGTACTTGTATGGGTGACCCATCTTGGGAAATACAGCGTTCTCGTCCCACCTTCTAGCGGCTTGTATATCAGTGTATACGCGGAAGCAACGTAATTCCAGACCAGGATTACATAGTGGATATAAAGCAGGCGGTCCCTTGTATATTAAATGTTAGGTAAGTAAAAGATCCCTACTCTTCTTAAGGGAAGAGGTTCGGCAAAATTTCCAGGTTGGGGGTAGCTCGTCTCCTGGCGTCGGTGATAGGCCCTGATAGCGGAAATAGGCCGACGTTAAATAGTTAAAAAAAAAAAGTTTGAACTCCAAAGAATTTACAAGGCAAAGAAAATTAGGGCATATAAAGCAAATTATAAACATACGCTTGAAGAGGGAGATGACGGCCGTAGGTTGGATTTTTGTTTGACCATTGGAGAAAAAATCATGGAAGAGAGATTTTCATCATTTCATAATTTTCTCAGATGAATCCACATTCAGAACCAAAGGTGTTGTTTCATCTCAGAATTGTCGGTTTTGGGCTTCTTCTTCTTCTTCAAATTTTAGAATTCATTGTAGAAGACAATATTATAAAAAAGTGAATGTGTGGTGCGCCGTTTCTTATCACGTTGGAGTTATTGGACCTTATTTCATTGAGGGAAGGTTAAGCCAGCACACTTATTTACAGCTTCTTGGAAGATTTTTTGAAGAACATTTAAATATTTTAGGAGATATGCCTTTAGTTCATTTTCAACATGATGGTTGCCCTGGCCACTCCACAGAAATGGTTAATCGGTGGTTGAATTTAAATTTTGGAGAAAATTGGATTGCCAGGAATGGACCGATCAAGTGGCCGGCGAGATCCCCAGACCTATCAATATTGGATTTCTTTTTATGGGGTCGCCTCAAGCAGTTGGTTTACGCTGAACCACTTAATAACGATGTAGCAGTATTGAAGCAGAGAATGACAAATGTCGTAAACTCCATACCGTTAGATTATATTCGAAACAGTTTTAAGGACTTCAGGCGAAGGATCGAAATGTGTGTGGATGTGGGTGGTAGCTACGTCGAATAATAAAAAAATTGTAAACATTGTTTTGTATTGGTCAATAATTAATTTGTTTGTGAATCTGTTATGTTTTTGACATTTATTACTTGTTATAATTTTTAAACCTCATTAATCTTCTGTTAGTAATTGTTTCTTGTTTTACAATTAGTTCGATTAACATTATACCTTCTTACATCTCGTATATTCAATTTTTTATTTACCAATAGCCTACTTTTTGAGATGATAAACATTTGCTCCTACACAACTTTAAATATGAATTCAACTCTTAATTCGCAAAAAATGGGAAGTTAAAAAAAAATAATTTTATATTCCTGAAATTTGGTATAGAGGTATAAAATTGCATTCTAAATAATTTTTCTTAATGGAATTTTTTCCTATTTTGAAAAATAAAGGTACTTTATTAGTGGTGATTTTTACAACTTTGCTTATAAAACACCCTGTAGAACACCAAATCAAGTCATTTTTGGTATACTTTAGTTTTACAACAAGCAGGACTCAATCCCCAAAACCATTCCAAAATTTTTGGTCCATGGTCTTGTTACAACTATCCTGGGACACACTGTATATGAATTTCAGCTTTGTTGAAATAACGAATTTTCACGTGTTTTTCATACATATTGACTAGGGCAGCTGACAGCCTTCGCCCCCTACCCTATGCAGCTGAACATTTTTTTTTTTTTTTCATTTATATTATATCTTCACGGTCGCGCCAGCTGACACCTATTTTAGTTGTTTTTCGAACGAAAACTAACATTTAAAAACAAAGTAGTTGTGTTGAAATGACGCATAAAATATTGACGCCATCTCCTAGACTACAACTTTGAAATTTTAAATGGAACATCTTGTATGTTTTTACATTTTTTGATGCCGGAAGCGATTTTATAAAAAAATATAAGCGTGAGATTTGTCGCAATGGATTAATATCTACAACCAATTAAAGTTTCCGAAAACACTAATTTGTAATTAAGCCAACTTTTTGAAATGGCAACATCCTTTTGGTGCCCAGTGGTTAAATACTAATTTTCAGGACAAATCCATTGATATTTCCAAATCAATTTCATGTTAATCCTAACACGCGTCTTCTTTGATGAATAATAATTAAATAATCTAGAAATATGATTAGTGTTAAACGATGCATGGGACTGTCCATCTTCCATAGATGCTTATAATAATAAATAACTTTATTTTCCTTTTATGACAATATTTATTTATTTATTTTTTATTTATTTCAATAATTTATCCAACGGGTAAAACCCAGTTACAGGATAAATAACAACACAATTACAAGATTAAAAGACAAAATAACAAATGAATATAATAAAAACACCAAAGTGAAAAGTAGGTTATCAGAAAAAACAATCAATATAAAACGTTCAGGACAAATAAATGTGTAAATGACAATTCATACAACATAAAAATATACATAATACAACGTTAGCATATAATATACATAGAGAAACAAGCAAGATAAGAAGGGAGAAATAATTGTTAAACACTTGCGTAAGTTCGTTTTATGTCAGAAATATTGCAGTTGAAAATATCCAATCTTTGCTCAATGTTACTGTAGTTTAAACAGATTTGATGCAACGGAGATGAGCTTAAGATGTTAGTTCGAGGTGCAGGTGTGACAAGTATGTTATTTGTTCTAGCGGACAATCTAGGAACTCGATATTTAATATGTGAGGTAATAGAGGGACAGTTGATTTCATTGTTGATAATTTTATATAAGAAAATTATAGTACACATTACCCGTCTTCTAAGTAGACTACACATATCAAATCTGTCCAAAAATAACTCCTAGTTGGATAGTGACCATCCAGAATAAATGTTGCCGATTTGAAGAAACGTCTCTGTACTTTCTCAAGTGAAGTGATATAGATATTATAACTAGGACTCCAAACAATAGAGGCGTATTCCAGCTTGGATCTAACAAATGTTATAAATAATAGACGAAGAGTAGACAAATTTTTAAAGTTTTTACTATTTCGAAGAATAAAACCTAGGGATCTGTAAGCTCCAGCAACGCATTCCTCAATATGTTTGGAGAAAGTAAGTTTTGGGTCAAAGACAACTCCTAAGTCCTTCACGAACTCAGGTCTATCTAAGACGCAATTATCCAAATTGTAATTAAAAATAATCGGGTCAGACTTGCGCGAAAAGGACATCACGTTACATTTGGCAGCGTTTAAAGGGAGTTGGTTATGAACACACCAGGCGTTAAGCGAGTCTAGACTATTCTGGAGCCTTAAACAGTCGTCTTCGGATTTAATGCAAATATATAATTTGAGGTCGTCAGCGTAAAGTAAATAGCATACGTCAAGGTTGTCAATAATATCATTAATGAAGAGTACAAATGATATGATACTATATACTATAATATTGTACAGTAATAGTCAGACTTAATATCTCAAAAAGAGAAGGAAGAAAAGAAAAGAAGTAAATCATAGAGCACGTTATATCTTAAAATATTCTTCTAGTTTGTAGAAGGTTTTGCTAACTAAAAATACTTTTAGTTTCTTTCTAAATAGTGAAAGTTTATTGCAGAATTTTATTTCCACAGGGAGATGATTAAAAACTCTAGATCCTAGACAACTGGGTGAATTTACAGAGACATTTAATTTACTAGGACACATAAAGATCATGTTTTTGCCTAGTATTTACATTATGTAGATGATTGTTACAAACAAATATACTGTTATTTTTAAAGGCAAATAAACGTAGTTCAAAAATGAAAATTAACGGAAGTGTCAATATATTATAGTCCTTAAATGTATTTTTACAGGTCTCTCTTGTAGATAAGCCTACCATACATCTTATTATGCACTTTTGGGCTAAAAATACATTATACACCATATCTTAACTGAGAATCAACCTCAGCAAAATATAAATTTCTTAGTTGGACATTGGACATCCTTGTTGATATTAACGTATTATCAAGTTGAATATTCGGATAATCACATTTCTTTTGTCTATTGTGAAACACTAATGCGTGTGTTTTCATTAAAATAGAGAGGATTTTCATTAACTAATTACTAAGGTTTTCCAATAAAATATCACATTTCCTCTCTAAAATATTAACATTTTTACCTGATATTTTAATAGATGGTATAATAAATGTGTCATCTGCGTAAAAAGTAAAATCTGCTAAAGTACTCAAACCATCCAGATCATTAATATATAATAAGAATAATATGGGACCTAATACCGACCCTTGTGGCACACCCATATTAATTTCTGCAGATACCGAGTAAACAGAATCAATTGTATTGCATGTAATACTGGTAACTGACACATACTGTTTGCGACATGACAAATAACTTTCAACCCAGTCTAAGGCTAGGCCCCTTACCCCATACTTATATGGAGATAAGTTTTTTATGACTGACAGTCAAATATTAGATTAATAGATAGATTAATAAGATTGGCCAAAATAAATTATTATAAGCAAGAAGTGAATAGAAACACAAACAGTGCAAAACATTTGTGGAAAACAATAAAAAGTATTAATGTAGTAACTAAAGATAGTGAGGTACAGCAAATTTTGACCGAAGAGAATGATATAACAACAGATGATCTAAAAATTGCTAACACTTTTAATAATTACTTTGCCACGATTGGTAAGGACCTTGCCGAAAAAATTCACAAGCCGCAAAGTATTCCTACAGAAAGACGAGTGTCCCAGTACTCTATATTTCTAGAACCTACTAACAAAAAAGAAATAATAAGTATAATCAAATCATTAAAGGTAAATAAAGCACCTGGTATAGATGCAATAAAAGCAGAAACGCTACAAGAAATTTGTGAAGAAATTGCGTCGCCATTAACATTCATCATAAACACAATAATTGACACAGGAATTTGCCCTTCTGAATTTAAAACAGCCGTAATAAAGCCAATATTCAAGAAAGGAGATAAAAATAAACCTTCTAATTACAGACCTATATCTTTGATTACGAGCCTAACGAAAATATTTGAAAAAATCTTAAAAGTACGATTAACTAAATTTATAGACAGATATAAACTAATATCAGATAAGCAATTTGGATTCAGAGAGGGCAAGTCAACGCAAGACGCAATTTCTTGCTTAACGTCTGAAATTTATAAAAGCATGGACGAGGGAAACCCCTCATTATGTATATTCCTAGATCTTGCTAAGGCCTTTGACACTGTTAGTCACAAACAGCTGTTGGAGGTCTTGCAAGATATGGGGATAAGGGGGAATGCCCACAAATTAATCACAAGCTATTTAACTGAAAGAAAACAATATGTAAAAATACGTACAAAAATAAGTTCAGAAAAAATGGTAGAATACGGCGTACCTCAAGGGACAGTGCTGGGACCTCTGCTATTCTCAATATATTTAAACAATTTACTTACCATAAGAACATCCGGGATGATCATAAGTTTTGCGGATGACACTGCAATTTACTATAAGGAACAAACTTGGGTTGAACTAAAAAATAAAGTTGAAAACGACATGAAAATAATAATTGATTGGTTTAATCATAACATTTTAACAATAAATTTCGAGAAGACAAAATTCATACCGTTTACCTGTAATAAAAATAGCTTACCTGAATTTCAGTCATTAAAAATAAAAATAAATGATATAACTAACTCCATAGAGATAAAGTCAGCAGAACATATAAGATATTTAGGTGTTACGATTGATAAACATCTAAGGTGGAATATACATGTTGGTAATGTTTCCAGAACGTTAAGAAGTATCTTATACAACTTTAAGTATTTTAATAAAATACTTGATACGTATCATATGAGAATTATATACTTTGCCTTAGTTGAATCAAGATTACAATATGCAATATTAGGATGGGGAGGAATCTCCACTACTCACCTAAAAAAGTTAGATGTATTGCAAAAAAAATTTTTGAAAATAATGTATAATAAGGAAAATACTTACCCATCAGATCTCTTATTTATAGAATCTAAAATATTAGACATTAGGCAACTGTATTTTTGTAGTATTGTAACCTATATTTACAAAAACAAAACCGCCTTACAATATATTGACCACTCTTACTCGACAAGGAAAAAAATGAATCATCAAATAAAAACAACAAAATCAGAAAAAACAATAGGTCAACGAAGCCATACCTATCTTTACTCCAGAGTCTTTAATTTTTTGCCAGAACAACAAAAAAATCAAATTCATGACATAAAATCTCTGGGATTATTTAAAAAGAAAATAAAAAATTATGTTTTAAATATAGAAAGAATTAATATTCACAACCTCATAGATCCAAGAAATTATTAAACTTCTTTCTCCCTTAGGTTACTAAAATTTATTTTAATTTACTCAAAAATACTATTGTATTGACCTTATAGTTAGTTTTTCTTAGAAATGTAAATCAACTACGAAACATTGAATAAACAAAAGCACATCTACGCGCAACCTATGGTTTTTGTAGATTTCTTTTCATTTATTTATGTGTATTATTTTATAAAATGGTATTGTAAACTATATTATATTATGGTAAATAAATGTTTTTATTATTATTATTATTATATTATTATTATTATTATTATTATTATTATTATTATTATTAAATGCTGAAATCGCAAAAGATACCAACAGGGCAGGGCATTCACCTGCTTCGACATACCTTATTATCTTTTCATAAAACGATTGCATTGCACTATGAGTTGATTTATTATTTATGAATCCGTGCTGGTTATGTTAAAGTGTATTATTTTTATTTAAAAAAAATCAGTAATCGATTTAAAAAGCAATATTCAATAATTTTTGAAAACCCTGAAGGTATGATAACTGGTCTGTAATTTTGTAACTCTTGTATATTGTTTTTTTATGAACAGGAATAACTTTCCCAATTTTTAAAATTTCTGGAAATGCTCCAGCAGAAAATGATAAGTTTACAATATAAACTATGGGTTTTATTACGTCCATCATTATAGGCCGGGAGTCCGTGTATAAAATGACTGACTATCCGGCGAACTTTGAAAATATGTACAATGGATTGTTCTTATATAAGTTAGCAAGGAATGGACCGTCAGCTGGTTGGGTAGCGGTGGGGGGTGGCTGTCAAAGGGTTGAAAACACGTAAAAAAAATTGAGAAAAAAAACTATCCGGCGAACTCTGAAACTTATATGAGGGGAAGATTATGTTATATAATGAAAGTAGAACATAGTCAGCTGAACGGGGAGCGGTGGATTTACCGTCAGCTGATCGTCAAACAGGTCCAAAAACATGAAAAATTTAAATTATTCGGCGAACTTTAAAATTTGGGTATAAGATAATATTTATATTGAGATTCACGAAAAACATAGTCAGCTGCAAGTATGTGGGTGGAAAAGTCGTCAGCTGGTACAGAAGAGTGCTGAGTATAGATCGAATGCGAGGCAGCGCGCATCACCTTTATTGCATCAGCTGACGACTTTTCCACCCACATACTTACAGCTGACTGTGTTTATCGTTAATCTTAGTATGAATATTATCATATACCCATAGTTCGCCATAAAGATTTAATTAGTAATATCGATATTGATAACTAAATGTTAGAAAACGTGAGTGTGGCATTACAGAGGTTCTTTTTTTAGTTTGATTAAATATTCAAATTATTATTAATATACATTATTTTATGAGAATACAAATTAATACATTCGTACATTTCAAAATTACACAGAATGATCTGCTCAGAAAATTTATTTAGTTTAGTGAAAATAAAAATAAATTTATTCGGCTTCCGATAACAGATCTTCCTCATTCTCATTTTCATCCAACTCAGTACTCTCTTGATGCTCAATGGGTGAAAGATTTTTCTCTTTGTCACTTGCATCTAGAAAAAATAATTATTTATAAAAAAATGATTAAGATTATAATGAAAAGTGAAAAGCACAAATGATATAATACCTTTAGTATTTTCGGCATCTCGGAGAATCATTTCCACTTATGGAGGTAATTGATCTCCATCAAACCACTTGCAAGTTAAATTTGTTTTCCTCAAGCTGTCATCCATAAACAAGGGATCTAATGTAGATGGCACTTGTTTGTGTGCATTGTTCCAAATCATACACATACATACACAGTTCTTAAAGCGTGCTGCACAAGTTCCGATTTCGACGAAGGCGAGAGAGATGCATCAAAATTTTTGTCTGGTAACCGCAATTCGTTATCATTTCGGCTAAATTTATACACCTTAGTGAAGGTAGCTACACGAGCATCATTGATGTTTTTGATAGCTTTAAACTCATACATCGTGCAAACAAACTTCTCTATTATGTTAACGACATTATTTAGGTTCTCCTTTGGTAAATTATTCAAACTTGCTGCTTAAGTAAAACAAATTTAACTTGCAAGTGGTTTGATGGAGATCAATTGCCTCCATAAGTGGAAATAATTATCCGAGATGCCGAAAATACTGAAGGTATTATATCATTTGTGCTTTTCACTTTTCATCCTATTATAATCTTAATCAATTTTTTATAAATAATTATTTTTTTTAGATGCGAGTGACAAAGAGAAAAATGATCTTTCACCCATTAAGCATCAAGAGAGTGCTGAGTTGGATGAAAATGACAATGAGGAAGATCTGTTATCGGAAGCCGAATAAATTTATTTTTATTTTCACTAAACTAAATAAATTTTCTGAGTAGATCATTCTGTATAACTTTGAAATGTACGAATGTATTAATTTGTATTCTCATAAAATAATGTATATTAATAATAATTTGAATATTTAATCAAATTAAAATAGAACCTCGGGAATGCCGCACTCACGTTTTCTAACATTAAGGTATCATTATCGATATTACTAATTAAATCTTTATAGCGAACTTTGAAATTCGGGTATATGATAATATTCATACTAAGATTAACGATAAAGTCTGCTGCAAGTATGTGGGTGGAAAAGTCGTCAGCTGATGCAAAAAAGGTGATGCGCGCTGCCTCGTAGGCGATCAACACTCAGCACTGTTCTGTACCAGCTGACGACTTTTCCACTCACATACTTGCAGCTGACAATGTTTTTCGTGAATCTCAGTATAAATATTATCTTATACCCAAATTTTAAAGTTCTCCGAATAATTTAAATTTTTCATGTTTTTGGACCTGTTTGATCGATCAGCTGACGATAAATCCACCGCCCCCCGTCCAGCTGACTATGTTCTACTTTTATTATATAACATAATCTTCTCCTCATATAAGCTTCAGAGTTCGCCGGATAGTTCTTTTCTCAATTTTTTTACGTGTTTTCAACCCTTTGACAGCCACCCCCACCGCTACCCAACCAGCTGACGGTCCATTCCTTGCTAACTTATATAAGAACAATCCATTTTACATATTTTCAGAGTTCGCCGGATAGTCAGTCTTTTATACACCGGCCTATTACTCTTTTAATGAGAAATGGGGATACATCGTCAATCGTCATGTCCTGATTTTTTAGTTTATTTCTTATGATTTTACATATTTCTGGTTCTGAATATGGTTCTAAAAATATTGTGCTATGCTGATAATTTATTTTATTACTAAAGCAAGCTTTTTCACTATCCGTATGTGGTATTTTGTTAATAATATCAAGTGGAGCGTTTTTGAAGAAAATGTAATGTAATAGTGCATTCTACGAAGCATCTGTTATTGAAAAATATTGTTCAAAGCATTGTTGACGTCTTCTGTTAGCCCTTAATGTTATACATATACAATGGTTGTTAACTCTGATTTTAATATATTGCTGAATTCTCAGACTTTAACATATCTACCATTGTAATATTGTGATATTTATACTGCTTTTTCTCCAAACTGCTCAACATATATTTGCATATATATTCTGGACATGCGACAGAAATGCTTACAATGAAAAATATGTAAAAATATAAAAATTTCCACCTTTATTAGCACATTTAAATAATTTTGGATATATTAGATGATAAAAATCATGAGAAATTTTGCCACATACACGAATTTCTACATGAAATATACCAACCACAATGTTTTGCAATTTTTTTTAACATTAGGTGAAAATAAAATTATCATTCTCACCACGCGAGCTTTATATGTTGAAGGGATTTGTTCGGAATTTCACAAATAATTCCTAGAATATTATCAACGCATTCATTAGTAAAAATTAACTGGAATTAAACAAAAAAAATATATTTTTTCTTCAAGCGTATTAAAATGTTTAAATTATGTAACCAAAAACAGAAGTAGAAGTAGGACATTGTTTTACTAGTAACAAAATGTTAGTACCGAACGCCACCGTAGTGGACATTGTTTTACTAGTAACATAATGTTAGTTCCGAAAGCGCCACCGCAGTGGGTATTGTTTTACTAGTAACATAATGTTAATACCGAAAGCCACCGGTGGCGCGCTATCCACTAGCCACTTGTCATATTGTGTCAACATGTAAGACTGTAGTTTGAATATTTGTACATTTATGATAAATAAATGAATTTTTGCATTTTAATACGCTTGAAGAAAAAATAGTATATATTACACGGAGTAGAACGCCTTTTTTTGTGTTTCGCCCAGGATTTGCGGCTTCGGCTTCGCCTCAGCCGCAAATCCTGGGCTCAACACAAAAAAAGAGTGCGTTCTACTCCTAGTAATATAATATACTATTTTTTGTCCAGTAAATATTGTCAACGAAGACATGGAATAATTACACAGGCCCAAAAAAAGTCTTGTAGTTGAAAGGTAAAGTACCATACTGTATGTTTTTTGGTGTGCTGAAAACGAATCCGGAGTCAAAATTGACCCATCACCCAAGGATTTCGACTTAACCTCAAAAAGCTTCTCAAAGATAACCGAAAATACGTTTATAAATAAATTTAAAACTTAAGCGTGCATACTACTCTATCTATATATATTTTGGGGAGCTGTTATCGACTTCATGATCAAATTTCTACAATCATGTCAGCATTTTGACATAACCTAAAAAAAATCCATAACTTATCAGCAGATAAATTCGTGAAAATGGCAATTTTCTTGAAAACAAATTTAAAATTTTGAACTACGCGCTCTCTCCTCGCAAAATTGTTCAAGGGCGAGGATGGAAATACAATTTTTTCACTTTTCTGAGATATTTAGAACATTTTGAGATAAAAACCTAACCTAAGGCGCCTAGGCTCAAACCTAACAACTTTAAACCTAGCATAGCTTACGGAGTTTAGTCCCAAACCTAACAAATTTAAACCTAACGTAGCTTAAGGCATCTAAGAGATGTGTCTAAACAAGTTCTGGTAAAGTTTACTGATAAGGCCATTCACCAGGACAGGCTAACACACTATGTATTTTAGTAAACTGTCTCCAAAGAACGAGCGACGCCTGTCACTATCAGGGTGCTTTATTTTTATGAGTCCTCTCACCTCTCAAGTAAAATATTTTAGAAATCTTTGCTTTGTTCTTTACGGACTTTTTATCTTGAAAATATATTCGATTGGCTCAAAATGAAGCACCCCAATGGTGAAAGGCAAGGGGATTCACCAAAATAAAGCACCCCGGTGGTCAAGCATCGCTCGTTCTTACAACTCTTACAAGTCAACATAGGAGCTGTAAGAGACGAGAAATAAAAATCTTTACTTATTTTAGATTGCTACTCTGGCCCTCTCCTATACATCTGTCTTTTTTGATAGGTACTCGTTTTTCTGTGTCTAAATGCACTTTTTTGAAATTACTTCGTTCGTTTGTGTGCTATAATCGGGGTCTTGAAAAGACGTGAGGAACTATATAGAGTCTAGCCCAAACGACAGAGAACATTTTATAGTGAAACCTACAAAAAGTTGAAAAATGAAATTTTTTTTTTTTAGTAAATTCGTGAAAGTGTATAGAATAATATCCTAAAAAGTTTACATTCCGCTCGGATGCAGAACATAAAAAAAAAGTGAAAAAATAAATTTTTTTTCGTCCATTTTTTCAAAGTTTTTAAACTAAGTCAGGGTAGGAAAAAGTGTTCTAACAAAATTTATCGCTAAAGCCACGGTATTCCCAGAAAAAATAGTCAAATAACCTTATAATTCAGAGCGAGATCAATGCGTGCGCGCGCTTGAATACCCATGACTGTGACACCGACGCACTGAATTATGTCACTAAATCAGACTTTGTTCTATCTATATGAATGTTGGTTCATTTAAAAGATGGAAATTGTAGCTTTCCGATGCTTTTTTATTTTAAACAATACAAGCAAAAGATGGATGGGAAAAATATTCTTATATATATTATCAAGTCCGAGCTCAATCGTCGCAATAAAAAATATAGAAAAAAATAAAAGCCCTTCAAAAAAATTCTTTCTTCATTGAGAACTGTTAAAAAGTATGTACACTTCATGTACATCTCAAATCATTTTAATTTCCTTGCTTGATGATTTTCTTCATAAATATATACAGGGTGTTGCATCATGAAAGGGACATAGCTTAATAGGAGGTAGAAAACATCAGTGGTAATGATAACCTCCCATAGAAATGTCTATTGGGCCTTCACTACGAAGTTACAGGGTGTTTTATAATTTTTGGCCAAAACTACTTTTTGTCATTACTTTGACAGGGAATGGAATAAGGGATTCATATTTGGTAAAACTAATACAGTAATGATCTTTTAGAAGTACATGTAAGAGATGAAAAGAAATCCAGGTCCGGAGTCACTAAAATTTATGTTTCTTTTTTACCTCTAAAAAACATGACCCTGTATATATTTTTTTGAAATTTCAATATGATATTCGAAAAGAACACAAAAAAATAAACAAAATGGCCTATTTTGCTTTTTTGTGGTTATTTGAATACGGTGTTAAATATACAAGAAAATGGATTTCAGAACGATATTAAATGAAAGTCTCGTGAAATAAATAATTGTGTAACTAAAACTTGCAAAAATTCTACTGAGGCTAGATGGTCTTGGTAAATTCTAATTCCGACACGTTTTAAAGATAAATTTTGGCAAAAAATGTAGCCCTAATAAGTAATTGGGTATAAATTATCAAAATATTTAATTAATCATAGTAGGCTTATTCAAAATGACAGATAATAAAACTATTTAGGCCTAAGTAACAAGTTACTTTAATCAAGAAAATCAGCAACATTTCACACTTAATAAAAATTGGAAAACAGAACAAACTAAAACCGAAATAAATAAAATAATTTCCATCCAGGTAACAACAAACAACAAACCAATAACTAAATGTGTTTAAAAATAAAACATAATTTACACTAAAGCACATTTTCAAAGTGACCTCCCCCAACTTCTGTGCATTTTCTTGTGCGTTTAGTTATTGGTTTAGTTAGGTCACCAATTGCTCGACGTATCATTGCCGGATCATTCCGTATTTTGTCGTAGGTTGTAACGATGCGCTGGATTAATTGTTGTTTACTATCAATTTCGACGCTATAAACTGTTTTTTAAGTGGCCCCATAAAAAGTAATCGCAAGGGTTACAATCAGGAGACCTTGGCAGCCATGCATGTGGACCCCCGCGACCAATGCATCTATTAGGATGCTCATTAATTATAAGTGTTCTCTTACTTGAATGCTAAAATGTGGTGAGGCCCCATCATGCTGGAACAACATGCTTCTACTACGGATATTTTCTAACATATTCGGTAAAATGTTTGGAAGAAAATTATAGTAATCTTCCTTCAAAAAATTTTAGCATGCAGGTAAGAGAACACTTAAATAATGAGTATCCTAATAGATGGACTAGTCCCAGGGGTCTACATGAATGGCCGCCGAGGTCTCCTGATTGTAACCCTTGCGATTACTTTTTATGACGCCACTTAACCCTTTGCAGCTTAGTGGTATACCTCACATACCAGAAATTTAAAATTCATTCTTGATGTTGCTTTTTGGTATATTGTACGTACCACCGATCTGATGCTTACTTTGGCATGTGCCCTCTACTGCACAGCAGAAAAATTTAGGGTGACTAGTCATCACGGTGTGCAATAAATTAGTTTCGAACCTCTTCTGGCCAACTAACGTTCGTAAATTTTAGTGTTGGATTTGAAGCTAAGAAAATAGAAAATAATGGCAAGTAAGTAATTGAATATGATTGTAAAAATGTATTAGCATGCGAATATTCCATAATTATAAATGTATACATAAAAATGTTGCTTTTAATCGTTATTTATTTGTGGTATTTCAGACATACCACAAAGCACCTACATCTTGAATTTTGTACATCTTTTTTACTTTTTGCCAATACGAAAATGAAGACGTTATGGTATTTATTTGATTGGCACATTTCTAAAACCGTAAATATGGAGAATACATTTTCATATCATTGTGCTAGTGATTGAATTGTTAGTAACTTTCAAAATATTTGTTGGGACGTCTGTCTGTACGTCCGTCACATTTTTTTTTTAGAAATACGATAACTAAACATAGAAAGTGTAATCGTTTTGAAATTTGGATGATAAGTTAGTGTTAGCTGAAGGAAGAACCCTGTTGTTTTTGAAAAAAAATCGGTCAATAAATATAAAAGTTATGACATATTTTATGTACCTGAAGAGTGCTACAACCTTTGATAATATTCTACAAAACAAAAATGCTGTATAATGTCCTGACAAATGACTTGCTCACCAAGCTGGCATCATCGGGTGATGACAAAAATATAGCAGTCACACAAAAAATGTTTTTCAAAAATTGCGAAGAGTATCAAATGGAATGTTCAAAAATCATATAAAAATTTCAATAAACTGGCAAAGAGTATAGTGTTTATATCTAGTTTTTTTTATATAGAAAGAAAAGTTTAGAGTTTTAACGACTTACAAAACTTAAATGAAGGCGAAATGGATGCATTATTTGCAGAGATCCCTTCAGATGGAAAATCTGTTGATGAATTTGATGACGAAGAGGATGAGCAAAATGCTCCCATGGATATCGAGGACTGTATAGAGGAAATTATCGACGATGTGCTCTATGTAGTAACCGAGATCTTCGAAGAAGATCTAAATGGGCTTGTGATACTTGTGGCGTAGCATTATGCATGCCCGACAAAAAAAAACTGTTTTCAGAATTTTGTTAAGAAAAATTAATGTTGCTTTTTCTGTAGCTTAGTGGTATATCTGATATACCACCATTTTTTAAAAAAACTGGTGAAATAAAAATTTTGAAAAAAATACACATTACTTCTTTATTCATTATCTATTAGTGTACTTAAAATCATACATGAGAAACGACTATTTATAAATGCTGCCCGCAAAGGGTTAAAAAAGAGTTTATACCGTCGAAATTGATAGTAGACAACAATTAATCCAGCGCATCGTTACAACCTACGACGAAATACGGAATGATCCGGCAATGATACGTCGGGCAATTGGTGACCTAACTAAACGTACAAGAAAATGCGCAGAAGTTGGGGAGGCCACTTTGAAAATTTGCTTTAGTGTAAATTATGTTTTATTTTTAAACACATTTAGTTACTGGTTTGTTGTTTGTGTTTACCTGGATGGAAATTATTTTATTTATTTCGGTTTTAGTTTGTTCTGCTTTACAATTTTTATTAAGTGTGAAATGTTGCTGATTTTCTTGATTAAAGTAACTTGTTACTTCGGCCTAAATAGTTTTATTATCTGTCACTGAATAAGCCTACTATGATCAAATATTTTGTTAATTTATACCCAATTACTTATTAGGGCCACATTTTTTACCAAAATTGATCTTTAAAACGTGTCGGAATTATAATTCACCCAGACCATCTAGCCTCAGTAGAATTTTTGCAAATTTTAGTTACACAATTATTTATTTAATGAGACTTTCATTTAATATCGTTCTGAAATCCATATTCTTGTACATTTAACACCGTATTTAAATAACCACAAAGGTGTAACAAAAAAACGAAATAGGCTATTTTGTTTATTTCTTTGTGTTCTTTTTCGAATATCGTATTAAAATTTCAAAAAAATATATACAGGGTCATGTTTTTTAAAGGTAAAGAAGAAACAAATTTTAGTGACTCCGGACCTGGATTTTTTTCATCTCTTACATATAATTCTAAAGGATCAATACTGCATTAGCTGTATCAAATATGCATCCATTATTCAATTCCCTGTCAAAGTAATGATAAAAAGTAGTTTTGGCCAAAAATTGTAACTTCGTAGTGAAGGCCCAATGAGACATTTCTATGGGAGATTCTGATTATCACTGATGTTTTCTACCTCCTATTAAGCCATGTCCCTTTCGTGATGCAACATCCTGTATATATTTATCAAGAAAATCATCAAGCAAGGAAATTAAAATGATTTGAGATGTACTTTTTTTTTAATCCACGTTACTACAACTTAATAAACCATAATAATCATGAAGTGTACATACTTTTTAACAGTTCTCAATGAAAAAAGATTTTTTTTTTAAGGCTTTTATTGTTTTCTATATTTCTTATTGCGACGATTGAGTTTGGGCGTGATAATATATATAAGTATATTTTTCCCATCCATCCTTTGCTTGTATTGTTTAAAACAAAAAAGCATCGGAAAGCTACAATTTCCATCTTTTAAATGAACCAACACTCATATAGATTGAACAAATTCTGATTTAGTGACATGTAACCCAGTGCGCCGGTGTCACAGTCGTGCGTATTCAAGCGTGCGCACGCATGGATCTCGCTCCGAGTTATAACGTTACTTGACTACTTTTTTCGAATACCGTGGCTTTAGTGATAAATTTTGTTAGGACATTTTCTGTTTATAAAAACGGGATCTATCCATCTGTATTTTTAATTTTTTCCTAGCTTGACTTCATTTCAAAATTTTGAAAAAATGGATAAAAAAAATGTTTTCTTTCACTTTTTTTTTATGTTCTGCATCCGAGCGAAATGTATACTTTTCAGGATATTATTCTATACACTTTCACGAACTCATTAAAAAAAAAATTATTCATTTTGCAAAATTTTGTAGATAAATACCTTCATCGATTGGGCTAGTCCTTAAAAATGAGTTGATGATTCAAAACACAGAATCGTACGAGATGTTAAGCTTAAAGTTAATTAGTTCAAACGCGTAACCAAAATACTGACCACAATAGTCGTCACAATGTAAGTTCTGTTCCTCTCGATGTGCGCATTATCTTTGAGTCTGACGTACTTGGCTGCTACTGGTGTAAAACCAGTCTCATCACTCCACTCTGCTACTTTTACCATGGCACTATTTACGGTCATCTCTACGACATGAAGAGTGTAATTTTGCCTATGTCCTTCTTCGTTGAAACGGATCTCTCCTGTTATTCCTTCGATTTCAACCTGAAAAATTTTAACTGATAACACTGGCCGACAAAAAAAAATGTTCTGTCTTTACAATCACACATATCATTTCCTATGTATTTTGATGCGCTGAAACCAAATTTGGCAAAAAAATTTTTTCTACCGTGTCAATTTTTCTCTTCACCCCCATATAACCCCCATAAATCCTTATAGAGGATATCTTTTGAAAGAATTTTTTAAATTATTTTTTATGATTTTTGTATGGATTTTTTGTGTCGTTGATCATGAATCTGAAGTCAAGAATAAATTTCGATTTAATGGCAGCTGTCAACAAGCTGTCAAATTTCACTAAAATGTAAAAAGTTGATATTAATTGTATATTCATAAGTATTTTAGGTCGCTAAATACAAATCCGAAGTCAGAAATGAATTATGACTTAATGACAGCTGTCAAATTTTACTAAAATGTAAAAAATTGATATCAAATGCACATTCTTAAGTTTTTGAGGTCGCTGAATACAAATTCTAAGTCAAAAATGAATTCTGAATTAATGACAGCGTTAGCAAACTGTCAAAATTTCCAAAAAAGATAAAGAGATGATGTTTAGTATATGCTGATATTAAGCCAAGCTTAACATAATTATGTTAAGCTTGGCTTAATCTCGGCATATACTAAATATCATCTCTTTATCTTGTTTGGAAATTTTGACAAACTGTCAAAATTTTTAACAATGCTCACTCACAATTAACTCACAAATTAGTTTTTGGAAACTCTGTTGTTATTGACTAAAAATTTTCATTTTTGATAAAAGTTAGTGCAAGAAAGTGGCTGCACAAATATGTGTTAGTGATGGCGCTTAGGTGGGAAAATTAATTTTTTTGAAATTGTCTCAACAGTAAACTACCTTTATTTTTGAAGATATCGAAAAATATTATTTAAAGAAGTTGCTTATAATGCGAAGATCTATCCAAATATCAAATTTGGTTGTTCTATTTCAAAAATAAAAATTATCCACTTTTTTACGCATAATTCCTGAAATATATTTTAAAATATTTTTCTGTTATTAATAATTCTCTCTATATTTAAAAATATTTTTCTGTTATTAATAATTCTCTCTATTTAATAGTTTCAGCCTAAGTAATGGATAAAAATCCCCTCTGAAGAACTTTTAACAGTACTTTTTTGATCAAACAAATATTTTAGGAAAAAAATGCTGAATTTCTTGGTGCATAGTTGTTCTCTTTTTTCAAATGTTATCTTTTTCGATTTATAGGAAGTAAGTGGCGCCCTTTGAACTAATAATGTTTAGTTTACTTAATATCGTACCTTACTCTGTTGCCATCGGTTTATTTTAAAACATAGTTTTATTAATAGTAAATTAGCAAAAAGACGAGAATTGTGTTATTTGCATTATGTTGGTATACCTGCCAAATTAAATGTTTTTAATTTTTATTAAATCTGTTGTCAAATTAATTGGTTTCAGAACAGAACACTACCCACTTTTAATATTAATTTATTATCAATTTTCTTAAATGGAAATTTAACATATATTTTATACAGTTTATTTTAACCGACAAAGGTACCCGAATATTAAATTAATTAATTCTATAATGAACGCAACTTGATGTGATCAAAGATAAAGAATGACTTTTATAAATTTGACGTTCGGTAAATTAAACATTAATAATGAATTAATTTACTAATAGTTATTCTGATAAACCTATTATTGTCGATTCTATTATGCCATGCGATTATTCATAATACAAGAGATATAACGATATTTTTAGTTTAACAGCAAAGCATTTTATAAATTAGTTATTTATTTATATGTTTATTTATTACAATATCCGGCAGAACGTAGTTTCAGTTACTAGTCCAGTCAACGGAGTGCTAAAATGACCAAAATCTCTAATTTGAGTGATAATGAATAGATTTTGATGAAACCTTGTGCAATGTGTAATGACGTTAATAAAAAAGATGAAAAATATTAGAATAGGAAATGATCGGGTTCCATAACTTGCATGGAAAAATGAAAACAAAAAACAACAATTTTCCCTTTTTGGCCCAAAATAAGATGTTCTCTTGTGAATTTTTCCGAAAAATGCATATTTTTTCGAGATATGGCCACTCGGAAGTTTCTAAAAGTGGGGGAGCGGAAATGTAAAAGCTGAAAAAAAAATCCGAAAATATTACGGAACCCGTGATAAAAGGCCGACAATTTCCTACTCTAACCTTTTTTTGAACTTTTCTATTAACGTCATTACAAACACATTGCATAAGGTTTCATCAAAATCCATTCATTAGCAATCAAATTAGAGGTGAAACCCCCCCATTGACTGGGCTATACTTATGAGAGGCTCAGGGAAAAATAAAAAATAAAGCTTAAAGTTCTCGTGACTTGCAGTCCTCGGAAGTTTTAAAAAGCTGTAAGGAGACAGTTTTTTTTTGTCGACACGTTCAGAAGCGATACCACTTCAGCTATCTTTGGTAAAGGAAAAGTGCAAACGGTGGAATGTGTCAATAAAAGAAAAGATCTCGACGAGTTTGTCCGTATATTCAAAAACCGTAGCTCAACGAAACAAAAAATTACAAATCCTGGAGAGCAATTCGCACTTGCATTATAAAAAGCCCCCCAAAAAAAGAGACATCTTTGAATCATCAAAGGTTCATTATTTTTAATAAGTTGGTCGATCAATCTAGTACTTCCGGAATTCTACCAAGACTGCCGTAAACATCTGAGGCATTACGTCAACATTTTTACAGAGTATTTCTCCAAATTCAATCTTGGCGAGGAGAAAACTTGGAACCAACGGATTGTGGTTGGAAAAAAGTATGCAACATCTTAGCATCCATTTATACCACCGAGTTACCAGCACCAATTTCCACCCTACAGCTAAAATCCTGCAGCTGCAAAAAGAGTTGCGGAAAACGATGTGTTAAGGTTGGATTGCGCTGCTCAGCAATGTGCTCTAACTGCCATGGGCAAGGATGTTTAAATTCCGAATTTGAAGAAGAGTTCGTCGATGAAGCACTCCTTAATGAGCAAAACTGGACAGAATTTTAGTGGAATAGGCCTACACCACTTAAAAAAAAAAAACGCACTCGAGGGTGGTGTGGAAACGGGCTCAAATTAAAAAATACAGCTTTGTGGAAAAAAAGAGAAAGTAAATAAAAATCACTTGCGCAAAACCCGCTATACATGCATCTTATAGAGAGAATTCCGCTCTATAAATTCATTCCTGAGCATCTTTCTCGTTAAAGTAACCGGTTTTAAAATAATCGCTGTGAAACTTCGAATAGGATCGATTTTTACCTGTGCGCTCCAAACTACCCCTCTCTGTTCGGAGGCTGTTAGCGTGAAATAGGTGAGGATAAGCTACAAAGTTAACAGGAGATTTTTTATGCAAAATTTGACGACAAATTTTTTATTTCCTATACTAGACGAACGCTGTACAAGATAAACGTGAAAAACCAGCTTTAAGTCCCCGTCAGGGGTGGTTTTTTGCAAAAAAAGGGACGTTCCACCCCTACAGCTAAAATTCTGCAGCTGCATGGGGGGGGGGAGACGTTTCGGGTATCTTTTTCTAATAGAGCAGCGATTTCGTAAGTCTATCGCGTCGTTTTTTTTTTTTTGGCGTAAAACCAGGTGAAACATGTTAGGTTCCTTTGAGTATGTCACCGGCCATATGAAATCATATTTTACGACATTTTTTTGTAGTCTCGAACTTTTTAAATCAATAAAAAGTGAAAAAAATGTATTTTTAAAGAAAATTGTTTTTTTTTGTTTCCACCGCCATATATCTTTAAAACTATTAAAGGTACCGAAATTTGTTTTGTGTCAAATTAAAGCACACACTGTAGCGCTTTTACCAATATAAACGGTTTGGTCACAATTCGCACTTTCATTTCTCTAAAAATCAGATAAACTAAAAATATATATTTTATGTATCGAAATCTTCACCAATCGATAAACTTTTTTATTTTTGAATATATTTACATACATGCAGGGAAGAAAATAAAAGCCTAATAATCACAAACGTTTTTGAAACAATATATTTTTTCCTAAAGTGTACTGTTTAGCAACAGCGATTTTTTTATCAGCGCTAAATGCGACATTGGGACGCAATTAATACACCTCGCATGCAGGGTTGGTCAGATTAGTCGCGTAGAAGTGGCGGTTGTCGAAAATCATTAAGTATTCATTGTTCGGATAAAAATTGTGACAATTGAAAATGTGCTTGTTTTAAGGAAGGCCTAAAATTCTGCAACGAGTGCAAATGTCGTTCCTGTAACAACATTATTAAAGATTTCGAGGCAGATATGAACGAATTAGAATGCTATTAATGTAGGGCTTATATAAACTGCATACTACATATTTATCTATCCAAATAGAAAATTTATTTCAACAATAAAACTCATTTTATGCGTACGTTTTTATTTTCATTCATTTAAAAATGTCTAATAAACTTACTAATTAGGTGGGTAGTTAGTAACACTGATTGATATTTATAAATTAGGTATTTATATCTACCTACCTGTCTTTTTATTATTAAAAGGAGACTATTTAATATTTATTGTACAATTTCTTAATATTAACAACATATGATCAATACTACTGTACAATATATGAAATATTGAACAATAATATTGATCCCCTAGATGCTTTTGATCACTACTGGTTTTGTACCTATTGACATAAGTTAAACTACTACATACACCCCGACCGGGACCGTCAGATCATTGCAGTAGGCTTGCTACAGCCGAGCGCGCAAGAATATGACTTTGGCTCGTTAAAAAAAAATCGCTGACTCAATACTATGAACGGGATATGAAAAATTTTTCCCCTAAAAACTTTTTTCAACTATTGGCTTCAATTTGTACGCAGCATGTATATACAAATTTTCAAAAATAAATGTTTTTCTCGATTGCCTAAAATTACGCTACTGAAAATAACAAGTTTGAGTTTCCTATTATTTTACCAACTTAAAAAAAAAAAATCGGGTTCACGTAGGACGTTGTTCGAAGCGCTATTGTGTCTACTTTAATCAAAAAAAAAAATAGCTTGATAGCACAAATATTTTCAGAGATATAGCGGTGGAGACGTTAAAAAACATATTTCATTAAAAATCTATTTTTTTGAGTTTTTCCGAAATAAAAAAGTCCTCGACTACCAAAAAATGTCGTAAAAAATGATTTCGTGTACACGATTATCTTACAAGAATCCCACTAAGTCTGGTTTGGTTCTACGCCGGTTTTTTTTTTCTCGAAAACTAAGCGACTTTACTTCCAGATTTTACTCTACTATAACCTAGAGTACGCATCTCAAATATTATTACTTTATAAATTATTTCTTCTAAAATGTCTAATTTGCATGGACTATGTCTCTCATATGACGTTATAATTTAAAATGTGGTTTAATATACCAAAAACCGTATTAATTTAAAATCGTCAGCTAAAAATTTCATTTCATACCAACCTTTCGCAAAAACCTCGAAATCTTATCACCATGTTCCCAAGGCGTTACCCATCCTCCGCTGACGTTACAATCCAAAGCTTTGGTACCATTATTATTATTATAGACTTGTCCTCGTCTTATATTGCCTCTAAAGAGATCAGGCTTCTTTCTTAACAGTTTATTGAATGCTTCGACAAGAACGAATACTGCGTCGTACATTAAAGCAGCGTGGGCGGAAATGCTGTCTCTGCCTGCACCTAAGGATGTTGTAGGATCCAGACGTTTCCAACCTAAAAACATTTAATAAATTAATAATGGAAGCAATATTACCGGGTCCAAGATTTAACTTCTTCAATGAACATAATGATAGTTTCCTTGTGTTAATATTTTTCAGTTTTCAACTGGATAATGTTTTTCATTGCACTATTTTTGAGGTAAAGATTTCGTTTTATATAAACCTCAACAAATGTTACCAACGAGTAACTAGAGCGTATTTCAGTTGTTGTTGCACACCATACCGCCTTACTGTAATTTAATAAATGTTTGTTATTATGACTGGTGTCTCATTTTCAAGAAAAAATTTCACCTAACCCAACTGTCAATCCTAAGGCCTCATTTACCTCATTAATATGTTATCGTAAAAATGGAAGCAATTTTTAACTAAATACCATACCAATAGTTTCAGTATTTTAGCTCTGGAAACCAATGTTAGGAAACATTGATTTTGTTTGCACTTAACAAAATGCTGACGCATCATTTATCTCAGGTATTTAAACAAGGAAGTCAAAAAATTGAATTTAATTTGTGACTTTCGTGAAACAGCAAAATCGTTGTCTTAAATACGCCTACGCCATCAGAGTTGCAAAAGTTAAATCAGATATAGAGCAATCCGAATGTATAAAAAACACGTCAAAGCCTGTTAGACTCCACAAAATCTTTTAGAGAGGCAATCAACCACCGCAGAGGTAACAAGGGGTACAAAAATACTCTTGAGTTCCTTCAGAGGCACACATATTTGGCAGTTTAGCTTTCACAAGAGGTTCAACAAAAGACATAGCGACAAGAATGGCGTCAGAAGATGAAGATTGGAACCTTATTAATAGGAAGTGGATGGAATGTTTTCAATACTGCTTAAACAGGAAATGAGTAAACTTGAAACGCTGTGCACATCTTTCAGGGTTAATTGTGGATCTTGAATTTGTGTCGATTGATGGAAGCTGGAGGTGGTATTTATTGGTATAAATATCATCTTTATCTTCCTTACCTTCCAGGGCCAACCATGGAGATAATTAAAATAGTTTTAATCATGGTTGGCAAAACGTACGTCGAGTGATAGTATTTGAGTGTAGTGTTAAAGTGCTATGTGAAAACTATTTCGGGGGCAACTATATCATAAAGCGATATGTATAGTGGAATCATTATATATTACAACTGGGATCTTCGAAAAAAATCTCATACAAGCAAGGAAAGACTCTCGCCGGTTAAGTATGTGGAATTGGGCCCAGCAGCTTATTGGGCTATTCATTCACATGTATGTTGCTTATGACTAGGAATGCTCAATAAACTATATAATAAACATCTGTCCCCTATATTACCAGAGTTATGGGGTTATACTTCCCTCAACTTTAAAATTAATTTTTTTCAAAACTACTGAAGATAATTAAATTCAATTTAGGAGACGGTGATATAGAATAGCTTTAAATTTTACATTTTTTTTACATTCCTATTACGTCATTTAGTATATTAAAAAAATAATTTAATTTTTGAGGGTGCTGTTTTTATGTCAAGTCCTTGAGTGACACTTACCAAAAATCTATATTATTTAACACTAACATAATTATCGTGTGTAAAAATTACTGCAAGGTTAGATTGGTGGAAGGTGCTTAAAAAAATATAAACGTAGGTAACACTACTTTTAAATTTCTAGTATTATTGTGTTCATTGTAATCCACAGAAACTTGAAGTACGGATCTGTACAGAGCTGATTGACTCTTCTGAGCATGTAATAGCACCGACTTTGACATTTGTATAGGCAGTTTTTGCAGCCTTTTTTATGTGCACTGTAAATATAATATGAACTAACAAATTACATGAGAAGGAGCAGCTTATTAGCAAAATTTATTAAGATCATGACTCGTCCATACATATTTGTGAGAATAAAATATTTTTGCATTCAAAGTGTTATATCTTATGATTTAACTAGGGATTAATCAAATTATTACACGCCATCTGTTAGCTTACCTTCAAGGAAGTTTTTGACGTGTTTCTTAGAGCTGTCTACTATGCGGAAGCCAGTGATATTGATAGCACCGAACTCAATTACCTCGCTCTCCCACCTGTCATCCATTATCTATCACAAACAAAATATCTGAATAAGTATCACTTGACTAGCCTTGGTTGAATTAAATCTATACTCAATTAACCTACAATTTTTTTTAGATGCGTGCATTTAAGTTTTCTGTTTATAATTCCAGTAAGTATAGATAGGGAAAAGAAGAAGTAGCAGTCTATTGACCATTTACAAGCTATAAAAGCTTAAAGTCGGAGATAAACTTAAAAGAAACATTGTTTTTCTATTAAATTAAGAAAATTTCAATATTTTCATAGGTTTCTGTTATGTTAGGTACTATGCATATTATTAAGCGATAAACACTTGTAATCTTAGCTTTTCTAGTGAACCTATGTAGTTCCCAAAACATCTTTTTTTTATACACACTTAAGCTTTATAAATTAATGTAAACAAATTAAATGGTATCAATAAATGTATAATTATTATTAGAGTACTCTAAAATTCGCGATTAATTTAATTTATTTTGGGTGCACATAAAATATTGTAAATATATATTATGCACTTGAAATAACTTTAGCTTTAATTTAAAATCATTATTTTGAGTTATTAATAAAGAGGAAACTGAAAAAAAGGAAAACGGGGTATTAATCGAGTATCTTTACTAAACCAATTACTTCCACATCTAGTGGAAGTATAGTAACGACAAAAAAATTTTTAAAAATTTTTATTGTTCAAATAGGCCTAGAATATCGTGAAACGTCGAGATTTTAAGTTTGAGCGAAAAAAAAATTTCTGTCTGTCGGTCTGTCTGTCTGTAACTTTTTTTTGTGCGCACGTTTACTCTGTAACCGTTTGAGATATTGACTTCAAATTTGGTACACATATGTATTTTAACGAGATCTGGAACTAGATTATGTTTTCATCTTGTTCCGTCGAAGGGTTGGGGGTAAATTGGGGTAAATTTGGGGTAAATAGGCAAATCAAGCAGGTAAGAGTCCATAAAATTGGTATTTAGTATATACAAGAGAAGCTAAGGTCTCAAAAAAATTTTTGGCATTAGCCACCCCCATTACCACTCCCACCCCATTATTAAAGAGGGTGAAAAAAATTATGATTTAGTGTATATACAAGAACCAGAAACCTCAAAATATTTTTTTACTTCATCCACCCCCACTACCACCCCCCTATCACCACCCCCACCCCCACTACCGATCTGGGGTATCGTTTTATGGGTTTTTGGGTTAGAGGATTTTAAATATTGTATTCCATAAACAATTATCTGAACATACAAAATTTTTTCGTTCTGAGTGACTTGGATAGAAAATCTGGATGTGGAAGTAGTGATTCCTTGGACAGCGGTTTTTTATTGACGTGAATTTTTATATATTCAGAAAGACAAACAAAACCCCGAACCCCTTTGACTCCATCGACTTAAATTTCTTAAATACAAACTTACTACCATCTCATTCCAGTGGTCTGGATAATATGTCTAACATTCTAAAGAAATGTAAAATAATTTCGTTTCACCGTTAACTTACATAATTAATGAGTGCTTTGTAAATGGAATTTTCCTTGACAACTTAAGAATTAGTAAAGTTATTCCACTATTTAAAAAAGGAGACAAAAACTCTTATAATAATTATCGTGCGATTAGAATAATTTCAAGTATGTCGAAGGTTATAGAACTTGCACTTTTAGAACAGTTAAGTGGATTCTTTCTTAAAAATAACCTTTTATTGTCAGTTCGGGACGGTTTCCCCGAAAAATAGAAGTGTTGACACTGCATTAGTAAACTTTCTCAGCTCAGTAGTATACGCATTAGATGAAGGATTATATGCTTTTGGTCTTTTTATAAATTATTCACAAGCCTTTGCCTGTGAACATTATGATTTACTTATTGCCAAGTTGCTTAGATATGGTATTAGATTTTTTTATCTAGCTATATTAAACACCGTGCACAAGTAGTCTATGAGAATGAAACAAAGAGCAGTAAATATCTAATAAATGCCGGTGTACCACAAGGCTCCATACTGGGGCCATTCATTTACCTTGCCTTTGCCAACGATCTTGCGTTATACATTCAAAGCAAATACAACGTTTGTTTTACTTGTTGCGCTGATGATACGAACTTTTTAGTTGTTCAAAAAAGTCCTGACGCAGTAAAAAACATATCGAAAGATCTATACAAGGAAGTTATAATTTGGTCAGAGAAAAACCGGCTTACACTTAATAATGAAAAAACAACTAATGTATCATTTAGGTACAACATCGAGCAAAACGCTAACGAAGGGGCGAGCGTAGAGGCGACTTCAATGTGAATATCAGTCGATATTCCGTTGAAGCAACGTCGAGCGCGGTTAGTACTTGGATGGGCTCCCATCTTGGGAAATACAGCGTTCTCGTCCCACCTTCTAGAGGCTTGTATATCCGTGTATACTCGGAAGTTACGTAATTTCAGACGAGGATTACGTAGTGGATATACCATCCCTCGGAGGGGATGTAAAGCAGGCGGTCCCTTGTCTATTAAATGTTAGGCAAGTAAAAGATCCCTACTCTTCTTAAGGGAAGAGGTTCGGCAAAATTTCCAGGTTGGGGGTAGCTCGTCTCCTGGCGTCGGTGATAGGCCCTGGTAGCGGAAATAGGCCGACGTTAAACAGTTAAAAAAAAAAACGCTAACGACGAATTTTTAGTAACAGATTCTGCTAAAATCTTGGGTGTTATTTGACGTGGGTTGCTCACATAGATAGATTGTGTTTGAAGCTCGGTAAAGATTGTTACGGTATGCGCAACTCAAAAAATCACTGCGGTAAAGGTTCTTTATTGACATTTTATAACTCCAACATACATTCCCATCCACGGCATGGAATTATGCTGTGGGGATTGAGTACTACCTATATTCGTCGGGCATTTATTTTGCAAAAGCATGTCATTAGAATTATGGAGAGTTTATATTCCCGAGAATCGTGCAGAGAATCCTTAAAAAGCATTAAAAATACTAACTCTGGCTAGTATATATATTTGTGAAATATGTTGTTATATTTTTAAAAACAAATAAACTTTTCTTACAAACCAAATCCACCACAATTATCAAACAGGATTTAAAGATCTGCATACAACGGCAATAATTCAGAAAAGTGTGTTTTACAACGGATGTAAAATTTATAATAATTTGCTAATTGATTTGAAAAATTGTAAAAGCCTATTTACTTTCAAAAACCGCTGCCCAAGGAATCACTACTTCCACATCAAAATTTTTTATCTAAGTCACTCACAACGAAAAAAATTTGTATGTGGAAATAATTGTTTATAGAACTTTAATAATATTATATTTGAAATCCTCTACCCCAAAAACCCATAAAACGATACCCCACATCGGTAGAGGGGTGGGGGTGGTGATGGGGGGTGGTAGTGGGGGTGGATGAAGTAAAAAAATATTTTGAGGTTTCTGGTTCTTGTACACACACACTAAATCACAATTTTTTTTCATCCCCTTTAATAATGGGGTGGGGGTGGTGCTGGGGGGTGGTAGTGGGGGTGGATGAAGTAAAAAAATATTTTGAGGTTTCTGGTTCTTGTACACACACTAAATCACAATTTTTTTTCATCCCCTTTAATAATAAGGTGGGGGTGGTAATGGGGGTGGCTAATGCCAAAACTTTTTTTGGGACCTTAGCTTCTCTTGTATATACTAAATACCAATTTTATGGACTCTTACCTGCTTGATTTACCTATTTTCCCCAAATTTACCCCAATTTACCCCACAACTCTTCGACGGAACAAGATGAAAATATAATCTAGTTCTAGATCTCGTTAAAGTACATATGTGTACCAAATTTCAAGTCAATATCTCAAACGGTTCCAGAGTAAACGTGCTCACAAAAAAAGTTACAGACAGACAGAAATTTTTTTTTTCGTTCAAACTTAAAATCTCGACGTTTCGTGACATTCTAAGCCTATTTGAACAATAAAAGTTTTTAAAATTTTTTTTGTCGTTACTATACTTCCACTGGATGTGGAAGTAAAAGAGGATACAAAATTTACTAAATGAAAAGTGCTTGAATTTTAGTCAGTCTGACAATTTATATATTTATATGTTGTTCATTTATGTATTGTGTGTTTATCTAATTACTTTCACGTCCAGTGGAAGTATAGTAACGACAAAAAAATTTTTAAAAATTTTTATTGTCCAAATAGGCTTAAAATGTCATGAAATGTCGAGATTTTAAGTTTGAGCGAAAAAAAAATTCTGTCTGTCTGTCGGTCTGTCGGTCTGTCTGCAACTTTTTTCTGTGCGCACGTTTACTCTGGAACCGTTTAAGATATTGACTTGAAATTTGGTACACGTATGTACTTTAACGAGATCTAGAACTAGATTATATTTTTATCTTGTTCCGTCGAAAGGTTGGGGGGTAAATTGGGGTAAATTTGGGGTAAATGGGTAAATCAAGCAGGTAAGAGTTCATGAAATTGGTATTTAGTATATACAAGAGAAGCTAAGGTCTCAAAAAAATTTTTGGCATTAACCACCCCCATTACCACCCCCACCTCCTTATTAAAGGGGATGAAAAAAAATTGAGATTTAGTGTATGTACAGGAACCAGAAACCTCAAAATATTTTTTTACTTCATCCACCCCCCACTACCACCCCCACCCCACTACCGATGTGGGGTATCGTTTTATGGGTTTTTGGGGTAGAGGATTTCAAATATTATATTATTAAAGTTCCATAAACAATTATTTTCACATACAAACTTTTTTCGTTGTGAGTGACTTGGATAGAGAATCTGGATGTGGAAGTAGTGATTCCTTGGGCAGCGGTTTTTTATAGTTTGTTATTATGTACGTGCTATTCCTTATACAGTTTTACATGTATTTTAATCTGTATTTTGAATTGTATTATGCTTATGCATATTAGCTCAGATTTTTTACGCACTCCCGAGTTACTCGTATGATTATTAATTAATTGTATTTGTGATTGAGAAATAAAGGTTATTATTATTATTTTATAAACAATATTTTTTTATTTTTCAAAAATTAATTCGGACCTTAAACTATATTTCATTCAATTAGTATCTATAATGAATTATTTTTGTACCAGATATTTTATCTTTGGTACAATTTCATGCATGACAATTGATCATATTTCAGAATATATATCTAAGCTTTCAAGTCGAGTCAGTGGTTAGACAAGGTTATGGGATGAAAAACGTAAAATATTGCGACGTGTTTCCACCCCTAGGAAACCACCCTTGCAAATTCCGTGGGTTCCAAAAATTATAACAAGAGATAACCACTAACACACTTTATTAAAATAATTTACTGGATACTTCCCAATACTATTATTAACTTAAATGAACTTTACTGAATAAAAATAATAATGTTTATCACTTTGTTTTCACTTTGGTGTCTTAACCTCACTTGTCAAATCAAAACTTTTCCTTTCTTTCTGAACTACCCGCCGAGAATGCGGTCTTTTATACCTAAAACTGACAGATCTCGATTTTTCTATGATGACGCCACCATTCTCTAGATCACTCTAGAACTTCTAGTAGGTTCTTTTTCTAGTAGGTGCAAATCCACATTCAGACATCCGAACTAATTGAATTTGGGCCTACTGCATTGTATAACCAACATAACCTTAAATTTTAAGGGGTTGCAACATATTACAATATTGTATTTCCGATAAATTTCATAAGAGAACGCAATCTCTTCCAATTTCGCAAATCCGAATCGAATCGCAGGTCATTTTACACAATAATATTACTTCAGTTGTTGTATTTTCGCGAGTTGCATAGGCCACAGCCATATTAGGAACTGCAGCCTTCAATAAAATTTCACTTTTTATTTTACTTCCACATCCAGTGGAAGTATAGTAACGACAAAAAAATTTTTAAAAATTTTTATTGTTCAAATAGGCTTAGAATGTCATGAAACGTCGAGATTTTAAGTTTGAGCAAAAAAAAAATTTCTGTCTGTCGGTCTGTCTGTAACTTTTTTTGTGCGCACGTTTACTCTGGAACCGTTTGAGATATTGACTTGAAATTTGGTACACATAATATGTACTTTAACGAGATCTGGAACTAGATTATATTTTCATGTTCTTCCGTCGAAGGGTTGGGGGTAAATTGGGGTAAATTTGGGGTAAATAGCTAAATCAAGCAGGTGAGAGTCCAGAAAATTGGTATTTAGTATATACAAGAGAAGCTAAGGTCTCAAAAAAATTTTTGGCATTAGACACCCCCCATTACCACCCCCACCCCATTATTTAAGGGGATGAAAAAAAATTGTGATTTAGTATGTGTACAAGAACCAGAAACCTCAAAATATTTTTTTACTTCATCCACCCCCACTACCACCCCCCTATCACCACCCCCACCCCACTACCGATGTGGGGTATCGTTTTATAGGTTTTTGGGGTAGAGGATTTCAAATATTATATTATTAAAGTTCCATAAGCAATTTTTTCCACATACAAAATTTTTTCGTTGTGAGTGACTTGGATAGAAAATCTGGATGTGGAAGTAGTGATTCTTTGGGCAGCGGTTTTTATAAATTCACAATCAAAGTACTTTTGCAGCAAATTTCTAAGTGAATAATCATTGAGTAAATCTCTATATTATACTAGTAAAACCTTCATTCTGATGATTTAAAATTACTTTAAATGATAGCCACTGGAACAACGTTAGGTAATTCTACAGCAAGTTTTTATTCTTGTAATATTTTCATAGTCATTAAATGGCTTTGAATTCTTTATTTGCGCATAACACGCAATATACAAATATAATCAAAAGGCATTACCATTAAGGAAATATTATGTAGATTTAACCGTATCAGCTACTAGTTAATAGTGACCATAGTTCCTTGCTGCTAATCGATAAGGAGAATCATAAGCCCAACACAACCGCCGCTTAGGAAATTCTATTATGGACAAATCAAATTTTAAAAAATCGATAAGTTATTTGCTCCAAGCTCTGTAGGAGTATCTGAAAATAAATCAAGATTATTTGAGGTAATAAATGTTTTGCTGGTAGTATTATTCAAGGAAGTCGTAAAAATGGCAACACCTCGAAATTCTCGTCCAGTTAATCAATTGACTGAAACCTCTGTTATGTCTTTTAAACACTATGTAGAATAATCTTAAAACCAACCAATGACGTTTTTTTTTACGAAATACAGAAATGTATAAAAGCAAATCTTCTTTCTCAACAAATTCAGATTAAGATAATTATAATACTAGAGGGTGTACCAACCTCATCAAACCTGTATAGTGGAGTAAAAAACAGGGGAAAAGTCGCTTCCTTCTCGAGTTTTTTTTTAATCTTAGAACAAACTGAGACATATACCATTTCGTTAAGTAGGTCGATGTTCATTAGAAATCATGAAATACGACATTTTTTAGTGGTCACGGACATTGTTATTTTTAAAAAGGTGCGAAATTTTGTTTTTTTTAATCATGTTTTTTGAACATCTAATGCCATATCTCAAAAACGAATGGAGATATCCACATGAACTTTTTTTTTGTTATAAAACACACACTTAAGCGCTTCTATCTGTGTATAGTATTGTTAATTAAAACATTTTTAAGCATGTTAAAAACTTAGATAACCTTGAAAGTTCAGAAAATACGCAGTCAAATTTTCACTAAGCTACGAACTTTTTTGTTTTTGGAAATTTTGTATAACATGCTGCGAAGAAAATAAAGCCAGAAGACCAAAAAAGTTGTTGATAGTATAATTCTTATTGTGTCTTTGATAGTTTAGATACAGTGATTTTTTTGGAGCGCGCGAATTGCAAAAATTGAGTATTAATACGCCCGCGTCCACTAAAACTAACTAGTCTCAAGGCGGTGTATCATCAACGTTATTCGTTTTCGTCGAAGGTCAAATTATAAAACCGCTGCCCAAGCAATCACTACTTCCACATCCAGATCTTTTATCCAAGTCTCTCACAACGAAAAAAATTTGAATGTGGAAATAATTGTTTATGGAACTTTAATAATAAAATATTTGAAATCGTCTACCCCAAAAACCTATAAAACAATATGCCACATCGGTAGTGGGGCTGACGGTGGTGGAAGGGGGGTGGTATCAGTGGTGGATAAAGTAAAAAAAATGAGGCCTTTGGTTCTTGTACACACACTAAATGACAATTTTATTTTTTCGCCCACTTGAATAATGGGGTGGGAGTTGGTAATGGGGGTGGTTAGTGTCAAACAAATTTTGAGACCTTAGCTTCTCTTATATATAATAAATACCAATTTTATGGACTCTTACTTGCTTGATTTGCCTATTTACCCCCATTTACCTCCCAACCCTTTAACGGAATAATCCAGTTCCAGATCTCGTTAAAATACATAAGTACGTATACCTTTCAAGTCAATATCTTAAACGGTCCGGAGTAATCGTGCACACTAAAAAAGTTACAGACAGAATTTTTTATTTGCTCAAACTTAAAATCTCGACGTTTCATGACATTCTAAGCCTATTTGGACAATAAAAATTTTCAAAAATATTTTTGTCAATAATATACTTACACTGGATGTGGAAGTAAAATGTGTAACGATATTCTTTCCCTTATTACCACTTGTATTATATTGTAGAACGTATGGCCATTGTGCGAATTGTGCGTGGATTATCTGCTAAAAAAATATTTAAGATAAAAAAGCAATCTAAGTTTCATTGTAAAATGGAGTGGATTTTATGTGGCGTAGTAATAGAGGAGAACGATAAACTTGTGCACAAGCCATGGAAACGGGGTTTCTATAATTAGGGCTGCGGAAATTAAAAGAGACTTAATTTAGGATATTTTTTTCTTTTTTGTTTCCTAATTTAGGCGAAAATAACACGTTTACTCAATTATTGTGTGGATCTAGGGTAAAAATGCAATGCATGGGAGTTTCGGATAGGATTATTATTATTCTTAAGTGCCGCGCGCGTACGCTTCGACAATTCCTTCAAACTAAAAAATTCGTAACTAGCAAACTATTGCTAATAATGAAAATATTTTTTTTCTAAAAACTGTTTTAGTCTATTGACTTCATTTTCTTTATAGCACGTTACACAAAATTTTCAAAAACAAAAAAGTTCCTCGCTTAGTGAAAATTTGATGGCGTATTCTCTAAACTTTCAGGGTCATCTACCTTTTTGGCATGTTCACATTTTCTTTATTAGCAATCCTATGTATAGAAAGAAGCGCTTAAGTGTGTGTTTTATAACAAAAAAAAGTTCACATCGATAGCTCAATTCATATTTGACAAAAAACATGATTTAAAAAAAAAATAAATTTTACACTTTTTTTTAAATAAGAATATCTGTGACCACTAAAAAATGTCGTATTTCGTGTTTTTATGTGTAAAATGATGTTGTCGGTAATACCCACTGTGTCTGATCTTGTTCTAAGCTGATAAAAAAAGACACAATTTTACCTCTTTTTAGTAAGGTATAAGGTATATACTGCCTAAGTCAGAGAACAATTCGTTACATATTAGTTTTTAAATTCATTTACCAAACAATATTAAACAACTAAATTTTAACCATTTTAAAAAAGTAACTAAACATTTTTTACTTTTTCATTGTTTTATTTGGTTGTTGAATTCGTGAACACTAGGGTAGCAAAATGAAAAATAAAATTTCAAATCAAAAAATATCTTCCGGTCGCGCATCGCACTCAAAGTTTTGAAAAATGGCGAATGGCTATTTTTCGTCAACTTTATATAATTACTATAAACTCACTAATATCGAAAAGCTACAGGTTCCAATTGGGGCATGAGGAACACGAAAAAAATTTAATATATTTTAATATGTACATATTTTTTTTATTTTTATATATATTCATAATGATATTGATTGCGATTTCAGAAAAAATAGTATGTGTACCTCGTAGTAAAAGCACATTCCCGGACTTCAGTAGACATTTTGCATTATGACACACTGTATACACTATAGTTATTTATGTAATAAGTTCCGAAAGTGGTCTTTTACTGGACGAGTAAGCAAATTCCAGGACGAGCCGTAGGCGAGGCCTGGAAGCTTGTGAGTCCAGTAAAAGCACTTTCGGGGCGTGTTACGTACAATATTGTTTTCTTCGATCGTCTCTTTAATGAAATCAAAAATTGATATACTTTGACTAGTTATAAAAAAATATTAATATTAATTGTACTGTCATCACTGTCCATTTTGAAATAACTATTATCTGACAGTTTTAAGCGTCATTATTTTATTACCATAGCAATACGACTGTTTAGTGTCGAATACGAATATGATTAATGTGATTCATAGTAAAATATAACCTGTAAATTGACATTGACGTTTAGATGATCTGTCACTTTACAGTACTAGTACCGGTAATAGCTATTTTCGGGGCTTGTACTAGTTAGTATACGCTACTAATAATATTTTGAAATTACAGATTTTAATTTTTTTTTTCGTGTTCCTCATGCCCCAAACTTCAATTAGGACCTGTAACGTTTCGATAGTAGTGAGTTTAGTAATTATAAAAAATTGACGAAAAACAGCAAAATTTCGCCATTTTTCAAAACTTTAAGTGCGATGCGCGACCGGAAGATTATTTTTGATTTGAATTCTTTTTTTTTTTTTTCATTTTGTTTAGCTAGGCGATAGGCAACTTTTTCGGGGTAAAGCGAGAGAAAAATTAAAAAAAAAATTCGGCCCACCCTCCGAACGTCGACGTCTTACCATAATTTAACCCTGATACTATTGTTAGGTCAACTTTTGGTTGTCCCTCCGTTTTATATTATAATTTATAATTCTTATAATTAATATTACTATATTATAAATTGTATTATCCTACGCTTTAAGTGACATATCATGACTCTGTCTGTAGGATAATGTCAGTTATTTTTAACGATCTCACATCATCGTTGCCATTTCACTTTAATAAATCAAATCGTTAACATATTTTGATTTGAAGATTTGTGGTGCCCTAGTTTAAAGTGTGTTAATGTTTTCCAAGTTCAAGATTATTCGATCCGGTGACTTGACCTAATTCTACATAATGCAGCATTATTGTTCCTATGAATAAGATTGTGACACCTTTTTTTTATGAATAATTAAGATTATAATCAAAGTAGTTTATGGTATTGAAAAGTATAAACGCCCCTGACACAACGACACAGATTGTTATGCGTATATGTTTCTATAATTGATTTAGGGCCAGAGATAATTATGTGATATTTTTTTAGAAGAATTTTCTTATAATTAAAAACATCTGTTTGTTTTTAAAACGGATTTAGAAATAATAACAATTATTAATATATACGATGATTCGAACGTTTAGCTTTATTTATTAACTACATTAAATGACTCGGCGGCGCGGTGTTGCAAGTGAAATAAATATTTTTTGATTCCCATATCTCACACTCTGATTAAAATTTTAGAGGTTTTAGAATTCTTTTTTATTTTGAAACCATTCAGGGTGTTTCAAATATGCAGTCATTAATTTTTTAAAATGATTCTATGTCAAAAAATGTTAAAAAAAAATTCTTATAAACGGAAATCTCTATTAAAGGAGCTAGGACCTTCTGAAGTAAACCAAGAAAAAAAATTACGTCAGATGTCAGCAATTAAAAAGAAAAATGACGATCAGTTACGTAATAAAAAGCAAACTTCATAGGTTCCTCATTGTTGAAATAAGAAGTTTTTCCAAATTACACTGGCTAGCGAGACATCCCGGGGAATGCTTGTTTCTTTAGGCCATTATCTCTCGAAAACGATTGGCTCTACACTGTTAAAACAAGAGATAAGCTTTCTTCTGTATTTTTGACCATGGAATCATATTTCAAAGACAATCACACAAAATACACATAAAAAACTTTGGAGGGGGGAGAAGGAAAGAGAGGTGAAGGAGGAGAGGAGCAAATTAATGGAGAGTCATTAAATATTTGTAATAATTATATGAGAGAACACATTATGTCCCTCGCTATTGAACTAAGTCATACTGCGGAAACGCTATTTGATGCAAGATGCAAAATGTATTTTCTTAATAGAAACATTAAAGAATCCGGCAATTTATGTCCAGGAAAAATTGTAGAAATTACTAAATAATGGAATAAATATTTTTCAATCTTGACTGTAAGTCCTGTCAATGAATGGTTTTTAGAGGGAAATGCCGAGATCCCAATTTTTGACTTGAGAGCTGTGTTTGGACTATTTAGGAGGTAAACATACCAAAAGTCCCCGAACATAGGAGGTACGGGGGGAGCAGGGAGGCATCCACCCTCTATAAATTAGCAAGCCCCCGCACAATATAGAAACTTTTCTGTGAAGCGTTTACTATTATATTGCCAAAAATGAACGAAATCCGTTCAATATGACATTATTCCGAAGTTAAAACCTCCAGTTACTGTACTAATATGGTTATACCATTTTTAAAGGTTCAATATAATTTTTAAATTGAAAATGTGAAAAAGATTTCCGGGAAAATTTTTCATGTATTTTTTAATGTGCAAAAAATGTAGTATATTATTTATCGTGAAAAACTGCTTGTAAGTGGGAAAATTAACAAGTTACAAAAAAATTTCAAGACACAAAAAAACTTTAGAAGACCTCAATGCATACGTCTGCATTTTTTCAAATTTTTAAATTAATTTTTAAAGCGCTAAAATGTCAAAGATGGGGGGTAGTTTTTCACATTTTTCCGGAAAAACTCGGTGAAAGCGCACTTTACAGAAAAGTTGAAAATAAAAAAATTCTTGTATTTCGATGATACATTCATCTGAATTTTTTCAATTTTTTTCAACTTTTACATTTCCCCTCCCCTATTTTTAGGAATCTTCGAGTGGCCATATCTCGAAAATATGCATTTTTCGAAAAAATTCACAAAAGTAGAAACATTTTATTTTGGTCCAGAAAAGGTAAATACATTTTTTCATTTTTGACTTAATTCTACAAGTTACGGAAGCCGTGATAAAAGAGGTGTGTTCTACCACTTTTCATTTCCTACTCTAATCTTTTTTTTAACCTTTTTATGAACGTCATTACAAACACATTGCACAAGGTTTCATCAAAATTAATTCATTAGCACTCAAGTTAGAGATTTTGGTCATTTTAGCGCTCCGTTGACTGGACTATAAAGTAAATTAATTGTTGTAATTATTACGTAAGTTAATAAATTAGTGTTATTAGTTATTAGGGTTACCCTGTGTTATAATTTCCGGATCCATGATACAGAGTGTTTACAAACGGAGTATAAACACGTAACAGTACCATGAAAAAATATTCTTTCAGATCAATATAAACAATTAACCGTTTTAAGAATTTTTATTCGAAGAACTTTCTGAGCACAAAGGGCTTTTCAGTTTATGAAGTTGGCAAATTTAAAAATAACCCCCCAAAAAAGTTGGCCCGTCTACGCCCCTGCTTCCTACATTGCCCTGTTTTCCGGTGATGTTATTTCTTATAAAAAAGTATATCTTGTTTGCCATTAGAATATTTTTTTGACAGCTCCAAGTATTTGTCTTGAATATCTTCGAAATAGAATAGTTTGTTGGGGAGATTTGGCAAAATTTGAGAGATTGGTTTTGTATCAATCAACTGATACTCAACGAATCCAAATCCAATGGTGTTTTATAGAACTGACAAATCGAATTTGAACTGTCCTTCCGATTTATTACTAGGGCACTTACAAATACCTGTCAAAGATAGCGTAAAACTCCTTGAAATAACTTTGGATTCGAACTTAAAGTGGAACAACCATATAAAAAATTTAAGCCAACAGCTAAATTTCGTTTGCTATGCATTAAGAGTACTTTCAAGGTCAGTGCTTAAAACCATATATTATTCAAACTTTTACTGCAACACTAAATATGGAATACCTATTTGGGGTGGTTCTTCTTGTCATAAATAAGTTATTAATATTTATGAATACGCATGGTTCCAATTAGTATTTTTTGTATTAGCTGTTTATGTTATCTGTTATTTCTTTACTTGTTTTTTATTACTTGTCTATTTTCTTGAAATAAAACCAGTCTGAAATTAAACCTTGTATTTATCACACTTCTAATCTTGGGGAAATTTTTACTATACAATAAAGAGCAATTACAATCATATATAAAATGAGTTGTTTAGCTTCCTGCAGGGGAGTTTTCAAAAGTAACAACTTACTAACTATACCGGGTTAATTTATTTATGAATGCATTTTATAAGTAAAAAAACACAGTAACCAGTTTCAAAAGCACGAACATTACCTCTATAATTCTTACCAGATGCAAGGGCGACTATGCATTACCCACTCACAGTCTAGCACTTCTTGAAAATTGTCCGCGTTAGCAGTGTCTGAAATTTTATAATGTGCTTCCCCAAGAGTGTAAAAATTTTTAAAAATTTAAAAATGATACATTTGATTATTTATGTAATCTTGAACCGTACAATCTACAGGATTTTCTGTAAGTAAATTATTGATGTTTAGGTTTAAATCGTAATATACAATTTTTGCAATTTTTATTTGTTGTATATACATAATTATTGTTTTAAACTATTGACTTGTCTTATCTACAAATTTTGTAGCTTATGAGATCAATAAATGTATTTGAATTTGTATTAATTTCATAACAACTGTAATATATCAGTGACAGACTTACAAGACCAGAAAGCAGGTAGTGGTACGTTCTTCGTCCCAGAGCTACATCTCTAACGTGGCTCACAACTATCTCTTTAGCCATATCAGCGGTACAATCCAGCACTACATACTTGTGATCCCAACGCGACCTTTCTTCCAAACTTCTAAGGAATGCTATGGCCTCACTCATATTGCTGACCCTCCTAACCGTCGCAACTTGGAAGATCTCTCTAACGGGACTGAGGAATTGGTAGATTTGTTGCAAACGCAAAAGTCCTAAAAATAATAATAATAATAATTGATTAAAGAGACTTTCATGCAACAAATAATAAACTTATTTTAAATTATCAATGAAAACAACAAAATCAACGTCTTGCACAGCCACACAAAAAAAATAAACTGTCTTGACCCCAGAGACTGACTACGTAGACTTTATGTTTTTCGGGTCGCTGAATCCGAATCCGGGGTCCATTTGATCCCATGTCATCAGGTTTAAGGTCATTTGAAGGTCAAATTGAGATATGACCGTGAAAAATTCCGCAAAAATTTATGTTTATGTTTTTGAGGTGGCTGAATCCGAATCCGGGGTTTATTTGATACCATCATGTCAGAATCAAGGTCAAACACATGAAATTCATTAATACAATCTTTTTTGACCCCGGATTCTGAAGAAGCAGAAAATTTTACGTCCAAATACATCCTGAATGGTTCATGGAACCGATTTCTTAGGTCATTTGTTGGTTATCAAGCGGTCAAATGCTTATTTTCCATTTCTTAGCTGATATATCGATTGTAAATTGAAAACTTGCGTCTATTGACCTTCAAGTTTTTGTGGTCGCTTATCATGATCCCGGTATCCATTTGATACTATGACGAATAAACCAAGGTCAATCGAAGGTCAAACGCCATAATTCGAATGATATAAATTTTTTAACCCATTCTCAAAGAACAAAATATCTTACGTCCAAATACGTCTTGATCTGAGTCGAACCGAACTTTAGGTTTCATATGGAGGTATTAAACTATTTTGAGATGTTTTAAACTACATTTTTAAGTCCAAAGACCTAAATCCAAATCTGCTGAATTCAATAGCCTCAAAATTCAATAACCCAATAACCTAATAGCTCTAAAAACCTGATCCCGTAGCTATAAAATGGGGATTACAGACGATGAAAGCTGATGAATCCATTTAATCGAATGACCACATTGCTCAATAATCCCATAACCGAGTAACCCCATAATTTTATTACTTAGTCTCTCATAGCAAAAATTCTGTTCTTTATAATTAAAGTTGTTGAACTTCACAACTCCAAACCATGCCACTGTAATTATGAAACTCATTTTCTCGCTCTGCAACTTATCATGAAATTTCTTTGCATGGAACAACCTTTACACCCAAATCAGCATAGCACTTGTGTCTGCATCCAGGGCACCTCCTCGCGGTGACGGCGGGCAACGGAGTAAGCCCGTTATGATGTACAAAATCCGTTCACGCAACCTCCTCGTGGTGTACATCGGGTAATGCTAATGCTGACGGTTTCACAATTCAGTTGAAAGATTCAAAAGAAATTTGAACCTGCAGATGATCTTTCAGGGTCCAAAAAATTATATCATTCGAATTATAGCGTTTGACCTCAGTTTATACATCATGGTATCAAATGATACCGGGATCGTGATAAGCGACCACAAAAACTTAAGGTCACTAGTCGTAGACGCAAGTTTTCGATTTACAATCGATATATCAGCTAAGAAATGGAAAATAAGCATTTGACCACTTGATAACGAACAAATAACCTAAGAAATCGGTTCCATAAACCGTTCAGGATGTATTTGGACGTAAAATTTTCTGCTTTTTCAGAATTCGGAGTCAAAAAAGATTGTATTATTGAATTTCATGTGTTTGACCTTCATTTGACCTTGATTCTGACATGATGGTATCAAATAAACCCCGTATTAGGATTCAGCAACCTCAAAAACATAAACATAAATTTTTTACGGAATTTTTCATGGTCATATCTCAATTTGACCTTCAAATGACTTTAAACCTGATGACATGGGATCAAATAAACCCCGGATTCGGATTCAGCAACCTCAAAAACATAAACATAAATTTTTTACGGAATTTTTCGCGGTCATATCTCAATTTGACCTTCAAATGACTTTAAATCTGATGACATGGGATCAAATAAACCCCGGATTCGGATTCAGCAACCTCAAAAACATAAAAACAAATTTTTTACGGAATTTTTTACGGTTATATCTCAATTTGACCTTCAAATGACCTTAAACCTGATGACATGGGATCAAATGGACCCCGGATTCGGATTCAGCGACCCGAAAAACATAAAGTCTACCTAGTCAGTCTCTGGGGTCAAGACACTTTATTTTTTTTGTGTGGCTGTGTTATTATTCCGGTCCACAAAAAAGGTGATAAATACGACATATCTAATTATAGACCAATAGCTTTGCTCTCGGTTTTTTCAAAAACATTTAATCTTCCAAAGCTTTCTTTATAAGATTAAATGGGTTCTTGACACGTAGTAATATATTGAAGAGTTCACAGTTTGGCTTTAAAAAGAGATGCTCAACCCAGGATGCGGTAAATAACTCATTTTAAAATCACTTGATAGTATATTCTATGACTTCAGTCGCGCTTTTGATACTATAAATCATGCCTTGTTGTTGTCAAAACTCGAACATTATGATAAACGGGGTCAACCATTAGAATGGATAAAATCATACTTGCCAGATAGGCAACAACTTGTTTCATTGCGTAACAACAATGTGGTATATAAATCGAATTTGAAAAATGTTAACTACCCCAAGGTAGTACACTCAGACCAGTACTATTTATTATTTTTATAAATGATTTGGTTAAAAGCGTTGAGAATAATTTGGCTACCCTTTTTGTGGATGATTTTTCTGCATCAGTCTCGGCATCTAATATCGTTAATCTACTCATTTGAGTAATTGTAATAGAAAGCTTATTACATGGTCGACAAACAATAAGTCGAACCAAATTCATCTAAAAATAATTAATCTAATGTTGTTTTCCACAAAAAAGATTGACTACAGTTTGCTTGTCAAAATGGATGAGAAGAGTTTGCAACAACAAACCACAGTGAAGTTTCTTGGACTAAACATAGATTCTAACTTATCTTGGGTTGACCAAATAAATTTTGTGAGGAATAAACTAGCCTCATATAATTACGCGTTATTTCAACTTAGAAAATTTGTTCACAAACAATTTTTTTTTTCATTCGTTCATTCTACAATTAGTTAAGTATTCTCTGCTGGGGAAACTCCGTAAAGATACAAGAAGTATCTATGTAACAAAAGAAAATCATTAGATATATGTGTGGACCTCGATGCGCTCTATTTGACCATATTGAAAAATCTGTAATTTTTGTATTTTCAAGACTTAATAAATTTTTTATTTTTTATCGGTAAATTGGTTTGTGGAAACTAAAATATTTGATATAACGCCAACTATATTGCCAAACCACCCATTCATAAAGCTAAATCGCAACGACGTTTTACAAATCCTGACCCTAAACTTTATAATTTAATTCCAATAAAGATTAAAGAAATAAATTCTGAACGTTTATTTAAAAAAGAAAATAAAACAATGGATCAGTCTTCAGCTACGTTTAAAAATTCATCGAATAGTAGATGATACCCATGTATAATATATTGTATGAACCTCATACATAAGGTGCCTTTTTTTCACTTTATACACGTACAGGAAAGATAGAAAAAAATGACTGTAACTCAAAAAAAATTTGGACAGACTTTAAACTTTGGTTACAAGTTTAAAATAGGCCAAAGTTCATGAAACAAAAAAGTTTAGGAGTTTTACGGATCCGCGGGAACATCTAGGGGGTAAAAAGAGGTATGTTTAATTAAAAATATCGGTAATTTCTCGAGAAATATGGCATTTACAAAAAAATAGTTCAAATAAAAGTTTTTTCTGGCAAAAAAGATAATTTCTTTAATTTGGTGTTTTTAAATAAAGTTCATAGTAATAATTAACCGAAATACGGTCATTTTTCGATGGGTGGGTGTCGGGTGTCGGATGGAATTATTTTTTCTAAAACAAGTGTTTTAAAGGCACAAAATAAATTGAGCATCTAGGTGATGCTATATATTAACGAAGAACAGCAATTTTGAAAGGAAAATTAATTACTGAGCAATTACAATAACAAAATGCCGACATTTTTTTAACAAAAATGTGAAAACGCACATTGAATAGGCCATAACTTCTTTATTTTTTTGATGTAGAAACAAAAAATGATTTTCAAAGATTGATTAATTACCTTTAATTTTGTTTCTTAGAAGTTCTGAAGTGTCACAGTTTAAATTTTAAATTAAATTTAAATTTTTATATTTTACACTAAGTACTTCATCCTAAAAACGGTGGGATACCATCTATAAAATTAAATATCTCCGAACCAATCAACCCTATACAAATATATAAACAAAATAAATTTATTTTCAGTTTATAAGTTTCATTTTTGATGTCCACCATATTTTCTCTTAAACTAATATTTTTTGAGATATTTGCAGAGAAACAAGAATGTTACATTTTTTGTAAAATCCCTTTACAGATTACAATGCAATTTTTTTTCTAAAGCAAGCGCTGTAAGCCGATGAAAAAATTTGAGCGTCTAGGTCACACTATTCATTAACGAAAAACAATATATCGGAATATATATTTTTAATTAATTACTACTTACATTAACAATATTGCGACGTTTTTATTAAAAAAAAAAAATGTGAGAAAGTACATTGTTTCTGTCATAACTTGTTTGTTTTTTATGCTATAAAAATAGAACAAAAATCATTTGAAAACGTAATTAATAGTTTTTCATTTTGGTTATTAGCGTTTTTGGTCTAAGTGCCATAGTTTCTGAGATAGTTAACATTTAAACTAAATACTTCGTCTTTTAAACGTTCGGACGCACAGGGGGACATTCTGGATTTTACTGTTCAAAAATCTCTAGAGACCTTAATATCCATCGGATCAAAATAATTTTTTTTTAAATTAAAGGAAATTAAATTCCATACACATCTGAAAATTTTTAAATATTTTTTTTTTATATTTTTTGTGTTCATTTTATCTTTTTTACAGCTGTTAGCTGTCAAATTATGTATTTCGCAGTTTGATTTTACTACTATATAGTTTATGTACTATGTGTAGACTAAAAAATTTAATTTTCATATGAATATAGCGATATTGGTTCATTATTTAAATTTTTAATATATTTTTTTACAGTTCATTGGCAGTTTATTATGCCATTAATAAAAGTTGATGGAGTCATTTAAAAATCTATCTCGACAGATGTGTAGGGAATTTAATTAAGTACCTTTAATTTAAAAAAAAATTATCTTGATCCGATGGATATTAAGGTCTCTAGAGATTTTTGAATAGTAAATTCCGGAATTTCCCCACTGTGGGACGTCACCTTTAGACTTTCAGATCTCCAAAACCATTAACTCTACAAAAATTAGAAAAAAACGAAATTCACCCTTAATTTAGTAGCTTTCTTATTTGTCTTTAGCATGTTTTTGCTCAATGTAATATATTTCGAGTTATTTGACAAAAACGTATTTGAAATACCATTTTTTTAAGCTAAAATCCTAATTTTTCTAGTAGTTACAATAACATAAATCTATTAATTTATATAAAAATTTGCATAGAATCTTTTCTTCTTAAAATTTAATTCTCTCTCAGCTCCAATGTTTTTGTTTTAGGTGTGCCCCCCCCCTCCTGAAATGGGGTGGCATCCACCCTCTATAAGCAAGCCTTCGCATAATATAGAAACTTCTATTTTTTATGCATTTACTATTAAGCTGCCAAAAATGAACGAGATCTAATTCATATGACATTATTCCGAAGTATTTCGGTTAATTATTGCTATAAACACACAAAGATAATTTTGTGAGAAACAACTTTTATTTAAACTATTTTTTTGTAAATGCTATATTTCCCGAGAAAATAGAGAAAAATCGATTTTTTAATTAAAAATATCCCTTTTCACCCCTTATTGGTTCCCGCAGATCCGTAAAACTCCTAAACTTTTTTGTTTCGTGAACCTTTGCCTATTTTGAACCTATAACCAAAGTTTAAGGTCTGCACAAATTTTTTTCGAGCTAAAGTAAAGTTTTCCTATACCTACTAATAAATTACTAATTTATCGAAGCATTACTGTAATTCAATATATTTTTAATACAAATTTTGATACACTCACCATCGTTAGAGTCGTATAAATAAATAATTTTCTTCCATCCGTAGTACTTCACAGTGTCAATAATTGCCTGGTGGTACTCTGGCCTCATAGAAATAGCATAATCCAGAAATCCAGACGATGGCGCCAAAACCTTTTCAGGAAACCAAGGAGTAACAAAAGGCATTTGGAAAGTGTTGCTATACGAGTGTAACGTGTCGAAGGAATCCGGGGAGACAGCGCCTAACATTGAGTAAACTCCACGAGAAAACTGGTTACAAACTGGAAAAGGACACTTATTTTATCAATTATTATTTTAAATTGATTATATACAAAAATATTATTTGTGTGACTGCGGGATGAAATGTTTCACTTTCCTCCCATGGTATACAAATAGCTATTTCTCTGTTATTAATAATTTGCGATTTACAGCCATCTGAATGGTGAAAATTCGTGCTTCGCAAAAAGTCGTAGCTTATTTCATTTTCTACAATATTGGTAATTCCTAATTTTAAGGTAGAACTAACAGGAAAAGAAATAATTGAGAGAAACCTATTTTGACTGTCATTTTTTCAATATGGCGATCGTAGTGGACACGATATTTTTGTTGAAAACATCAGAGGCAAGCCCCTCTATAGTCCAAAAAAAAGAAAATCTCTTGTAGAAATTATTCGGGGGTCAAATAACAGATTGGGTCGAAAAACATGAAAATTTGAATTTGCAAATGATATAGTTTATAATTCGTTGCTATGTATCTAAAACTAATTCAGTTAATATCTAGCCGCCCCCCACGCCTTGAAAATGAAGGAAAAGGCCGATTTTTCGATTTTTAACACTTTTCAAATTGACGTCTGAAATTTTTTTCTAACTACTAATGGCAAGAGTTTTCCAAATAAAATATTTTTACTACCATGGAAATTAGAAAAGGAGAATTTGATGAAAATAAGGTTTTTTATACAACATTCATAATTTCCCTGGAACTGAAAAATATTTTATTCGGAAAACTTTTGCCACACACGTTTATACATTAATAAAGAGTCATAAAAAATTTCAAATGTCAATTTGAAAAATGTAAAAAATCGGAAAATCGGCCTTTTCCTTCATTTTCAACGCTATCGGGGCGCGGCTAAATATTAACCGATTTTGCTAAACATTTACCCGAATTAGTTTTACATAGCAACAAATTAAAAACTATATAATTTGCAAATTTAAATTTTCATGTTTTCGGCCCACCCTATTGACTACTATTAACTGGTGTCCCAAAATTGAGTGGGCCCTTATAACCCAACTTACCTTAGTCCAAAAATGCATCCCTCAGGAAGTACATCCTCTTAAAGTGAGACAGATTTTTTTTTAATTTCAAATAACTTCCGTTATATAGAAGATAAAATTTTCATGTTTTGATGGAAGCTGTATCTCTATAAGTACTCTGTGTAACTTGATAACAACCAAATATCTTTGTTTGGGGTTGTACAAATGTACGAGACCTTGTGATACCTCGATGTATGGGTGGTTTTTGTTAAGTTGGGTAATTAATCTTAAATAAATCAATTTGAAAACTTCCAAAATATATCATTTAAAAAAACATTATAAGTTGGGAACATTAACTATATTAACATTTGATATTTTTACAAGACAAAGGTAAAGTTTTAAGTTTCTAACTAACTGTTGTCAATTAACTGTCGTCAGTAGCGTACCGTGATGAGGGAAATAAACTATAATTAAACCTCAACAGTTTTTTGTTTCTCAATTTTTTTTCATAATAATTAATATTAAACTGGCTGTAATTTCTTAATCAACCTGTAAAATTACGGAATACTTGAACATTTTTATAGACCATTCCAAGGACTGCAAAAAGGTACTCTTAAAAATTTTTGTAATATCTATCAGAATACAAGAAATTATCGTTTTTTCCTTTATTTGTATTTAACATTTATTTACAATTCTAGAATAAAATTGTGTAATAACAGAAAACTACTGTTTATTTTAAAAATACTATATTTATAACAAATGCTCCACATGACGTCCACCTGCTTCAGTACACAAATTACTAATTTTAAAATTCTGTTCAATATCAACCAAAAATCAAGAATTATCGTTTTTTCTCTGTAAGTCATAGGTGCTTGTGAAACAGAAAACCTGTCACGTTGTCATGACAATACAAAACTTAATTCATTAGTAACGTAAAAAAATAGCAAGTATGAGTTTAACCAGCAACGAGTTGGATTCTAATTACTTCCACATCCAGTGGAAGTATAGTAACGACAAAAAAACTTTTTAACAATTTTTATTGTTCAAATAGGCTTAGAATGTGACGAAACGTCGAGATTTTAAGTTTGAGCGAAACAAAAATTTCTGTCTGTCGGTCTGTCTGTCTGTCTGTCGGCCTGTAACTTTTTTTTTGTGCGCACGTTTACTCTCGAACCGTTTGAGATATTGACTTGAAATTTGGTACACGTATGTACTTTAACGGGATCTAGAACTAAATTATATTTTCATCTTGTTTCGTCGAAGGGTTTTGGGAAAAATAGGTAAATCAAGCAGGTAAGAGTCCATAAAATTGGTATTTAGTATATACAAGAGAAGCTAAGGTCTCAAAAAAAATTTTGGCATTAGCCACCCCCATTAACACCCCCACCCCATTATTAAAGGGGATGAAAAAAATTTTGATTTAGTGTGTGTACAAAAACCAGAAACCTCAAAATATTTTTTTAAGTCATCCACCCCCACTACCACCCCCTTATCGTTTTCTGGGTTTTTGGGGTAGAGGATTTCAAATATTATATTATTAAAGTTCCATAAACAATTATTTCCACATACAAAATTTTTTCGTTCTGAGTGACTTAGATAGAAGATCTGGATGTGGAAGTAGTGATTCCTTGAGCAGCGGTTTTGCATTATGAATCAATTTAGTAATGAAGAATATGCTGATATGCATTTGATATATTATGAAGAAATTAAGTATAATTCTGAGCCGCTGAGCGAAGATACAGGCAAAATACCTAAACCGAAGAACACCATGTCATAAAACATTTATTGCTGTCTATTAAACGTTTAAGGGACACAGGATCAGTGTGTACTTTAAATAATACTAGGGGTAGGACTTATTATTTTCGATGCTATTGATGAAAATCCTGAAATAACTATCAAAAGCGGCAACACATCAGGGGTTTTCAAAGGGTAGTTTTTGGAGAATTATACATAAACAACAACTATAGGTACCCGTTTCATTTTCAAAAAATCCAAGCTTTATTAGAACGAGATTTTCCACATCGACTGGAGTTTTCACAGTGATTACGACACAAACAAAACCAAGATCAAAATTTCTTTTCCCCAATATTATTCACCGATGAAGCAGCATTCACGAGGGACGGAATATTTCATCTACATAATGCTCATCACTGATCATCTGTTGATGAAAGTCCTCATGTTATAAAGTAAACGAGACAACCGCAGAAATTCTCAATAAATGTGTGGTTAAGGATAGTTAACAATCAGCCCATAGGTCCAGTTAAATTACCAAATGGCCTAATTGAACAAGAATACTTACACTTTTCGCAAAATGGTTTACTACCTGTGCTCGATGATGTACCTTTGGAAATACGACGTAATTTATGGTTCATGCACGACGGTTGTCCTGCTCATTATTGTGCGACAGTTTTTTGACAGGGTTTATGGACTGGTAGAGACGGACTCACTGCGTGGCCAGCCAAGTCGCCAGATTTCAACCATTGCCATTTTTGTATTTGGAGTTATTTAAAAACCACTGTACACTCTGTTCCAATTGACACTAGAGAGCAACTTTGGCAACATGTACAGAACGCGTGCGATGTATTTAAATGGATTTTGCGTATTTTCCAACGAATTCGCTCGTCGTTGATGAAGATAATTGATTTATTCACTGAAACAGGTGGACGTCATGTGAAACATTTGCTATATTGTAATATTTTTAAAATTAACTGTACTTTTATGTTATTAAAAAATTTTGTTCTAGAATTGTAAATAAATGTTAAATACAAATAGAGGGAAAAACGAGAATTTCTTGTATTTTGATTGATATTAGATACATTTTTAAAAGTACTTTTTTGCAGTTCTTTCAATGGTCTGTAAAAATGTTCAAGAATTCCGTAATTTTACAGGGTGATTAAAAAATTACAGCCAGTCAAATACTAATTATTATGAAAAAGAATTGAGAAATAAAAGATTTTGGTTATCAAGAATAGAATAGAGTAGAGTAGAGTAGAGTAGAGTAGAGTAGAGTAGAGTAGAGTAGAGTAGAGTAGAGTAGAGTAGAGTAGAGTAGAGTAGAGTAGAGTAGAGTAGAGTAGAGTAGAGTAGAGTAGAGTAGAGTAGAGTAGAGTAGAGTAGAGTAGAGTAGAGTAGGGTAGGGTAGGGTAGGGTAGGGTAGGGTAGGGAAAACCGTGGCTTTAGCGATAAATTTTATTAGAACATTTTTTGTTCAGAAACACGTCGTCTACCCACCTGTATTTTTTGTTTTTTTCTAGTCTGACTTAATTTAAATATTTTGAAAAACTTGACTTAGTCTAGTATACATGGAGTACTTATAGAGATACAGCTTCCATCAAAATTTGAAAATTTTATCTCCTACATGACAAGTTATTGGAAATAAAAAAAATTATCTCACTTTAAAATGTTTTAGCATTTTAATTCCGCAATCAATCATAATGCGAGTTCAAGCCCTAGGGCCACGTCAAGGCGTCTACAAACCCAGGGTAAGTTATAACCTTGATTTAGGAAATACCTTTCGTATGCTAGCTAGCTTAAAGTTACTTAAGAGCTTAAAACATTTTGGAAGACAATAAGCTTTCACTGAAAAATATCATCAATGCAAGGATGCTAACCGTAATTTGCAAATGCTATCTGGGGGTGAGGTTAAGTGTATGAGCAAAGGGAACTTGTAGTTCAAAAATATTTTTTAGTTTTGGTTTTACCGACAGATTTTATAAAAGTAATAACTGTTCCTGATTTTATTTATTTTTATTTTTGAAAGAAGCAAGTGAGAGATACGGATGAGTAGGGGGGATTTCTCACGTCCAAACATGCCATTTTCGGATTCAGCGGAAAACTTTACTAAAGACAGGTAGGGTCACGTCTCTAAAACAACATTTTTGTTGTCGGCCTGTGTTATCGATTTTCACCGGCGAATATCTCGCAAACTATAACACATAGGAAGAAAATCTAAAGATTTATTCGCGATGTCAAAATAAACCTCTCGGTAAATTTTGAAAAATTACCCAGTTATTTCCTCAAACTATTGGTAATTTTCTGGCCTTAATACTCAATTAGTGATTCCAAAACATTTAAAAACGAATTAAAAATTCCCGATTTATATTCCATTCGGAAATCCCTATCCATTGAATAAAATCATTTCGTGCTGCGAATAATCAAGGGTCCTTATTAATAAGCCCTCAAGGGCGATAAAACGGCACTTACTCAGTCTAGACAATTTGAAGGCGTCTGCAGTATTTATAACATCCACGTAAGCTTGGAATTCAAATTTCCTTCCTGTCACGTTTTTATTGTGTTGCAGCATTGCATACTTGAATGCTGTTTGCACATCGTCTGTTCCTTGTTCGAATATCGCACCTGTAGTAAAAGAAAAATTAATGAATTGAATGTAGAACACTATACTATTACATATTATTGTATATCTGCAATAAACATACAGAGTGTTTCTAAGAACTGAGACTTAAATGGTATACAGTGTGTCCCCGGATGGCGTACTGCACTCTTGTAAACTTTCTTATTTTTGATTTGGCGCGAAAAAGTCATCGTTTATAAAAGCTTTTCTTGGCTTAGGAAGTCATAAACAGTTGTCATATTTAAGATAAATTATACAGGGTATTCTAAAAATTAGAAAATGGAATTGACTTTAAGGAAACAACCTTCTTTTCACATTTTTGTTGAAAATTTTATTTAACAAAGTTTATTCAATTATGAAAAAAGCTTAAATACGGAGTTTAGTTGCAAAATAATATTTTATTCAACTAAGTTGAAAACTATTCCACATGTACAAATTTTTCCAATCTTTAATACAAATTTTCTATTAAATTCTTCACTTAGAAGATATTCCTTTACTTACAATAATGTATCTTCTTATAAAAGTTACAAATTATTGTTAGTTTCCCTCTGCCACCGCTAAGAGATAAAAGGGAAAAGGGGGTGATAGAGAGAAACTTACACGATAGAAATTTTTTTTGTCCAAAATTGGCTCCAGCACGTCAAAATACTTCAAAAAAAATAGGTCAGAACCTTAGGAACCTTTTTTTCCCCTTTCGGAGATAAAAGGAGTGGTAAACAAAAAACTTCAGAAAAGTTGGAAAACCTTAAGAAGACCCTTTTTTTGTAGACCTGTGTATTTATTGAATTGTTCAATATTCATAGGTTATATCCCGAGAGCTTTAAACTTTATTGGATAAACTGCGGGCGGGGCTCGCCAGAGATTTTGACAAAGAAATTTTTCAAAAACAATTTAAAAAAAACTGCGCTAAAAAGTTAGACAATAAAATCAAAACATCTCAAAACTATTGCGGATCTAACTTTTTCGAATAAGAACAATTTTGCTTAAAATTTAGTTCTTAATCGAATGACATATGTTTCAAAGCTTCCTTGATCGAAACATATTTTTAAACTCCAGTGCCATCTCTGGTGATAATATTATAATTTATAATAGTAAATTGTACTTCCTGAAGTAGGCGTTAACAATAGAAATCTATTACCGTTTACAAAAAAATATATTGTGAATGTTAACTGAAACGCCCTGTACATTTACCCGGTGTCAACGGAATCATTAGAAAAGCCACAATTTCCAAGATATAAGATTCAAGACTCAAGGTCTAATATTCAAACTTGGCAGTGGTAATATGCAGGGTGGGGCAATAATGCGTCGGACTTCGATATCTGAAGTTCTACGATAGCTAGAAATTAAAAAAAAAATTCATGTAAACTAGATAAAAAAGTCTATAACCGGAAATTATTTTCGAATATACAGGGTGAGCCAAAACTAAATTACAGGATCAAGTGCCTTTCTTTAAACGGAATGCCATGTATATTATCACATTTCTTGAAGCTCCTTCTAGACTCTATTCATTCCTATATTATTATTGACTATCTCCCAACCACTTGGATGTAATTTTTTTTTGTTGAAATAATACCATCTGCAGATGCATATTGAAAAAATCACCAAAGTCTCAATTATGGGTTTTAAGAAAAACTTATAAGAATACTAGGTACGCGATATCTAATTAATGTTTTTGAACCATTTTTACGTCATAAAAATGTACAGGGTGGCAATAAATTATTTCTGAATTAAGAACTTCTTAAATTAAATTATCTCAATTTTTTCAAATGTATATTTATCGACGATGTGATGTAGAAATGAAAAACGAACATCTTTTTGTAAGTACCTCCCTATGGCTGACTGAAACCATTTTAGTTTTATTGAGCAATAAGTAGGTACAAAATTCAGGAATAAACTTAAAAAATAGAGGTTTCTTCAAGTAATTCATTAGAAAAATTATAAAAAGTGTTCCTTCCACATGTTGTCCATTTTGATTGACACACGTCTTTATGCAATTTTGAAATGAGGCTATAGCCAAGTAAGGCTATTAAATAAGTTAATAATTAAACTTGGTAAAGAAATTTTTAATTTGATTTCAAAATAGAATTTTTTATAATGATAATTGTTTTTTTTTGTTTATTATTTCAATAGTGATCCTATACCTACATATATGTAGGCTAGTACTCTACATACACCCCCCCCCCCCCCCCCATATAACGAAGAAACCAACTATCAATATTAAAAATCTGATTTAAAATAAAAGTTAGATTTGATGGATAAATGACATTAGTAAAAAAGAAAAGTCAGATTGAGTGATAAATGACAAAATAACGTAACACAAGGAAATTTATTTTTGTAATAACATTATCCTTAATGTGAGTATGTTATATGTCATTGATGAATTGAAATAAAATAGCATGTATATGACTGATGCTAAGTGAATAAAAGTTCGCAATCATAATTGGATTGAGCTTCTCTAATAGGTAATTGATAAAAATAGCAAGCATGTGCTAAGTGAATATGAGTTCGCAATCATAATTGGATTGAGCTTCTCTAATAGGTAATTGATAAAAATAGCAAGCATGTGCTAAGTGAATATGAGTTCACAATCATAATTGGATTGAGCTTCTCTAATGGATAATTGATAGAAATAGCATACGTGTGCTAAGTGAACGAAAGTTTGCAATCATAATTGGATTGAGCGTCTCTCAAAGATGTCGCACCGGCTATAGCAGCTTTGGCTAAAGAAAAGCTGGCGAGACAATTAAAATAGTGAATAATTGATACATTGATACACTTGATAAGCTGGTTTTAAAAAAATGTAGGGAGCAATATAGAGTACCTACCGTCACATGTACATAATAAAATAAGTAATAACAAGTGTTCTGAAGATCTAGTTTGATTCGTTTCTCGGTACTATCTTCATGGAGAGACTGAGGAATCCGTGTCTAGCGAAGATATCTATGGAACGGTCGACCTTTAGCTGGCTGTCTTCGTTATGGACGTCGTCCGTCATCAACGGTTAGCAGCACGAGCAGTTTGGTTCGGGCCCGTATTCTTGTCGCGACTGGAACATCTGTCTAGAATGTCCATGGCATAATTTATTTAAAAATACTGTCAAGAGATATCAAACTTCAGTCTTCGCTATTAATTCTTGATAATTGTCTTCAACTCTCAGGAGACATACAACGCGTGAAGACGCTGGGGTCGCCAATATAGCCAAGTAAGGCTATTAAATAAGTTAACAATTAAACTTGGTAAAGAAGTTTTTATTTGATTTCAAAATAGAATTTTTTATAATGATGATTGTTTTTTTTTATTATTTCCATAGTGATCCTATACCTATATATATGTAGGCTAGTACCATACAGAGGCCATTTAGTGGGACCATTTCTTCCAATCCATTGGAGTGGGTAATACTATTTCACTGGTTCCTTGCTGTAATAGTTTTTTGTATTTTTTTTGCTATTTTCGTTATTCGAGAAGCAGTAAAACCTCAGTTTGGTTCAAATTGTCTGTACAAATGAACATGTATCGCACTTATCGATCGTCAGTTATCATTTGTATAAAATTTAAAATATTTCGAGTTTTAATAAAGCGGAACTTGTAGACATGACTTTTGTTTACTTGCCAATAGAATTTATAAGCAAAGGTATCCTAAAAGAAGGATTCTTGCTGTTAGCAGCTTCCAAAAACTTCTCGATAGATTTGTGGAAACTGGAAATGTCGAATATAAAAAGTGAAAGAATAACACGTGTTGTGAATGAAGAAAATGCGTTTTCTGTGGTGCTGGCAACGGTTGAGAATCCTCATATTAGTCAGAGAGAAGCGTGCTCGTTAGTAGGAATATCATATTCAAATGCACCAGGAATTATCTGATGACGATTTTCAAAGGCGTCTATAGTTTTGTAATTGGGCCAGAGATAAAATGCAGGATGTCACTTCATTTCATAATGTTTTATTCACTGATGAGGCAACTTTAGGAACAGTAGGAACTTTATTTCAAATGCTCATAGAAATGTGTGTCAATCAAAATGAGCAACATGTAGTGCACTTATTATAATTTTTTCTAATGAATTATTTGAAGAAACCTCTATTTTTTGAGTTTATTCTTGAATTTTGTACTTATTGCTCAATAGAACTAAAATGGTTTCAATCAGTCATAGGAAGGTACTTACAAAAAGATGTTCGTTTTTCATTTCTACATCACATCGTCGAAAAATGTACAAATTGAAGATTGACAAAATTGAGAAAATTCAATTTAAAAAGTTTTTAAGTGAAAAATAATTTTTGTACATTTTTAGAAAGTAAAAATGATTCAAGAACATTAATTAGACGTCTCGTAACTAGCATTCACATAATTTTTTCTTAAAACCCATAATTGTGACTTTGGTGATTTTTTCAATATGCATCTGCAGATGGCATTATTTCAACAAAAAAATTAATTACATCCAAGTAGTTGAGAGGGAGTCAATAATAATAATAAAGGAATGAATAGAGCCTAGAAAGAGGCTTCAAAAAATGTACTGATATACATAGCGTTCTATTTAAAAAAGGCACTTGATCCTGTAATTTCGTCTTGGCTCGTCCTGTATATTCAAAAATAATTTCCGGTTATAGACTTTTTCATCTAGTTTACTTGCATTTTTTTTTTTAATTTTAGCTTTCGTAGAACTCGAGATATTGAAGTCGAGATATCGAAAAGTCCGACGCACTGTTGGCCCCGATATATTTTCAACAACAAAAACAAATCAATTACCAAGAGAGAAGAGATAATTGACAGTGACGACATTAAAATACTAAGAAAAGAAGTATGTTCCGCAAACATGAGGTGACTTTTGGTTTAACTCAGTATATTCTCCAGTTCTATTCAATGTAAAAGTGGGTTCTCATGCATTCGATATCCGATGATACCACGTTCCAAAAGTTTTTCTGTTGGTAGAATTGTTTTAAATAAATTTAGCGGGCTGTCACGTAAGAAAGTTTTAACTTTATCGAATTGAATCATCGAATATTTTGACGTTGAGTATTTTTACGATGTATAGATCTTAACCTTACTTTTATTGCCCAATTTGTGATGAAAGTATCGACATTCAGAAGGCAGCCAAAATTGTGTGTGATTCGTTGATGCCAGAATTTCGGTATTATTTAACTTCCTTTTTTGCCCTAGGGCATAAACATAGTAAATTTACTTTTTTTGCCTAGGGCATAAAAGTAAATTTTGTGCTTTTTGCCTATGGGCTGTAAGTGACACTTTCATAACACTAACAATCGTCAAAAAATTACACTTACAGAGCTAGTAGTACGAAAAATTATTTTAATTATTTTATGTCTGCCGATAATTTCAATAAACTTTTAAAAACCGCTGCCCAAGGAATCACTACTTCCACATCCGGATTTTCTATCCAAGTCACACAACGAAAAAATTTTGTATCTGGAAATAATTGTTTATGGAACTTTAATAATATAATATTTGAAATCCTCTACCCCAAAAACCTATAAAACGATACCCCACATCGGTAGTGGGGTGGGGGATGGTGACAGGGGGTGGGAGTGGGGGGGTGGATAAAGTAAAAAAATATTTTGAGGTTTCTGGTTCTTGCACTCACACTAAATCACATTTTTTTTCATCCCCTTTAATAATGGGGTGGGGGTGGTAATGGGGGTGGCTAATGCCAAAATTTTTTTTAAGACCTTAGCTTCTCTTATCTATACTAAATATCAATTTTATGAACTCTTACCTGCTTGATTTACCTATTTACTCCAAATTTACCCCAATTTACCCCCCAACCCTTCGACGGAACAAGATGAAAATATAATCTAGTTCTAGATCTCGTTAAAGTACATATGTGTACCAAATTTCAAGTCAATATCTCAAACGGTTCCAGAGTAAACGTGCGCACAAAAAAAGTTACAGACCGACAGACAGACCGACAGACAGACAGACCGACAGACAGAAAATTTTTTTTCGCTCAAACTTGAAATTTCGACGTTTCATGACATTCTAAGCCTATTTGAACAATAAAAATTTTTTTAAATTTTTTTGTAGTTACTATACTTCCACTGGATGTGGAAGTAATACCTACTGTTGAACATTTACAATGTTCGAAAACTATTCTTAAAGTTACTAAAATCATCCCTAAAATATAATATTATTGAATAAAAAATTTCAGATCCATGTAAACTGATATTTTCCCCGACAAGATGAAAAAACATACGATTCCGATTCGGATATCGGATGTAGCATGCATGAGAACTCACCTTAAGGGTCCTTATTTTGTACCTAGACATTACTATAACCTAAAATGCTTTTGATAAATAATAATTTCAGCCGCATTTATCTACTGCAGTAGAAAATTATGAAATCTAAAATCTAAGAACTTACCCAAAGACACCTTTTCTGCGGACGCTAATACGTTGTTAAATAATGTCAACAAAACAAGAACATTTATGACTGCGACGCTCATGGCGGCGACCGGCGCTAACTCAGCTTCACTCCGGACCAAATCTCATAACAAAGCAACGCCCGACATCCCGGCGCAGTCGCGTTTTCCTTATTTTACATTCGCATGTTACTATTAACCAATATATTGCGTCAATCGTAATCAGTCTATTATTTTTTTTTATTTCTTTTTAGGCCGACCTCAACATTGTCATAAACGATATTAATTGTTTATAACAACCTAGACAAAAAACGAAAACCTAGACCTAGAAATCTAGAAACCTAGACGAAAAAAACTACATAAAGAAAAATTTAAATGAAGGTATTTTTAAAACGCGTCGTTTCTTATCTTGAACCGTTCATTTGTTATAAACAAATTAAGGTTCTTGATTTTCACTTTTTCCTCTGGTAATAAATTTTAAATTCTATTTCATGAAAAGTGTAGTATAGTATATTGTGCATAGAATTCTCCATTTTTTTTATTTCGTTATTTTAAATATTTAGCCATTGTCTAAACAATCAAGATAATTTGTTTATCGACTAATAGTTCGTTTTTAATTAAATTTTTGGGCATGCAATCGATAAATATCGATACTACCTACCATTTTTATATGAACCGGGCCAAAAAAATGTTTTTATTTGTTTATTAGAACCTTTAAAAAAACAGCCTTATAAACAAATGAAATATAGAGTTAAAAAAAAAGGAAAAATTTGAGCCTAAGTAGACCTCGATACGATACTTTCGATAAATGTTTGATACGTTTTGGGCAGTTTAAAAAGTGCCGTGTCGATCCTCGCGAAACAATCGATCACGTATAACTACGGTGACGCCTGCGCGGTACGCACTATTTTGAAATTTTAGCAGCAACAGAATTTAAATAATGACAATTATTTAAAAAGGACCCCGCACATTTCTTATGTAAATTTATTGATGGGGGATTAGAGGTCAAAGGACCAATTTCCGCAAGTTTTTCAATTAAAATTTTTTGATCAGGAAGACACATACTTTATGTATTACATAAGAAATATGCATGTAGGGGCGAAGCGAAGAGGAGGTATGGGGGGTACGTTACCTCCTCAACTTTGTTAGACTTTTACAAAAGTTGGAAATTCGAGATAAGTTGACAATTTTTATTGAAAAATTTTTTTTTTAGATTTTCTCCCCCCGCTCATCAATTTTTATTTCTCCCACGCTCATCAATTTTTTTTTAGAGGAATTATTTACAGAGTTGGCTCCTTAAGTTTTATGAAGTTGGCAAATTTGAAAAAATAACCCCCCAAAAAAGTTGGCTCGCTACGCCCCCGTGTGCTGGGTCCTTTGTCTTAAAAAAGTTTTAATATTACAGAAAATCTTTACTTTAACTCGAAAAAATTTGTGCAGTCCCTAAACTTTGGTTGTAGGTTCAAAATAGGCTAAAGTTCACGAAACAAAAAAGTTTGGGAGTTTTGCGGATCCGCAGGAACCTATAGGGAGTGAAAAGAAATATGTTTAATTAAAAAATGGATTTTTCTCTATTTTCTCGGGAAATATGGCATATACAAAAAAATAGTTCAAATAAAAGTTGTTTCTGACAAAATTATCTTTAATTTGGTGTTTAAATTAAAATTTAATTTTATAGCAATAATGAACCAAAATATTAGAGGGTTTTAACTTCGGAATGTCGTATGAATTAGATCTCGTTCATTTTTGGCAGCTTAATTGTAAATGCATAAAAGTATAGCAAATACAGAAGTTTCTAAATTATGCGAGGGCTTGCTAATTTATAGAGGGTGGATGCCATCCCTTTCTAGGGGGTGGCACCTAAAAAAAAAAACATTGGAGTTGAGAGAATTAAACTTTAAGAAGAAAAGTTTCTATGCAACTTTTCATATAAATTGATAGATTTAAGTTAATTTAATAATAAATACTAGAAAATTTGTGATTTTAGCTTCAAAAAGTGGTATTTCAAATACGTTTTTGTCAAATAACTCGAAAGGTATTACATTGAGCAATAACATGCTACAGACAAATAAGAAAGCTACTAAATTAAGGATAAATTTCGGTTTTTTTTTCTAATAATTGTATAGTTAATGGTTTCGGAGATCATCTGGAAGTCTAAAAGTGGCGTCCGAACGTTTATAAGACGAAATATTTAGTTTAAATGTTAATGGTAATGTTAAATATACATAGTATAGTACTTTTTCGAATTTTTTTTTTTTTTTTTTTTAATAAAAACGTTGCAATTTTGTTAATGTAAGTGATCAGTAATTAAAAAAATATATTCCCATATACTGTTTTTCGTTAATATATAGTGTGATCTAGATGCTCAAATTTTTTCATCGGTTTACAGTGCTTGCTCTAGAAAAAAAATGCATTTTAAACTGTAAATGAAATGATTTTAGAAAAAATGTTGTCTTGTTTCTCTGCAAAGATCTCAATAAATATTAGTTTAAGAGAAAATATTGTGGTAGTGGGGATGGATGAAGTTAAAAAAAATATTTCAAAGCCTTCGGTTCTTGTACACACACAATTTTTATTTTCACCCCCATTTATAATGGAGTGGGGGTGGCTAATGCCAATTTTTTTTTGAGACGTTAGCTTCTTTTGTATATACTAAATACCAATTTTGTGGACTCTTAACCTGCTTGATTTACCTCCATCTACTCCAATTTACCCCCAACCTTCTAACGCAATAAGATGAAAATATAATCTGGTTCTAGATCTCGTTAAAATACATATGTGTACGTGTACCAAAGAACCCCGCAGTTTTTGATAGGAAAATGGGTTTCAGTCGATTGTTCTGAAACTTTGGGAAAATGTTCTCCTGGACCCCCTGATTAAAAGTCTCCATGGCCACCAGTCCAACCGAAGTCAATTTTTTGATCTACATGCGATCGAAACTGAGAAAATCTGCACCATGGCGTTTGTTTGTTCTTTATACATATACATACGAGCGTGTATATATGTATGTGTGTGCGTGTAAAATACAAGTAAACTAGATAAAAAAGTCTATAACCATAAATTATTTTCGAATATACAGGGCGAGCCAAGACGAAATTACAGAATCAAGTGCTTTCTTTTTAAAATGCTATGTACAGCAGTACATTTTTTGAAGCCTCTAGACCTCGCTCTAGACTCTATTCATTCCTATATTATTATTGACTATCTCCTAACCACTTGGATGTAATGAATTTTTTTGTTGAAATAATGCCATCTGCAGATGCATATTGAAAAAATCACCAAAGTCACAATTATGGGTTTTAAGAAAAACTTATGTGAATACTAGTTAAGAGACATCTAATTAATATTTTTAAATCATTCTCACTTCGTAAAAATGTACAGGGTGGCCAAAAATTATTTTTCAAGTAGGAAATTTTTTAAATTGAATTTTCTCATTTTTTTCAAATGGATCACTGTATATATTTGTGATGTAGAAATGAAAAGCGAACATTTTTTGTAAGTACTTCGCTACGACTAATTGCAACCATTCTCGTTTTATTTCGCAATTAGTACAAAATTCAAAAATTACTTTAAAAAATAGAGGTTTCTACAAATAATTCATTAGAACAAATTATAATAAGTGGGGGCAACATATGGAGCACTTATTATATTTTTTTCTAATGAATTATTTTAAGTTTATTCTTGGAATTTGTACTTATTGCGAAATAAAACGAAAATAGTTGCAAGTAGTAGGAAAATACTTACGAAAAATGTTCGCTTTTTATTTCTACATCACATCGTTGACAAATATACAGGGTGTTCCTTTTGAAAAAATTGAGAAAATTCAATTTAAAAAATTCTTAATTGAAAAATAATTTCTGGCCACCCTGTACATTTTTACGAAATGAGAATGATTCAAAAACATTAATTAGATGTCTCGTAACTAGTATTCATATAAATTTTTCTTAAAACCCATAATTGTGACTTTGGTGATTTTTTCAATAGGTACCTATGCATCTGGAGATGGCATTATTTCAACAAAAAAATTTTATTACATCCAAGTGGTTGGGAGATAGTCAATAATAATATATGAATGAATAGAGTCTAGAAAGGGGCTTCAAAAATGTACTGCTATACACGGCATTCCATTTAAAAAAAAGCACTTGATTCTGTAATTTCGTCTTGGCTCGCCCTGTACATTCGAAAATAATTTCGGGTTATAGACTTTTTTATCTAGTTTACTTGTATTTTTACACGCACACACATACATACACGCTCATATGTATATGTATAAAGAAGAAACAAACGCCATGGTACAAGATCTCAGATTTTCACAGTTTCGATCGCCTGTAGATCAAAAAATCGAATTCGGTCGAACTGGTCACGGAGACTTTTAATTAGGGAGCCCAGGAGAACATTTTCCCGAAGTTTCAGAACAATCGACTGAAACAAACTGCGGGGTCCTTTTAAATCAATATCTTAAACGAGAGTAATTGTGCGCACAAAAAGTTACAGACAGACAGACCGACAGACAAACCGACAGACAAACTGACACTCAAACCGACAGACAAACAGAATCACAGATAAACATTTTTTTTTGCTCAAACTTAAAATATCGACGTTTCATGGCAATTAAAATTTTCTAAAATTTTCTTGTCGTTACTATACTTCCACTGGATGTGGAAGTAATTAAACTGCTTATTTTATAGGGTAGCCTGAAAGGGTTAACAGATAGTACAATACATAGTGCAATACATGGTAGAATTTTACTACTGATAATTTTATGTTTTAGTGATCTCCCATTTCTCTCTCTTGTAGTGACTAGTGATATTATTAATGTTACATGTAGTATTATAAATCATATTTGTGTTTTATTTTTAATAAGATAAACCAGTATGAAATAATTGTAATTTCCTTGGTTTCAATGAAGTTAATAATTGAATTAATTATTATTGTTTAAGTGCATCAACTTGTAATTTTTTTACAAAATTTAGGTTTTTACATGTATTTTATAATGGTATTAAGAAAGATCTTTTTGGATTTTTTTTTTAATTTCTGAAACTTTAATTACAAACAAATTTAAATAATTCTCTGATTCGTTCTGCGGTTTTTTTATAAAACCAAAAATGCTGAGATACTAGTTTTTACGTTTTGGTCGCTTATAAATAAACAAATTAATATTTCTTCTTAAAATTTGGACACCTACTTTTATAAATTATTATTTCACAATGCTATTGAAAAAGTTGCATGGAACTTTCAATTTATACTTTTTCAAAAACTGTTGTATTTAGAGATTAAAACAAGTATTTTTATTAAAAAAGACAGAAGAATACTATTTTTATGAGAAATTTGATGTAAAAGTGCGGATATAAAAGTTATGGCTCTTTTAACATATTAAACGTAACCCTTTAGGAGCTAGACCGACATCGAAGATCTGTTATGATTTCCCATTCCAAAAAACACCCACCCACTAATTTTCAAAAGAATATTTTAAAAACTCATTCAGTTACAAAGGAAAAGAAAAATATTGTTTAAAATCTGACACCCTGTATCTTTTTACCTATCAACATTTCTCTTAGACATGATTAGCTAGATCTAAATATTTTGGTTCCTACTATGCACAGTTGAGTTGAGCGAGTATTGTATCATTACTTTTAAATCATCCTGTATTTTATGGTATGGTTTTACTAGACTGAAGAAAGATTTAACTCGAAAACTGGCTATCTTTTAAGGTTGCCCATTGAGACCTTTGACCAGGACCTCAATATCTACAACATACTGTAATTTCAACCGATTCCACCGAAAATCATTTTCCATAAGATTTGTGCGGGGTACTTTCCGAAAATTGTAATTAAAATACCACTTACCTTTTTCTATGGCACATGAAGAGTTGTAAAAATCCATTAGATTCTGGTTTACGTAAATCCTTCATACCTATTTATCGTAGAATAGTCACAGAACACATTCTGTATCCACATTATAATATTGAACAATTATTTTACTCTATCACACACTACATTATTCACAAATTCACTTTTAAACCTATTTATTTTAATTAAGTCCTATTTTCATAAACACATCTGTTCAGATATTCTCGAATTCCCCACATCACAAGTTGGTAACTTTCGAATACTGAAGGGTCAAGGCACCCCTTGATGCAGCAGACGTAAACAGTAGACGCACATAGCTCGTTTGTTGAATTTCGTGGAAAATGTGAAGTAGGCGAGCGGAATACACCAGTAGTGCGTGCGTGGTAAACAACATAGGAACCGTAAAATCAAGTTGCCACAGACGTGCTCTGAAACCGATATTTAGAAATTCAGGCAAATCTTTGATATACTAATAAATGTTGGTGAATTATTATTTCGATTTAACAGTGTTGTATATTGCACAAATGCACAAGTTGGCAGCTGCGCGGCGCGGTTTAGTCTGCATAGTGCTATTTGTATGTGTACCTACCTACTAGTTTTTTTTTTATTTATTAGGTATTAGTAGGTCATTTATTTATCCAAACAATACAAATATGGGAATTAACCTAGGTGGAATGCCATATTCGGACTTGAAGTGTGTATTAATTTTGCTTATTAGTGGTAGTGTTACATAATATAGTTACCTATCGGGTGTGAAAAGACATCAATTTGTTAAAGTGATTAAATCGTAATGAACTCTTATTCTGGGTAGGTAGCGCATTGTCTGCATTTGGGTGGTGAGTACTGAAAAACTATTAATAAGATAACTGTCGATTTAGAAATTGTTTCTCAGTAGTTTTTAATGGCAAGGTTTAACAGAATACTAAAATACCTAGTAGGGTTATGATATGATGGCCTATTAAGTATGTATTTAAAATTGGCAGGTAAAAAAAATAATTGGACACCGAGTACTTAAGTAATAGTGGAGATCAACATAAGATGATGAAATATATCTTGCATTAGCAAACGCACCTGAATGTGTAAATATCGATTAGGTTACCGATTTGTTTACACATTTACATCCATATAATTACTATCAGACTATCCAATGCAAATTATTTTAGTGTAAAGATTGGTTTATTAGATTACAAAATTTATTATAAGGATAAGGCAATTTTGGATAGATATTCTTGTAAAAATGTGGCTTAGTAATTTCAACACAGTCTGTACTCGAGCCTGTAGAGCAGACGAACGGGGGGTACCCTTAAATAATTCCTACAAGGAACTGTTTGCTTGTATAATGTAAGGAGTGTTGCCACAATATCATTAATTAATGTTTTTCACAAAAATATCGCTGCCGCTCGCGTTGCCGCTACGGCAGCCATGTAGAAAAAACCGCTGCCAAGGAATCACTACCTCCACATCCAGATTTTCTATCCAAGTCACTCACAACGAAAAAATTTTGAATGTGGAAATAATTGTTTATGGAACTTTAATAATATAATTTTTGAAATCGTCTACCCCAAAAACCCATAAAACGATACCCCACATCGGTAGTGGTGATAGGGGTGGTAGTGGGGGTGGCTGAAGTAATAAAATATTTTGAGGTTTCTGGTTCTTGTACACACACTAAATCACATTTTTTTTTTCATCCCCTTTAATAATGGGGTGGGGGTGGTAATGGGGGGTGGCTAATGCCAAAATTTTTTTTTAAGACCTTAGCTTCTCTTGTATATACTAAATACCAATTTTATGGACTCTTACCTGCTTGATTTACCTATTTACCCCAAATTTACCCCAATTTACCCCCCAACCCTTCGACGGAACAAGATGAAAATATAATCTAGTTCTAGACCTCGTTAAAGTACACATGTGTACCAAGTTTCAAGTCAATATATTAAACGGTTCCAGAGTAAACGTGCGCACAAAAAAAGTTACAGACCGACAGACAGAAATTTTTTTTTCGCTCAAACTTAAAATCTCGATGTGAATGTGAATCTCGGTGTGAAAAGAGGTATTTTTAATTAAAAAATTGATTTTTCTCTATTTTGTCGACATTTACAAAAAAATAGTTCTAATAAAAGTTGTTTCTGACAGAATTGTCTTTAATTTGGTTTTACTTTCACATCCAGTGGAAGTATAGTAGCGACAAAAAATTTTTTAAAAATTTTTATTGTTCAAATAGGCTTAAAATGTCATGAAACGTCGAGATTTTAAGTTTGAGCGAAAAAAAAATTCTGCCTGTCTGTCGGTCTGTCTGTCGGTCTGTCTGTAACTTTTTTTGTGCGCACGTTTACTCTGGAACCGTTTGAGATATTGACTTGAAATTTGGTACACATATGTATTTTAACGAGATCTAGAACTAGATTATATTTTCATCTTGTTCCGTCGAAGGGTTGGGTGGTAAATTGGGGTAAATTTGGGGTAAATGGGTAAATCAAGCAGGTAAGAGTCCATAAAATTGGTATTTAGTATATACAAGAAAAGCTAAGGTCTCAAAAAAAATTTTTGGCATTAGCCACTCCCTATTACCAACCCCCACCCCCCTATTAAAGGGGATGAAAAAAAATTATGATTTAGTGTATGTACAAGAACCAGAAACCTCAAAACATTTTTTTACTTCATCCACCCCCAGTACCACCCCCCTATCAACCCCCACCCCACTACCGATGTGGGGTATCGTTTTATGGGTTTTTGGGGTAGAGGATTTCAAATACTATGTTATTAAAGTTCCATAAACAATTATTTCCACATACAAAGTTTTTTCGTTGTGACTTGGATAGAGAATTGGATGTGGAAGTAGTGATTCCTTGGGCAGCGTTTTTAAATTTAATTTTATAGCAATAATTAACCGAAATACTAGAGGTTTTAACTTCGGCATAATGTCATATGAATTAGATCTCAGCTTAATAGTAAATGCATAAAAGTAAAGTAAATGCAGAAGTTTCTATATTATGCGAGGGCTTGCTAATTTATAGGGAATGGCACCTAAAAAAAAAAAAAAAAAAAATTGGAGCTGAGAAAGAATTTAATTTATAAATTGATAGATTTAAGTTAATTTAAAAATAACTGCTAGAAAATTTGGGATCTTAGCTTGAAAAGGTGTTACCTAGACGCTCAAATTTTTTCATCGGCTTGCAGGGTTTGCTTTAGAAAAAAAAACCGCTGCCCAAGGAATCACTACTTCCACATCCGGATTTTCTATCCAAGTCACACAACGAAAAAATTTTGTATCTGGAAATAATTGTTTATGGAACTTTAATAATATAATATTTGAAATCCTCTACCCCAAAAACCCATAAAACGATACCCCATATTGGTAGTGGAGTGGGGGTGGTGACAGGAGGTGAGAGTGGGGGGGTGGATGAAATAAAAATATATTTTGAGGTTTCTGGTTCTTGTGCACACACTAAATCACATTTTTCTTTCATCCCCTTTAATAATGGGATGGGGGGTGGTAATGGGGGTGGCTAATGCCAAATTTTTTTTTGAGACCTTAGCTTCTCTTGTCTATACTAAATATCAATTTTATGAACTCTTACCTGCTTGATTTACCTATTTACTCCAAATTTACCCCAATTTACCCCCCAACCCTTCGACGGAACAAAATGAAAATATAATCTAGTTCTAGATCTCGTTAAAGTACATACGTGTACCAAGTTTCAAGTCAATATCTCAAACGGTTCCAGAGTAAACGTACGCACAAAAAAAGTTACAGACCGACAGACAGACCGACAGACAGAAAATTTTTTTTTACTCAAATTTGAAATCTCGACGTTTCATGACATTCTAAGCCTATTTCAACAATAAAAATTTTTTAAAATTTTTTTGTCGTTACTATACTTCCACTGGATGTGGAAGTAAAAACAACTGAATTTTAAACTGTAAAGGGATTTTAGAAAAAATGTAACATTCTTGTTTCTCTGTAAATATCTCAATAAATATTAGTTTGAGAGAAACTATGGTGGACATCAAAAATGAAGCATATAAACTGAGAATAAATTTACTTTGTATATATATATTGGTGTGGGGTTAATTGTTTCGGAGATATTCTTAGGGTGAAGTAATCATGTTAAAATGTTGAATATCTTAGAAACTGTGACACTTCCATCGAAAGTTCTAAGAAACAAAATTAAAGGTAATTCATCAATCTTTAAAATGGTTTTTTGTTTGTTTTTGCATCACAAAAAATAAAGAAGTTATGGCCAATTCAATGTGCGTTTTCACATTTTTGTTAACAATATGGCGGCATTTTGTTATTGTAATTGCTCAGTCATTAATTTTTCTTCAAAAAATGCTGTTCTTCGTTAATGTATAACATCACCTAGGTGCTCAATTTATTTTGTCCCTTTAAAACACTTGTTTTAGAAATAAATTCCATCCGCCATCCCCCCATCGTAAAATCGCCGTATTTCGGTTAATTATTACTATAAAATTTATTTAAAGACACCAAATTAAAGATAATTTTGCCAGAAACAACTTTTATTTGGACTATTTATTAATATGACATTTACAATGTCATATTTTCCGAGAAAATTGAGAAAAATCTTTTTTTTTACCCTCTAATAGGTTCCCGCGGATCCATAAAACTCCTAAACTTTTTTGTTTCGTGAACTTTGGCCTATTTTAAACTTATAACCAAAGTTTAAAGTCTGCACAAATTTTTTTCGAATTACAGTCATTTTTTTCAATCTTTCCCTGTACCATGCCTCAATTAGTTATCTCCTGTTCTATTAGTACCTACCCTAAAATTAGATATTGAGTTGTAGAAAAAGTGAATTTAAAAAGAAAATGAAGAATGACTTTTTTGAAAATACACTTCGTTTAATTTTTAATTATTTAATATTTGAAAAATATAATTTTAGGGGGCCATAATTCGAAAACAGTAAATCAAGATGTCTTTGAATTTTGGATCTAGAGGTTCTAATACACACAGGCCTACAGGATGTGGGGTGACGTCGTGTCTACCTTGGGAACTTAGTATCGCTAGATTGCTACATTGAGGTGATTTCTATTACGAATAACTGCAAAATGAAAATATTTATAAATAAAAAATTCTGATTTTGGTACTAGGGGCTCTAATGTATGGTTATAACTAATATTAACTTATATTATTTTCTTGTAAACATGGTGGTAAATAGGTAAAGTATGTAAATAAGAGTCCATAAATAAATAAATATGTACGAGAAGTCAAGGTCCTAATTTTTTTGGGATCTACCACTCTCACTATTCATCCTATTACCACCGCCACCCCATTATTAAATAGGGCAAAAAAATAAAAATGTGATTTAGTCTGTGTACAAGAATAGCAGTGAGGAACATAAAATAAATAACATTGGAGGGAATTAATAGGGTCAAAAAAAAAATAGTGAGAAAAATAACGCCTTATACCCCAAAAAGGAAACACGAAGCAGCTACGGACACGTGTTTCGGAATTATTGTTCCTCATCAGCGTAGCGTCCTTTCCAGATCCTTTTTGTTGCTACACTACGCTGATGAGGAACAATAATTCCGAAACACGTGTCCGTAGCTGTTTCGTGTTTACTTTTTGGCGTATAAGGCGTTATTTTTCTCAATAAATAACACTGTTCATTAAATAGATTTATTAAGTTGAGTACCTAATTATTATATATTAATAATAATAATATTTATCTAATTACAACAAAATTCACAGCACAATACATTACAAATCTAGATAGAAAAATTAACAAAGTTTGTTTATTTCCTTTGTACATGTAGTGTCAAATGAATAAACACGGATTTAAAACATGTCGGATAACAAGAAACTTTTACAAATTGTTAACAGAAAATTATATTTTAATAGACTCCATTAGCTGTGACGTTCCATCATTATGCAACTCACGTAAAACTATCGTGACATACTGGTTGCCTATCAATCGCACTAGAATTTGATTTTCAATGTTTACATTTATTACATTCTCGAAAGTTCAAACTCAGCGAAACATTTTATTTTCTTTCTTCGTTGGAAAAATATTTAAGAATGTTCAGTCACCACTTACCATACTCAAAATATGTTAGATGATATACAAGTAGGTATACCTAATTACCTAACTCGTTAAAGAAACTTTTTAAAAAATACAATAAATTAATGTTAAAACCGAATGAAACACTTATCCAACAATAAGAGTATACCATTGATTAATTAGAATCAATGAGTATACCTAGTCAAAAGTTAAGTATTGCTATTATTTTGTTCGACTTGATCCGTATAAATGACAATGTATAACATCATCTTGGTGTAAATAATAATAAATTATGCCCCTGAATTACTTTCTACAAACACAAAGTACTTGAACACTATGCTCGACTAGTATCACTCGACGCGTACTTTTTTAAAAAAAATTTAATTTATTTTTAAACCGTCTTAGGACAGGCCCCCAAATGTGTAAGAAATATGACTTGTATAAAAGTAAAAAAACAACCACAAAAAAAGTCATAGGTTTACGCATGGGGGTTGGAGGGATTTCTTCCCAAAAATCATAAATCCAGACTCCCATTCATTTTGGGTGGTACACGGAGGCGCTACGTCCCACAGTGGGACATTTTTCAATTTTTTTAGACAAAAATCCGTCTACAATGCAATTATTAAAATAATTGTTAGGTATCACCCGATGTTTGAGCACTGCCCAAATTTTAAAAACGTTCAACATAACCTCAAAAAATCCTTTATCCTTTACTACACGTTTTTTGTGTCGCTGATTAAGAAAAATAGGGTCCCGTTAACCAGAAATTGGTATAACACCCTTAAAATACCGAAAAACATCCCTAATAGTTATTTTTTCGAAATATTCTTATTAAAAATGTAAAATAGTCTAGTAAAGTGTATTTTTTATATGATAAATATAAAACCTTAGTTATTTAAATAATAATTCAGTAAACATTTACCCTAAGGATTATTCAGAGGGGTTATAACAACCTCCATTTCGACAAAAAATACAAAAAATATAGCTACAATGGTTATTTTTAAGTTTTTGCTTCAAAATGGGGTAAGGGAGTACATTGTGACTATGAGAGTGTATTTCAACCCCCTTTAAGGATGAAAACCACCCTTAAATGGCTGTAGAATTTTAAAATAGGTTTTGAAATTTTAGAATCACGTCTTCTTCGATATTTTCACTAAAGTCAGTGATAAATAAAAATTATTTTAAAGGTTAAATTAATCATTTCTTATATACTTTGACAATGTGAATAAACAACAATTCAATGTGAGTAGAAACAAATTCTAAGTTCTTCACCGTTTTTAAGAAGCTCGTAAGTTAGAAATCGCATTTTTTCCATTTGAAAGGAAAAAAAATATTTAAAATGAAATGAAAATTTTTCATCCATTCTATGCAATGTGAAACAACAATCCAATTTTTAGTAAACATATTTTAAGCATCCTAAAGTTCAAAAACAATTGGGTGCTTAAAAGCAGCTTAAAATCGGCAGATATCTCTATTTTTTTCAAACAAATTAAATTTTAGACATTTAAAAAAAAAATCTTTTAAAATAAAGTCTAAATTTTTCATACATTTCATACCTAAAATAATTTTTATTTATCAAACAAAGTTCGGAGACTGATTTTAGTGAAAATATCGAAGAAGACGTGATTCTAAAATTTCAAAAAATTTCGAAACCTATTTTCAAATTCTACAGCCATTTAAGGGTGGTTTTCACCCTTAAAGGGAGTTGAGATACACTCTCATAGTCACAATGTACTCTCTTACCCTATTTTGAAGCAAAAACTAAAAAATAACCATTGTAACTATATTTAGGGCCCTGGCAAAGAAACTGCCTTTTTTTTTTTTTTTTTTAGATTACTCTGAAGGAGCGGGCGATTGGCCTTCCCCCACTGCGACCTATAAGGTCTATTGTAGTACTCCTTTTTTGTGTGCCTCAGGGCTCCCCATCCAAACATGGTCTTCCTAGACTTCGAGTCTGTTGATAAGGGCCCCCAGGCACGGTTATCGGCCTCTGTCTTTCTCTCGCCAAGCCGCCTCAGTCCAGTCAGGCTTTTACAGCTCAGCATATGGACTGAGATCTCCAGCGAGAACTTGGGTCACCATTCCAAGCGCTGGATGCGACCAACGTTGCTTAACATCGCTGATCGAGGGCCGGCGCCTAGATCGGAGCCCGTACAGAGAGCCGTTTAGAGAGACTGCCTTAGGAACCTTCTTAGACATAGAGGGTGCTTTTGATAATACCTCATTCGACTCACTAAGTGATGCAGTGAAGAGGCGCGGAGTCGAAAAGTCAATAACAAGATGGATCGACTCAGCACTCAGAACTAGGAAAATTCAGTCCACGCTAGGATCCACGACAGAGGAGGTGTCCGTGACCAGAGGGTGCCCGCAGGGGGGGGTCTTATCTCCTCTCCTGTGGTGCCTGGTCGCGGACGAGCTTCTATCTCAACTGGAACAGCGGGGAATATATGCGCAAGGCTACGCAGATGATATCGCCATCCTGGTAACAGGAAAACACGAGGGCGCTGCATCAGAAAAGATGCAGCGAGCTCTCGCTATGGTAGACAGATGGTGTACCCAGGAAGGTCTTTCCGTGAATCCAAGGAAGACCACTGTGGTCGCCTTCACAAGAAAGAGAAAACTCAACCTGGGAAGATTATATCTCCGGGGAAACGAATTGCAGGTGAGCAATGAAGTGAAATATTTGGGACTCATTCTAGACACCAAATTAAACTTCAATGCACATCTAGATAGAGTGACTACCAAAGCTACGTGGGCCTTATGGGCCAGCAGAAGAATAGTAGGTAAAAACTGGGGACTACAACCAAGAATGGTGCACTGGCTGTACCAAAGGGTTGTAGTACCAATAATAACCTATGCCTCCCTGATTTGGCGGCATAAAGCCGGAAAAGGGGAGGCAATGAGAAAACTACGGAAAGTACAAGTACAAAGACTGGCATGTCTAGGCATAACGGGAGCAATGGAAGCGCTACTCTGCCTGCCCCCACTACAGTTAGTGGTGGAGAGTGAGGCACTGTTGGCGGCGTACAGGCTGAAAACAAACGGACATGGGACCATTCCAAGAATAGGATACCACACCGAAATATTCCAACAAATAGAAAAAAATCGACTACTAGATATGCAGTCAGATAGAATCAGCATAAGCCACAACTTCACAAAGACCTTCAGGGTATACATACCCGATAGGGAAGAGGAAGGAACAAGGCAACTGCGAAGACATCCAAATGATACCATATGGTATACTGACGGATCGAAAACGTCAAGTAGTACTGGGGCAGGTGTTACGGGGGATCAACCAGGGACAGACATCAGTCTGAACCTGGGCAGTACCGCAACGGTGTTCCAAGCAGAAGTCACAGCCATAGAAATCTGTGCACAAGAAATGATCCGGAGGTCATATACTGACAAAAGAATCCGCATCATCACTGACAGTCAAGCAGCTCTCAAAGCTCTGAATGCAGTAGAGATACGTTCCAAAACGGTAAAAGACTGCCTTGAATCACTAGCGAAACTGGCGGAACACAACAGTATACAACTGGAGTGGACGCGAGGACACCAGGGCAATGAAGGCAACGAAAAAGCAGATAAGCTGGCCAAAGAAGGCGCAAAAACAGCCTTGATGGGACCTGAGACCTGAGCCATCCAATACCGCAAGAGGAATGGTAAAGGAACTATTGAGTCAGCAACATATCTTGTATTGGACTGGCGCGCCGGGGATCAGGCAGTCACGCATGTGACCCTTAAGGTGAATGTTTACTGAATTATTATTTGAATAACTAAGGTTTTATATTTATCATATAAAAAATACACTTTACTAGACTATTTTACATTTTTAATAAGAATATTTCGAAAAAATCCCTATCAGGTGTTTTTCGGTATTTTAAGGGTGTTATATTAATTTCTGGTTAGCGGGGCCCCACTTTTCTTAATCAACGACCCAAAAAACATATGGTAAAGGATATTTTCTGAGTAAAACTTTTAAAAAACAGAAATTAGCATTTTTACTTATGTAAAATACACGAATTTCATATATTTATAGGATTTTTTGAGGTTATGTTGAACGTTTTTAAAATTTAGGCAGTGCTCAAACATCGGGTGATACCTAACAATTATTTAAAAATTTTTTTTTTTCATATCCATTAATAATTGCATTGTAGACGGATTTTTGTCTAAAAAAATTGAAAAATTTCCCACTGTGCGTCCGCCCAATTTTGAAAAAAAAGTCAGATAAAAGAAATGATGGTTATGAATGGCAATCAGGCACGATCTCTACGATAACCAGAAATAAAAACAAAATACAAGTAAACTAGGTAAAAAAGTCTGTAACCGGAAATTATTTTCGAATACACAAGACGAAATTACAGGATTAAGTGTATTTTTTCTAAATAGAGTGCTATGTATATCATAACATTTTTTGAAGCCTCTTTCTAAACTCCATGCATTCCTATATTATAAAAACTTGGATGTAATGAATTTTTTTGTTGAAATAATATGCCATCTGCAGCTGCATATTGAAAAAATCACTAAAGTCACAATTATGGGTTTTAAGAAAAACTAATGTGAATACTAGTTACGAGACATCTAATTAATGTTTTTTGAATCATTTTTACTTCCTAAAAATGTACAGGGTGACCAAAAATTATTTTTCAATTAAGAAGTTTTTAAATTGAATTTTATCAATTATTTCAAATAGAACACCTTGTATATTTTTCGACGATGTGATGTAGAAATGAAAAATTAAAATTTTTTTGTAAGTACTTCTCTATGGCTAATTGCAACCATTTTCGCTTTACTGAGCAATAAGTACAACATTCAAGAATAAACTTAAATAATGGAGGTTTCTTCAAATAATTAATTAGGGAAAATTATAATAATATGTTGGCCATTTTGATTGACACATATCTTTCTGCAATTTTGAAATAAGGCCATTTAGTGGGACCATTTCTTCCAATCCATTGAGGTGGGTTAATAGTTTTTCACTGATCCCTTAGTGCAGCGGTTTACAACCTTTTTCGAACCACGATCCCCTTACAGAAAGAAAAACCCCCAACCTCGATCTCTATTAATAAAATTTAAAGTTAATCAAATTTTAAAATTTTTTGTTATGGTTTTTGGCACGATTTCTCATTAAAAATTGGTATCATTAAAATTGTATGTGTGTAATATTTAGATTTTTAGATTTTAGAATAAATGATTTACCTTTATTGATTTTTTTCTCAAAAGCTCGGGACCCCCTTGGAATTGCTTCGCGACCCCCGCAGGGAGTCGCGACCCACAGGTTGAAAACCGCTGCCTTAGTGTAATAGTTTTTTTGTAAATTTGTTTGCTGTTTTCATTATTCGACAAGCAAAAAACCTCAGTTTGGTATAAATTGTCTTGTATTTATCGCACTTATCGCTCGTCAGTTATCATTTGTATTAAATTTAAAATATTTCGAGTTTTACAGAATGAATTTTAATAAAATGGAACTTGTAGATATGACTTTTGTTTTGGGCGAGTCGGGCCGAAATTGTTTGCTTGCCACTAGAATTTATAAGAAAAGGTATCATCAAAGAAGAATTCCTGAGGTTAGCAGCTTCCAAAACTTTCTAGATAGATTTGTGGAAACTGGGAATATTGAATATAAAAAAAGTGAAAGAATAAAACCTGCTGTGAATGAAAAAAATGAGTTTTCTGTGGTGCTAGCAACGGTTGAGAATCCCCATATTAGTCTGAAAGAAGTTAGCTCATTAGCAGGAATAAGAATACAGAATATGAAAGAAACTGCTTTTAGATCTATCACACCGGCAGTTTTAGAGACAGTAGAAACCTCATTTCAAAAGCGCATAGAGATGTGTGTCGATCATGTGGAGCACTTATTACAATTGAAGACACAAGTGGATGAAGGGTCTATGTGACATTTTCGAAAAAAACTAGTTTTTTATATGAATCAAGGTTATAAGTACACAAAATTCCCTCAGGCGCATTACATTTGTTTCTAATGCAAAAATATCTAATTTATAAATTCATAAAGGATCTAGGTACTATTGAACCTTGGTAGGTTATTAAAAACTTTGATATTTAATTAATCTCAAAAAACGAGTTTTTCTATATGAATGAAGGCTATAAGTAGACAAAATTCCCCCAGGTACATTACATTTCATTCTAATGCAAAAATATCTGATTTATGAATTTATAAAGGATCTATGTACTGTTGAAGTTGGTAGGTTGTTAAAAACTTTGAGATCAATTATCTCAAAATCACTTTGTTGTTACATAGACCCTTCATCCACTTGTGTCTTCAATTGTCTCTAATGAATTATTTGAAGAGACCTCTGTTTTTTAAGTGTATTCTTGAATTTTATACCTATTGCTCAATAAAAAGAAAATGGTTGCAATAAATCATAGGGAAGTACTTACAAAAAATGTTCGTTTTTCATTTCTTCATCACACCTTCGAAAAATATACAGGGTGTTCCGTTTGAAAAAATTGAGAAAATTCAATTTAAAAAATTCTTAATTGAAAAATAATTTTTGGCCACCCTCTACATTTTTGGGAAGAAAAAATGATTCAAAAAAATTAATTAGATATCTCGTAACTAGCATTCACATAAGTTTTCCCATAATTGTGACTTTGGTGGTTCTTTCAATATGCATCTGCAGATGGGATTATTTCAACAAAAAAATTCATTAAGTACATCCAAGTGGATGTAGGAATAAATAGTCTTTTTTTCTTTATAGCTATCGTAGAACTTGAGATATCGAAGTCCGATGCATTATTTTCCCACCCTGTTGTCTCTCACACAACCACGGTCTAGCCCACCAGTGGTGGAAGTTATAGTTACCTTTGAGTAATCGTTACTTTTAAAAATGTAATCGTTATAAAATAATCGTTACTCAGTAATCGTTACTTTGACAGAATTCAAAATTGATATTTTAACTTCCAATGCTGAGGTTCTGTTTCACTCTTTGAATACATGTGTGAATTGATGTCATCATAACCAATAATCATTATTATTTCTTTTCGTTTTCCCTACAGTAACAAGAATTAATAGAAAACATTCAACCCGAAACCTCCATCCTTTCTACGCTCCTGCCAGATGAAGAAGCATTACTTTTAATAATCATGAAATTTATATGAGCTTTAATACAGGGTGATTCTTTTAAGGCGGCCATTAGAATATCTCCCACTTGCATATGAGATAGACATTTGAGATTTGGTACCCTACCAAAGTCGACCATTGCGAGTTCGAAAATAATAATTTCAAAATGGCGGCACTTTTGGAAATACCGGAAGTCTATACCAACTTGCTTATTTGAAATGGGACACCCTATATATTTTCGACTTTTCGAAATGACCGTAAAATTCTGAGTTAAACATGTAACACAGCCTATACCTAAACCGAGCAGTTTCGGAGATATTTGGCATTTTATAAAAAATTTGACAGGTGCAGCGGTTTACAAGAACCGTTATAACTTTCTTCGTGTAGGAGATCCTTATTTGCTCTTTGGTACGTAGAAAAAATCCAAGATGAGCTACTCTCTACAAAAAAATTAGATTCCAAAATATTATACCAAGTGTTTTATTTTTCACATTACATTTTGTCAAATTAAAACCTCAAAAACTTTTTTATTTCAAATGGAACACCCTGTATTTTTTTACATCAAATTATGTTAAATTAAATTCCCTTTTTTCTAGTATAAGCATTGTAGGGGTTAAAGTAACAACTTTTCGAAATATTGGCGATTTTCTTAAATGTCCAAAAATTTTTAATAAAAATTGCCATCAACTTACCCATGATTAGAAACAATGATTAATGTCAGTCAATCTTTTATGTTAAAATACGCCAGCACGTTTAAATTACACCCACGAAGACTTCTAGGTTTGTTTATTATTTATGGAGAATGTGATAAAGTAATACCAAGAACATGTAACACATTTGTTACTCGATACCCATAAGAACAGAAACCATCCACCATACACTGTAAAACGCATATTGGATAATTTTAGAATATTTGGCTCTGTTAAATGACACGTGCCAAATTTTATTATGGCGATCGATGTAGAATTAAATTTGAGGTGGACTTATATCAGCATGTCATATATCTAATACATGTACTTTTTGAATTGAAACAATAAAATGGGTGTCGAGTAGCAAATGTGTTTTTGGTATTATTACTTTATCACATTCTCCATAAATAATAAACAAATCTAAAAGTCTTCGTGGGTGTAATTTAAACGTGCTAGCATTCTTTAACAAAAGAGAATGACCGACATTAATGATTGTTTCTAATCATGGGTAAGTTGATGGAAATTTTTACTAAAAATTCTTGGACATTTAAGAAAATCGCCAATATTTCGAAAAGTTATAAATTTTACCCCTACAGTGCTGATACTAGAAAAAAAGGAATTTAATTTAACATAATTTGATGTAAAAAAAATACAGGGTGTTCCATTTGAAATAAAAAAGTTTTTGAGGTTTGAATTTGACAAAATGTAACGTGAAAAATAAAACACTTGGTATACTATTGGTATTTTTTTTGAGATTAGCTCATCTTGTGTTCTTTCTACGTACCAAAGACGAAATAAGGATCTCCTACACGAAGAAAGTTATAACGGTTCTTGCAAACCGCTGCACCTTTCAATTTTTTTATAAAATGTCAAATATCTCCGAATCTGCTCGGAGGTATAGGTTGTGCGCATGTTTTGACTCAGAATTTTAAGGTCGTTTCGAAAAGTCGAAAATATATAGGGTGTTCCATTTAAAATAAGCAAGTTGGTATCGACTTCCGGTATTACCGGAAGTGCCGCCATTTTGAAATTATTATTTTTGGACTCGCAATGGTCGAGTAGGGTAGGGTGCCAAATCTCAAATGGCTATCTTATCTGCAAGTGGGAAATATTCTAATGGCCGCCTTAAAAGAATCACCCTGTATAGGTAAAAAAAAAGTTTTAGCGTGTCAGTTTCCCTCTGCCACCCTTAGGAGATAAAAAAGAGTTGTAGAGGGTAACTGACACGATAGAATTTTTTTGCCCAAAATTAGTTTCAGCTCGTGAAAATACTTAAGAAAAGTCAGGACTTTAGAACAAAACCTTTTTTTTTGCCCTTTTTAGGGGTAAAAGGGGTGGTAGACAAATACTGATGCAGTAGATTTTTTTTAATATCAGACTCGGTTTCAGCATGTCAAAAACATGGGATTAGACGGTTCTGATCAAAAGAACAGCCTCCCCTTTTTTTGTCGGCCTGTATAATCATTAAGGAACGTCAGCCAATAAAAAATCGGCATAGCAGATTTCAGCCATTATTTTTTTATGTTCTTTACAAACAAACAAAGCTTCCTGCAAAGAGGCTGACGCGGTAAAATAATATAGAAGCGTTTTTTTAACCCCAATTTTGAAAATTCACCCCCTTTAAACGCAGCAGTATACAGGTGACTGAAGTTTGTTTTATTGTTTCTTATCAATTTGCGAAACTTTTGGTATAAGGTACACCGACAATAAAATCACTTAATTTTTAGTATATCATAAATTAATAAAAGCCCTCAAAATGAACGGCATAGTGTCAAATCCATTGTCATTATCACTAATTATTTCAAGACATAATAAAGATTGAACTATTTATAATAATATCATAAAAAACGACAAAACTGCTGGTAATTTCTTCCTCATAGCTACTAGCATGCAGCTCCAAGTCGACACGAGTATTTTTCTGTCGATTTGCATACAATCCAATTAAAATAAAACTAAAAATAATATTCAAACACGTAAACTTATCTACAAAGTTTTCATATACCTATATTTATAAAAAACATTTAAAGTAGACAAGCTCTAGTATAACCTAAAGTGAAGCATCATACATAAAATAATCAAAGTGCTAACTGCAGGAACAGCCAATTATTTTTTTACGAAATAATAACAACAGTATCGATAAAGAGAAGTAAAAATACAAGGTTTAAAAAATTGGCTTGCAGTAATACGACTAGATCGTGGACCAGGCACAATAAATATTATACAAAAGTATTCGATTTTATTTAAATTGGCATTTTGATATTCCAAATCATGCCAAAAGTAAATGTCAGTCCTTCGGCAACGCGCTGTCGCTCTTCCCTCTGGCGTATAATCTAAGATTGCTAGTCCTCGTTCCCAACATCCTTTCTAATAGAGAATGCTTCGATTTCCTGCGCGCTGCCAGGACGGCTCTGCAGAGTTCTTGAAACACTACCGCTACCGGGGCCACCATTTCAGCGGCCGCTACCTCTGAAAATCCACATTCAAAGTTCCTCGCCAAGATGGCGCCTTCTTCGGCACTAACTTCCCTCAGGTGCACCTGAAAACGTTATTAATGCGTTACTTATAGTTTTAACTAGCATCAGTGATAAATTATGATTCGCTATTGTTTATTTTATTCTAAAAAATCCCGCTTCCCAGTTGCATGCTTAACAATGTGCACGTATTTGCTAAATATTTCAAATATAGCTTAATAGATAAGAGAATATTATTGCACAACTTACACTCTTTTAAGTTACCTACTTTCTGTATATTATTGCCCTAATCTGGGCACCTAAATACACTAGTTAGGTAAATACTTTAAAATACTCATTATTGGAGAACCAATCAAAACAATTACTCTTCTAGCTAATACTGACGGAATATTGAATTACATGATATGATTCCTAGCATTATATACCAAAAATCACCAGTTTAATGTTCATATTATTTGTTAGTCGTATATAAATACTTTAAAACACTCATTGTTGGAGAACCAATCAAAACAACTACCTAATAAACCCTCGAATTTGATACATACTAAATGTTATCTATTTGAAAAAACTTACCATGTCATTTTTATTGCCGACTATATAAACGGGAATGTCAGAATCGGCAATGAGGGAACCCACTCGTTTTAAGTAAGCCATGGAACGTCTATCAGTGATTGAGTATACGAGAAGTAGGCCGTCTGCCCAGTTAATCGTTTCGGCTGAAGGGAGGTCATCTTCACTCTGTAACAGATATTTTATGTGAGAATTCATTTATTTAATAATTTAAAGTAGAACAATGTGAAGGTATAAAAGTTACATTTTCATTTATTTATTTATTATTATCAATGATAAATTAACTCCTATATAAAAAAGTCTATTTGACAGTCACATTTGGCACTTTGACAGCGATAAAAAAGGTGCATCGTTTTTTATCACGATAAAAATGCCTGTTCCTCAAAAGCAGAGTATATCTAGTAGTCGCACGTCATTTTAAAATCTGTACTGTCGGCTTCAATTTTTAAGTCTTGTTGAAACTATACTGTACGATATGAGTCGTTTTGAGAAAATTATAATTATTTTTAATTTTTGTTCGTTCACATATTCTGTCGTTAATTTATCTTGCCAAAAATCACTCGAGCTTTTCTTTTATGGATAAATTTCTTTTTAACTCAATATTTTGCCAATCAGTAATCTTGCTCGAAAAACTAACATTTGACAAAATCGCTCGACCTCCGGTCTCGCGATTTTTTCATGTCAGTTTTTCTCATAAAATCACTGATTGGCAAAATTATTTTACAAAGAGAAATTTATCCGATAAAAAAAAAGCTCTTGTGATTTTACTGTTGATAAAATTTTACATGACTCTGTGATGTTATAATGATATATTTATAGCAGCATTACAAATGCCAATAGAATTATTAGAATTCGACTCATTGTGTGAACGCCAAATAGGAAAGGAAAATTATTCAACCTCCCTGTAACTTTTTCCCTGTCGTGCGATTTTAAAAAACCAAAATGGAATTTGTTCGCCATTGACTGATTATTTTTTTAAATTTCTTTCAAAACTCCTCTTTTTCTCACCAGATCTACTCCAGGATGGCATTATGTACACGTTTCAAAACATTTCGCAGTAGTAATGGTAATACTTAGTTATATAAAGAGTATCTGGTATCCCATCTAATCTCAAAATATCATTTATAAAGATTATCTCGTGTGATATTTTTTGTAATTCCGTTATTTCGACCACAGGTTACTTAATGCTAATTATGTTATTCCAAAAATACCATGTCAATTTTTATAGGAATTTAAAGCAGAATTACATAAATCGTTTAAACAAAAATTTGTATGCATGAAGATATGTATAAACAAAAATAAATTATGTTTTTTTATATATGTAATAATTTAACAATGCACGAGGAGAGTTCTGTGCCAAAATTCTAATTAAAGAACAATTTTATGTACAATTGTGTTTGTATTCAGAAGTGATATTCTTCAACGTCATTACCTTTCAATCAAATGTCATCAGTTCCAATGTAAAAATTGTAAATATGAATATGGATAATAATTGGCACGCCTTATAAGTTTTATATTATAAAAATATTTTGTGCATCTGTGTGTATGTGTATGATGTTAAATGAAATTGATTGTAGACAACTTAACCAGTTGTATTATTATTATTTGATTTAATCATATTTGTTTTAGGTTCACGACTTTTTTTTGTGTGCCGGTGTAGTCTATCAAATTCTCCAATTTCTAAAGATACACACGCAAAGTACCCGGTTTTGTGATCACCTTGTACAGCTAGATAGGCTCTATAGTCCAGTAATTATAAAAATTTCCATCGCAAAAAATTATATCTGAGATTTTCCTTCAGTAACTGTTAGTGGAGGGGTTATACATCACAAAACCACAAAAGTCAGTTCTGGGGTGCCGCGCAACTCCTCCCCCCTCCCCCAACTACCCCTTCGGTGAAAAAGCCTTATTTTACTGATAACTCGTTAACCGTTGAAAATATAAAAAAATCCTCTTATAATTTTCTTGTATATGCCATGGTTTTCGAGAAAATCGATATTGAAAAAAATTGTAAAATTTGTATTTTTAATGCGCGCGAATTTTCGTTTATTTGAAATTTTTTGCGTGCGGCCTATAGAAAAAATTGAATTGCTCGAAAACCAAACAAGCTAGGAAGAAAAATCAAAATAGGTTTTAAAGGGGATATAAAATACTCTCTTGTGTTGCCATTTTTGATGGCTATTGATATTTATTAATATATAAAAGTAACAATATAATATAGTCATCTCATGATTTTTTGTGCTTCTAACTATTCACAGGCCCATAAAAAATAACTATTGTTAAATTAATTAAAATAAAGTGAAATTATTAATAAAAAAAAAAAATAAAGTTAAACTCAAAGTTAATACAATTTATTTGGCCACCGGGTACAATTATTATGTAACGAACACTTCAGTATAATTCAAAGGTTGAATCATGAATGCCAGCTCTTCCCTCAGCTTCCCTGAACCTGCCAATGCAGCAATTAGGCCGTCCCGGTCCCTGCATACCCCGCTAAGAGACCATCTCCAAAAGGTGATGCTAACATTCGGCCTTTCCTGACCAAAGAGTGTCCTCACTCTTCAAGTCCAAGGGAACTGAAACTCGAATTGTTTGTGTTAGATCTTTGAGATGTCTCAGCAACACATTAACACAACAATCAAAATCCGTTTAATAAAAAAATAATAATAATAAAAAAAATAATAATAATAATCAGACGACACGTGACTTAAAGTTCTGCAACTTTCCAGTCCAAAGTCTCTCACAGTCTGACCTAACCTGTAAATTGATTAATGAACTTGGCCAAGTTTATTAGTAATTATAATTTTAAAAAAATTAAAAATAAGATAACTAATCTTAAACTATAACTTTGTACCATCTTAGCGATAACTTAGCCTAATGGTCACTTAGTACCCTGCTAGCCCTGTACCACAAGCGACCCCAGGAAGTACGTCTCTATGTCCGGTACCACTACTACCCGGTAAGAGAACCCTTCAGTAGCATCTCCTCTTCTAACCTCCCTCCTTGTCCGGTGACATGTCCATCATCCTGAGTATCATCTCCTCTTCTAACCTCCTTGTCCTACGATATGACCATCATCCTGTGACTTTCCTTTCATCCTTTTCTATTCTTGTTCAGTGACTCTACGGTCACCCGAACAACCTATATCCACTTACCACCGCTACCTACGCTATTTGTTCTCTTACCCTGGTATAGCTGGGACAACGTACCCCTGACTTACCCTATCCACCACCATACTCCAGTATGAGACCTAACCGTCACCATACTCCTGTATGTGGCCTGACCTCCATCCGGTGACTGCCATCCACCATACTCCAGTATGTGACCTGATTGCCACCATACTCCTGTATGTGACTTGACTTCCACCCGATGACTGCCGCCACCATACTCCCGCGTGGATTGCCAACAAATCCGTGACCTCCTGTTGTCAACGCTGGCCACGCCGTGGACCACCGCCTGTGCTGTTAGTAACGAATCCATGGCCTCATGTTGTCCACGCCAGCCACGCCACTGTACCGCTGTTGAGAACGACTACTCCCAGGTATGTCTGCCACCTCATAACGGTCATTATCCAGGACTTTCACAACTCGAAACGGTCCTTTCCATTTGGGCAGCAGTTTTTGGCTCCGCCCAGTAGCTCGATTGCTGGTGACTTTAAGCAAGATTAGATCTCCCTCGTCGTACACGCAAGGGTCTTGTCGCTTCTGATCAAACCTGTACTTTTGATCTGCCTGATACTCGCTTACGTACCTCTCCATTCGTTCTCGAATTTCTGCAACATTTAAAATTTCGCGCTCATCTGTTTCTAACTGGCCTTGTGAGAATACTCTATACCCCATTAAAGCCTCACTAGGTGTAACGCCTATGGCTTTGTTAAGTGTGCCATTCAACCCTAATTGAATGTTGTGAATATTTTGGTCCCACTTAGTGTCATCCGTAGTCGCACCCATTGTTGCTAACGAGTCTAAAATAGTTCTGTTATACCGCTCAACTTGTCCGTTGCCCCGTGGAATTGCTACTGCGTTCAAATGATGTTTAGTGCCGATTAATTTACAATATTTTCGAAATTTTTTGCTAGTAAATGCCCTTCCCCTGTCACTAATTATTCTACGAGGTACTCCAAATACCTTTACCATATCTTTAATACTTTTAATAGCTGCTTTTGATCCTGTACCTTTCACAGGGTATATTAAAATAAATTTTGTAAAGGCGTCAACTATTACAAAAATGTGAGTGTTGCCTGATTTTGATTTTATAAATGGTCCAAGATGATCAATGTGAATTGTATGAAAGGGCTTGGGAATTTTTGGTATAGGGTGAAGATAACCTTGAGCCTTCCCACCCGGCATTTTGTAAAACAAACAATTAATGCAGTTTTTTACATATTTTTTTATGAAGCGCCGCATGTGTGAAAACCAATATTTTGCTGATACTAAATCATAAGTCTTTTCATATGCAAAGTGACCTACGTCATCGTGGGCCATACGCAATATTTGAAATCTGGCCTGTTTTGGCACCACCCATCGAAGTCCACGGCTAGTAATTTTGTAAACTTTTCCACCCTTTAGAGCATATTCGTTAAAAATTTGCTTATTTTCAGACAAATTACCCGACTCCAAGATCTTTTTAATTTCTTGTATATTTTTATCATTTTGCTGGGCTGCCAACAACCAGTTATCCTCTTTGATAACTGACACAAGTACTCCTTTAGCAGTTATGGGGGGATTTCTGCTTAGCGCATCTACATGACGCATGCGTTGGGCAGATCTATGTATAATTTGAAAGTTGTATTCAGAGAGAGCAAGCACCCATCGTCCAACACGTGCATTTACCTCACTTTTCAAAAATGTATTTTTCACCGCGGCACAATCCGTTATAATTGTGAAATGACGACCAAGTACGTATTGCCGAAATCTTTTGACAGATGTTACTACCGCCAGCGTTTCAAGTTCAAATGAGTGAAATTTTTGTTCATCTTTGGTAGTTTGTCGACTAAAGTAAGCCACTACCTTTTCTAAATTCCCATCCAATTGTACCAAGATACCGGCTAGACCCCACCGACATGCATCGGTGTATAATATAAGTTCCTTTCCTGGGTCGAATAAAGCTAGTACTGGCACATCTACTAAGCATTGCTTTAAAGTTTCAAAGGATTTTTCCTGATTTTCTCCCCACTCCCACTTGGCATCCTTCATCAACAAACTACTTAGATGTCTTGCCTTTATTGCATAATTAGGTATATACTTGCGGAAGTATCCTGTCAAACCTAAATATTGCCGGACCTGATTTACACTGGTTGGTGTTGGAAATTTAGCTACAGCTTCAATTTTTTTTGTGGTCGGTTGAATATTGGAGTTAGAAATCTCATGACCCAAATATTCTATTTTCGTTTTCAGAAAAAAACATTTTTTTTAGATTTAGAGTAAGGCCGTTCTGTAAAATTTCAAAAACTTCCTGCAGTATTTCAAAATTTTGTGCAATATTGACGCTGGGAATTAGGATGTCATCTAAATATACCAAAACTTTGTTGAATCTTAATTGTCCAAGAGCTGAATTAAGCATTCTTTGAAATACTGCCGGAGCATTTGTTAGTACGAAGGGTACTCGCAAAAATTCATAATGCCCGTCTTGTGTAATGAAAGCTGTTAAGGGAATTGATTCGGGGGCAACTGGCACCTGGTAATACCCAGAAAAAAGATCTAAACTGGTAAAATACTTAAAACCTGACAATCGTCTTAATTGCTCCTCGATCAAAGGAAGCGGATATTTGTCTGCTACCGTTATTTTATTCAATGCTCTATAGTCAACACACAACCTTTTTTCACCATTTTTCTTTTTAACTAATAATACAGTACTAGCATATGGTGAGTGAGATTCCCTTATAATCCCGTTTTTTAAGAGGTCATCAATTATTTCCCTAATTTGTAAACGCTCCGTATCTGAAAACTGCCTGGGTCTGAAAGCTATGGGTTTATCAGTGGTCAGGGTTATTTTCATTTCAAGTAGACAAAATTCCCCCAGGTACATTACATTTCATTCTAATGCAAAAATATCTGATTTATGAATTTATAAAGGATCTATGTACTGTTGAAGTTGGTAGGTTGTTAAAAACTTTGAGATCAATTATCTCAAAATCACTTTGTTGTTACATAGACCCTTCATCCACTTGTGTCTTCAATTGTCTCTAATGAATTATTTGAAGAGACCTCTGTTTTTTAAGTGTATTCTTGAATTTTATACCTATTGCTCAATAAAAAGAAAATGGTTGCAATAAATCATAGGGAAGTACTTACAAAAAATGTTCGTTTTTCATTTCTTCATCACACCTTCGAAAAATATACAGGGTGTTCCGTTTGAAAAAATTGAGAAAATTCAATTTAAAAAATTCTTAATTGAAAAATAATTTTTGGCCACCCTCTACATTTTTGGGAAGAAAAAATGATTCAAAAAAATTAATTAGATATCTCGTAACTAGCATTCACATAAGTTTTCCCATAATTGTGACTTTGGTGGTTCTTTCAATATGCATCTGCAGATGGGATTATTTCAACAAAAAAATTCATTAAGTACATCCAAGTGGATGTAGGAATAAATAGTCTTTTTTTCTTTATAGCTATCGTAGAACTTGAGATATCGAAGTCCGATGCATTATTTTCCCACCCTGTTGTCTCTCACACAACCACGGTCTAGCCCACCAGTGGTGGAAGTTATAGTTACCTTTGAGTAATCGTTACTTTTAAAAATGTAATCGTTATAAAATAATCGTTACTCAGTAATCGTTACTTTGACAGAATTCAAAATTGATATTTTAACTTCCAATGCTGAGGTTCTGTTTCACTCTTTGAATACATGTGTGAATTGATGTCATCATAACCAATAATCATTATTATTTCTTTTCGTTTTCCCTACAGTAACAAGAATTAATAGAAAACATTCAACCCGAAACCTCCATCCTTTCTACGCTCCTGCCAGATGAAGAAGCATTACTTTTAATAATCATGAAATTTATATGAGCTTTAATACAGGGTGATTCTTTTAAGGCGGCCATTAGAATATCTCCCACTTGCATATGAGATAGACATTTGAGATTTGGTACCCTACCAAAGTCGACCATTGCGAGTTCGAAAATAATAATTTCAAAATGGCGGCACTTTTGGAAATACCGGAAGTCTATACCAACTTGCTTATTTGAAATGGGACACCCTATATATTTTCGACTTTTCGAAATGACCGTAAAATTCTGAGTTAAACATGTAACACAGCCTATACCTAAACCGAGCAGTTTCGGAGATATTTGGCATTTTATAAAAAATTTGACAGGTGCAGCGGTTTACAAGAACCGTTATAACTTTCTTCGTGTAGGAGATCCTTATTTGCTCTTTGGTACGTAGAAAAAATCCAAGATGAGCTACTCTCTACAAAAAAATTAGATTCCAAAATATTATACCAAGTGTTTTATTTTTCACATTACATTTTGTCAAATTAAAACCTCAAAAACTTTTTTATTTCAAATGGAACACCCTGTATTTTTTTACATCAAATTATGTTAAATTAAATTCCCTTTTTTCTAGTATAAGCATTGTAGGGGTTAAAGTAACAACTTTTCGAAATATTGGCGATTTTCTTAAATGTCCAAAAATTTTTAATAAAAATTGCCATCAACTTACCCATGATTAGAAACAATGATTAATGTCAGTCAATCTTTTATGTTAAAATACGCCAGCACGTTTAAATTACACCCACGAAGACTTCTAGGTTTGTTTATTATTTATGGAGAATGTGATAAAGTAATACCAAGAACATGTAACACATTTGTTACTCGATACCCATAAGAACAGAAACCATCCACCATACACTGTAAAACGCATATTGGATAATTTTAGAATATTTGGCTCTGTTAAATGACACGTGCCAAATTTTATTATGGCGATCGATGTAGAATTAAATTTGAGGTGGACTTATATCAGCATGTCATATATCTAATACATGTACTTTTTGAATTGAAACAATAAAATGGGTGTCGAGTAGCAAATGTGTTTTTGGTATTATTACTTTATCACATTCTCCATAAATAATAAACAAATCTAAAAGTCTTCGTGGGTGTAATTTAAACGTGCTAGCATTCTTTAACAAAAGAGAATGACCGACATTAATGATTGTTTCTAATCATGGGTAAGTTGATGGAAATTTTTACTAAAAATTCTTGGACATTTAAGAAAATCGCCAATATTTCGAAAAGTTATAAATTTTACCCCTACAGTGCTGATACTAGAAAAAAAGGAATTTAATTTAACATAATTTGATGTAAAAAAAATACAGGGTGTTCCATTTGAAATAAAAAAGTTTTTGAGGTTTGAATTTGACAAAATGTAACGTGAAAAATAAAACACTTGGTATACTATTGGTATTTTTTTTGAGATTAGCTCATCTTGTGTTCTTTCTACGTACCAAAGACGAAATAAGGATCTCCTACACGAAGAAAGTTATAACGGTTCTTGCAAACCGCTGCACCTTTCAATTTTTTTATAAAATGTCAAATATCTCCGAATCTGCTCGGAGGTATAGGTTGTGCGCATGTTTTGACTCAGAATTTTAAGGTCGTTTCGAAAAGTCGAAAATATATAGGGTGTTCCATTTAAAATAAGCAAGTTGGTATCGACTTCCGGTATTACCGGAAGTGCCGCCATTTTGAAATTATTATTTTTGGACTCGCAATGGTCGAGTAGGGTAGGGTGCCAAATCTCAAATGGCTATCTTATCTGCAAGTGGGAAATATTCTAATGGCCGCCTTAAAAGAATCACCCTGTATAGGTAAAAAAAAAGTTTTAGCGTGTCAGTTTCCCTCTGCCACCCTTAGGAGATAAAAAAGAGTTGTAGAGGGTAACTGACACGATAGAATTTTTTTGCCCAAAATTAGTTTCAGCTCGTGAAAATACTTAAGAAAAGTCAGGACTTTAGAACAAAACCTTTTTTTTTGCCCTTTTTAGGGGTAAAAGGGGTGGTAGACAAATACTGATGCAGTAGATTTTTTTTAATATCAGACTCGGTTTCAGCATGTCAAAAACATGGGATTAGACGGTTCTGATCAAAAGAACAGCCTCCCCTTTTTTTGTCGGCCTGTATAATCATTAAGGAACGTCAGCCAATAAAAAATCGGCATAGCAGATTTCAGCCATTATTTTTTTATGTTCTTTACAAACAAACAAAGCTTCCTGCAAAGAGGCTGACGCGGTAAAATAATATAGAAGCGTTTTTTTAACCCCAATTTTGAAAATTCACCCCCTTTAAACGCAGCAGTATACAGGTGACTGAAGTTTGTTTTATTGTTTCTTATCAATTTGCGAAACTTTTGGTATAAGGTACACCGACAATAAAATCACTTAATTTTTAGTATATCATAAATTAATAAAAGCCCTCAAAATGAACGGCATAGTGTCAAATCCATTGTCATTATCACTAATTATTTCAAGACATAATAAAGATTGAACTATTTATAATAATATCATAAAAAACGACAAAACTGCTGGTAATTTCTTCCTCATAGCTACTAGCATGCAGCTCCAAGTCGACACGAGTATTTTTCTGTCGATTTGCATACAATCCAATTAAAATAAAACTAAAAATAATATTCAAACACGTAAACTTATCTACAAAGTTTTCATATACCTATATTTATAAAAAACATTTAAAGTAGACAAGCTCTAGTATAACCTAAAGTGAAGCATCATACATAAAATAATCAAAGTGCTAACTGCAGGAACAGCCAATTATTTTTTTACGAAATAATAACAACAGTATCGATAAAGAGAAGTAAAAATACAAGGTTTAAAAAATTGGCTTGCAGTAATACGACTAGATCGTGGACCAGGCACAATAAATATTATACAAAAGTATTCGATTTTATTTAAATTGGCATTTTGATATTCCAAATCATGCCAAAAGTAAATGTCAGTCCTTCGGCAACGCGCTGTCGCTCTTCCCTCTGGCGTATAATCTAAGATTGCTAGTCCTCGTTCCCAACATCCTTTCTAATAGAGAATGCTTCGATTTCCTGCGCGCTGCCAGGACGGCTCTGCAGAGTTCTTGAAACACTACCGCTACCGGGGCCACCATTTCAGCGGCCGCTACCTCTGAAAATCCACATTCAAAGTTCCTCGCCAAGATGGCGCCTTCTTCGGCACTAACTTCCCTCAGGTGCACCTGAAAACGTTATTAATGCGTTACTTATAGTTTTAACTAGCATCAGTGATAAATTATGATTCGCTATTGTTTATTTTATTCTAAAAAATCCCGCTTCCCAGTTGCATGCTTAACAATGTGCACGTATTTGCTAAATATTTCAAATATAGCTTAATAGATAAGAGAATATTATTGCACAACTTACACTCTTTTAAGTTACCTACTTTCTGTATATTATTGCCCTAATCTGGGCACCTAAATACACTAGTTAGGTAAATACTTTAAAATACTCATTATTGGAGAACCAATCAAAACAATTACTCTTCTAGCTAATACTGACGGAATATTGAATTACATGATATGATTCCTAGCATTATATACCAAAAATCACCAGTTTAATGTTCATATTATTTGTTAGTCGTATATAAATACTTTAAAACACTCATTGTTGGAGAACCAATCAAAACAACTACCTAATAAACCCTCGAATTTGATACATACTAAATGTTATCTATTTGAAAAAACTTACCATGTCATTTTTATTGCCGACTATATAAACGGGAATGTCAGAATCGGCAATGAGGGAACCCACTCGTTTTAAGTAAGCCATGGAACGTCTATCAGTGATTGAGTATACGAGAAGTAGGCCGTCTGCCCAGTTAATCGTTTCGGCTGAAGGGAGGTCATCTTCACTCTGTAACAGATATTTTATGTGAGAATTCATTTATTTAATAATTTAAAGTAGAACAATGTGAAGGTATAAAAGTTACATTTTCATTTATTTATTTATTATTATCAATGATAAATTAACTCCTATATAAAAAAGTCTATTTGACAGTCACATTTGGCACTTTGACAGCGATAAAAAAGGTGCATCGTTTTTTATCACGATAAAAATGCCTGTTCCTCAAAAGCAGAGTATATCTAGTAGTCGCACGTCATTTTAAAATCTGTACTGTCGGCTTCAATTTTTAAGTCTTGTTGAAACTATACTGTACGATATGAGTCGTTTTGAGAAAATTATAATTATTTTTAATTTTTGTTCGTTCACATATTCTGTCGTTAATTTATCTTGCCAAAAATCACTCGAGCTTTTCTTTTATGGATAAATTTCTTTTTAACTCAATATTTTGCCAATCAGTAATCTTGCTCGAAAAACTAACATTTGACAAAATCGCTCGACCTCCGGTCTCGCGATTTTTTCATGTCAGTTTTTCTCATAAAATCACTGATTGGCAAAATTATTTTACAAAGAGAAATTTATCCGATAAAAAAAAAGCTCTTGTGATTTTACTGTTGATAAAATTTTACATGACTCTGTGATGTTATAATGATATATTTATAGCAGCATTACAAATGCCAATAGAATTATTAGAATTCGACTCATTGTGTGAACGCCAAATAGGAAAGGAAAATTATTCAACCTCCCTGTAACTTTTTCCCTGTCGTGCGATTTTAAAAAACCAAAATGGAATTTGTTCGCCATTGACTGATTATTTTTTTAAATTTCTTTCAAAACTCCTCTTTTTCTCACCAGATCTACTCCAGGATGGCATTATGTACACGTTTCAAAACATTTCGCAGTAGTAATGGTAATACTTAGTTATATAAAGAGTATCTGGTATCCCATCTAATCTCAAAATATCATTTATAAAGATTATCTCGTGTGATATTTTTTGTAATTCCGTTATTTCGACCACAGGTTACTTAATGCTAATTATGTTATTCCAAAAATACCATGTCAATTTTTATAGGAATTTAAAGCAGAATTACATAAATCGTTTAAACAAAAATTTGTATGCATGAAGATATGTATAAACAAAAATAAATTATGTTTTTTTATATATGTAATAATTTAACAATGCACGAGGAGAGTTCTGTGCCAAAATTCTAATTAAAGAACAATTTTATGTACAATTGTGTTTGTATTCAGAAGTGATATTCTTCAACGTCATTACCTTTCAATCAAATGTCATCAGTTCCAATGTAAAAATTGTAAATATGAATATGGATAATAATTGGCACGCCTTATAAGTTTTATATTATAAAAATATTTTGTGCATCTGTGTGTATGTGTATGATGTTAAATGAAATTGATTGTAGACAACTTAACCAGTTGTATTATTATTATTTGATTTAATCATATTTGTTTTAGGTTCACGACTTTTTTTTGTGTGCCGGTGTAGTCTATCAAATTCTCCAATTTCTAAAGATACACACGCAAAGTACCCGGTTTTGTGATCACCTTGTACAGCTAGATAGGCTCTATAGTCCAGTAATTATAAAAATTTCCATCGCAAAAAATTATATCTGAGATTTTCCTTCAGTAACTGTTAGTGGAGGGGTTATACATCACAAAACCACAAAAGTCAGTTCTGGGGTGCCGCGCAACTCCTCCCCCCTCCCCCAACTACCCCTTCGGTGAAAAAGCCTTATTTTACTGATAACTCGTTAACCGTTGAAAATATAAAAAAATCCTCTTATAATTTTCTTGTATATGCCATGGTTTTCGAGAAAATCGATATTGAAAAAAATTGTAAAATTTGTATTTTTAATGCGCGCGAATTTTCGTTTATTTGAAATTTTTTGCGTGCGGCCTATAGAAAAAATTGAATTGCTCGAAAACCAAACAAGCTAGGAAGAAAAATCAAAATAGGTTTTAAAGGGGATATAAAATACTCTCTTGTGTTGCCATTTTTGATGGCTATTGATATTTATTAATATATAAAAGTAACAATATAATATAGTCATCTCATGATTTTTTGTGCTTCTAACTATTCACAGGCCCATAAAAAATAACTATTGTTAAATTAATTAAAATAAAGTGAAATTATTAATAAAAAAAAAAAATAAAGTTAAACTCAAAGTTAATACAATTTATTTGGCCACCGGGTACAATTATTATGTAACGAACACTTCAGTATAATTCAAAGGTTGAATCATGAATGCCAGCTCTTCCCTCAGCTTCCCTGAACCTGCCAATGCAGCAATTAGGCCGTCCCGGTCCCTGCATACCCCGCTAAGAGACCATCTCCAAAAGGTGATGCTAACATTCGGCCTTTCCTGACCAAAGAGTGTCCTCACTCTTCAAGTCCAAGGGAACTGAAACTCGAATTGTTTGTGTTAGATCTTTGAGATGTCTCAGCAACACATTAACACAACAATCAAAATCCGTTTAATAAAAAAATAATAATAATAAAAAAAATAATAATAATAATCAGACGACACGTGACTTAAAGTTCTGCAACTTTCCAGTCCAAAGTCTCTCACAGTCTGACCTAACCTGTAAATTGATTAATGAACTTGGCCAAGTTTATTAGTAATTATAATTTTAAAAAAATTAAAAATAAGATAACTAATCTTAAACTATAACTTTGTACCATCTTAGCGATAACTTAGCCTAATGGTCACTTAGTACCCTGCTAGCCCTGTACCACAAGCGACCCCAGGAAGTACGTCTCTATGTCCGGTACCACTACTACCCGGTAAGAGAACCCTTCAGTAGCATCTCCTCTTCTAACCTCCCTCCTTGTCCGGTGACATGTCCATCATCCTGAGTATCATCTCCTCTTCTAACCTCCTTGTCCTACGATATGACCATCATCCTGTGACTTTCCTTTCATCCTTTTCTATTCTTGTTCAGTGACTCTACGGTCACCCGAACAACCTATATCCACTTACCACCGCTACCTACGCTATTTGTTCTCTTACCCTGGTATAGCTGGGACAACGTACCCCTGACTTACCCTATCCACCACCATACTCCAGTATGAGACCTAACCGTCACCATACTCCTGTATGTGGCCTGACCTCCATCCGGTGACTGCCATCCACCATACTCCAGTATGTGACCTGATTGCCACCATACTCCTGTATGTGACTTGACTTCCACCCGATGACTGCCGCCACCATACTCCCGCGTGGATTGCCAACAAATCCGTGACCTCCTGTTGTCAACGCTGGCCACGCCGTGGACCACCGCCTGTGCTGTTAGTAACGAATCCATGGCCTCATGTTGTCCACGCCAGCCACGCCACTGTACCGCTGTTGAGAACGACTACTCCCAGGTATGTCTGCCACCTCATAACGGTCATTATCCAGGACTTTCACAACTCGAAACGGTCCTTTCCATTTGGGCAGCAGTTTTTGGCTCCGCCCAGTAGCTCGATTGCTGGTGACTTTAAGCAAGATTAGATCTCCCTCGTCGTACACGCAAGGGTCTTGTCGCTTCTGATCAAACCTGTACTTTTGATCTGCCTGATACTCGCTTACGTACCTCTCCATTCGTTCTCGAATTTCTGCAACATTTAAAATTTCGCGCTCATCTGTTTCTAACTGGCCTTGTGAGAATACTCTATACCCCATTAAAGCCTCACTAGGTGTAACGCCTATGGCTTTGTTAAGTGTGCCATTCAACCCTAATTGAATGTTGTGAATATTTTGGTCCCACTTAGTGTCATCCGTAGTCGCACCCATTGTTGCTAACGAGTCTAAAATAGTTCTGTTATACCGCTCAACTTGTCCGTTGCCCCGTGGAATTGCTACTGCGTTCAAATGATGTTTAGTGCCGATTAATTTACAATATTTTCGAAATTTTTTGCTAGTAAATGCCCTTCCCCTGTCACTAATTATTCTACGAGGTACTCCAAATACCTTTACCATATCTTTAATACTTTTAATAGCTGCTTTTGATCCTGTACCTTTCACAGGGTATATTAAAATAAATTTTGTAAAGGCGTCAACTATTACAAAAATGTGAGTGTTGCCTGATTTTGATTTTATAAATGGTCCAAGATGATCAATGTGAATTGTATGAAAGGGCTTGGGAATTTTTGGTATAGGGTGAAGATAACCTTGAGCCTTCCCACCCGGCATTTTGTAAAACAAACAATTAATGCAGTTTTTTACATATTTTTTTATGAAGCGCCGCATGTGTGAAAACCAATATTTTGCTGATACTAAATCATAAGTCTTTTCATATGCAAAGTGACCTACGTCATCGTGGGCCATACGCAATATTTGAAATCTGGCCTGTTTTGGCACCACCCATCGAAGTCCACGGCTAGTAATTTTGTAAACTTTTCCACCCTTTAGAGCATATTCGTTAAAAATTTGCTTATTTTCAGACAAATTACCCGACTCCAAGATCTTTTTAATTTCTTGTATATTTTTATCATTTTGCTGGGCTGCCAACAACCAGTTATCCTCTTTGATAACTGACACAAGTACTCCTTTAGCAGTTATGGGGGGATTTCTGCTTAGCGCATCTACATGACGCATGCGTTGGGCAGATCTATGTATAATTTGAAAGTTGTATTCAGAGAGAGCAAGCACCCATCGTCCAACACGTGCATTTACCTCACTTTTCAAAAATGTATTTTTCACCGCGGCACAATCCGTTATAATTGTGAAATGACGACCAAGTACGTATTGCCGAAATCTTTTGACAGATGTTACTACCGCCAGCGTTTCAAGTTCAAATGAGTGAAATTTTTGTTCATCTTTGGTAGTTTGTCGACTAAAGTAAGCCACTACCTTTTCTAAATTCCCATCCAATTGTACCAAGATACCGGCTAGACCCCACCGACATGCATCGGTGTATAATATAAGTTCCTTTCCTGGGTCGAATAAAGCTAGTACTGGCACATCTACTAAGCATTGCTTTAAAGTTTCAAAGGATTTTTCCTGATTTTCTCCCCACTCCCACTTGGCATCCTTCATCAACAAACTACTTAGATGTCTTGCCTTTATTGCATAATTAGGTATATACTTGCGGAAGTATCCTGTCAAACCTAAATATTGCCGGACCTGATTTACACTGGTTGGTGTTGGAAATTTAGCTACAGCTTCAATTTTTTTTGTGGTCGGTTGAATATTGGAGTTAGAAATCTCATGACCCAAATATTCTATTTTCGTTTTCAGAAAAAAACATTTTTTTTAGATTTAGAGTAAGGCCGTTCTGTAAAATTTCAAAAACTTCCTGCAGTATTTCAAAATTTTGTGCAATATTGACGCTGGGAATTAGGATGTCATCTAAATATACCAAAACTTTGTTGAATCTTAATTGTCCAAGAGCTGAATTAAGCATTCTTTGAAATACTGCCGGAGCATTTGTTAGTACGAAGGGTACTCGCAAAAATTCATAATGCCCGTCTTGTGTAATGAAAGCTGTTAAGGGAATTGATTCGGGGGCAACTGGCACCTGGTAATACCCAGAAAAAAGATCTAAACTGGTAAAATACTTAAAACCTGACAATCGTCTTAATTGCTCCTCGATCAAAGGAAGCGGATATTTGTCTGCTACCGTTATTTTATTCAATGCTCTATAGTCAACACACAACCTTTTTTCACCATTTTTCTTTTTAACTAATAATACAGTACTAGCATATGGTGAGTGAGATTCCCTTATAATCCCGTTTTTTAAGAGGTCATCAATTATTTCCCTAATTTGTAAACGCTCCGTATCTGAAAACTGCCTGGGTCTGAAAGCTATGGGTTTATCAGTGGTCAGGGTTATTTTCATTTCGGTTAAATGTGTCTTTCCGATTTGTGCTAGAGTACCCGCTATACAACCTGAATATTGATTTAATAATTTTAAAAGGTTATTTACAGCTTCTGAATTTTCCAAACCTACATTAACTACTGAATTTTCAATTAAGTTTACTTTTAGATCGACAGCGTTATCAGAAAACGTTAACTTATTACCAATTCTACTATACCGTATATCATTTAATTCTGTAAAATTTTGACCCACTAACAACTCTACGCCCATGAGTTCCATTACACAATTATCGATAACAAAATAATCAACATATCTCGTAACGCCATCGATCATGGTCTCAACATTACAGAAATGTTTTGGTTTAATTTTCGGGCCTGAAAGAGTCGTTAAAATAATATCGTTCTCAATAGGCTTTATTGTTAGTTCTAATTTTTCAACGGCTTTTTTAGTAATAAGTGAACACTCACTTCCAAAGTCGATGTAACACTTAAAATTTTGTTTATTTAATGAAGCACTTTTAAAGAATTTATCGTTGGTGTTGAGCCCTAAATAGTTTACATTAAGATAGTCTAAGGTCCCTTTCCCATATAGTCATGCAGACGGTTCGAGAGGGCAATTGCGTTTAAAATGACCGATTTGTTTACAATTATAGCAGGCCTTTAGCTTTAGAATAGGTACTGGGTGGCTTAGCAAAACTTCGTGAGGCGGATATATTTTTACTAGAGGTGACTGCGTTTGATTTTGATTGTATTTTTCTCTGTTCGTCGAGTGCTTTGAAATGACTGGCTAAAATCGTAGGATCTGTTATTTGTGCAGTTGTTACTGAAAATTTAATTTGTTCATCTGAAATTGTTCCCATTATTAAATTTACTTTATCTGCATCCCCTATCAAAAGATTTAATCTATTAATGAGAGATAGTTTCTCAAAAAGATACTCGTATAATCCCTGATTAGCCTTGGGCGTACAATCGAGCATTGTTTTTAATAAGTTGTGCAAATTGCGCTGAGCCTTAAAGTTATCAAGCAACATTTGTTTCCACTCAGGCCAACTAAAAATACGTGTAGGTAACCCTCTATACCATACTTCGGCAGGACCTCGCAATTTATTTAGAGCTAAATGGCACACAGTTTTGTCATCCCATTTATAAAGATACATAAATTCATCCACCATTCCCAACCAATCTTTTACATTTTGGTGGAGAGGATTAAATTGTGGGACGATACTACTTGTAATTGAAGTCACACTTACCAGCTGGTTGTTATTCCTCACCTCTATATCCTGAACTATCTTGCCCATACCTTTAATTATGGCGTCGCTCAGTTCCGTGAACTCACTTTTGCTGCGGCTACGAGAACGGCTCGTTCTTCTCCGTCGCTCATTAGAAGCTTTCCTCTGATGCCTATCATAAGCTTTCCTCTTTTGCCTGCCAGAATCCTCCCTTCGATAATTCCGGCGATCACCAGAAGCTTCCCTTGGAGTAATTTCCCAAACCGGACTCCGACTACGTGCTCTCCGGTTCCCAAAACTGGATCGTCGACGAAATTCATTTTCTAATTCTCGTGACATTTTTTTTTTTAAACTTCCCTTAATCACTTATTCACCACTTATTCACTAAGTATTAATAATGGCTAGGTCCTTTATCACCACTTCTGATGTTAAATTAATTAAAATAAAGTGAAATTATTAATAAAAAAAAAAAATAAAGTTAAACTCAAAGTTAATACAATTTATTTGGCCACCGGGTACAATTATTATGTAACGAACACTTCAGTATAATTCAAAGGTTGAATCATGAATGCCAGCTCTTCCCTCAGCTTCCCTGAACCTGCCAATGCAGCAATTAGGCCGTCCCGGTCCCTGCATACCCCGCTAAGAGACCATCTCCAAAAGGTGATGCTAACACTATGCAGCCTTTTTTGTATATTTTTTAAATTAATCTAGCGTCCTTCTATTTTATTAATTTTGAATGTACCCGGTCTAGAAATAAAGGTAAATATTATTTGATCATACCATTTAAAATACTATATTTCTCAGGTAGAAAAAAATGTATGTATTATAACGACATATGGAACTAGATTATATTTTGAGATGATTCCGTTGAAGGGGTGGGAGGTAAGTAGAGGTAAATAGGGGGAAACGGGTAAAGCAAGCTGGTAAGAGTACAGGAACTGCAGATTTGCTGTTTATACTAGAACCCAAGGCCTCAGTTTTTTTTATAATATTTTCCAGCCCCCCACTAACCCCCACTCCGTTATTAAAGAGGTTGATAAAATTAAATTGAGATATTCACTTGAAACTTGATACATGTATATATTATAACGACATCTGGAACTAGATCACATTTTGAGATGATTCCGTTGAAGGGTTGGGGGTTAAAAGTGAAGGTAAATAAGGAAAAATAAGTAAAGCAAGCTGGTAAGAGTACAGAAACTTTGGATTTGGTGTATATACTAGAAGCCAAGGCCTCAGTTTTTTTCATTTTTAACAAAAAAACAATTTTTTTTTGTTTTGAATAGTTTTTTTTGTTTAAAATAGGTTTTTTTCTAAGTTTTGAATGGTATGTTTAAAACAGGTTTATAACTAAAATTAAATGGTGCCAGGCACACTATGTCTGCTACTACTACTTGATGTGAGATGGCGCTCTTAAACGGATTTTACAGCACTCTGCAAATAAAATGCTCAGTTTAGTGCACGTGACCACTATATCGGAATTATTTATCGGAATGGACCATAATCGGCACTTTTCCTGCTTTTCCACAAACTCCAAAATAATACATTTATTTAACACATCGCACTGTGTTTTAAACAGTTGTTTAAAACATCATATTGTGTATTAAATGTGTTTTAAACATTTTTTTAAAACACAGTGCGATGTTTTAAACATGTTTTAAACACTTTGTTTAGAACATTTTGTTTTAAACATGCCAACCCTGGTTTTTTATAATATTTTTCAACTCTCCCGACCACCCCCACTCCATTATTAAAAGGGTTGTACATGTTTGTATTATAATCTGGATTATATTTTGAGATGATGCCGAAGAGGACTAAGGTCTCAAATTTCTTTACAATATTTTTCAACCCCCCCCCCCCCCCTCTACCACCACGACTCCATTATTAAAGGGGATGGTAAAGCAGAATTGAGACAAAAAACGTTGAAACGAAACGAAAACGAAAACGAAAACGAAAACGTTAATATTGTAAAATGTATTTTTTTAAAAATTTGTAAATAGACTCAGATCAAAACTCATTATTAAAGTGTTTCATTTTGTTACTTTTGATATAATCTCAAAATTAGTAAAAATATAGTGACTTTTATAATTTTTTATGATATAAAGTTATTAAATCTTTCATTTGCTTCTTTTACTTCCACATCCAGTGGAAGTATAGTAACGACAAAAAAATTTTTAAAAATTTTTATTGTTCAAATAGGCTTAGAATGTCATGCAACGTCGAGATTTTAAGTTTGAGCGAAAAAAAATTGTCTGTCTGTCTGTCGGTCTGTCTGTCGGTCTATCTGTCGGTCTGTAACTTTTTTTTGTGCGCACGTTGACTCTGGAACCGTTTGAGATATTAACTTGAAAATTGGTACTTTAACGAGATCTAGAACTAGATTATATTTTCATCTTGTTCCGTAGAAGGGTTGGAGGGTAAATTGGGGTAAATTTGGGGTAAATAGGTAAATCAAGCAGGTAATAGTCCATAAAATTGGTATCTAGTATATACAAGAGAAGCTAAGGTCTCAAAAAAAATTTTGGCATTAGCCATTACCACCCCCACCCCATTATTAAAGGGGATTAAAAAAATTGTGATTTAGTGTGTGCACAAGAACCAGAAACCTCAAAATATTTTTCTACTTCATCAACCTCCACTACCAACTACCCCCTATCACCACCCCCACCCCACTACCGATGTGGGGTATCGTTTTATGGGTTTTTGTGGTAGAGGATTTTAAATATTATATTATTAAAGTTCCATAAACAATTATTTCCACATACAAATTTTTTTCGTTGTGAGTGAGTTGGATAGAAAATCTGGATGTGGAAGTAGCGATTCCTTGGGCAGCGGTTTTTCCATAACATGTCAACAATTGGCAAAGATCTACTTAAAAAAATTTGAAAAAAAAACAATTTTTACTTACGCAATCTCCAAATTACAAAACATATAGGGACTTTTATTATTTTTTATGGTTAGAAAATAAAGTTATTAAATGAATGTATTTCATATCATTCTATTTTTTATAATATGTTAACAATAATTGACAAATATATATTCAAAAAAATCGGGAAAAAATCAATTTTTACTAACACGACCTTAAAAACCCTAGAAATCTAGTTACTTTTATAATTTTCTATGGTGAAAAATTGAGGTTATAAAAATATCTTTTATTTGCTTACTGATTTTCTTAGATATGTCGACATTAGTGAAGATATTAACGATTCATATAAAGTATTTTCTAAAAATTCAATTTTTCTTATATTTTCAATAACGATTTTCTCGAAAACTATGGCATAGTTATACAAAAAAATTACAGAAGGACTTTTTTTTAGGACATTAGTCAAGCTTTCTTTTTTATAATGAGCAATTTTTTATATCTTCAACGGTTAACGAGTTATCAGTAAAATAAGGCTTTTTTCACCGAAAGGGTGGTTCTTTTAAGGGGGGGGGGGGGGGGGGGGGGCGGCCCAGAACGGATTTTTGTGGTTTTATGATGTATAACCTCTCCACTAACAGTTACTGAAGGAAAATCTTAGAAAAAGTTTTTGCGAGCTTCTGGTGTAATTTTTACTTTACCGACTGGATTACTATTAAAACCACTATTTTAGTATTCGGTATTTTTAAATTAGACACTAATTTGCGTTTAATAAGGTATCTCTATAAATAAACTAAAATTAAGTTGTATAACTTAACTTCAAATAATGTTTGAAAATATTTCCGTAATTATTTACTTTCTGTATAAAGTAAAACAGCAGCGAGAAGTATGTAATGATATTTTTATCTTATCCGTGTAATAAATAGTCAGTCATGAGTTAAAAATATTAATCCTCTTTTTTGCATAAATATTTATTAAACTTCCCCATGAAATAAAAATTCATTCATAAATTTTAACTTATGTAAATTCTCGGAAGAGAATATCTCGATTTATATATGATGCTTTCGTAGAAACATTGCAATTACCATGATACACTCAAATCGAAATGTTTATAGTTATGGATTTAAAGAAAATAAGTAAGAAATGTGTTTTGAGGACGGGAATCACAGTGAAAGTTAAAAGTATCTTTTCACTCACTGCAAAGTATTTTTTTAGTCTAAATTAATTTATTCTGGGTATTTGGCACATCAATATACATAATGGGGTAAAATGTTTTGATGTTCAAGAATATGATCTTTAATATACGAGTGGGGCAATAATGCGTCGGACTTTGATATCTCGAGTTCTACCATAGCTAGAAATTAAAAAAAGAATACAAATTATTTTCGAATATACAGGGCTAACCAAAACGAAATTACAGGATCAAGTGCCTTTTTTTAAATGGAATGCTATCTAAGTATATCAGTACATTTTTTGAAGCCTTTTTCTAGACTCCATTCATTTCTATATTATTATTGACCCCCAACCACTTGGATGTAATGAATTTCTTTGTTGAAATAATGCCATATGTAGCTGCATATTGAAAAAATCACCAAAGTCACAATTATGGGTTTTAAGAAAAAATTATGTGAATGCTAGTTACGAGATATCTAATTAGTGTTTTTGAATCATTTTTACTTCCTAAAAATGTAGAAAGTAGTCAGAAATTATTGTTCAATTAAGAACTTTTTAAATAGGATTTTCTCAATTTTTTTCAAATGGAGCATATTTTTCGACGATGTGATGAAGAAATGAAAATAGAACATTTTTTTGTGAATACTTCTCTATAGCTAGTTGCAACCATTTTTGTTTTATTGAGCAATAAGTACTAAATTCGAGAATAAACTTAAAAAATAGAGGTTTCTTCAAATAATTCATTGAAATGAGGTTTCTACTGTTTCTAAAAATTTCCTTCACGTATACCCATAAAAAGAAATCCATTTTTGTAAGATCTGGGGATCTCGCAAGCCATTTAGTGAGTCCATTTCTTCCAATCCATTGAAGTGGGTAGGTATTATTTAAGTGGTCTCTAACTGCATTTAAATAGTCATCTTGCTGAAACCACATACTATTTCGAATCAGGAAGATTCACCAATAATTGTGGCAGCAAATAATTTTCCAGAAAATGACGCTAATATAGTAAGTAGTAAGATAAGATAGTCAATGTAAAGTCAATAAAATTATTTAAAAAAAGTATTTTTAAGAAAAAGCTTTTATTTGAAAAAACTGCTAAAAAGTAAAAATAATTTTTTTAAAATTCATACACCTGAAAACCAAAAGGTTTGGGGACGGTCATATAGCGCTATTGCATAGTTACTTTGCTCAATTGACCGCCTCCAAAGCTTTTGGTTTCCAGGTGAATGAATTTAAGAAAAAAAATTTTACTTTTTAGTAGTTTTTTCAAAAAGCTTTTTCTTAAAAAAATTTTTTTTATATAATTTTATTTTTTACTTTTTTACGTATTTTACAGACAGACAGACAAAACCCTTTATTTGCCACCGCCATCCACCCCTTCCCTCTCCCGTCTTCTCACCCCTCTAACACTACTTCCAACTTCTTCCCTAGTGGCTAAACAGCCGATCTGCCATCTTGGGACGTCCGCCATATTGGATTTAGACCGATAATGGCTATACTATGTTGCATTGTCACCGGACTTATACACGTGTGCCAAATTTCAAAGCTCTAGCTTAATTTATATAAAATATAAGAAGTGTTTGCATATTAAGAAATGTGGGTATCATGTATGGGCGTGTGTATGTATTTCTCTAAACAGATTCTTATAGTAAGTTTATTTTTAATGTTTTAATCTCTTTTTTATATATCTTTACATAAATATGAACCCTTTTGTTAGGGATTTCAAAATAAAACAATTTCAAACTTTCGAATGTGAACAGATCAACGAGTGTGAAACTATATTCAGTGAATCTTCTTCAAGTTTTAGATTGTTGCACAATAATATTCGTAGTATGAGTAAAAATTTCGAAGAGTTACAAATTTTGTTAAATCAATTCAATATAAGATTTGACTGCATTGTGCTAACCGAAACTTGGAAAATATATGATTCAAACTTATATAATATTGACGGCTATGATTTGCTTTATAACAAGGGAGATTTGAATAAAAATGACGGCGTGGTAGTTTATATTAAAAATGAATACAACTACAAATTTAAAATAATTAAAATAGGGGAGAGTTCCTTAATAAAAATAGAAATAAAATTAGACACTCACGAAAAATTATTAATAATACACTGCTTGTATAGATCACCGTCATTATGTCCATATCAGTTTAATTCAAATTTAAGACAATATATGAAAACGGAAATAGATAATAAAGTACAGAATATTTTTGTCGGGGATATTAATATAAATATTTTGGCTAAATATGATTATAGTAATGAATATTTAAACATAATGAGCGAGGCGGGATTCGATTCACTAATTAATAATTACACTAGAGTGCAAGACGAGGCGAAGTCTTGCATAGATCACATTTTTACAAAAAACATTAATAGTAAACAAATTCCTGTAATTCTTAAAACCCTCATCACTGACCATTTTTCCCTAGCATATCAATTTGAAATAAAAAAGCACATAGCAAAGGAAAAAAAAGTTTCACATAAAAAAATACTAAATAATGCACAAGTAAAAGAAAAAATGGCTTTGGAGACATGGGAGGAGATTTATACGTGCGAAAATGATGTTGAAAAGGCAACAAATATGTTGATCAAAAAAATTAAAAGTATAATTAGTTCTTGCACCAAAGAAATTAAAACAAAACCAAATAAAAAAAGAAATGAATGGATTACAGCAGGTATAATACGATCAATAAACACTCGTGACAAAATGTATAAGGAAAGCAAAGCAAATCCTAATGATAAGAACTTATTTAGTAAATTCAAGAATTATCGGAATAAAGTAAATAATTTGATAAAAAAAAACTAAAAATGATTATTACAGAAATAAAATAAATGAAAACAAGGGCAGTGCAAAACATCTTTGGGAAACGGTAAAACAAATATGCCCAGGAAACAACAAAAAACATCAAATTAAAGAAATTAAAAAAGACGGTGATATAATAATGGATGCTAAAATAATAACTAATGAATTCAATGATCATTATATCAATATAGGGAAAAAATTAGCGAGCGAAATAAAAGAACCTGCAAATTTTAAGGAAAATAAAATACTTTCAAAAAATTCGTTTTTTTTATGCAGCATAGAAGAACAAGAAATAAAAAACATTATTAAAAATTTAAAATCTGAAAAAGCACCGGGTATAGATGAGATACAATCATCTACACTGAAAATAATTGTCGATTATATATCGTCACCTTTGTGTTTTATATTTATAAAATATTAGATATAGGCATATGGCCCACAGCATTAAAAACAGCGGTAATAAAACCAATGTACAAAGCAGGAGATAAAATGGAGTGTGTAAACTATAGACCTGTATCATTAATATCTAATATTGCAAAAAGTCTGGGAACCTTATTAAAAGCTAGAATAGTTAAATATTTAGATAAATTTAATATAATAAGTAAGTCCCAATATGGTTTTAGACAAGCCAGATCTACGCAGGATGCAATTGCCGAGCTGACTGCTAATGCTTATAATGCACTGGATGAAGGCAAGCCCGCGCTTTGCATCTTTGTAGATCTGGCAAAAGCGTTTGACACTGTGTCTCACGAAAACTTGTTGGTATCATTAGAGGAAATTGGTTTCCGTGGTAACACATTGCGACTAATGCGAAGTTACTTATTAATGAGAAAACAGTGTGTAAATGTTAATGAAACATTAAGTAAATTTAGAACAGTAGAGTACGGGGTGCCTCAGGGGACAGTATTAGGCCCAGTACTGTTTAATATTTATGTAAATAACTTATACTTGCAAAAAATAAAAGGACAAATTGTTAGTTTTGCCGACGACACGGCTACATTTTACACAGGCAATTCGTGGGATAATATTACAAGTACAGCTGAGGAAGATTTCAAAACATTAAAATCCTAAAATCCTTCGACTCATTAATTTCAATAAAACGAAATACATACCATTTGTTACACATAAAACGAAATTACCAAATTTCCCAAACCCTCTGCCCCCCCCCCCCCCCCCTACTAATAAACTGTGAACATGCAACGTTTGAGATTTTACCAGCAACCCAAAAAAAATATCTTGGTATAATCATAGATAGTTTCCTAAAATGGGGTATACACATAAATGGAATAGTTCAAAAGATTAGGAGTCTGCTATGTAAGATCAAATATCTAAAGCAAATTTTGGACATTCCTAATCTAAAAATATTGTATTATGCATTGGTGGAATCTCAGTTGAGGTATGGCATAGTTGCGTGGGGCGGAGCCTACAACACTCACCTGAAAAGTTTAGAAGTACTTCAGAAGTGGATATTAAAAATCATATACGGCAAAAATGTTCTGTACCCTAGTGACTCCCTTTACCGACTAGCAAATGTCTTGGATTTGAACCAATTATTTTATGTTACCATAGCTTATCAACAGAGAAAAACGCGATATGAAAATCCCATTATTCACCGACATTCTACGAGATATAAAATAGACGCAATTAAAATCCCTAAAGTCTACAAAACAATAGGTCAGCGATGTTTCGCCTACCTTGGACCTAAGATTTACAATGCAATACCTCTCAATTTAAAGAAGATTAATGCATTAAACCTATTTAAAGTAAAACTAAAGCAGTGGCTTCTATCCAAGCCCCGCTCGTATGCACATAAAGAGATTGACATTAAAAATACTTATTATTTATAATGTGCGTGAATGTAGGAGTATGTTTATTTATGTGTGAATACATGTATATATCGTATATTTTGTATTTATTAATAAATAGACCAATTTGAATATAAATAGATGTAAGTAGATTAGTTTTCAACTTTAATTTTAATATAGTATTCTAATCGCAAGTAGGTTGCAAATGTATATATTTATATGTTGTACGATAAGTGTATATTGATTGTATTTAAATATTAAAAAAAAATGTATATATCGAAGCAGGTTGCCTGTTTCGATAATAGTGTGGACAGTAGTCCAATTCATCTGTGTCCAATAATAGGTAAAAAATTCAGATTGTGTAGCCCACGCACAGTACTTTGTATTTTTGTGGGAGCTCAAACTTTATTTGTTTACTATTCTATAGAGTATGCCAACAAAATTCCATTAAGTGTTGTTCCTTGAATAAGAAGACATTGTAATTGTACAAGATTTTATAGATATGTATACATATAGTAAATAAATGAATTATTATTATTATAATTAGGGCTAGTCGAAATTCAGCTTGCAAGATTTGACCTAAACAAACATACAAACAAACAAACAAACATTCAGTGCTATTACCAGTCTCCATCGCTAAAAATATCGATCATCGATAACTTTAATGCAGATAATTTTTTTTATCGAGTTTGTCCTAAAAGTCAATTACAGAACCAACATCGATAAATTCCACCGTGAGCGATTAATTTATATCTACTCGATAATAATGGAGTGAACTTAGCTCAAAATAATATGTAAAAAGGGTTACTTTTACCGATGCCATAAACAAGTAATAGGGTTTCTACAGACGAGTAGATAAAATGGGTTAAACAGGGTCGATAATTTTATCGGCTGAACTGGTAATAGCACCGAGTGCAAGTTAAATAAAAGCTTTTAAAAAAACCGCTGCCCAAGGAATCACTACTTCCACATCCGGATTTTCTATCCAAGTCACACAACGAAAAAATTTTGTATCTGGAAATAATTGTTTATGGAACTTTAATAATATAATATTTGAAATCCTCTACCCCAAAAACCCATAAAACGATACCCCACATCGAAAGTGGGGTGGGGGTGGTGACAGGGGGTGGTGACAGGGGGTGGGAGTGGGGGGTGGATAAAGTAAAAACATATTTTGAGGTTTTTGGTTCTTGTACACACACTAAATCACATTTTTTTTTCATCCCCTTTAATAATGGGTTGGGGGTGGTGATGGGGGTGGCTAATGCTAAAATTGTTTCTGAGACCTTAGCTTCTCTTGTCTATACTGAATATCAATTTTATGAACTCTTACCTGCTTGATTTACCTATTTATTCCAAATTTACCCCAATTTACCCCCCAACCCTTCGACGGAACAAGATGAAAATATAATCTAGTTCTAGATCTCGTAAAAGTACATATGTGTACCAAATTTTAAGTCAATATCTCAAACAGTTCCAGAGTAAACGTGCGCACAAAAAAAAGTTACAGACCGACAGACAGAAATTTTTTTTCGCTCAAACTTGAAATCTCGACGTTTCATGACATTCTAAGCCTATTTGAACAATAAAAATTTTTAAAAATTTTTTTGTCGTTACTATACTTCCACTGGATGTGGAAGTAAAATGTGGCCCTATTTCATGTTCTTCAAATGTTTATGGACCATCTGCGCTAGTTATCAACTTCCCTAAAAAAGTGAAGATTTTCCGAAGCATAATAATGGAAATTGTGTTTATTAACAAATCCATTTTTATGAAAAGTTGCTTCATCAGTGAATAAATCATTATAAAAGAAGGTGACATCTTGCATTTTATCTCTGGCCCAATTACAAAACTGTAGACGCCTTTGAAAATCGTCATCAGATATTTCCTGGTGCATTTGAATATGATATGCATGAAACTTATTTGTTTTTAAGATGCTACTTATTTCTACTAACTTCTCTCTGACTAATATGGGGATTCTCAACGAACCGTTGCCAGCACCCTAGAAAACTCATTTTCTTCATTCACAACACATTTTATTCTTTCACTTTTTTTATATTCGATATTTCCAGTTTCCACAAATCTATCGAGAAGGTTTTGGAAGCTGCTAATATCAGGAATCCTTCTTTCAGGATATCTTTGTTTATAAATTCTAGTGGCAAGCAAACAATTTCTGTCCAACTCGCCCAAAAGTCATGTCTACAAGTTCCGCTTTAATAAAATTCGTTTTGTAAAACTCGAAATATTTTAAATTTAATACAAATGATAACTGACGATCGATGAGTGCGATAAATGTTCATTTGTAGAAGACAATTTATACCAAACTGAGGTTTTATTGCTTTCTACATCACATCGTAGAAAAAAAAACAGGGGGGTTTCAGTTGAAAAAAATGAGATAATTCAATTTAAAAATTTCTTAATTTGAAAATAATTTTTTGCTACCCTGTACATTTTTAGGAAGTAAAAATGCTTCAAGAACATTAATTTGATGTCTCGAAACCAGTATTCACATAAGTTTTTCTTAAAACCCGTAATTGTGACTTTGGTGATTTTTTCAATATGCATCTGCAGATGGCATTATTTCAACAAAAAAATTCACTACATTCAAGTGGTTGGGAGATAGTCAATAATAATATAGGAGTCAATAGAGTCTAGAAAGAGGCTTCAAAAAATGTACTAATATGCATAGCATTCCATTTAAAAAAAGGCTCTTGATCCTGTAATTTCGTCTTGACTCGCTCTGTATATTCGAAAATAATTTTCGGTTATAGACTTTTTTATCTAGTTTACTTGTAATTTTTTTTTTAAGTTGTAGCTATCGTAGAACTCGAGACTATTGCTCCACCCTGTATAATGTCCGATATGTCAAGAAATATTTCAGCTAGACTTATCAACCCTTATATATTTGAAATCAGGAAAAAAAATCTAAAAAAATATGTAAAAACATACAGGGTTCTCATTTAAAAAACATTTAAAAAACAACCTTCACTGTTATATCACGTGACTTATGCAAGCAATTGTTTTTTAAATAAATGATACAATAAATTTTAGACAAATTTTATTGAGTATAGAAAATATTCTGCATATATCAGAGACTGAAAGAGTAAGGACTTTCCCACATTCCTGGAACAAACATCATAAATACAAAATGTATGTGTTATGAGTTTTAAATTTGGAAATAAAAAAAGTTGAAATAATAATTTAACCATCATCAGACATATACAAATAGGATGATTTCAGATGGTATGTTTACTTAGCAGCAAAGCGAAAAACTGTGACGATATGCAGTAAAACTGTTTACGAATTAAGTTCAAGATTGCAAATATTTGCTTTATAAGAAATTTATTGGTATTGACCGCGATGCTACATTTATTTACTTATTAACACGCGCGGAAGTCAGTATCCATAAAATACATTATTTAAACGTAAAGATTCCTCCTCACTCTACATACTTAAATTGAAATAAACCGGGCGGCCATCGTAAAAAGCTTACGTCATCGAGTACATGAATGAAACCACTCTATAGGAAAAGTAGTAAACCTCTAGTAACTCTAGAAAAAAAGAACCTGAAGAATTTTTATGCAGGAGAAAAATATTCACCTGTTTTGATCCCCTTAGCTACGTCATGAAATACACAAACGACAGGCACAAACAAGCACCCCTTCTCGCTGATTCTATTAGACTAATTTTCTTTCCTTTTTTTTTAATATAATTATTGAGTTTATTATTAACATATCAATAAACGAAGTTTTTATAAAAAGTTATTTCGTATTACTTCTTTAAAATACCTAGTCTCACCAAGTACCTTAGTAACTTTTAAATTATATAATAAATAATATGCATTTTACTTCCACATCCAGTGGAAGTATAGTAACGACAAAAAAAAATTAAAAAATATTTTATTGTTCAAATAGGCTTAGAATGGCATGAAACGTCGAGATTTTAAGTTTGAGCGAAAAAAAAATTCTGTCTGTCTGTCGGTCTGTCTGTCTGTCGGTCGGTCTGTCTGTAACATTTTTTGTGCGCACGTTTACTCTGGAACCGTTTGAGATATTGACTTGAAATTTGGTACACATATGTACTTTAACGAGATCTAGAACTAGATTATATTTTTTCATCTTGTTCCATCGACGGGTTGGGGCTAAATTTGGGGTAAATAGGTAAATCAAGCAGGTAAGAGTCCATAAAATTGGTATTTAGTATATACAAGAGAAGCTAAGGTCTCAAAAAAAATGTTGGCATTAGCCACCCCCATTAACACCCCCAACCTATTACTAAAGGGGATGAAAAAAAAAATGTGATTTAGTGTGTGTACAAGAACCAGAAACCTCAAAATATTTTTCTACTTTACTTTTTTTTTTGAAAGAGTATTTTGTCGAGAAGATTTTTGCCATATTAGATTTTGATGTTTGGTAGCCATCTTGATTACAAGCTTTTATTTAACTTGCCTTGTTGATACATTACTGTCGTATGCTCATGAGGACTTCGGTGATCTTTATATCTTGTTTGATGATCGTGGTGTGTTTGGTTTGTAAGAAAAGTTGATTTGTTTTTAAAAACATAACAACATATTTCATAAATGTATATAATAGGCGTATACTAGAGTTAGTATTTTTAAGGCTTTAAAGGATTCTCTGCACGATTCTCGAGGATGTAAACTCTCCATAATCCTAATGACACGCGTTTGCAGAATAAATGCCCGACGAACATAGGTAGTACTCAATCCCCACAGCATAATTCCATACCGTAGATGGGAATCTATGTTATAGCAATAAAATGTCAATAAAAACCCCTTACCGCAGTGATTTATTAAGTTGCGCATACCGTAACAGCCTTTACCGAACTTCCCACACAAACTATCTATGTGAGCAGCCCACGTCAAATTTCGGTCGAGCACCCAAGATTTTAGCAGAAATTCGTCGTTAGCGTTTTGCTCAATGTTGGACCTAAATGATACGGTAGTTGTTTTTCCTTTATTAAGTGTAAGTGTTGTATTTGCTTTGAATGTATAACTCAAGATCGTTGGCAAAGACAAGGTAAATAAATGGCCCCAGTATGGAGGTAGTGGTACACATGTGGTACACCAGCATTTATTAGATATTTGTTGCTCTTTGTTCCATTCACATAGACTACTTGCCCACGGTTTTTAATATAGCTGGATATCTAACCAACTTAGCAGTAAATAAGTCATAATCTACACAGTCAAAGGCTCGTGAATAATCTATAAAAATACCAAAAGCATATAATCCTTTATCTAAGGCGTCTACTACTGAGCTGTAAACGTTTACTAATGCAGTGTCAACACTTCTATTTTTTTAGGAAACCGTGCTGAACTCACAATAAAAGGTTATTTTTAAGAAAGAATCCACTTAACTATTCTAAAAATGCAAGTTCTATAACCTTCGACATACTTGAAATTATGCTAATCGCACGATAATTATTATAAGAGTTTTTGTATCTTTTTTAGTAGTGGAATAACTTTACTAATCTTTAAGTTGCCAGGGTAAATTCAATTTACAAAGCATAGATTAATTATGTAAGTTAAGGGTAAAGTGAAATTATTTTTACATTTCTTTAATAGATTGTTAGACATATCCAGACCACTGCACTGGAATGAGATGGCCTTAGGCTACTAATAAACGATAAAGTATCAATTTCAGTTACTGGTTGAATAAAAAATGATTGATAAAAAAGTGGTATGTTTGTATTTAAGAAATTTAAATCGATGAGGTCAACTTGGGCATTTCTATGACTTGTAGTAAAGTAGGCATTGATATTATGTGCAATAACATTATCTGGCACAAGGGAACCATCCTAATGAACAACTATTTTTGCCTGTGAAGCAGAAGATTTTCCTATCATTTCGTTTATCATATTCCACATTGTTTTTTTTAACCTTGTTTGTCGATTCTGACAATTTATTATCATTATATGCTGTTTTGTTTTCTTTTAATTTACTTTTATACTCATTATTTACATTTCTGCAGATAGACTTTAGTTGAGGATATTTTTGAGCAAGGTCTGAGATCAAACACACTATTTGTTTTAATTCTAGAAGCTCCTCCTCCGAAACCCACATAGGGGTTGACTTTATTACGTAAAAAGTACGTCATAAAGCTCACAAACGAAACTAATCTGTTGGGACACAGGTCGATAAGTAGCCAAAAATCAGACACATGCGTGTGAAATAACATACAAACAAGCCAACTTAACATTTATTCAAATCTAGCAATACTGTCTGTAAGCTAGTTACGTTTTTAGTGTAAGATTAATCATGCTTTGGCACCTGTTAGTTTGATACTGTTAAACACATGTTTATGCAATTTGTAAGAGCAGAAAAAACACCTCACATACCTTTGGACATGTGTCTAATATCTCGTAGAGTACGGGTTCGTTGTCCACCAGCACCTCGTGTTTATACCTAGTCTCTGAAACAAAATAAACATTTCTAATTGTTTGGTATTTTAGCTCTAAGTTATTTTAAAGCATACTTTTGATTACGCAGGTTGGTCATTTAACAGAAATATTTAGTACATTTCGACTATTTTTTTGGATAATAAATCATTGTTAGAGAATGTAATTATTTAAAATATTTTATTTTATGTACTATAGTGTTGGGTATGTTATTCATAACTAAACTACTTCAGAAAGAGAAATTGCCAAACTACTTTAAATAACAATGGTTTATCTAGGCCCCCCCACATCAAATCATGGGCCCCGGCACCAAAATCTCTGGCGGGGCCCAGCTACTGGCCCCTCGGAAGCCAATGGGCCCCCGCGCTTAATTATTGATGAGCGAGGGGGGAGAAATTTGAAAAAAAAATGTCAAAATTTGGCGCGCGCCCACTACGGGCCCCCGCGCTTAATAATTGATGAGCGGGGGGGAGAAGGGAGAAATTTGAAAAAAAAAATTTGTCAAGATCATTGGCGGGCCCCTAAACTCAGTACCCAAGAGACCCTGGGGGCCCTGGTTTTATGGAAAGTTTTTTTATTCGACTGATAGCCGATTCAAATAAATAATTAGTATATTGTGCAACAAGTGGTGAAAAGTGATTTTCATGCGTGTTAGACACTTCTTTTTCTACGTTCGTAATAATATTTGAGTATAAAAGCGTGGGGCGGGGCGCTTTTCATTTAATCTAATGATGTCTTCAGCGTTTTAATTATCGAACCTGTTCGAAATAGCGTTCCAAAAACGGGGCTCTTACGGGGTAAACAGAGAGAAGAGGTTCGATGATTATTTTTTGCTTTTTGGTGCAGTATTTATAAAAGCGTGTTTTTTTTCAAGTACACGGAAAAAAATAAATTCTTGTTTTAAAAATAAAACATTTAATTTTAATGCATCGCACGTTTATATATACGCAAGAATATATTTTCTTCATCCAAGAAAATAATTTATTTAATTTAATTTCTGTTCGTGAATATATACTATTTAATTCAAATATATGAAATAATTGTGATTAATGTCACTATATTTTAAAATCAAATAACTTTTTTTCTTCATCAGAATATGCGAATATTTAATAGAAAAATGTTACGTAATTGTAATAAACTTTTAAAGTTTTTAGGTAAAAACTAGAACAGTTTTGTTTTAACAATATATTGTTTCATATTTAATTACGTATAGTTTTACCATTAATAAAAAGTTTTAAGATAAATCTGTGGTATCTCTATCTTCAGAGTATTATAGAATTAATATAAAGAAACCTATTTATCCCGAAATTTTACATTTTTTAACTTCAAACCAATACGTTTTGAATTAATAATAAGCATATATTTGACCTAATCAGTGATAAAGGTTTAATTAAAGGAATCTACAAACGACCCAACCAACCAACCTTCTCGGTACACTTTGAAAATTGCTATGAAAACTCGTAAAAGCAAGCTGGTCAGCTGAAATTCCAGCGACTTCAAAGCGTACCGACAATGTTGGGTCCGCCAATTTTACGAGTTCGCATGGCAATCTTCAAGTGTACCGAGAAGGTCGGTTGGTTGGATCGTCTGTAGACCCCTTAAAGGTTATCATAGGTTACGGGAGTATATTTTTTATTCCCATTAAAGCACGATTAACTATACCACATTCGCATTTCATATTCCCGATGTAAACAAATAATATCAACGCATGCTATCATTAGTATTGGTCGAACGGCCATAAACTCCGTTGATATTTGTGTATATACATCAGGAATATGAAATGTGATTACAGTACATCAGTCAGATTATAGGAAGTAAGTAAAGGTGTATAATATGCACACGACGGTCACAGTAAATAACAACTAACAACAGAACAAGTCAACAAGTTTCGACACTACGCACACGGCTTAGCTACCTGCCACCTTCTTTGCCAGCGACCGATAAGGAGTGTGCGATAAACGTAATGGATATTGAAACGAAAACTAATATAATATAATATTAAATTTAATAATATTCTGTCAAGAAAATTACATTTTAATTGATATATCTACATTTCCCTTAATAATGTAAATATAGTTGAAATAAGTACTACATAGATTTGTTTCAAGGTACCTACGAAGGTTTTAAAACAAAAATAACATAATATACGGAATAAGAAAATGTATGAAATTTAATATTTAAAACTATTAAACATTTCGTCTAATCGTAATATATTCGCAAACAATATATATTTCAAGAAAAATATTAGATTATAACAAACTTTTCACTAAGTTTCACAAAAATGTATACATTTACATTTAATAAATATAGATTTGCGAAAACTATTTAATTACGTTATAGTTAATGTATAAAATATTAATATTTAAAACTATGAAACATTTCCCATAATCGTAACATATTCACAAATAATATATATCCCAAGAAAAATATTAGATTACAATAAACTTTTCACTAAGTTTCACAAAAATGTATACATTTACATTTAATAAATATAGATTTGTGTTAACCATTTCATTTTAAAACTTTCGACTTATTTGTATCAAATACTTTTTTTTGCGTGTACCTTTCAATTTTCTCACTTAATTAATTTGAATTTAGATTTTTTCCATTGAAAGTTCATTAAAATATGGGACAAATATTTGAAATTTTCCAATTTCTTTTAACAATGGTAATAAGGAATACTCTTAGTAGTGGTTTTTATGTTTGTTAGACTGGTACCGAAAGCTATAAAGATAAAAACATTACGACGTAATAAAATTTGCCATTTTATTATAAATTTTAAATATTTTCATTCAACATTGCTTGTTTGTTCTATTCATAAAATAAGTCTAATTATAGAGGTTGTTTATATTGTATTTTATATAATTTACGTCAGATACATAAAAGTGGCAAGTACATTTTGATTCAGAAAAATATAAATAAGTTAATATTTAAAAAAAATCATTTTAAAAACGAACTTTTATCGAAAATGCTTTATACAACGTGATTTACAATGATATGCGGAAAATAAAATGGTGTACTAGTCTTCAATATGGGAAAGCCCCTGCAAAATTTTAGAGTGTTCCGAGGTAATTTAGTATAGTAAAAATGATTAAAATTTACAAAGATACACTACTGTTATTGACTAGGTCAGTAATAGGTCGACGAACTTACTTCTGAAAGAACATATTGGAGATGTTTACATTTGCTTAATTGGCATATAAAGTGAAGCCGGCGGGTGCGGTCAAAGTGCCGCGTTTTTTGCTTTCGGTCGAACAATCAGGACACCGGCATGTTATTGACGGGTTTAAATAAATATCTACTTGTTGCAGAGTTCACTAGCATAGGGTCAATGTCTTTTCGATTTATTTCACTATTTTTGTAGTGTTATTTTATTAAAACCAAAAAGTCACTTGTACCCTCTCCAGCTTTGCTGTCAATAATGTCAATCCCAAGTCTGATAAAGTGATATGGTTGTACCACGTTACGTCAGATTTGTTAACGTCATTGACGGCGCATTTCTACAAAAAAATAAGATAATTTTTTTGGTCATTTTTTGAAAATTTTCATTTTTTTGACTCCTTTCGGTAGGGACAACCTACTGATAAATTTTCCGCATGTCATGGTAGATCACCCTGTATAAAAATATTAATATGGATAAAAACAACGCACATCGATTATATCATAATGGTATTAATGTTTTAAACATTTTCCCATAAACATTTCCCATATTAAAGGCCGACCAGCCAACCGTCCTTCTCGGTACACTTTGAAAATTGCCATAACACCTCTCGTAAAAGTGAACTGGCCTGCTGGAATTCCAGGTCTTCAAAGCGTACCGACAATCGAGTAGACCACTTCAATCCAGCAGACCAGCTCACTTTTACGAGTTCGCATGGCAATCTTCAAAGTGTACCGAGAAGGTCGGTTGGTATGCTCCCTGTCGCTGGGTCGTGTGTAGATCCCTTAATACACATCAGAAAATTAACATCTTCCGCTAGGAAAAATATTTCTCATACTGAAGTGTTTTTTCAGCGTTAAATAAAGATCAGCGGAGAAAATCTTTTAGACCAGTACAACTAGGTCTTAAATATTCGGGGCTGCTGGTTCAAAATTTTTGGTATTTTTTTCAATGAAAATTCTTGGCCTATCAAATTCAAAAGGAGTTGTAGAAAAAGTAAATTTAAAAACAATAACTTTTTTTCGTTGCGTTGGGACGAATAACTGCAAAATAAAAATAGTACTTTTTATTAATAAAAAACATTTCGGATTTTGGTGTATGATATTAACTAATATTAATGCATATTATTTTTTTTGTGGACATGCCTATTCCCTACAAAGTTTAATCTTACTTTACCGTTTATAGCGGGGAAAGAAATGCCGATTTAAGACTTTATTTGCAATATTTTAACTTCAAGGAGCAGTTTATGTATGTCATAACTTTCTAGCTTTAGTTGTAATATAGATTTGGCACTTTTATTATCTTGTTAAAAATATAGATAGGTATTTTGTTTAAAATAAAATTCCCAAGGCTTCAGGAAACGTTTGGCATATCTGCAACTACATAATTAACGTAATTAATTTTGATTGAGATGATTGACACTGTTCACCTTCAATGTTAGTATGCTTTAAAATTTACCTTGCAAATTAGTTTATTATAAATTAATGTAATTACTAATAAACTTGTATAAATATTTTTGCTATTCTGCTATAAATAAGTAAAATTTACAACGAAATTAAGAACATGAATTTGTTGCTCTTGCCAAGGTTCCAAGTGAGTTAATTCAGATACACTTCACAATATTGGCGAAGCAACATCATAAAATGTTTTATACGTACATATAGCTACAAAAGTTTAAAAAATCAAGCAATGGATCTGATTTGGCCCAGTTTAAAATACATTCTGCAACATATTTACAAAACATTTTTTATTGTGAAGCTTCTGGGGGTTTCGCTGAATTTTATTGACACGTATTTTTCTCCAATAATCTGAAAATACACGATTTATATTCAATTTATAGGATATTAATTGTTTACATGCATTTTTTATCACCAGTATTTTTTTTAATACAAATTTGACTGCTAAGGTCATTAGCTCTTTGCTTATATACAGGATGTTTCACGAAAAACGCACATGCCAGATAGAGAACAGCGTGGGTATTCAGAATCATCCATAGAAAAATCCAGTTGAGCCCTCGTTGTTAAAACACCCTGTGTTTTAGGTATTTACGCTAATTTTTTTTTGGTTGCTACTCTGTAAAGAAATGATATAATAACTTCATATTTGGCACTATGTAATATACCAGTGATTATGAATGTATGATACAAAATTTCAGATCTGGAAATGAAAAAAAATGTTTTTGTTATTCTTCAAGAAAATAATACCCTGTATATGTTTTTTTTTTAATTTCAATAAGTAATTTGAGAAGTACATAAACTACAGAATATAGTGGTTCCATTTTTTTTGCCATACTTTAGCGACTTCTAAATAAATTACACTAAGTGAAACAACATGAGACTTGAAAAAATATCGATGAATGATACGCTCAAGAAATGCTTTCACAATTAAATTAGGAAATTTTTTTCAACAATAATTATTATGTTTTAATTACTTACCAATTTTTATGAGAGGGTAAAATAAATTAATGCTAGGAGCCACCCAATTAAGAATCTATTCATTCCTCTCATTTATTCAAAACTAGCAAAAGAGCAACATACCGTAGGTATGTTATGGTATCAACAATAACAATAACAGTAGCAACAAAGTTGCATATAAATAATACTCATAGTATCAAAATATCAACAGAATAATAGTACGAAAAATAAAAATGCAGACATTAATCCTGTCAATTAATGGTTTCTAGAGGGAAATGCCGAGATCACAATTTTTGACTCGAGGGCTGTGTTTGGACTACCAAAAGTCCTCGAACATGGGAGGTGCGGGGGTGCAGGGGCCGCGAAGTTTTTTGTTTTTTCGATCATATCTCGAAAACGGTTAGCCATAATTAAAAAGTGGCTATATGCAAAATTAAAGTTGACTAAATTTTCTACAATAATGTTTCTGTGAATTGTCGTATCTGGTATGGTTCAGTAATGGATTGTATATAGTTTAACTGTATTCCAACTTTATTATAAATTTATTATAAATTGAAAAAAAAAATCATAATAATCATCGTGAAAAAAAATTTATTGTACAGATATCCGTTTCATAGCAAACTGAACTCAAATATCGTGTGTGTGCATGTATATGTATGTGTGTGTGTATACCGTTTTTTGTAAACACGATAACTTCAATTAGACTTAAAATATTTAATTACAATTTGGAACATTTTTATAACAGTATAGTACAATAATCTAGTACAATAATCCCTATGGAAATTGGGCCATATCTGCAATACATGGTGATAACCAGAGGCCTACAAACTCGCACAACATAATAATCTTATTAAAAACACAATGTTCCAAATTTTAGGATAACATTGATATATCATCTAATTTAAATAAAGTTGATTGAACCTAACATACACCCGGTATATTGCGGTTTATAAATCTTATACATCTTCATATTTTTGTATGCTTAATCAAAAAAAAAAAAAAAAACGCATTTTGCTCTTAAATTAAAATAAAACCTATTTTACGTAAGAGTGAGAGTTTGTAGACCTCTGGTTATGACCATGTATTACAGATATGGGCCAATTTCAATAGGGATTATTATACTATGCTGTTTTACATGTTCCAAATTGTAGTGAACTATTTTAGGTCTAACAGAAGTTATCGTGTTTACAAGAAACGGTATACACACATATACAATATACATATACACGCACACACACACACACTTACAGACACAAAGACATTTTTTATTCGATATCTGCTAGGAAACGGATATCTGTACAATAATTTTTTTCCACGACGATTATTAATTTTTTTTCAATTTATAATAAAGTTGGAATACATTTAAAAGATATACAATCCATTACTGAACCATAACAGATACGACAAAAATTAATAAAAACATTGTAGAAAATTTAGTCAGCTTTAATTTTGCACATAGCCACTTTTTGATTATGGCTAATCGTTTTCGAGATATGAGCGAAAAACCAAAAACCGCGACCTTCCTCGCGCCCCCCTGAACCCCACGCACCTCCTATGTTCGGGGACTTTTGGTATGTTTACCTCCTAAATAGTCCAAACACAGCCCCCAGTCAAAAATTGTGATCTCGGCATTTCCCTCTTTCCCTTATTAAACGTTCATTGACAGGGTTACATTGTAATAAAACCTCTTTACAAATTATAATTATAATTAAAATGTATGTTCAAAATGTCCTCCTCAGCTTCGGTACATTTTTTTGGTGCAGTTCACGAGATGACTGATTGATATCTTATTACGATTGGATTGTTTCTAATTTGGTTGCAGCATTCAACAATCCTTTGAATTAATTGATCCCTGCCGTTAATGTTCACATTGTAGACTGCATTTTTTGTCCAAAAACGATATTAATTAATGCGTCTGAAATTCACACAGCGAAAAAAATTTCCATAGAAAATTTTGCACAAGAACAGATTGAGTACACTTTATTATTATAATCTCAGATCCAGTTGTAAGACAACTACGTGTTGAGTTGACACATCAGATATTTTAAAATTCTGACGATGGGTAAGAGAAATATGTTTATAATATCAACTTGATTTTATTTCTATTTAAAAATGCGTAATAATTAATCATTCCTAACATTATCTTAATCATTGAAATACTTTGATCTTTGAGCAGGTGAGAAATTAAATGTTATTTTTAATCTCGTCAATATTTTTATCCAAAATATTTCTCAAAATGAATCATAATACATACATTCTTCTCCTTTGCAAAAGTAATATTTTTTATTTTTTGAATTGTAAATATAGGCGTGATGATTGACTTCTTGACAAACATAACTTCAGAGATAAAATAAGAATAATAGCTATACGTACTTCATTCTTTACCGGTGTTTTGTGTAGAATTTGATGTCACATCCACGTTTAGATGAAACGTTTAAATATGGCATAGTTATTTTTTTACAAGCCTTTATTTAACTTGCTATGTAGTTAGTACTCAAGTCTTGAACGTACAAAAGTTGTTAATAATAATAATATTTTTAAAAGATTTAGAATTACGTAACATAAAGCCAAGATTTCTATATGCTTGATTTGTGACATGATTATAACTTGACATCGAATAGAACACCCAGATCAATTTTTTCTTCAACTCTCTCTAAATGAACATTATCCATGAGGTATTGAAATTGCATGACTCGTCTATTTCGTGTATAAGTCATAATCTTACATATTTGTGTATTAAATGGTAAACAATTATTAATTGACCACTCGAATATTTTATTAATATCGGTTTGCATTAATGTACAGTCCATAAGATTTTGAATTACTTTAAACATTTTTATGTCATCAGCGAAGAGTAGTATTTCCCAGTTTTTTACTGACTCGACAATATCATTTATGAATAATAAAAATAAAATATTCAAACATATAGCTCGCACTATAGCTCGTTGGTCGAAAAAGATAGCCGTTCGCGGTTTATGCCATTGTTTATTTATCGAAAATCGAACTCAGGACCCGCATATTGCTTTTTGTCTATCTGTCATAGTTTTAGAGAAAACCCTAAATTCCATCTAATTCAGTCCACCCCGTACAAGATAAATATCCTATGGGCGGGCGGTTTAAACTTAAAGTAATGCTTAAATATGAAGTGATCGATTGATGTAAGCACTACATCAATCGGTCACTTGGTTGGATGGATTTATTATATTCTTTGTAGTATTCTAAGAACATTCATACAAATTTTAGATTTTTTAATGGTGACAGCTTCGCCTTCTCGCTTAACTATTATAGACTATTTATTATTATATTATTATTATAATAAAACCAAGGCGTTGCAGGACACCCGTATGGCGTGAAGCGCCTTGGGGGGCGTTGGAAGGCAAAGAGAATACCGAAGCTCAATTTGAATTGTTGTGCTGTACATCATTTTCCTGAATGACATTTATTTTAATTATACCGTGGCTTAAGAAGAATTTAATTGTAGATGATGTTAAAGGGTGTACTATGCTATTAAATTTAAACAATACGGGAAAATGGTGGGAACACCTGTTTTACGAAATGGCATTATATAGAAATTTGGAATTTATGTGTAAGGGGAAAGTCTCAATATGGATGCGTCTTTTATGTGTGTTTAATAGTTGTTGTATACACTGTAAAAAATGAGGGTAAATTTACCGTCGTTGCGTGTAAAATTTCCATGTAATTTTACCCGCAAAGAGAGAGGAAAATTCCATTTACCAGGGAGGATTACCGGTAAATAGAAATTTTCCACTCTCTTTGCGGGTAAAATTCCATTACAATTGGGGGTAATTTTTCACGCAACGATGGTAAATTTACTATGGAAAGAAAATCCTGTCTGGATAAGGGGCAATTTTATTACATCACGGTGGTGTAATGAAATTGCCCCTTATCCAGACAGGATTTTCTTTACACCCCCTTTGTAAACACCCTGTATCGTGGATCCGGAAATTATAACACCAGGGTAACACTAAACACTAATTTATTAACTTACATACTAACTACAACAATTAATTACTTTACTAATACTACATTAAGTACTATAATTCACTACTTCACTTGATCACGTTGCTTAATTGTTCTTAATGTTTCTCAATCTACTGTCTGAACTAAACTAACTGATCATATGAACTGTACTAAACTGTACTAACTGGGCTTCTCCATTCCTTTATATGCCTACAGATAAGAGCTCCAGAATGTTCTCTCCTCCTTCTGGAATTTGTATAATAGGCTCTGTACAACTTCCAGACTCTGACATCACGCGCCATCTCGGAGCCGATTGCCAAACTAACTAACTAATTCAGTTGCTGTTACTATATAACTTGTAGGAAATTCACATAGATGTCTCTGAGAGTAGACATGTAACAATACAAATTTTACTGATATTAGTGCTATCTATAGTTGTCCCACCTGACATTCCCACTTTATGTAGTGTCACAAAAGTTGTAATTCTCCAATCGTTAGGACTGGAGAACCTCAACTTCACCCTCGTTTTCTCTAATTTATTATTTTCATTATTTTCTCAAATAACCTATTGTAAACAGTATTGTCAGAGTGATGAAATGAGTAAATTTTGTTTTATTATATAAATGTATAGTAGTTCTACATCACTTGTGAATGTGTGAATGGCAATCATTTTATTTTATAAATAGATCTATATTTTTCTTGGCGTATGTAAGATATTTGTATGTAAATATGCAGAGTGGGACTGGGGCATTTTTATTTTTTTAGATACAGCATGTTTAAAAGAACGTTAACTACGTAAATTAGACAAGGCCTAATTACAACGCCAGAACTGTCTGGAAAAAATTAAAAACAAACAAGAATTCCAACGGCCTTTTGGGAATCGAATTCTGAAGCTCACACAACACATTCTACAAATTTTATAGTATTCACAGAAAACAGAAAGTCATCTGGCAAATAAATTATTTAGGACATTAAATACACAAATGGAATTAGTAAACAAATTGCCTTACTTGCAATTTACGAAAACGAAAGAAACTACTAAAAAGGTAGTTACTTAAAATGCGCGTAAACATACTTCAATCTTTACAAACACGATATGCCTTTTGCATATCAATACTGTACATACATAAAAAAATAAACCATACTATATTAGACAGATCTTTGACAACATACTACGAAAATGGTACATTAAAAAGGTACAATAATGGCCTTGAACGTCAAAGCAAATTACTAAACACTCACGAACAAAATCTTTCTACCAGTAGTTATGAAAATCAAAAGAGAATTTGATCATTTAACCGAACGTTATTATATGGACTGAACCAAGCACTAACACATAAACGTACACAAGACGCACGTAGAAAACAGCTCCGACATCCTTGTCGGAATACAAGAGCAAGCCTAAACGCAGCCATTTTGCTTAGCTAAAAACGACGTAAAATAAATGTTCATTACTTACAGTTTTTAATCGAGAACTTCGATACACTTACTTATATTCCTATAATTAAGACAGATTAATATATAAGCAGTGATCAGGAAATATTTGTGAAACTTAACTAGATACAAATTATTTGAGTAGATTGATTAATTCATCAGGGGCGCCAGGCCCGACCTACAACTAAACCATCCGGGACTAGAATGAACTAAACTTTCCGTATTAGGAACGAAATAACCTCGGTTACGCTAGGCGCATATTAATGACAGAAATGGACTCTGGGTACGAGATTTAATCTAAAGCAATCGGAAATGTCGGAACGGAACTATTAGGAAGGTATGACGCGCGAAATATTTAAAATAATATCTGGTATATGAACAGGCCCCGGTAATTTTATCTCGGCACCAGAGACGGCTCTCATATAGACATAATATTATATTGCAAACACCTACTGAAACGAAATGGTGAAATATTCATCATTGTCAGCTACGATGTAATTTTGGTAATAAATTTAACCTAAAAACAGTAATGGTTCTTACAAAAACATTTAATACATATCTAGCAAATAAAAAAACAATTCTGAATCAAACACATACTTTCCTGTTCTGTTTAATGTGTGGCGTGTTTATTATGTTTATTTTTATAATAATTAAATATAAAAACCCAACAAGCTGCTGGCAACATAAAACATTTTTTTCCCTTTAAAATAAACCATTTTTATATAATATTAAATTATACATAACAGACAGAGTTGAGAATTAATGGCATAAAACTGCCATGTGCCGTGTGCATCACAAATGTACACAACGTAATAAAGTGACTTTTATGAATCAGATGACGGCGCACAGTGGCACGAATCGTGATTTTTTCGTTCAAAATTATCTGGAACATTTGATCAGCACATTTCTAAAACTGGAAATATCGCTCGTAGACAAAAAATTTTCATATCATTGTGTTGGTGAACGAATTCTGAACAACTTTCAAAATGTCCGTCTGTCCGTCCGTCCGTCCGTCCGTCCGTCCGTCCATCACGTTTCTTGTAAGCACGATAACTCAAGAAACAAAAATCCGATTGAAATTTGGACAGTAAGTTAATGTTAGCTAGAGGAAGAACCCTATTGTTTTTGAACAAAATCGATTGGTAAATAAAAATGTTATTAATGATTTAAATTTGAAATTTTTTTTTATTGATTTTTATGTTTTTATAATTGAAGAGAAATCCGGTGGAATGTTATTTCATTTAAATATCTAAATATTTATATATTTTACAAATATCCATTTCATAATGTAATATACAACCGTGAAAATATGATTTTAGCTCGTGTCTTATAATGTAAAAATTTACATTTTTTTACGTGTAAGGTGGTGGTGTTCTTACACTTTTGACTCGGAATCCAAGGGTCCCGGGTTCGAAGCCCAAATAGGGCTTCGAACCCGGGACCCTTGGATTCCGAGTCAAAAGCGTAAGAACACCACCAAATGGGGTTTGGTATGTTTTTTTTAATTTTTACTTTATTTTGCACTGAATCTTTTACCAACTAAATTCGAACCATAAAATTAAAAATGTCTAAAACTGACATTATTTACAAAAATCTGCGAAGAGTATCCTATAGAATGTGTAACAATTATATAAAAAGTTCAGTCAACAGGCGAAGAGTACGTTTTTAGCTTGTTTAATTTCCAAAAAACGTAAGAGAGCCGATTTTTGAATTATGCTAACCAAAATTATTGAGCTTAGCCAAAATGGACATTTTTTATTTAAATCTTAATAAAATTTTCAAATAAAAACTTTTTTCTTATCCAATTTACATAAATCTTGTTACTCGGGGGATTTTTGAGGTCGCTGATTACGAATCTGATATCAAAATTGTCATAAACCAACCTGCAAAATTGCGGAATCAATGGCGGCTATAAAATGCTAAGAAATGATGAAAAATGAAATATTTTTGTTAAAGTTTATGCCGAGAAGTTTTGAATATTTCTGATAAGTACTTTTAGGTTAAAATAGACTAAATTTTAAGTTCCTGGAAAAAATTCAATTCAAGATGGCGGATCCAATATGGCTTAAGTAAGATAATAAAACTAACTTAAAAATAAATTATGTGCATTAAACTAAATAGACTATTCCTAAGAATTATTAGAACAAATTTTCTGAAATTTTCAAATATATCCAATATGCCTGCCATACATTAAATTTATCTATCATAAATATGCGATTCAATCCTCCATTAATTTTGAACATAACCTTAAGTAGGTCATAGTAATATTTCTTTTTTTATCCGCTAATAATATTATTTAAATGTATTTAGGATAATTAACAATTAAAATAATTATCAACTCAATTAGAATATTAATATTATTTAAACAACACAAATTAAACAGAGGAATTTAAGATTTAAATCTCTTGCCTTAGGTTATGTTAGGTTTAATATACTTGTTTTAAAGTTCTTAGTGTTAGTTATTCATTATATTATTAACAAGTGTAACAAGATTTATGTAAATTGGATAAGAAATTACGATTCACCATATATTGGATCCGTCATCTTCAATTTCTTCCTGGAACTTAAAATTTAGTCTATTTTAACTTAAAAGTACTTATCAGAAATTTTCAAAACTTCTCGGCATAAACTTTAACAAGTATTTCATTTTTCATAATTTTTTAGCATTTTATAGCCGCCATTGATTCCGTCATCTTGCAGGTTGGTTTATGACAATTTGGATATCAGATTCGTAATCATCGACCTCAAAGTACCTCGACCTCGACCTCGAGTAACAAGATTTATGTAAATTGAATAAGAAATTACGATTCGCCATATTGGATCCGCTATCTTCAATTTCTTCCTGAACTTAAAATTTAGTCTATTTTAACTTAAAAGTACTTATCAGAAATATTCAAATCTTCTCGGCATAGACTTTAACAGAAATATTTCATTTTTCATCATGTTTTTAGCATTTTATAGCCGCCATTGATTCCGCCATCTTGTAATTGGTTTATGACAATTTGGATATCAAATTCATAATCAGCGTCCTCAAAAATCCCCGAGTAAGAAGATTTGTGTAAATTGGATTAGAAAAAAGTTTTGATTTGTAGGTTTTATTAAGATTTAAATGAAAAATTGTCATTTTGGCTAAGCTCAATAATTCTGGTTAACATGTTCAATGTTACATCCTCCAATACCTTCTCTTTGAGTGAGTGTTTATAATAAACTGATCATATTAACTTTGGATATTACGGAAGAAAGTACAAGGTGAGTATAGTCATACTTGCATACAAATCTTTCCGCGCTGGCCTAGAGCCAACCCTGGTTTTTACGTCACGGAGATAAAATTCCCGAGCTCTGTATATGAATCACAAATACAGGATTGGCTTAAGATCAGTGATGTGAATGGTAAAATGACAATTTGTCACTTACATAAATTACTGTAAAATTACCGTAATATTACATACCTCATGAATTGTGGTGCAATTTATGTCATTTATGAAACCTCTGTAACTACGTAAATTACGTAAGTTCCTGTAATTATTGTTAATTTACACGTAATTTTAAATATCGCGCCAATTTTACTCTGGCCATGAATGTTTCATAACCTCACTTTTATTCTTACTTTGAGTCTTAAGGCAGTTAACGTGGACCGTGTGGTTAGTGTCCTTTTATTAGGCTATTTAGTTGTTAAAAAGTGAACCAGATACCCAGACCAGTTAGGTAAGCTGTAAAACAACGTTTTAACTTTATTTACTAAATTAAATTTATAATAATATTAATGATTGTAATGAACTGTACTGTTTTTTTTTTAATAGTACACAATAAAGAGCAGTAAATTTTAAATTTCATAAATTACATAAATTACAAGCAAATTTGTAACTTTCGTGAAATGTTACCGCGTATAATTACATTTTCATAAATTACACATAATTTCACATCACTGCTTAAGATACTTTTATGGCGAAAAAATAAGCAATATAGTAATTTTAGCGAATTAAATAAACTATTGCTGGAGTATTCAAGAGTGACATTATACAGCTCAAAGAAGCTTTATGAGTGAATTAAAAAAGCCTTAACAACCCTTATAAGGGTGGGCCCTGATAGTCTAGAAGCTACTTTACGATGGTGTTATGGATGTTGTTACATCAAAATAGATTTTTCAAGGCATTTTATAAACAGTTTTATAGCACCCTTCTAGATATTTAAGAAACCAAACATTGCTCCTTGTATAGTATATAAGCAAACAAACAAATAATACATTTAAAAAACTATCGAATCTGTTATAAAAAAGTTAATTAACTCCATAAATAGTTTTCATGCTCTATATATATTTTAAGGTTTTCTTACCTGATTGATGGTCATATTCTCCGATATATCTCCTAGTCAGAAACCGGACCGACAGCGCTAAAAATAAGAGAAAAGAGTTATTTATAGTTTTAAATTTTCACGGTCAATTTGCAGAACTAAAAGCATTTGAAACGTGCTGTTCCAAGAGATTTAGTTTGTTATTTAATATTTTTTCCCTTATGTTCTGGCATGCGTTTCAATCGAATTTGTAAAATGTTCACTTCAAAATCAAACATTTCATGAAAATGAGTCAGGTTTAAATTTGTATTAAATACAAATGATTCTAAATGTTTCAAAGGTGTATTAGTATTGATTAATAACGTTATGATTTGTGAGGCTCATTTTGTATAAAATAAAATATTTGTGTAGTGTGTAAATATATTCAACACAGCATTTCATCATAAATGTTACAAAAATGGTAAATATTTATTTTATCTTCTAATGTCCAGCATTTGGGAGTTTTAAATATTACGTGAAAAAAACTAAAATGTAAACTATCGCACATCGTGGTTAGATGCGGGACACTTGTTTAATTATTGTTTTGTTTGAAATTTGGAATTTTAGCTGGGAATTTGAAATAAAACAACGGTTAATTTTTCATTTAACATTGTTTTCAGTCATTTGAAGGTGACCTTAATTTTAAAACTAGAAACTGTCGTTTTGAAATACTCGTAAAATATATTTTTATTTTATAAAGGTAGGGAAATGTTAAAAGTCTTTACCAAAGTTCATTCATCATTCATCAGAAAAATAATTTTAATGTAATGTAATGTAATTGTATTTAAAAGATATACAGTGTGTGCGATTTAAGACCGCAACACGAAAAATAGTTATTGCAATACTGCTCTAAAATCCTGCAACCAAGAAGAAGCAGATACAAGACTAATATTGCATATTGATGATTGTGTTCAACAAGGTTAGAAGGACATTTGCATTAGAACTGTCGACACTGACGTAGTAGTACTAGCAGTTTCATTTTGTCACTGTTTGTATAAAGAAGGGCCAAAGAGTAGTTTGGAGCTAATAAATACTTTAGAGTATTAAAGGTGCATGAGATAGCACAAAAACTAGGGGAAAGCAAGTGTGACGCATTACGAGGTTTCCACTTCCTAACGGGATGTTTTCTTTTCTTCTGGAAAAAGAAAAATGACTGCTTGGAAGATAAGGACAACATATCTATAAGTAACAAGCTTTCACGTTCATTTTGGAACCTCAAGAAAATATTTCTCATAAAATTTTAAACTTATTCCAACGGCTTGTTGTTTTAATGTACTGCAATACTTCTGCCTGCACTGAAATAAATCAGGCACGAAAGGAACTGTTTACTCCCAAGAACAGGACAACGTGTAACATCCCCCCTCCAAAGGATACTTTGGAGCAACACATTTTACAGGCTAGCTTCCAAAGTGGGCACATTTGGCATCTGACACCAAATTTGATTTTGCCTAACCTTGAAAAATGGGGATGGTGCCTGCCCGACAATGTTTGGGTGTCAAAATGGTCAACACTTCCGGAAGTATCTAAAGCCGTTAGACAATGAATTCAATGTAGTTGCAAAAAAGGATGCATTGAAACCAAATGTGGTTGTAAAAAAGCCGGCTTGCAATGCACGTTACTTTGCACAAATTGTAAAGGAGAATGCAACTAACTTAAAAAATAAAAAAATCTTTACCTATTTTTATTAAATTATTTTTAGGTTGAAAAATAATATGTCTTCATAAAGGAATACTCAACAAGAACATTATAATTATTACGTTAAATTATAAACCTACATGATATCATTTTCTAGCATTTTTCCGTGCAGCGGCTTTATTTTTAGTGTTAGGTAAATATATTGCATAGTTTCTTTATTCAAATTTTAATGTAAAATATTTTTCTTAACAATTTTTTTCTGTAACAGTAATTATTTAGTTAAAAAACTTGTAAACTTTTAAATTATAAATAAAAAGTAACTTTTTTATATTTTTCTATCTACCGCCTTTATTTGTAGCTTTAGGTAAAAAGTTGTATTCAACTTTTTTATTCAGAATTTAATTTGGAACATTTTTTCTTAACAACTTTCTTTGCCACATCAATAGTTTAGATAGAAAACTCGTTCTTTTAAATTTTCTAAATCGGCCGCCATCTTGAAACCGGAAGCCATTTTGATTTGACGCTGCTCGGAAAAATAGTCGTTTTAATGACAGAAATCAGTATACCAAATTACAAAACTGTTTCACTAATAACCATTTTTTCTGGGTTGCCGTTCTACTATAAGTTTTGATTTCACCTAAATAATATGCCCTAAAGGTATTTTTAATAAGACTTTTAAATACCCGACTGCAACTTCTACTTGTTATTTGTGAAAATGTTTAAGTATCTGTATATTAAATTATGTATTAGTATATTAGTATATTATATCGGTAAATTAAAGATTATTTGCTCTAAATATTTACCCGAACGATGTACAATATAATAAAAGTATCTAATATATTTTTAATATATTTTTTTGTAATTAATTTATTACTTTGTTTGCTCATCTATTTTTAATCCTTTGGCACTTTTCTTGCTTATTTTGTTAACGTTTACAGTAATTCTTGTAGGCATTAAGCAATCTTCAAGATAAGCAAGCCCCACTTCTATTTAAAATAACTATAAAATAACTGTTTCATGTATCTACATAAAGTTATTTAAATGCAAAGTTTTGAAAAGGTATAGTGTATTCCACATTTATAATTCAGCGATATAAAAAAGCTCGCAAAGAAGCATAGGAGGACGCCGACCGCTTCTAGTTAGAGTACCGCCCGCCGGTCCACGTTGACAACGCTGGTCCACGTTGATAACATACTTTATTCCAACCTATCATAATTCCGGTAGAGAAAATTTCAACCAATTATATTCAGTGGGGAGTGGCCTACATTTTTGTTAGGAAATATATGACCATTTTTTTGTGATGATAATAAAGCCGAACACCTTTATGGCCTTTTATTTAAATAGACTGAAACTGATACACGGTCGATATCCTTAAAGGGGCACACGATCCAGCGGCAGGGACCCAGGGACCCGACATTGTCGGTACGCTTTGAAGATAATTGGAATTCCAGCGAACCAGTTCACTTTTACGAATGAGTTCAAAGCATGCCGACATGGCCGCTGGATCGTGTGTAGACCCCTTTACGTTTTTTTGCCAGCTTTTTTATATCGCTGGATTATCGGTGGTACAAATTATATCTTTATATTAATTGTTTATTATTTGTAGACACCTACGTCGTCACAAAGAAACAATAGTGAAAAATAATATACTTGCACCACAGATTAGTAAGCTGTGCTTGAACACTAATCTTATATCAATAGTTCAGTAATACAATGATTTATATTGGACAAAGTTCATAAAGTTTTGAAAATTGGTAGAAATGTTAAGGATAGCATAAGAATTAATAAACCGAAAAGTTCCCACCCCTAAATAGTGTGCTTCATCCCCTAGGACGTCGTTTCCATCCCCATTTTGAGGTTTTCTAGATTATCTCGGTGAACACGGTGAACGGTGAACGGTGCACTTTTTGATAAATATACCTTATAAAATTCTCTATGAAAAACGTCTCTACAATTTTTTTCGTAAAATTAATAATACCGTGGGAAATAAGGTGCACACATGAGGGTTGATTCCAGTTAACACAATAAATTGCAATCTTTACTATAATCTGCTAAAAGCAGTAGCTACTAAACTCCATTTAAAATTATAATAAATGTAGCGCTTCCACATTTAGGGGTGGGGATTTTTGGATTAGTAATTCTTATGCTATCCTTAATATTTCTACCAATTTTCAAAACTTTATGAATTTTGTCCGATATATTACAATATTAATTGTTATATTACTGAACTACAAGGTATTTATGCTATGAAGAAAAATTAATCGCCAGTTAACTCATATAATTAATCAACTTTCTAACATTTTGTCTTTTAAATATACTCCAAAAACTAAAATAAATGTGATGAAAAATTAAGGACAAAGTTCGACTAGTTTTTCTTACATTATAAAAGTAAAATTATCTAAATAGCGTTACGTTAGATGTTATTCTATTTGAAAAATAATGTTATTTTTTCAACTGGGAAGTTATTTGGATTATTCTTAAATAACCTTCTGGCCCCTTGTCAAAATATATTTTTGTAATCTTTTTAAAAAGTGGTATCTATTGTTTGACAAATACATGTGTTCGCTATTCATAACATGTCATTGTTTACTTTACTGACTAGTATTACTACTCAAAAGAATTATAGCACTTTTAAGAAGTTTTTGAGTCGATGACATCTAGAAGTTGATCTTTAAATACCTCGAAAATATATTTTTATGATTTCTCTAACATAGTAAAACTCTATACTACACCGCAGTTTGATGACTGATCAATTTTGTTTTTGTGTAAAATATATAATTCAATAGAGACCAAATTATACAATAGTGTATCGGACTTCGATATCTCGAGTTCTATGATAGCTAGAAATTTAAAAAAAATACAAGTAACTAGATGAAAAAGTCTATAACCGGAAATTATTCTCGAATGTACAGGGCGATCCAAGACGAAATTACAGGATCAAGTGATTTTTTTTAAATGGAATGCTATGTTTATCATTATATCTTTTGAAACCTCTTTCTAGACTTCATTCATTCCTATATTATTATTGACTGTCGCTCAACCACTTGGATGTAATGAATTTTTTGTTGAAATAATGCAGCTGCATATTGAAAAAATCACCAAAGTCACAATTACGGGTTTTAAGAAAAACTTATGTGAATGTTAGTTACGAGACATCCAATTAATGTTTTTCAATCATTCTTACTTCCTAAAAATGGGTGTTCAAGAATTATTTTTAAATTGAATTTTCTCATTTTTTTTCAAATGGAACACCCTCTATATTTTTCGACCATGTGATGAAGATATTTTTTGAAGCCCTTCTTAACCTGCTCTCCTTAGATACTTATAAAAATTGTTAAATTTAACAACATAATGTCAAGTAAAGATATTTTAGGGATAGGTGTGCCCCAGGGCTCCATATTAAGGCCCTTACTCTTTCTGATTTATATTAACGATATGCCCCTAGCAAAAGAATTTTCACATATATTTTGTACGTAAACGATACAACAATTTCCATTGATATATTAGTTTATACGATGTTGAAGCAAATAAAAGTTAAAATCAGTCAAAAACTGAACAATAATTTATTTCTAATAATTTGTTCTGTAATAAAACCAAATCACATAACAGTTCCAAGAGCTCCTACAGTTATTGGCATGACCGTGGTTTTGGCATTCCACACTCTGCTAATATCTATTTGGAGTCTTTGTACTTGCTTAACAGAGGTTTCTGTGCCGCTTCTTTGTGATCGATGTAATGATCTTACTCATTAGCAGTTGATCATTACAATCTCTCCAAGCCTTTCTACAACCTTTCTGTTCCTCTGGGAGTATCTTGAATTTTAGAAGGTGGTTGTAGATTTTATTTGCTAGTACAGCGGTGATGTTATCATTTTTATTATTACTATCAAAGAAGGACGCTCCTGTCAGCGCTTACGGCCTGCATTAAGTGATAAACTCAAACCAGGAGATCTTACTCGCCATCTGACCGTTCTAAGTGAAATTCAGTTAGAATCAATGACCAAACCCACAGATTCTATACGATTCGATTTTGAGCGGACTTTTGAGGAGGAACTCACTAACCTCCTATTTATGGAGTTCTGAAGAACTAGAACTGGAGAGAAGGTCGCTCATCTGGTACACAGCTCGGTATATGTGGTAAAAATGTGGGCTGTCAAAAGCCTCATGCCATACCCCGACCCCTGCTATCAAATCCACGCTCTGCGTTTGGGAATTAATTTAAAAAGGCATACAAGGGGCAAGAATCTATATATTTTCGGACAGCCAGGCAGCACTAAATAGCTTTAGTTTATTTTCAGAATAACGTTGAAAAAATATTGAAAGTGCACATAGGACACATTTCTTTTCTAAAGTTAAATGGTAAAACACTATGGGCCATACGGCAGAGCTATCTACAAATGAACTTTTCTAAACCATTTCCTTTTGCCAAAATAAACGACAGGGAGGGGGGCACGTGCCCCTGTGCCCCCTCCCCCTGGATCCACAGCTATTTACTGCACGTCTTACTCCTAGCTCTAGTTTTTCTCAGGTTGTAAATGGAGTTGCGTAAACAGTATTTTTCAATAAGTCTAAAGGAAAATCTAGGGTAGATGTATGGGGTGACCTTGGGAGGCATCGAACAGGACTATTCGTTGCAATGAAGTTTTCTCCGAATTTCTCTTGAAGCACCATAAGCACCAAGCAAGATGCTACATAAATAAACATTAAACAACTCTGTCTTAACAATACTCGTAGTCAATATGAAAAATGAAGCAACAGGAATATCGACTGGTATATGAAACAGAAACAGAAACACAGTGACCTAGCTCCAGCTTCTAGTGGCGTGATCACAAGATACATGGCTAGAAAATATAGCCAATACACAGATGGTATTGCATAAAACAGAAATCCACTAAATCTCAATGACTTTCGGGTTAAATGTTAAATGGTACAAGAATTTAATAATAATAATTTAATATTAGTATACTATTATTAATTTTCTCACTAAATTTAAAAAATAGCGATAGAATGAAGAAGTTTTTTCTACGTAACTTAAATCTAAATGGGAAGATACATTTTATATGAATAAAAAAAAATATTTGTAGGAAATAAATTATTACCCTAATTTCAAATATATAAATAATTTTTATTTTCTCATAGTCAACATAAGTATAAATATCTGAATCGAACAATTCTTGGTGAATGAAAACAGCTGCATTATAAAAACATTTTCACATGAGTTTTAAATTGAATGTAGGTGTTACACGTAAATGAATGTAGGTGTTAGATGTTCGTAAGATACATTTTAATAGAAAATATCAAAACAATGAATATTCTAAATGTTGGCCTTGAGTTTCTAAACTCACATGGACTCTTCGTTTAATTTTTGACATATTTTGTATCTGATCAACTGCTATGTTAGGATTTTACTCCAGTCACATTAGGCGGGAAAAAACATCTGCCAAAAAAATCCAAGTGAGCTGAAATTTTGCGTACACCTTTATTTTGGCATTACAAATAATATCTCAAAAGTCCCCATCGACATCGCGCTTGCGTCTTCAGTTATTCAAAGTCAAATGTCAAGGAAATCAGATTATCCCAAATATCTCGCTTCCTATGGGTCACATGACTTATAACCGTATAACCATAGGAGTATTTCTCTTTCTACTGCTTGTTGTATTTATCAATAGTACGTAGTCGATATTTAAAAACTTGTTCTTTAATTGAAAATCTGGAGAGTGTACAGGCCATTCTCCTCGGTTGAAATAGTCGGTGCTTATTAATAGTCTATTGATATTGGATATAAAATCGGCGAACACAGGAACTAAATTAGAAACTATTACCATTTGGGGATTATACACAAATTTTCCAGTGCACAAGAGGTAACTTCCCCCGAGAAAATCACCCCAGACACTCTTCGTCTCCGTGTATCTCTTTTTCCCATGGAATAGTTGGTCCCACATAAAATATTAGACATAATGAAAATATTGTACATAAAGCTTACTGCAAATAAGGTCATACGCATATTGTGAGCATGAATTAATGAAAAATAGCATGTTCTTAAGTAATAACAGAATTGATTTTTTAGCCTACGCAGCATAAATATAGAATCTCATAATTTTTGTGACACATTGTCCACATGACTGAACCAGCCAAGAGTGTCGTCTAAAATAACTCCAAGAATTTTAACACTTACCTTTAATTAGTGAATTGTTTGTTGAAAATACAATTTGTTGGGGTTTTTCTTCATTTAATTTAAGGTTATTTGAAGGGGACCGAGTACCAGCTTGTTTGATAAAATTAGAGTTATCCTCATATAGGTTACAAATGTTCAAATTAAAATCAATCATGGATGTATCATCGGCATAAAGTAATATAAAGCGAATAAAATCATTGGCATATAATGTCTTTGCATTATATGCCCATTCTTTAATAGGGGACACAAAACAGAACCTTGAGGCACTCCGCGTTTAACGTGAAGAAAATCTGAGTTTATATTATCTATAGAAGAATAAAAATGATTAAATGATATCATCTTGTATATCGTGTAATTAAGAATTAGAATAAGTTATGTAGGTTAGTTTAATAAAGGTAAATAATATTTAACTGATCATTTAAATACATATATTTGTTATTGCAAATTGTTTAGGTCAAGGTCAGCAAACATATATGCTTGCTCTAATATTAGGATTAGAGTTAATAAATAATTAAGATAGAAACTGTTGGTGAAGTTGCACCCAAAAGAGACTGAAGAGAAAGATTGTTGAAGTTTTAAACAAATGCTTTTATAAGTTTACCACATCTCGAATACCATAGAAACTCATCTTTTCCAGAAGTATTTGATGTGAGACAAAATCAAAGGCCTTGGAAAGATAGCACAAGATAATAGCTACATGTTCGCTCTCTTCAAGGCATCCAACTATGACACACATCAATTTAAAAACTGCCATAGTGGTGAAACATTTATTTCTCAAACCAAATTGACGACAATTTAAAATTTTATTTCTATCTTAACTAATTTGCAAATTTTTTCTTGAGGATAATTTCTATAATTTTTCTAAAAATGGGGACGATAGGATAGGACGGTAGTTGTTGAAAACATTAATGTTTCTCTGTTGAATTGAATTGGAAAATATTTTACATTTAATTATTTTATATTGTTGCACTAATTTGAGCACGATAATATACTAGTTAGGTAAATGCTTTAACGCACTCATTGGAGAACCAATCAAAACAACTACTATTCTAGCTAATACTGACGAAGTATTGAATTACATGATAGGATTCCTACCATTTTAAGGCAAAAAATATTGGAAATAATTGAATCATCTATTTAAATTCAGTCATTCGCACTTTCTATTTAATATGAAGTCATCTACTTTCTGTATATTGGTACCTTAATCTGGTCACTTAGGAAAACACTTTAAAACACTCAAAACAACTACTGTTCTATCTAATACTGACGAAGTATTGAATTGCATGATAGGATTTCGAGCATTTCAAGGCCAAAAAATATATTGAAGATACTTAAATCATTTACTGAAATTCAGTCATTCTCAACAATTATTAAACCTTACATTCTGTTTCAACTCTGGAAAAGTTGTACAAGTTGTTTCGAACTCGTTAGTTCTCATCAGTAGAGTATAGAAACATTCATTCATTATCTACAAGCCTTTATTTATATTTACAATTAATTATTTTATATTTATTTGCTTTTATCATGAGTAGAGAATATTTAGGTATTAAGCAAATCACTTGAAATAGAATGTAATGTATTGTCTTATTTCCTAGGTTCCAATATTTACCAAAATACATCAAAAACTTTTGATCTTGCTTTGGGCATTTTCCAAATCACTGGTGCAGACAACGTAAACATAAAAATTGTATGCAAGGTCGAAGCTTTATTATTTTTACATATTCTTGACCCATATGTCGAGTCGTTTTTGTGCCACCAAGAATTATGGTACAACTTTAAGCCTCGCTGTCAAGAGAAGCATCTCTCATACTATCATCGGCACATTCAATCACCCAAAATGTAAACAAACATCAAGAAGTCGAAACGTTAAGTGGAATATATTTTATGAGTCACAAATATCACGATTTATTGACTTTTGTGCTTCTGACAAAGAATTTATTTTTTTGTCTGTCTATTTTTATAAAGAAACTGTATCGGTCAATATTTATATACACATACCTCTATAGAAAAAGTGTGTTAGTAGGTCTAGTATAGAAGTTAAAATTAAATCAAAGTGCATCTTAAGAAAAGTTCTCATTTTAGCATCAAGATTTGAGATATTTTCTTCGCTTACATTTACGCTATTTAAGTGGTATGTGTGGTTTATATCAGGATAATGTTTTTTGATATTAAAACGTTTAATTTTAATGCGAAATTGACAGGAAGTGAAATATATCTCATAAATGTGTCGCCAATAAATTAAAATTTCCAACCAAGTTATGTATGTGATCCCACATAATGTGTTTTTGCCCGATACGTCAGCTGGTATTTTAGTTCCAAGTTAATACGTCAACTGTTAGACTATATAGACATTTTATTATAGAAAACACCTTCAGTTTTAAATTGTCACATTCGGTCCAGCCCTGTTACACAAAATGATCCCTTCTAGTCATAAAGTATGAAGATACGCTCAATTTTTTAAAACATGTCTCGTCGACACATCATGCGTTTTTTCTTGAACCAGTTACTACTCTTCATGTGGTGAAGGCAGTAAATATCTTGAAAACCACAAGTAATTTAGACATTTATGATTTAAATAGCAAAATTATTAAAAACACCATAGATGTTATTATTTATCAGTTAACATTCTTAATAAATTTATGTTTCAGTAAAGGCTCTTTTCCAGATGTCTTTAAGATAGCTAGCGTAGTGCCTATTCTTAAAAAAGGGGATCCTGATAATCCTGATAACCATCGACCTATATCAATTATCCCAGTGTTCGGTAAAATAATTGAGATCATTTTAAAACATCGCTTAACGAAATACTTTGAAAATCATTAAATTATTCACAAGTGTCAATTTGGTTTTAGGAAATCGTGTTCCACCGTAGATGCAGTCTGTAAGGTTGTGGGTGACATTGTTGAGGGTTTTGAGTAGGGTAAATATACGGCGATTATGCTAGTAGACCTTAGCAAGGCCTTCGACTGTGTCTCTCACAGCCTTCTCATTAAAAGACTTAGCTGCTATGGTGTTAGAGGTCTACCACTACATTTCTTAGAATGGTATGTGCATAATCGTGAACTATGTGACAATCAAATGTCGAAATTTAGGATAATGAAACATGGGGTACTCCAAGGCTTTGTACTGGGCCCTCTATTATTTATCATTTTTATTAGCGATCTTTTTCCAAAGAAAACTGTTATGTATGCAGATGATGCAACTTTAATAAATATAAATGACGATTTAATGGCTCTACAAGCACCTAAATATGAACTCAACATTCTGCAAAACACTAGTATAATAATAACATGTTAAAGTTAAATAGATATAAACCCAAAAATTGTTTTTCTTGACCAACAACGCAATTATCAGAGGCGACAGTGTTAAGCTACTTGAAATTGTACTAGATGATAATCTTAAGTGGAATGCTCATATTGTACAGTTAAGTAGTAAAATCTCTAGTTATATTTTTCTGTTACGTTAACTGAAAAAGTATATAAATGTTAAAACATTGCGTATCATGCTTTAATCCAATCACAAATTACATATGGGATTGTACTCTGAAAATTCCACTCATACTTCTAAAATATTTATCTTGCAAAAACGATCAATGAGAATAATTGCTGGTGCTTATAATCGAGATCATCTCAAAACTTTGTTCCTTAAATATGGCATACTGCCCTTGCCGAACTTAAATATATATCTTACTCAGTGTTGGAAATTCATAAAAATAAAGGAACCTTATCTACCCACTCGACTGTCACCATTATGAGACTAGATTATCAAATGAATTAAAAGCACCTAGATATCGTCTTACAAAATCCGCGAGAAATTCACCAGATTTTAAACTATACAATATAATACCCGAAAATTTGAAGAAACTGGACTACATCAGATTTAAAAAGAGCATTAAAAGCTGAGGCGTAACTATGGCAGGGCAAACTGGGGCACTGCCCCGGGGGCCCGGAATATCAAGGTGCCTCTAGCCGGCGCCCTGGGGCCCCGGGAGACCAAGGGCTCCAGCTGGCGCCTGTTTTTTTGGATTTCTCCCCCCCCCCCGATCATTAAAAAAATGTTGGAATTAAAATTTTTTTTTTTGATTTCTAACTGCAGTGTCTTGGTCCATTATATCACCGATTCATAAGTTATCACTGGTCTTACTGCCCTAGTGTATAACCAGAGGGTTATCTTGGGGTTTAACCCAAGTTTACTTATTAAAATACTCGCTCTCGTACTCGCTGTTTCACTTCTTTTAATTTTAAAGCTTTGAAAATTGAGCGACTGTGTATATTAATTCCAAATTTTGTTGCATTTTAAAATGTTTAGAAAAGTCAAGGTCGCATAATTCAGTGGCGATCATATATAAGTGAGACCACCCAAGAAATAACTGTCAGAAGCAAAATAATTAGAATAATTTAATAGTCTACTTTTATACTGTTTTCTCCACAACCTTAATAAAAATTAATTAAAAATCATAAATATTTATGAAATTTTCTGCGGTGATGGTATTGGCAGCGACAGTTAAAAACTTTAAAGTTTACGATAGTTTCTGTAGTGAAGGTTGCCATTGAACATGAATATTTATTTATTTTTTACGTCATTCAAGCTTTATAGTTGCACTTTTTTATGCTTTATTATACCGTAATATAAGTATTTAGATTGCTTTTATAATGCACGTATGTATAATTAATATGTAGTAGTCAGAAGACAACTGTATCAACATTACGCACCCCACCAAACAAAAATATGCACCTTCTCACCATCCTTCCCTTGAATGCCTACACATTTCATACTAAGTATAGAAGAAGAATCAATGGTACGTTTCCAGGCACAAATGACGTCACATTCGAAATCTAGATCGAAATCCAATAATCCGAAAATCTTAATCCGTATGAAAGAGATAAAAGTTCTATAACAGTCTATAACACCATGCCATCGGAGTAGTATACCACGAAATTTGTTTATACCATAATTCTGTATGGACGTCAAATGTTCAGTTCGTCTCTTGTTGTGTTATAAACAGGCAGAAACGAGTTTATGCAATGGCTACACTGAAACCTATTAGTGTTCTCTTGCAATTCAAAGAAGGATAGAATACTTTTGTTTACACAAGAACATCCCAATAAACAAATTTGTTTTATAATTGTCATTTCTACAACAATTTCGTTTTATTGATATTTTATTACATTTATAAAACAGCGATAAAACAAAATAGTTCTATAACATTTAAATTTTGCTTGTTGGGGTTTACATAAATGTACCGGTATTTTAAAAATTCGTCAGAAATAATTTGCAAGGGAAAGATGTCTCTCAACCCCACAGGGTTGACAGACGCCACTTCTATAAAAAAAAAACTATGGAAATAAAACGAATAAGCAACAGTATAGCTTTTTCGTTACATCTTGAATTACGGTAGTTTACATCCTTTCTGGGGGTAACATATAGGACTCTAAGTGAGCAACACGATTTTTGCCAATCATAGCATCCATAAAAATGTAAATCCGGTTAGTTTCTCTCTGTTTTTCCAGCATCCTACAGATATCCATAAAAATGTCAATCCGGTTAGTTTCTCTCTGTTTTTCCAGCATCCTACAGATATAGGGGTAGTATCTCGCAACCCCGTAGGGGTTGGTTTTCAAGCACTTCGTCGAACATAGTCCAGTTTCTTCTCTCTTCTCGTTAAAGCTTACATAGGGGGTAGTTTTCACACCCTCTGAGTGTAGGATGTTGATGGTACGTAAGTTTCTTACTTCGTGATGTAGTTTCTTAACACTTTAACAAAACTTAAACATTTCGAGCTTTTTCAGCAGTCATTGCTGTTTTGGATCGATTTTTTTATATATGGGGCTAGTTTTCGCCCCTCCCTAGGGGTGTGTTTCATATCTATTGTATGTACGCTGTTGTTTAACCTCAATTTGTATAATTCGATTGATTAAGAAGTAACAACTATCTCGTAGCTTAATCTTCTTTTTATCCCATTTCAGGCTCTAGCTAATGATTTTGGGGGTGTACGATTTTTTTTGACCCCGGATTAGGATTCAGCGACCGAAAATACATAAGGATACATGGGTCTGGTTCGCTGCTTTGAACTTTTTTTTTGTGGGGCTGTGTTATTATGGGTTTAATTTATAATAAATTCATTAGAATATTTTTAGTAATTATGAAAAAAGGATTACTTGAAGGTTTACACAAGAAATTTATATGACCATCCTTTAAGAACAATGCGTTATTAAATATTTCGGGTATAATTTAAATTAAATTCGTTATTTTTAAAATAATCAACATAGGAATATTATGGCCATACTTTAATCATTTATTGTCTGCCATAAATTTGTAGATTTTTAAGGCTTTGATGGACCTAAGCACGTCTTGGCTTATGTTTCTAAGCAAGTTATTTATAGATAGTACGTTAAAAATTAACAACACTTATATCGAAGCGGTAAGGGAATATTACGTGCCATTTATCTTTGTTTTGTAGGCAAGAGCAAAACTAATAAAGGCTTTGCTCTTAATCTATAAAGACATTTCCTAAGCTATGCTAATGGAAGCAGTAACTTCTAAACACATGTCCGTAGCTACATCCTAGTTTCTTTTGAGACATATGGCAAAAATTCATGATAAATTCCTTAATTAAAGTTGCCCAAGTGCCAAGTAGTCTTTAGTAAATATTTAAAAAGTGAAATTGAAAATTTGGGGCAATCGGTAGTAATTATTGAAAAATAATTTATTTTTACAAAAAAAGTAATGGCAGTTCTCGTTATTAAAATAACCATTAGATAGACATAAAATTTTTAAATAGTTTTTTAATCACTCTATCTGGGCAGTAAACTTTAAAAAGTGAGATCGTGTTGCTCAAATATTTATACAAGTTCATTTTATTTGGTAACTACTCTTGAGGTGAAGTTCGCATTTTACAGAAATATTTTTACTAGATTATTCGTACAGGGTGATTCATAAGGAATTGGTAATATTTATCTGCAGATTCTATAACGCAAAACATTAATTTTTTGCTTAATAACTGGGGGTCAAGCATTTACCCTATATACATAATCTGTATCATTACAAATGGTGAATAAAGATTATTATTATAAATATTATTACTTACTAAGATACAGGGTGTCAAAGTTATAAAAATAATTCAGTAATGTTATATTTAAGTTATTTTTCACACATAAACATAAAAGTCGATACAATTAGGTTTTTGGACGTGATAAAATCGAATAAGCTATCATTCTCGGTGTATCACATAGAGGGCGCTACGTTGGTATAACAGAATCTGTCATTACTTTTTGTACTTCGTTCATTTAAAATTTTTTATTTAACCATTATTTTTAAAGAAAAAGGGATGCTTTTTTTATCTTCAGAAAATGCACCCTTATCGAGATATTTACATTTAAGAAAAGCCTGCACACCTATAAGTTTTTTTTAACGTTTTTGCAGTGATCCTCTCTTTCCTCCTCAAAATGCATATTATGTGATATTCTATTTTTCATTTTAACAAAAATAACTTTTAATACCAAATATCTGAAGAGGTTGAATGGTTGAGGGATGAATAGGGGTAAATAGGTAAAGCAAGAAGTAAGTGTCCATAAAATTTTTTGTTTTATGGGTTTTTGTGGTAGACGATTTCAAATATTATATTCTTAAAGTTTTATGAACAATTATTTTCACATAGTGGAGTGCAAATACAGTATCAAAATTGTTTTTTTTTGTAAGAAACTTGGAGAGGAAATCTGGATGCGGAAGTAGTGATTCCTTATGCGGCGACTTTTTTATCAACCGAAATACTTATAACATTTTCCACACTAAGAGATACGAAATAAATGTATTTGAGCTAGATGAATCACTTCTGATAAGAATATTATGTAGTTGGTTAATTACATGGTTTTAAAAATGAGTAGTAGATTAAAGTGAAAGAAAATATTCCATTCTGCTGAAAAAAAAAGGATGTTTTGAAATATAAAAGCGTATTATTAATAATTTTTTTATATTTTCAGATCAAATAGTGTAGTTAAAATCAGACGAATCAATATTTTTGAAGTACTAACAAACAGGATGTTGGTTTCCAGTTCCTTCTAACAAACAACGCGTTTCTTTTTAAGTCAAAGTAATAATATTTTATGGGATTAACTTCATTATTTTTTTACTATTTCGTTCTATTAATAAATTTTAAAATAAGATTTGCCGCCGGTTTAAAATAAGACGTATTAAATATTAAAAACTGTTTTATCTATCAACCGATCAAAATGATTTTTTAAATAATGTAACATTTTTATTTACGGGCTTCTGAAAAATGGTTTGTATATGACATATTCTTACATCTGTATTTGGAAAGATATCTGATCCACATTGTTGAACTCCCAAAATACATACGTGTTTCTGTACTTAAGATGCATATCTTCTGATATAATTAACATGTTATGAAAAATTTAAATTCATTCAATAGACCAGGCTAGATAAGGGTTGGACATCAACATAATTCGTTACAGCAAACTGATAGTGGAAAATTGTAGAACATATCATAACTAAGGAAGGAAAAATAGTCCGAACCACCTGCTATTTTGGGGTGGATTTTTAGGGGTGAAAAACGGTCGTAGCCGCGGATGGCTACGTGTTACTGGCCCTCTACTATCCGCTATGCCTCCCACAGATAGTAGAGGGTCAATAACACGTAGCCAGCCGCGCAGACGCGCTCTAGGCCCCAGCATATATAAGGAACCGCACAACACGGACGACATCAGTTCACTCCAAGCAACGAGGAGCAACAGAAGACAGCTTTCAGCGAGAACCTGAAGATGGCAGATGTGATTCTGTCGAAACGTCGTTTAGACAACCGTGGCTCCGGCAGGAGCCTACCAACTACGCGGGAAAGTACCCGGAAGGACAACAAAATCTCATTTTTAATGAGACTATTACGACACGTCATTTTATTTGAACAATGGGTATAAAAAGATAGTTGTGCTTAATCTCAGTGACACCACATAAAAATAAATTGTGATGTATTTGACAAAATTGTTAATTAAATAGGCTTTTGCAGTCAGCCACGCCCCAGTGTGTTAAATATTAAACAGAAATAGATTATTTCCGTTAAGCCAATAATTTGGAATATTAAATGAATTTACCATGTGAAAAGAATCTAACATTTTTGAAATATTTTCCCGATTCAAATATTTTGTAAACAAATATGAATTGAATGAAGTTTGTAAAATAGACTTGGGGAAAATTATGAATCATATGTTTCTTAAATTTTTCGTCAGTTTTCGAAATTATTTGTTGATCCAAATCATTTGTTTATCTATATCATTTTCGCAGTACCCAAGAATTTTAAATTTGTATGTTGCTTTAACGTTTAAGTTACTATGTAATGGTAATTAAAAATAAATTAGAAATTATGACTCATTCATTATTTTGTGATACTCCAGCAATTTTTATATTTTCCTGGTCATTTTTTTTGTTTTGGTGTACAAATTCACTTGTTTTTTGGATGAAGTTTAATAATTTAAATAGTAACGGTATTTTATGGTAGCACAAGTAAAATATTTATAACACCAGCAAACAGTTCCCTTGTCAATAATTTAAAAATGCAGTTCCACCTTCAGCAGTAGTTAAACTCTAAATAATATTTATAGTACTTTGACAAAAGATAACAAAGTTATAATTTACAGCGAATCTTTCAAGGAAGAGCCAAAACATTTTCAAGGAGATACGATTTATCTCAGGCTCTTGTGTTTATATTATATTTTGCAGAGAAGTTAGAAACGTTAACAATGAAAACATATTTGTTAATTGTTAAATTTTCGTTCCAGACCGCAAAAAGAAATGGTTTGGAAAAGTTCATTTGTAGATAGCGCTGCCATATGGCTCAGTGTTTCAGCATTTAACTTTAAAAAAGAAATGTTTTCTATTAAATTAAGAGTACTTCCAATACAGTCGGGGAGCCCACCCTTCCTAGGGTGGGTCGGTTTATAACTTTTTTAGAAAATTTGAAATGCCTGTAGTGAAAAAAGTTGTAGATTGGTCTTTTATTTAAGAATAAAAAATGTTTTTTTTTCAAAAATGTTTTAGGCCGCCCGCCGGGCCTCAAAAAAAAAAGAAATAAAAAAAATATAACTAAGTCGCCTGTTTTGGGAAAGGCTGTCATGGTTCCTTATTTACGCATAAAACGTATTTTTAAATTTGTAGTGTATTTAGACCTCCGTGGGCCCCTCAAAACTCGTCTAAATAAAATTTTTGTGTAGCGCTAGTACTAAAACAGCTCTTTGCTCTTTTCGCACAATAATTATTACACAAAATAACCTAGAACTCACCACGTGGAGGTGGTTGCCATCGAGTTCCACTGCTGCCATTTGGGCATTTAATTATTTGTCTATACTACTACGTATTTTGATTTGGTACCAAACTTTTGATTTTTAATTTTGAATTTTTTTTATTTTATGTGCTCGGCGGGGGGTCAAATATAATTAAAAAAAAATAATAAAAAATATCTCTTCATTTTAGACCATCACACAACTTTTCACACTACAGGTCTTTTGAAATTAAAAAATCGACCCACCCTACCCCTTTCCTCCCCCGACCCTTGGAGACAATGTTTTTCATAAATATTTAAGCCTAAGGAACAATTGTAGACGTGTCCCCAATAAAAAAACCTGTTGCCAATATTGTTTTTGTCATTTAACACAAAAACTAAAAAAGATGGACAAAAACTTTTTTCACAAAAAACAACGTGCATAAAATTTTCTACAATTTTGTTCCTATGCAATATTTTGATAGGAGTTACCATTTTCCAGATAAATGGGTCCAAAATTAAGAAAACATGGAAATTCATTTATCGGTAAATTATTTAGATGAAATAACTGTGACAATTATTGCAAGGCGTATAATATAACTTTATAATATTAACATAACAAAAAATAAAATAAACTGAAAAAAATTAATAATAGTAATAATAATAATAATATTATAATATGCAGACATTTATGTCAAAAACGGTAACTCCTATCAAAACATTGCCTTCATTCTTTATTGAATGCGATTCAGTGAGTGCCTTTAAGGGAAAAGGAAAGATAAAAATATTACTTTCTTCCAAATATACCAAATACATCCGAACATTTCAAGATTTGGGGAGCAGCTGGAATATTGATTGATTGATTTACCAGCGTGCGGTAGGCATTGCTGCCACCCCCGGGTATACAGCTGGGCCTACTACGTCCACGCTGGGTTGGACTAAGGTCATGCTTGTTGCCAGCAGCGAGAGCCACATGGCGCATGGTAAAGGAATGTGGGATGGGAGGTGTAGGTATTTGTGAGATGCGTTACCGCATTGTGTCGTGAGGGAGCGTTTAAGCTTCCTTTTTTGTGTGTTTGGTTCTGGACTTCTGCCTATTCTGACTCTTCTTGTGAAATATGTTGCCGTGTTGTGTCGTAATATGGAGTGTTTTTGCTCCTCTTTTTGCGTTTTTGCTTCTTCGAATCTTCTTTTTTCTGAGTCTTCTGATTCCTCGGTTTCCGATTGTGGTAGAGTATATATCCTTGCGATTTGTTAGTGGTGTTCATTTGTTGCTCCTGATCCTTTCAATTGTCGTTCTCCACTGTAGCATGGTCTCCCTATTTTTAGTTTGTTGCTGTGCGGTGCTAACGCTTTCTTCAGTAAATGTGTTGGGTATGTCCTTGGGTATGTCCCCAATACTTCATTGCGTATATTTCTATTATGTTGATGTTTTGTGTAGCTGTTTTCGTCTTGTTGTTTTAATTGGACGATGCCCTTTCTGCTCTTCTCAAAAAACTTCTTCTGTTGGCTTTTGTTGTTGCCGCGTTTTTGACTCCATATATCATCGTTTGTCATATGACGGCTATGTACATACATTTGGTAAGGTCCCATGATAGTTTATTTTTCTCAATGAACGGTATGTTACCCTTGTGCCGTTTTGATTCTGTCCTTTACTGTTTCTTCCCGCTCCAGCTGGTTCGTCCGGTCTGTTCCTAGGTACTTCAATTTGTTCGGTGTTCTTAGGAAATATTCATCTATTTTGTGTTCCTCTCCGCTGGTCCAACTCTTCTTCTTCTTCTGCATCGATTAGGAGATTATCGACGTATGTGTGTGTTTTCTTAGAGAACACCATTTTTCTGAATGATACCTTCACTAGGCATACCTCCGCTGAAGTGATGTGCGAACTCTGCCCTGACGCAGTATATCAACAATACCTCATTGATTATTTCGAGTTTAATTTTAATTATTATCACTACCGTGATTTCTAGCAGTTATTCCTTGGATGGTGGCTTATTGAAGGGTCTTCTTGTATTAATTTGATTCGTTCATTCTTTGCTTTCTCTTCTTCCTCCAGTTTATCTCCACTGTTGCCGTGGTATACCTCTTCTCGTGTATGTGTTATCATTTTTTCTGTATGCCCCCCTGCCGCCGCTTTACTGCCCCTAAATCGTTCCTTCGTTTCTTTGATTTTGTGGTTCTATGTTCTGTATTCGATTCATCATTCTTGTGTATAGATACCATTTCCTGAGAAAAACTACTACTACTACTAACTGCATTTCCATTGAACTGCAAGAAATTCAGCCCCCGGCGTATTAAGCCAATAGTACGCCACGGATCAGATTGTCCATTTATTACCCAAGTAACGCTTGTTTATCTAAAAAACTCTGTTTTTCTTAAGGAATAACACCATTATTGCCTTGCTATAAATTTACGGTGACAGCGGTCGATGGTTTCATAACCACTTCTCATATTTTCGAAGAAAGTCATTTGAATCAGCCCCTCACGATAAATTAGTCGCATCATTAAAGGAGTTTACATGTGCCATATATGAATCAAAGAAATGCGCTAGCGTGGACTAGCTCCGCCTAATTGCCATTAGACAGAAATGTGGTGACAAAGATTTGTCTTTATCAATAGTCACTAAAGTTGATTTTTCTTCCATTCCACCATCAAGAGCTTACCTTATCGAGCATATTAAAAGGAGTGTTTACCAAACACGTACTTGGTGATTAGCCGACGAAAGTATTCACAATATTCCAAAGCCTTGGAATGATTATGAATGGCAAGAAAATTGAGAACCTCTTCGGTGTTCAGCAGATAAAATACTGCCTCAATCGTTTACTGAAATTCTTCAGGAGATGATTGCAAATCAAATCATAATAGATGAAAGTGAGGACGATAACGATATCATAAATGAAGCAATAGAGGAAGAAAACTTGGAAGAAATATTCGATGTACCGGGACACAGCGACAGTGAAATCTGAAAGTTAATGAGGTGTTACGTTTTATATTGGATTTTATATTTTATTTTAAGAGATGAATCATTTATCTGGAAAATGGTAACTCATATCCAAATATTGTATAGAAACAAAATTGTATAAAATTGTATTCACTTTGTTTTTTGTACAGAAAGTTTTTATCCATCTTTTTTAGTTGTGTTAAATGACAAAAACAATATTTGCAAAAATTTTTTTATAAACATGGACGCCATTTCGAAAGTACAGCCAGTTTTTTTTTTGGTGACATGTCTAAAATCGTTCCTTAGGCTTTAATCTTTATGGAAAACATTGTCCACAAGGATCGGGGGTGCACATACAGCTAGAGGGTGGGCTTCTGTAGTAATATGTTTGTGTTTCAATTGTTTTATATGAAAGTGAAATACCCTGTATACAAAGTAAAGGGCACAATAACCATAGGTTTAAGGAATACCTTGATGCTCAATAATTAATTTTTTTTTGCATTTATTTTTTATTAAATAATAATGACCAATGAACAACAGTATTAACTGTTACTGTACTATATGTACATATGTACTAGTCAACCATCCTAAGGTGGCAAGTAGCCGCGCAGAGAGAGAAGAAATATCTTCACTGTTGGACAGAGACAAACAGCTTCTTCAGCTAGCTAGCTTAAGAAGCTTAAAAAGCTTGTTTGTCTCTGTCCAACAGTGACGATATTTCTTTTTTCTCTGACGCAGCTACTTGCCAACTTAGGATGGTTGACTAGTACTTACACAAATTTTTTTCTACTTATTAGTACTTTGAAATTAGGGTTGGCAAAAAAACGCTATTTTCTGGAAAAGTCCGGACCAGTGGTCAAAATTGGAAAAAAACATAAAAAAATGGGAAAAAACAACAAAATAGGCTAGTGTGAAAACTATTACTGATATATAGGGCGATTCGTAATTACGTGGCGATATTTCATAGTAGATAAAAAATAAAGTATAGTTTGCTATATTAATATTATAGACTATAGTCTGATATCGGATAATAAAGGCCGTCAAAGAGAGCTCACCCATTACTTTTTCGGCGATTACTGAGGCGATTACTTCTAATAGGATTGGAATATCGGGTTGTAATTTTAGAGAGGAACCAAAATGTAATAGACCCCCTTTTCGATAAGGAAAATACACCTTGATCTAAATGGGCTCAAGGGAGGCATTCTTGGTGATATGAGGTAGAATAAGCAGTTTTCGAGTTACTTGATTTTCTTCCGGTGGTCATTTCAAGAATTTGCATTTTTTGCATCATAAAAATTAAAAGTGTCACGAATTCTTATGTTAGACTGAATTTGACATCTATATTGTTAATACAGTTTCAGAAATTTTATAGCGCTAGCAAATTATTTCATTTCCCGAATCAAACAATTTTTATGAAGCAAAACATGCAAAAAAACCGCTGCCCAAGGAATCACTACTTCCACATCCAGATTTTCTATCCAAGTCACTCAAAACGAAAAAATTTTGGAAATAATTGTTTATGGAACTTTAATAATATAATATTTGAAATCCTCTACCCCAAAAACCTATAAAACGATACCCAACATCGGTAGTAGGTAGGGGGCGGTTATAGGGGGTGGATGAAGTAAAAAATATTTTGAGATTTCTGGTTCTTGTACACACACAAAATCACAATTTTTTTTCATCCCCTTTAATAATAGGGTGGGGGTGGCTAATGCCAAAATTTTTTTTGAGACCTCATCTTCTCATGTATATACTAAATACCAATTTTATGGAATCTTACCTGCTTGATTTACCTATTTACCCCAAATTTACCCCAATTTACCCCCGAACCCTTCGATGGAACAAGAATGAACATATAATCTAGTTCTAGATCTCGTTAAAGTACATACGTGTACCAAATTTCAAGTCAATATCTCAAACAGTTCCAGAGTAAACGTGAGCACAAAAAAAGTTACAGACAGACAGACAGAAATTTTTTTTCGCTCAAACTCAAAATCTCGACGTTTTATGACATTCTAAGCCTATTTGAACAATAAAAGTTTTTAAAAAATTTTTTGTCGTTACTATACTTCCACTGGATGTGGAAGTAATTAATACAGTGAAATGAAACGGCATAAATCATCAAATAACTCGAGAATAGCTTATTTCAAGAACGAAATAATATATTTTGAGGGAGAAAGACATCAAAAAAATTTACTTAAAAAGAAGGCAATTCCAGGATGGCCACCCAAAAAAGAAATACTATTACTTACTCTTTTATTTCTGCCTAAAATTACCATTTGGTTATTTATTTCAAACCCTTTAGAAGTAATCGCCAAAAAGTTACTTGTCACTGTTTTTATGTATCATTTTGATTGAAGTTTAGTATAATAAATGTTTTCAAACATAATTAGATTCTGAATTTATCAATGAAATCTCTTAATGTGGAAAAAACCACGTATTCTGATTTTGACCAGGTTAAAACCACCCGGTATTTTTCCAATGTGTTTTTTTCCAGCCAGCCCTGCTTGAAAATGCATAAAAAAAACGAAAATTCGTTGGACGAAACCGATTTTTCGAATAAACTGTTTTTTTCTGACTTTTCATTTTAGAGCGTTTACTTGGAAAATACGAAAATTTTTTATGGTGGGGCACAACCATAAAAAATTGTTGTATTTATTCTGGATCCGCACTGCTTATATAAATGGATTTTTATTTACGTTACCATTTTAGCTTATCAAGTTTTTGAACACGCTTGTTTATTTCATTTATGACGGTTTGCCAGTCAAAACAGTTGCAGACTGGCTTCACATTAAACATTTCGTTAAGCGGTGTCAAATGTTAAAGCAGTAAACTTAAAAATAGTTTCATAAGACATTTTACAATCGTCAGATATTTCATTCATGCAGTTTCGAGAATATATTTACTATTACATTTACCATATTGAGTAAAATCATTTAGGTTGGGACGTACATAGACATGTCATTAGGTTGATAGATTCTTAAGTTTACATATTATAAACAAAATGATTGTAATTTAAAATTAATTAAAAATATTTTTTCAATGACGAAGTAGTGAATATTGTACAACTTGTCTGTAGTTTCATAATCTAGTGTTAGAATTTAACATGTTCCTGAAGAAAAGCAAATTACTCTACTTGATAGTAATGGTGGAATAGTCCAAGATCCACTAGAGGTTGCAAACATATTCGGAGCTTACCTCGCTACTGCCATTGATATTAAAATTATTGATCATTTTGGAAATAATATCTCGCATACATGCACCTCCCCACGTTTAACATAAATACAATGTTTTTTAACACAGTTACTAAAGATGAGGTGGAGTTGGTGATTAAAAATCTGGCAAATAAAAAATCAACTGGCTTAGATGAAATACCGCTTAAACTAATTAAAGAATGCAAAGCAGACTTGTCACAAGTACTTGCCGATATAATAAATCTATCTATCTCTCTTGGACAGTTTCCTACCATGCTAAAGCAAGCTGTAGAGTAATTCCGATATTTAAAAAGGGGGACCCACACAGTGTTGAAAATTATCGACCTATATCCTTATTAAGTGGGTTTTCAAAAATTATTTAAAAAGTCATATACAATCGTATTCTTCATTTCTTGAATCAAAATAATATCTTGACAGATTGTCAGCATGGATTCAGACATGGCCACTCCACAGAATCGGGCACTATTGACTTCATTCAGCACGTGTATTCGGAATTAGACGGGAACAAATATGTGACCGCCTTTTTATTTGATCTTACCAGGGCATTTGATACCATCGACAAAGATTTTCTGTCCGCGAAACTTTATAATTTAGGACTGCGTGGGCCAATAAATGAGTGGGTAAGGTCCTTCCTGTCTGATAGACAAATAGAAACAAAAATTAATGAAGCTGAATCAGATACTTTCGATATAAATATTGGAACCCCCCAGGGGAGTGTACTAGGTCCATTGTTATTCCTATTATTTATAAATGACTTGCCGAAGTATATTACAGAAAGTAAAGCTTTTATGTATGCGGACGATACGACTATCATCGTATCCGATTCTAATCCTGACAGTGTTCTAGACAAGGCAAAAATAATACTTGCTGAGTTTAATAATTGGGGTCATCAAAACCGTCTCATCATCAATTAAGTTAAAACCAGTTGCATTGAATTTAAAAATAAGCATAAACTAAGCATTAACCAAAAATTTACATTCAGCAGTCACGAAATCAAAACAGAAACTACAGATCCCTTCTTGGGAATAACACTGGACAGTAATTTTATCTGGGAACAACATGTAGGCAAAACTTCTAGATGAAGTTTTGCCTACATGTTGTTCCCAGATAAGATTACTGTCCACATAAAAGTTTTATGTTATCAGCTCATTAAAAAATAGTTTAAATAAGGAGGCTCTCTTAAGCGTTTATTATGCTTTTGTATATTCCGCTATTGGATACAACATTGTTGTTTGGAGGCAAGCGAGAGAGGTTTTTAGAATATTTATTCATCAAAAAAGGATTATTCGACTTATCTTTAATCTCGATTGCAGGGAATCTTGTCGTGACACTTTTAAAAAATACAAAATATTGGCAGTGGTGACTATATATCTGCTAAAACTTTTGACTTACATTTATAACAGCAAAAATAAATATATAAGAAACAGAGATTTCCATAATTACTTCACGGGAGGAAGAGACGACATATCCCTCTGTCAACACAAACCCGAATTCTTTAAGAAATCACCTGTAAATGCTGGGTGTCGTATTTATAATCTTTTACCAGATTAAATAGTATCTCTCAAGTTATTTTTAAAAATAAACTTAAGAAACTTTTATTATTGTGTCAGACTTTCTATACAATTAATGAATTTTGTGATTTTATTTGAACTTTTCAATGTTCTTAACATCTTTTTGTTTGTTTTGTGTAATTTTAAATTTATCTATTGGCTAAACTTAAAAATGTGTATGTGTATGCATATTTTACTTTATTTTATTTATATCTATTTACTGGTATATATACCGTGCGTGTAATGGCAAGTTAGACATGGGAAGTAAGAATTACAACATCGCGTGTGCCAGTTGACTAAAATGAAATAACAGAGCTGAGATACTTCAGTAGTCGAGTGCCGACAGGCGGATTTTGCTGTTGCTGGGTTGTCATATCTCTCGCGCTACGTGGATGTACATGTCTAATCTGCAATTACACGCACTGTATTATCATTGTAAGCCCATGCAAGAGCATACGTGACTTGTCTTCCCCATGTGGTTTATATGGCAAAGAGATGAATAAAGTTTATTATTGTTATGCTTCTTATTATTATTATTAACAAGTATATAGGGTGCATTTTTCCATAGGAACCCTATAAATAAAAATTAATTAATCCGACCCTGGAATTTTCTATTTTTGATTATGCATGTAATTTGCTGATTCTAGCAAGTAATTTATAAGATATGAACCTGAAGAATACCTTAAGAAGTATTGGACAAAACTCATAAATCACCGTGTTCAATAAAAAAGGGCTCAGATATTTTTTAGTAGCTATTTCTATTTCAGCAAAGTGAACTCTATCTACCATAACAGTATGTCCCTTTCCTCGTCAATCACCCTGTATAATTATAACGAGGGTTTCGCTTTCGCCCCTCGTTTACTACACTCTACAGGATGACATATTTTGTTTATACGTAACTTAGTTTTTTAGAATAAAATAAATGTGATTATTTACTTATAAAATTGAAACGACTAATTCGAACTCTTGTATTTAATAATATATCAACCTACCACTCTTTCCAACCCCGGGTGCGCCTATCACAGCCACTTTAACTTCTGAAAGAGATGACTTCTTTCTTCTCATACCTTTTCCGTTCATATTTGGAATCACAACACTGTCTGTGTTGTACTTAAACGCCGCGACGTACGCGTGAAAACTGCAATAACACAGTACTCGGTCAAAAACTCATAATCTCACTGTTTCTAAAATTATACAAAGAATCAGACGCGCCGTGGAGTGTGGAGCCTTACTGTACGAAGCGCGAACGAAGACGCTATTCTCTTAACATTTTAAAGAAAGAGGTCAGTAGCGAGACAACTGTGCAATTTCGAAAGGTAAAAGGTATACAGAGTGTTCCATACTTAATGGTACATACTTCAACTCTTTAGCTGCATACTACAGAGATCAAAATGTGAAGATTGTGAAGATGTGAAGATTGAAGATATGTTTCAGTAAAATATTGTTAGTAAGATACAGACTGTTAAGTTTCAAATTATTTTTTTCCATTTTATCGCCAAACAATGTGACAGAATTTGGCTTTTCTTTCCTAGTATGCTTGGCTCTTTCCTAGTTTGTTCACGATCTTCTCGATTGTTGTTCTCCATCCAACTTATCATTTTCTGCTGGAACATTTCTAGAAATTTTAAAAATTGGTAAAGTTATTCCTGTTCATAAAAAAAAACAATATACAAGAGTTACAAAATTACAAACAAGTTACCATACCTTCAGGGTTTTCAAAAATTATTGAATATTGCTTTTAAAACTGATTACTGATTTTTTTGAATAAAAATAATACACTTTCACATAATCAGCACGGATTCTTAAATAATAAATCAACTCATAGTGCAATGCAATCGTTTTATGAAAAGATAATAACGTAAGTTGAAACAGATGAATGCCCTGTTGGCATCTTTTACGATTTAAGTAGGGCATTTGACTGCATTAATCATAAAAACGCATTTCCTAAGTTTGGGGTCAGGGGCCTAGACTGGGTTGAAAGTTATTTGTCATGTCGCAAACAGTATGTGTCAGTTACCAATATTACACGCAATATAATTGATTCTGTTAATTCGGCATCTGTAGAAATTAATATGGGCGTGCCACATAGGTCGGCATTAGGTATCATATTATTCTTATTACATATTAATGATCAGAGTACTTTAGCAGATTTTACTTTTTACGCAGATGACACATCTATTATACTGTCTATTATACTGTCAGGTAAACATATTTTAGAGACGAAATATGATATTTTATTGGAAAATCCTAGTAATTGGTTTATTGAAAATCCTCTTTATTAATGTTGAGAAAACACAGGCATTAGTGTTTCACAATAGACAAAAGAAATGTGATTATTGAAATATTCAACTTGATAATACGTCAATATCAACAAGGACGTCCAATGTAAAATTTTAGGTATTTTGACAGTTTTTCCAATTAATTATTTTTTATTTACTTACACACATTTTATTTATTGTGAAAATACCTACTTTCTGTATATTGTTGCCCTAATCTGGGCACGCTAATATACTAGTTAGGTAAATACTTTAAAACACTCATTATTGGAGAATCAATCAAAACAACTACTCTTCTAGCTAATACTGACGAAGTATTGAATTACATGATAGGATTCTTAGCATTTTAAAGAAAAGAAATATATTTTTTTAGTGTTTTAAAGTATTTACCTAACTAGTATATTAGCGTGCCCAGATTAGGGCAACAATATTCAGAAAGTAGGTAGATATTTTCATAATAAATAAAAAGTGTGTAAGTTGTGATTTGCATAATACCTAAATAATATTCTCTAATCATGATAAAGCAAATAAATAAAAAATAATTAATTGTAAAAATAAATCAAGAATAGGCTTGTAAATAGAGGGGGTGGATGAAGTAAAAAAATATTTTGAGGTTTCTGATTCTTTCCCTTTAATAATTAAAATTTTTTTGAGACCTAAGCTTCTCTTGTATATACTAAATACCAATTTTATGGACTCTTACCTGCTTGATTCACCCATTTACCCCAAATTTACCCCCCAACCCTTCGACGGAACAAGATGAAAATATAATCTAGTTCCAGATCTCGTTAAAGTACATATGTGTACCAAATTTCAAGTCAATATCTTAAACGGTTTCAGAGTAAACGTGCGCACAAAAGAAAGTTACAGACCGACAGACAGACAGACCGACAGACAGACAGGCAGAATTTTTTTTTTTCGCTCAAACTTAAAATCTCGATGTTTCATGACATTCTAAGCCTATTTGAACAATAAAAATTTTTTTAAATTTTTTTGTCGTTACTATACTTCCCTGGGTGTGGAAGTAATAAAGTTTAATAAAAATTAATAAATAATAATAAAAATAAAAATAAAAAATATAGCATGGTCTCCCTATTTTTAGGTTGCTGTTCAGTATTAGTGCCTTCTTCAGTAGATGTGTTTTGTCCTTTCTTTCGATATGTCCCCAGTACCTCATTGCGTACATTACTTTACATTACTTTTTTGTAATAGAAATGGTGACGTTTTATGTCGCTGCTTTCGTCTCATTATTACAACCTCTTGATCAGGATCCATCTCCTTTGCAGTTTCGCTCCTTTTCAGTGGTTAGTCAGATATGTTCCTAGGTATTTCAATTTGTTCATGGGAGTAGTCGCTTATTTTCCGTCCAGATGTGTCCAGATGCAATTTCATGTTTTCTAGGAAGTTGAAATGTGTTCTGCTCTTCTTCCTTGCTAGTACAATTGGGATTCTCAATGTTTCTGCGCCTTCGTTAAAATTTGTTTTTTTCTTTATTGTGCTTTGTATCACTTGGTTTAGGACGTGGCGAATAGTCGAAGGGTAGGGGTAGGCTTGACTCTTATGTTCATTTGCTGAGTTTCCGTCATTTGTCCGAACCATTGAATAGCGGCGCTATCGCGTATGCTATGCTTCCATCGAGGTTTCATGTTGCAGCTATCGAAAAATAATTTTGCACTTCAGCGCCATCTATGTACAACCATTTAAAAAATTGTGAATTTCTTGAAGTTAAACCTTCCTTTTAGCGAATTTTAGAGCCGAGTTCATAAATCTTACTCAAGCCCCACTCACACTTAGCTTATACCTATCTCACCTTAAACAGACACTAACCGTATTCATAAGCAGTTTCTACTCAAATCTCCCTATCAATGAGTGAAATGTTAGTGACAAATCAGGTACAAGTTGGAGTAGTTGAGACTTTACTAATATACTCAATTTGTTATTTTTGTTAAAAAACGAACTTATCGCGTGAAATATTTATATACAGGGTGTCCGCAAAGTAAGGGGACCCAGCTTAACCACATCTTCCTGAGGTCAAATGGGGCCGAATAAACTAAACATACCTTAGTCCAAAGGTGCTTCCTTAAGAAGTTGCAGGGCCTCAAAACATTTTTTTTAAATTTTTGTAATACGCATATTTCAGAAACCAAACGACTAATCAAGTTGAAAATTGGTACACATATATTTTAGGGGAGTCCCAACATTATGAAGATATAAGTATTTCTGCATATCGTAGATGTCGCCATATTTTTTAACATATTTTTTGCAAAGATAAGGTTTACTTGTTTCATGTCGATAAAATGCACAATTTTCAATAAAATTGCACTTAAATATTTCAGGGCATGCCAATAACCATCATGCAAATTAATATTATTGAACCAGTTTAGTGACTAAAGCCACCTTAGTCAAAAAGTGCTTCCTTATGAAATTATGCGTTTTTAAGGAAAACAAATTTTCGCTTTGTTTTAGATATGTTTCAGAAACTTAACAAATTCAGATAACCATTTAAATTAAAACAAATTTTCGTAATTATTCTTGTTACACTTGCAGACATTTAAAGAAGATTCTCTGTGCACCATTTTGTTCAATCTTTGACAGCGTTTTTCAAGAGTTTGTCTAATACAAAAAAAATAATCAATATTATTTCTAATTCTATTTCCTTCCACTCTAATCTTTCTTGACAATTCTGAAGTATTGGTACACTTTAAATTTCATATGGCCCCAGATAAAAATCTAATGGATTAACGTCTCCAATCCACCGTTGCGCTAAAATATTGTGCGATTTTATTGAAAACTGTTTATTTTATCGACGTGAAACAAGTAAACCTTATTTTTGCCAAATTAGTTTTTGTATCATAATAGTCCACAGTACAGCGCCCGTTTTTTTAATGATTAGTAACAGGTTGAATTTTCGTGAAAAGCTTCGTTTTGACGAGACGCCCAGCTTTTCTCTCTGCGAAAATTCTCGGTAGTGGTAGCTAATAACTGCGCTTGAGTGTATGTATGTCGATTGGGTGATTATTCAAATTTTATTAGTAACAGTTAATTCTTTAGTTAAATATTGAGATAATTTGATAAAAAACACGAAAAAACGTTTGTCCTACAAAATTGATGGTTTGACCGAAGTGTCCCCCATCCCCAACATGTCCAAATAACGAGGTCAAAAAAATGATTAGTAACCAGCTGATTTTTTTACTGTTGCTTAATAAATGTTTTTAAAATGAAATGGCCACATTATCCTACAAATTGAATGGTATGTTTTTCCAGTCCTACGCTCGGAAATTGTCAGTTCCACGGTAACCCTTTTCTCATTAGTAACAACCTAATTTTCATTTTTTTCTCTTGGGAATAAAGTGTGGAACACGATTTTACTAATGTCCTACAAAAATTGATAATTGATAATTGATAAAAAATTAAAAACACTTATTTTGAAATTTCGTTCCATAGGTAAAGTTTTATATTATTTTTCATTCGTTAAACGTTTGTTAAAGAGTTTGTTTTTCAGTTGCCTTGGCTACGTTTCCGCGAGTTAATTAAAATAAACCACGTGTTTGTCCACAACAACATATTGCCAAAATAATTTGATAGATTGTTGGATTGCCTAATTCGTGCGAAATAAAAAGTGACTATAGAGTGTTTTTTATGCAATTTACTGGGTGGAAAACCTAATTAAACAAACACATAAACATTAAAAATAATGTTACATTAGAATTATAAAGAACATTTTTCGATCTTGTAGTCGAACATTTAATAAAACATAAAAGTGCATGAAAAATTCAAATATTCGCAACGAATGTAAATTTACAAATTAGGGTTTAAAATCAAGGGAAATGTTGTTCTTTGATAATCTGAATCTATGTGCTAAATTTGGTAGATATCAGAATTCCAGTTAAGTAATAAAAATATAATAATTTACGAAAACCGCAATTATAAAATAATTCGCTACTTAAAATAATTTTTGTCGGACTAGCGATACATACCAATTTTTTTGTAGGACACTATTTTATGTGGGCAGAGAATACACTAACCTATCATGTGTTATGTTTGTCCTACAGTTACTAATGAGAAAAGTGTTACCGTGGAACTGACAATTTCTGAGCGTAGGACTGGAAAAACATACCATTCAATTTGTAGGACAATGTGGTCATTTCATTTTAAAAACGTTTATTAAGCAATAGTAAAAAATCAGCTGGTTACTGATCATTTTTTTGACCTCGTTATTTGAATCATCGATTTTGTAGGATAAACGTTTTTTCGTGTTTTTTTTTTATCAAATTATCTCAAGATTTAACTAAAAAACTAACTGTTACTAATAAACTTTGAACAATCACCCAATCGACATATACAAGCGCAGTTATTAGCTACCGCTACCGAGAATTTTCGCAGAGAGAAAAGTTGGGCGTCTCGTCAAAACGAAGCTACTCACGAAAATTCAGCCTGTTACTAATCGTTAAAAAAAAAAGGGCGCTGTACTGTGGACTATAATGTTTAGTCATGTGGACTAAAAATAATAACAATAAAAAGTTATGATAAAAATATGTCAAAAAAATATGCCGACAGCACCATTATGATATACAGAAATAATACTTACCCTTATAATGTTCGGACTCCCCTAACAGCTTGCTTAATCGTTTAGTTTCTGAAATTTGCCCTTCACAATTTTTTTAAAAACTCCTTGATTGTTGAGTAACGTGGTTTAACCTCCACAAAATTAAAACTTGTTTTTTGGTGTGTATACACATTTTAATATTTTGAGTCTACAAAAATCCATCAGTCAATACAATGCTCTTAGCTACCAACTACATCTTACTTTCAGTAATGAACGTCAAATATCAAGTTCTATTTTCCTTTTAAAGTGGGGGATAGTGATTTGATCCCGTATATCTTTCACACATTAGTTTTGCACTTGTATAATTTAACAAACCAAATATTACATACTACGTCAGAACAATGATAAGAAGATTGAGTCTCGCCAGTCATCGGGATAGAATCATGTCTCTCAATTTTTTTGGTTTATTCCGTAACCGATTGTTAATTCATTTTCCCCAGCTAACTAGCGTGGCGTATTAACAACAACAACACTTCTTATAATTATGATAAAAAGCATCATCATTGGTTAAATGGCCACTATTCAGGAAGATTCAAAAAATATGTTTCTGGCAATTGAAAATAATCATGATTGCTCTAATATTTTATTCGGCTATAAGGAAGTAAACTGGCCACGCAAATAAATTAATACAATAATTCAGACGAAATCCAGACTTTGAGAATGCCCAGGAAGATCTCATTATTCAGGCAGGAGATGCTTCTTCTTACTTTCAATCAGTACAGATATTATTATTCCCCAAGGTCGGCTACTAAAAATAAACAACCTAATTTCTTGTTTCTCAATAGAGCACCTACAGCAATCTCCTTACGCAGTATATTTTCTAAACGGAAACACAAATAATAATATTGTAATTTTTCGAGTATCGAAGTCTCTAAAGGAACCGAAGACTTGACACTGTATGAATGTCATTATATACATATAAAGTATTACAATTTTTATGTTCGGGGTTGTAGGAATCGCTATAATTTTAAAATAGAACGAGTAAGGATTCTTTTACTTATATTTGAACTTAAACTATACTTACCCGTGTTAACCCATCCTCATGAGACACTATGTGACAAGTGACATTAACAGCGACAGAATTTTTTCTATACCAAAAAGAATAAGATTCCTTAATGGCTATATCAGACAAACGTTTTTTACTTATTTTTATAAGCATCATAAAGAGTTTCACTGGAATTAGGAATATTTTCATTCGTATTTAAATTATTATGTTTACTGAATATAAAGCGATAAACCTGAAACATGTTTATATTTGATTGTGGGTCTATTGTGTTGTGGTTTTATAGCAGATCATAAACGTTATTAAATTATAATTGTTCCTGCAGCTGTAGACAAAAATAGTAGTGGTGTTATTCAGCATACTGTATACAAGTAGAGTCCTATTCAGAATTGAGCGCGTCTAAAGCCTGAGATAAGTTTTATAAAATCGTTACAGAGCTAGTGATAAAAAAATATTTCTTTCTTTCCTCAAATGCTCAATTTAAAAAAGAGAATACAAAATTTATGACGTATTCCATCATTTTTTTAGAGGGTAACATTCATTTTTCACGGTGCTACTTGAAAGAGTGAGTTTGTTACCTGTAAAGCGCTAGAAATTGTAGTAACATAACCTTCCTGAAAAAAATTGTTTTTAAAATATTTATAACCATTTAATAGAATTCAGTACAATCAATTATGATTTATAATGCGTGATGCTATGATTAAAGTGGATCAGTTTTTCCGTGGTCTCTGCGAATCACTTCACTTGGCGACCTCCTTGAAGTTACATCCAGGATGTAAAAGACTTTTACATCCACCTACAAAAATCAATGAAATTTTAGGTGATAGAATCAGTTAACCAGTTTATTTATTATTACCAACAAAAACATACATTTTAACAATCAATCATTAATAATCAATTTAATTAACAATCAGTTTAACAGTTAAGGTGGGCGGTTTCGTGAACGTAATTCGAGGATTTCTCCTGCATCCCTGAACCGATTGAAAATTTTTTTTGATATTCGTTTAGAGACAGCTTTATAGAATGGTACTGGGCTAATTAAAACTAAAAAAAAAGAAAAAAAAATTTACTTGAGCGAAAATCAAAAACAAATTTTTTTTGAGTTTTCAATAGTCTAGTACCATTCTATAATGTTGGTAGTGAACTCTGGACGCAAAGTGTAATATTTCGGTATAATTTAATATAGGTCAAAGTTGAAATGATGAATGTTCTTTGATTCACAAATCTTGGATTTTTACAATAATAATTGAATTCTTATACCAATATCATCTATTGTTAAATCTAATAGTTCGCTTCTTCTACATGCCCCATATATGTCAAATATTAAAATAACCTGAAACAATATAAGTACTTTATCAACAAATCCATAAAAATATGTTAAAACTTTTGACTTTTTTGGAATATCCTACTTATACATTTATTTTTCAAATGCTTACTACTACTAACTTGGAATATTTCTCTCTTTTGTTTGATGTTTAGTGTTCTCTTCAGCATTGAATATATAGACCATAACGTTGTCGGCTGCACTCGTCGTCATTTAAATTTATATTCAAAATATGCCAATGTCACACTTTCAGACACATTTTTTAATTTCTTAGAATCGTACCATTCCATAAAGTCTTTGTAAGCAGATTCATATTGCCTGAACAATTTGCTGGGAATAAGTCCAGAAATTGCACTTTTCGCTGTTTCAGTCACTTCACATGGTAGATCTTCATCACTTTCTGATGACATGTTTTATGTTCTTATTCAATTCCAATGATAAAAAACCGCTGCCCAAGGAATCACTACTTCCGCATCCAGATTTTTTATCTAAGTCACTCACAAAAATTTTGTATGTGGAAATAATTGTTTATGGAACTATAATAAAATAATATTTGAAATCCTCTACCCCAAAAACCCATAAAACGATACCCCACATCGGTAGCGGGGTGGGGGTGGTGATAGGGGATGGTAGTGGGGGTGGGTGAAGTAAAAAAACATTTTGAGGTTTCTGGTTCTTGTACACACCTTAAATCACAATTTTTTTCATCCCCTTTAATAATGGGATGGGGGTGGTAATGGGGGTGGCTAATGCCAAAATTTTTTTTGAGACCTCAGCTTCTCTTGTATGTACTAAATACCAATTTTATGGACTCTTACCTGCTTGATTTACCTATTTTCCCCAAATTTACGCCAATTTACCCCCCAACCCTTCGATGGAACAAGGTGAAAATATAATCTAGTTCTAGATCTCGTTAAAGTACATATGTGTACCAAATTTCAAGTCAATATCTCAAACAGTTCCAGAGTAATCGTGCGCACAAAAAAAGTTACAGACAGACAGACATTTTTTTTCGCTCAAACTTAAAATCTCGACGTTTCGTGACATTCTAAGCCTATTTGAACAATAAAAATTTTTTAAAAATTTTTTGTCGTTACTATACTTCCACTGGACGTGGAAGTAATTATTGAATAAACTGCCACCAACTCAAGGTTTAAAAAAACGCGTGTTTTTCTAATAGAATTGTTGATTGTTTACTAAAGCTTGCGTTGCTATCGTCACTGACGCGCCAAAGAATATTTGATATTAAAAGATGTGCAGCAAATTGTAAATGACGGTGTCAAATAAATTAATTGTAAATGTCAAAATTTTCTCTTCATATTTTTAGTAATTTGTAAATTGTGGGATACTGGTCGTTATTAATATAACAAAAGCTGATCAGAGCTAAGCAGACTGTATTTTTCCTTTATGTAGTTGATTTGGGATTAATAGGTAAATAAAGTAACTATAAAATGAATGTTAGGTCAGTTAAGCGAGCTTACCACGTGTACTGTTTCTGGATCCTCCTGCTCCGGGGTTGTGATGAATGTCTTGTTCAGAGGCCTCTGTGCTGTTCCAGCGGAGCAATTTTCCTGAGGTTTTCTAACTTCTAAAATGTTACATATAATCACGCACACACAACAGTTTAAAATATTGACTTCCACAACGAGAGTCTTCTATTTCTAGTTGACTGCTAGAACGCGAGTCGTCTATTCTGATTGACTGCTAGAACGCGCGTCGTTTATTCTGATCGACTGCTAGAACGCGCGTCGTCTGTTCTGGTTGACTGCTAGCACGCGAGAGTTTCTATATTCTTCTATTAGTACTCTTAGTGGTGGGGGCAATCTTAACTGACACAAAATGATAGGCAACTAATAATACGCAATAAAATATCGTTGAACCTACGATTGATAACTACTAGGCGCAAATTCTCCGATAATTACATTTAATTGTCAACAGATACAGTTTTCGAAAAAATGTTGTTTGATACAAATATGACATTTCGCAATCTTGCATCAAAAATAACGATTTCAATTTTTGTTCATCTTACACTAGACATAACTTGGTGGTATTATAATTAGAGTTCCGCTGAGCCATACCTTGCAATTTGAGAAAGTTTTCGATTACATAAGCAAATCCAGAGTAAAATGATTTAAAAAACATACATACGTCGGTTAAAAATACAATACAATAGCGCACTCTGTCACTAATCAAAATTTGTTGTGAACCACCGAAATAGGTCAATGAATAATAAATAATGACTTTTAGTTCATTCCTGTCATGTAATGTATAATAAGTTAATTAAAATTTAACGAGTAAATTCTATTTTTAATTTAATAGAATTTACTAATTGCCAGAAAATTATAGTTACCTTGACTTAACTAATATGTTTTTGCTTTTAATTAGAAACAAGCATTTATATTCCAATTTGCAATATGTGAAATATATTTTTACGAATATCAATGCACTTTAACAAATAGATATCAAACAATTAAAGTATATAACCGCACATTCTAATAAAACAAAAATAATACATGGGGTACCCTGAGGCTCAATACTTGGCCCCCTCCTATTTTTAATATATGTGAATGATTTCCCATATTCAAGCGAATACTCTAGTCACATACTGAAATGGCGTGTGAGGCGGAGTCAAAGGTAGAACAGTAGTTCAAGTCAAATAAACTTACATTAAATTAAAAAAAAACAGTGACCTTCTAGTTGCATAATAAAATAGGGCACAATGTTCGCGACCCCCAGGAATCAACAAAGTTCTTGGGAGTTTATCTAGATGATAAATTGACCTGGCTAGTGCAAATAGAAAATTTGACAAAAAAGCTAGCAAAACAGTAGTTTGTGCAACAAGAGTGGATATGATATCCATATCGCACGATAAAGAGCACGACGCCGCGCCGTAGGCGGAGTGCTTCAAATCTTTTGAGTGCGATATGGATAATCCACCCGAGTTGTACAGTATACTTTTTCTACGACCAGATTAAAAAAAACTACAAAATTTATTAAACGTTAATGTATTACACAAATACACACTGACAGTACCCACTGACAGTAATTTGATTTTAAAACAAAGAGTTGTTTATGTACTTAATAACGAATTGTGATTGGTCGGTTTCATTTCATATCCATCTGTGCTGCCTTCAACAGAAAGGCTCCTACCCCTGCATTTTCATGGTCCCGGACCATGCAGAGGTGGGGATCCGAACTCCTGATGACCTTACAGGCTCCATCCAGAACCATCCTATTACGGAGACTCTCCAAACTCAAGAGTCCACGGTCTCCTCGATGTCGTGGGAGGTATAGCCGTGGAACGGACGATTTAGGATGCAAACTCCTATTGAGATGCATCTTCTTGCGGGTTCCTACGTCGAGTTGACGCAACTCTACTTGAGTCCATTTCACTACTCCAAAGGAGTAGAGAAGGATCGGAACGGCAAGCATGTTGGTAGCAGACACCTTGGTCTTCCCCGACAGCTCTGAAGACCAGATCTGTCGGATTCGGTGCTGATACTTGCCGCGGAGAGCGTTTTTCACTACACTCACTTGTTGTTGTTGTCGTCGTCATATCATTTTAATAGGATATAAGAACATGTTGCGTTTGTTAAATTCCTGATGTTTGTTTTTATACCTTATATGTTAGCGAGATGTGTATTTAGGGCGGCCCATCTTTTTCGAAATCGAAATTTTTTATTTCTCACCCCTGCAAATGGTTCCATTTGAAGAAAAAACAGTCCCCTCAAAATATTATTGAGGCAAATTGAAGGCAAGGGGTGCCGCAGAATGCATTATTATGCAATAATAAAAGTAAATGGAATTATTTACATTCTTTGGTTGATGCATTGTTTTTTTTTTTAATCAGCAACATTTATCTTTAGAATGACTAATCAAGTCATACAAATATCAAAGACATTATCTGTTGTGACTATGACATGTGTCATACTACTGTAAATTCGTAGTCTAAGAAAACTAGACTAGAAGTTTTTGAAATAAAACTCTCGTTTTATCTTTGTGTGTCATTTTTTGTTAAAATGTCATTATAGTCAGTAATAAGTTTGATTCCTCTCTCAGCGGCATCATTTACAACTTTAATTTTGTTTACAATATTGAAACATCGGGTATAACTTTCATTTTCCCTCCATGTTGTTGTATCATTTTCCAAAAATTCCATAGACAAACCTAATTTTTGAAAAAACTGTTTAGTGTTCTCGCATATGAAGTCCTGAATTTCCTTGTTTTTAACGTCAGTAATGTTACTAATCATAAGTCGTTTAATACCCTCTTGATTTGGTGCTTTCCTATTCAAAGCTTTAACCATTTCTCTTTTAGTGGTAACTGAAATATCGTCTTCAAAGAAAGATAAGCCAACATTTACTGAATTAAGGTACCACAAATGGTTCACTATTTTCCTACTTGCGGCTTGAGATATTTCTTTGTCAATATTTTGATAATTAATGAGTTCTTTACAAAAGTCTAAGTCGTGAAGCGGTGCTTTACTAGCAAATGACGCTGTAAACCAGGCCTTTACATAAACCTTTACAATAAAGAGACATATATCTTCAATACCTATTTTTCTTTTTTAGTTAGTTGGAACTGATCTTGGAAAAAAATATTTTTAGACAGTAAATGGCTTTGGCCATCCAACGTGCATGATGAAATGCCCCTGGTTGATAGAATGTCGTGTGAGTGGGCTCTTCTTCAACAAAAAGTTTAGAAAGCATTAAAAATTCTTTATAATCATCACGAGGCTGTTGCAAAGTTAAAGCTGCATTTAGAAACTTTACAATTTCGGCTTTAACTGGTTGTAAAATGTGTTTAATTTTTGATACCTGAAATCCAGTTTTTAGTTTATTTTGATCTGTTTTAGGCCAAAATTCCCTAAAACGTTTAAATAGTGGCACATTTGGACCAGATGAGGAAGGCATTTTTGTGTCAAACACACTTCTCAAAACCACTTCAAAAATATGATGTCTACAAGGAAAATATAGAATATCTCTTTCTAATTTTTGTTGCAATAGTGTGGCTGCCCCATTTATATAACCCATATTTGATGCTGTTGTATCACAACACAAAGCTATTACCTTTTCGTCCAAATTCCATTCACCAAGCACATCATAAACTGCTTCAGTCTGTTCTCTTCCAGTTGAATTGGGCAAAGCTGGTACTCCAAGTAGTTGTTCAATATCTCCACTAGTAACTAAGATAGCAAGTCTATCGATATTTCCCATTCCAGTGAGAGAAGGTAAAAGTTTTCCATCCCAATGGATGACTGGGGACGGCAATTCAGAATTACCGAAGGCAGTTTTTAATATTTCAGCTCTTTCTTCGCGGATGCGTTGTCTAGAGCGCTGAAGTGTGGTTCTGCTGATGGACAAAGATGTGGTGTCATGTCCTAGTGCTTCTGCTACTGCCGTCAAAATATGGACTCCATACCTGTCGCTTATTTTCAAGCATCAAATGCAGCGGCTATTTTTGGTGTGATGATGTTACATATTCCATACAATCTCCTCTTTTTTGGCTGTGACGGGCCAGGCTGGTCTTGTAACAACTCTTCTTAGGCTTCGATTATTTCATCTTCATTTTCGTTGGAGTCGGCTGAATTACTACTTGATGATGGACAGGTGACTGTTTCCTCTAATCTAGCTTTTTCTTGTTGACTTCGTTGCATTCGTTCGGATAATTTCTGTAATTTCTCCTCAGCTGATTTTTCTTGAGAAGCAAGTTGGTAATCAATACCATGCATAAATCCAGGACGTCCCTTTTTTCTTTGGTTAATTAAAAACTGCTTATCTTCATCTATTTTCATCAACTCCAATGCATTTGCATGAGAAATGTCAAAAAGATCGTTCAATTTTTCAATGAAATTTTTTTCTTTACCTCCCGCACTGGCCCTTTTAGCCGGTTTTTGTAAGTTCCTCCACTCTGCATAAAGTTTATCTAGTTGTTTAACACAATGAAAATCCTGACGTGTCGGAATGCGAGCTTTATCCCAAAAAACTGACACCTCTTTTATTGTTAATTTAGCACTTTCATGTACACTTAGCTTCACTTCACGAATGTTATAAAAGAGCACTTGTAATACTTGTCTATTAGACGGCAATTTATTGCCAATGATTTGTGACGAATAGTGTCCAACTAAGTAAATGAAAGTATCCTTTCGTAAGGATCTAACATCAGCCATCGTTAAATGTTTTTTCAAAAAGGATACGTTCCTTTAGAACTTATAATGTCACCACTGTAAAACACAATTGCAAACTGACATAAAAACCTACCGTAGGTGCATTATATTTCCAAACTTCCAAAACAAATAATTTCTAGGAAATAATTACACCAATAAAACATTATGAGAAAAGAGGTAGATATTTGTATTTTAAGTAAAATTTAAGTGTATTACCGTAATAAAATCAAATTTCTACCTGAATGCGGCACGGGTTACCGTAATAAAATCTTATCTACAAATTTCTACCTGAATGCGGCACGGGTTACCGTTCACCGAATTATCTGAAACTTTGACATAAATTATTCCTAGTATAATAGTATATTTTCGTGGGGTGAGACTTAAAAAATACGCAAAAAAAGTTTACCCCCTGTAGAGATGGGCCACCCTAAGTGTATATGTATATATTTGTAAATTTAAATATTGACTTCTGCAAATACCATTTTTGTATATAATACCAATAAAGTGATTGATTGATTGAATGCAATTTATAACTATTTGACTTTATTATTGTAAGGAATAAGAATATGTAGAGCTTAAGTTATTCTTCGCCTAGGAAAATTAAATGTATTTTTTTTTCAAGATAAAGGGCTCTTGAATATATTGAACATGTTCTATGTACAGAATATTAACGGACGCTATTCTTGAATTATAGTGATAAAATGAAAGGTTCACCAGTAACTAATTAAGGGAAAAAGTGGCATTACGTTATTGTCATGATTTTTTTACTTCTACCGTTTTATGAATATCTCATACCCCTTCATATTTGAAGAATATAGAAGGAGCGCTTTATTGACACTTTGAAATAGTGCAACAAAACTTTACTAATGAAACAACGTATTCTAAAGACATCCTACACATTTGACAACTTCTGACATTTTCGTTGTCGTGAGCTGAGTGCTTTTCCAAATCATTTTCTGCATCAGAGGTAATTTTCTTCTTCGGCAGCATACACAACATATCTTGCGTTAGAAGATTCACAAGTGACTCAATTCAGTTCGAGCAACGAGAAGCAGCAGCTACTATCAGCGGGAACCTAAAGGTGGCAGATATGATTCTACATCATTTAGACAGCTCGACCCGTTTAGAGGCCTACCAATCACGTGGAACTACACCCGGAGGCCCTGTAATTCTTCTTGTTACACCTTCATGAACCAGATTTTTGTTCACACCATTATATATTTCTTAATCCCCCAAAAATGCAATTACATGGTTGCTGGCAATTGACACTGCTCGAAAACGTTGCACAAAAAATGAAAAAATAGAGTATTTTTTTTTGTTTTCATAGATATTAAAAAAAGTAAACAGAAAAATCCGTGCAAAATTTTAAAGTCATGAAAAGTATGATCACATGCGAGGTGTTGTTGGCAAATTTGGCATCTGAGAACGAAACGAATAATTTTCATGAATCATGAAACGTCTGACAAAACGTTATGAAGAAAAAGAAAAGTATTTTTTGAGGCCTAACGACTCACTTGACGGAAATAGTTGTTTCGGCCATTTTGTTACATCCTACAAAAGAAGCGCGTATAGTCTTGTAACCTATCTTGCTCACTTTTAGAGGTATTTGAGAATAACCTTAAAAAACTTCACTTTTTCTATAAAATTATTCATAACTTTTTATTTCTGGTCAAAGATTCGATGGGTTAGTTTATCCCAAATATTATGTGCCAATCAGATTTATTCGTAGTGGTTGTAATCTGTTGATGTGACTCAGAGGCGAATCCAGAATAAATCAGCAGGGGGGGGCACAACCATCAAAAATGTGGCGAAAATTTGGTTTCCACAGCAACAGTTTACTAAAGCACGTTCGATTATATCCTCATATTTTGGTCCAAAGAATCTACCCTTGAACCATGCCCCATTACTAATGGTCCGCCTGTATAGTACGGTAACAGTTAATATTGCTGTTCATTAATCATTACTATTTAATAAAACCGCTGCCCAAGGAATCACTACTTCCACATCCAGATTTTCTATCCAAGTCACTCACAACGAAAAAAAATTGTATGTGGAAATAATTGCTTACGGAACTTTAATAATATAATATTTGAAATCCTCTACCCCAAAAACCTATAAAACGATACCCCACACCGGTAGTGGGGTGGGGGTGGTGCTAGGGGGTGGTAGTGGGGGTGGATGAAGTAAAAACATATTTTGAGGTTTCTGGTTCTTGTACACACACACTAAATTACAATTTTTTTTTCATCCCCTTTAATAATGGGGTGGGGGTGGCTAATGCCAAAAATTTTTTTGAGACCTTAGCTTCTCTTTAATATACTAAATACCAATTTTCTGGACTCTTACCTGCTTAATTTACCTATTTACCCCAAATTTACCCCAATTTACCCCAACCCTTCGATGGAACAAGATGAAAATATCATCTAGTTCCAGATCACGTTAAAATACATACGTGTACCAAATTTCAAGTCAATATCTTAAACGGTTCCAGAGTAAACGTGCGCACAAAAAAAAGTTACAGACCGACAGACAGACAGAAATTTTTTTTTTCGCTCAAACTTAAAATCTCGACGTTTCATGACATTCTAAGCCTATTTGAACAATAAAAATTTTTAAAAATTTTTTTGTCGTTACTATACTTCCACTGGATGTGGAAGTAAAAACCGCTGCCCAAGGAATCACTACTTCCACATCCAGATTCTCTATCCAAGTCACTCACAACGAAAAAACTTTGTATATGAAAATATTTGTTTATGGAACTTTAATAATATAATATTTGAAATCCTCTACCCCAAAAACCCATAAAACGATACCCCACATCGGTAGTGGGGTGGGGGTGGTGATAGGGGGGTGGTAGTGGGGGGGTGGATGAAGTAAACAAATATTTTGAGGATTCTGGTTTTTCTACACACACTAAATCACATTTTTTTTTCATCCCCTTTAATAGGGAGGTGGGGGAGGTAGTGGGGGTGGCTAATGCCAAAAATTTTTTTCAGACCTCAGCTTCTCTTGTATATACTAAATACCAATTTCACGGACTCTTACCTGCTTGATTTACCCATTTACCCCAAATTTACTCCAATTTACCCCCCAACCCTTCGACGGAACAAGATGAAAATATAATCTAGTTCTAGATCTCGTTAAAGTACATATGTGTACCAAATTTCAAGTCAATATCTTAAACGGTTTCAGAGTAAACGTGCGCACAAAAAAAAGTTACAGACAGACCGACAGACAGACAGACGACAGACAGAATTTTTTTTTCGCTCAAACTTAAAATCTCGACGTTTCATGACATTTTAAGCCTATTTGGACAATAAAAATTTTTAAACATTTTTTTGTCGTTACTATACTTCCACTGGACGTGGAAGTAAAAATGAATACAAAAACTAAATATTAAGATTTGTGATTTTATTTGCATTTCGATATTTATCTGTAAAAGTTTAAAATGTATACGAGTTGCATGCCGACTCTCACTTGCTTCATAGTCTATTTTGAATAATGTTAAGTAAGTTAATCAATCAAAAAATATAGTTTACTCATTTTTACTACTTTTTACTTTTACTTTTACTCAACTTTTACAATTTAATTGTTAGTGATCCTTAAACCTACCTTTATTTTGTATACAGGGTATTTCACTTTTATATCAAACAATTGCAGAATAACGGTGAAACACAAAAATATTGAAAGTCTCTCAATTTAATAGAACACATTTTTTTTGTAAAGTTAAATGCTGAAACACTATGGACCATATGTCAGCGCTATCTACAAATGAAATTTTCTAAACCATTTCTATTTGCCAAATTTAACGACAGGGGGACGTGCCCCTCCTGGATCAGCCACTATTGGGACTAATTAGAACGCCATGCACCAGTCCCCTAAAGAACAATGTTAAAAAAGGGTTTTTTTGACCCATCCGTGATAAACTATGGAAGTCATCTTTTTTTTACTAATTTTGAAGTGATGAAAACAATCCGTCATCCGTTTTGGCGAAAAATTTCGGAAACGCGTTAAAAAACAACCCTTATTTGGGGGTGACATTGGAATTGATATTAGTCTAAATACTAAGTTTCGATAACTAAGTAGAAAAAGAAGTAAGAAAACCCGATTCACCATCCTCGCCATTCCCTCACTACCCCCAAGACTATAGAAGCTACTGTAACTACTATAGGTATAGTTATTTACACCGCCCCCCACGGTGTAAGTTACAATATCTAATATACGGTTATTTATTTATTAAAAAAAAACTCGTTAAATGACTAATTATCAGGTTATAATGTTATTACTTCTGAATACTCTTACACCCATCCCCACCAATTAAGGTGGTAGATTTTATCTTTTTAGAGTTTTTATTGGTTTTAATTCCAAAGGACATCCCTAATCACCCAGTCTGATGTTTTTTTATCATTATAAGGTGATTTAGTCAATTCATATGAATATTTCTCACACTTTTGGAGTAGTGTGCGTATCACTATCCAGAAAATATGACTTGTTTTTTATATTAAAAAATTCTTTACTTATTTAAATAACTAAATAATTTTTTACTATGAAAATCAAGCAGCATTTTTTAAAGAGGATATTGTCACCCTACACCCCCTCCCTAGAGGGGTAAGAAATATTCAGAAGTGATCTGAATTGGCCAAGTCATCTTAATATGATAAAAAAACATCCACCTGAGTATTAGGATTTTTTTTGTAATTAAAACCGATCAATATCCCTGAGAAGGTGAGACCCACCCCTTTTTGGAGTGAGGAGGAATATGAATGTACTCAGAAGTAATCAGATTATTATATTCTGATAGCAACCATTTAATGAGGTGTTCTGGTTTTTTAAAAATATGTAAATAACTATTAGTAGTTATAGTAGCTTACAACCTTTTTAGGATTGGCGAGGGAATGGCGAGGAAGGTTGAAGGGGTGAATTTGTTTTTTTTTACTTTCTTTTCTATTTAGTTATCGAAACTTAGTATTTAGACTAATATCAATTCCAATTTCACCCCCAAATAAAGGTTGTTTTTTAATGTGTTCCCGAGATTTTTCGCCAAAACGATGACGGGTTCGTTTTCAGCACCTCAAAATTAGTAAAAAAAGATGGGTCAAAAATGCCCTTTTTTAACATTGTTCAATTGACCTAGTTTGGATTGGGCAATGTCGTACTCAGTGTTTTCGTTTTGTGGAAACTACCTCAAAACCCATTTATATTGAGACTGTCGCTCAGTAAAATGACTGTTGTGTGCATACATTTTTATATGAGTAATGACGTTATGTTGTCAGTAGATTATTTTAATTATTTAAAAAATAGGTAAAGAAGTGTCAGACATTATTTACGTAAACCGAAAAAATGATTTTTGGAAATGTTTACTCAATATTTAGATCAGATTTAGGCCAAGTCGTCATTAGAAATAGATTCACCTATTTATTTGTTATAGGAAGCTTACATTAAACTGTATTAGATTTATTTCAAATTGAAATCAAAATATTTCTTTTGGATTTGGATTATTTGGCAACCACGCTTTATCATAAACCTTGACATTAATTTAAAATAAACATAGTTTTCACCTGCATCTGGGAATGTGTATATTTGTTATCTGTCATTTTAGTAAATACACGTTCTGAAAAAATTAGACAATTTAAAAATTATTGACACTGTTATTATAATATGATGTATACTGTTTGTATTTAATTCAATAGGAAACGCCGTAATCATGTATTTTTCAGACAATATTGACCTTATGATTTATAAATTTATAATAACAAGAAATATTTTTACAGTTATATTCAGTCATATATACAGTCAATTCGAAATTTCAGTCAATAAAACTAAATTAAAAACATCCATTTTGTCAACAGAACAACACTGCAAATAAAAAGTGCACTGTGAAAATAAGTTGGAAGTTTTGTTTGTGGAAGTTTGCATACTTGATAAGGGCATCTTTTCGATTTCTTAATTATTACTCAGCAAAGACCTTGTGTAACGTGGAATTTTTTTTCTGTTATCAACTGGTGAGTTGCCATTCGGTCTTTCGATGCTCCAATATCGAGACAAATAGCATCTTAACTAACGAATAGTAGTTATTTATATCAACACACAGTATTACCTCCTCATCGTGGAAGTATAGTAACGTTAAAAAAATATTTTAATTACTTCCATGTCCAGTGGAAGTATAGTAACGACACAAAAAAATTAAAAATTTTTATTGTTCAAATAGGCTTAGAATGTCATGAAACGTCGAAATTTTAAGTTTGAGAGAAAAAAAATATCTGTCGGTCTGTCTGTAACTTTTTTTGTGCGTACGTTCACTCTGGAACCGTTTAAGATATTGAAATTTGGTACACGTATGTATTTTAACGAGATCTGGAACTAGATTATATTTTCATCTTGTTCCGTCGAAGGGTTGGGGGGTAAATAGGTAAATGAAGCAGGTAAGAGTCAATAAAATTGGTTTTTAGTATATACAAGAGAAGCTAAGGTCTCAAAAAAATGTTTGGCATTAGCCACCCCTGTTACCACCCCCACCCCATTGTTAAAGGGGATGAGAAAAAATTGTGATTTAGTGTGTGTACTGTGTACAAGAACCAAAAACCTCAAAATGTTTTTTTACTTCATCCACCCCCATTACCCCTCATCACCACCCCCACCCCACTACCGATGTAGGGTATCGTTTTATGGGTTTTTGGGGTAGAGGATTTCAAATATTATATTATTAAAGTTTCATAAACAATTATTTCCACATATAAAATTTTTTCGTTGAGAGACTTAGAGATAGAAAATCTGGATGTGGAAGTAGTGATTCCTTGAGCAGCGGTTTTTTTAGCAGATATTCTTTTAGAGTTCAGAATATTTACTAGTGTAATATTTTGTCGAACTCCCGTAAACATTTCCTTAAATGTAGGTGTAAGGAATATAAATCAGACTGCGACCAACAGCTATTCTACTACTACTTTCGTTACATGTAGTGGTTTTATAAATCTCGTCATGTGTCAAGAATGATACGAGGTTTCAGTCATTCCAGACCTACCTTGCACTGACGAGAGCCAACAGCTCGAAACTGCAGTCTGCAAGTGATGTAGAGTGTCTGACACGAGAGCTCCTTTGAGTAGGAATGAGATTTTCGGCTGGTGTTTGTTGCAATCGAAACTTTAGCGTTTTGTGGAATACATAGTTATTGCACTTAACGCGGCCAGGCTTGTAATTCGTAATCCAGCATTCGATGGGGAATTACTCCGGAGAATAGCTGTTGATCGCAGTCTGGTTTTTATTACTTATATATTTAAGGAAATGCATAAAGAAATTCGACAAGATATTAGTCTAGTAAATTTTAATTTTAGTTTTGTTTAAATAGCTTTAGAATGCCATAAATGTCATCAATGGGGGTAAATGAGCAAAGCAAGTAAGCGTCTTGTAAGGCCTCAAAATTTTGTTGACATCAGCCACCCCGATTTCATTATTAAACGGGGTAAAAAGAAATAATATGGTGATTTAGTGTGTGTACAAGAATTAAAAGCCTTAAATTTGTTTGCTTCACTGTCACCCCCACTACTACCCCTTATAATAATGGAGTGGGAGATTTGGATAAAAAGATACTGTAGTGATTCCCTGAGTAGTTCAAACGACCCACTGGGCGGCTCCCAACATTCATGCAAACAGACATTTTCAGAATGAAATATCATGCATTTATACCATGCTTCACCAGCAGGCGTGTGCTAGCCCACCGCGGGAGTTTCCCTGTGGTTTCATTTTGGAGAAAAAACATTTTTTTCAGATTTTCTCCCCCCAGCTCGTCAATTTTTACTTTCGAAATAAATTTTTTTTCCGATTTCTGCCTGGGGCCATCTCAAGTTATTTTCCCGGGGCCCAAAATCGACCCAGCATGCGGCTGTTCACCAGGCTGTTTCGTCATAATTTTATTTTCGCTCAAACTTGAAATCTCGACGTTTCATGACATTCTAAGCCTATTTGAACAATAAAAATTTTTTGTCGTTACTATACTTCCACTGGATGTGGAAGTAAAATCATGCCAGCTAGTAAAGTTTTTACTTTGCTTCGTATATTTTAATATTTTCCATAAAATGTCAGAGGTAACTACATAATCAAAACAATTATTTGCCATGCTTTCACAACTCGTAGAGGCTCTGAACGATTAGTTGGATTTTTGTACATAACTATATTTTTGTTTTCATGTAAACGGGAAGGGTTAAAATCGGTTAAAATTGGATAGACGACCTAAATATGCTTGTGTAAATAGGCTGTTCTTTTTTTTAAATAATACTATTCCTAGTGGGATTTTTACCATCTAGCCTGTCTTCGTTTTGATCAAAATTATCGCTGCGATAAATGTAATTGTTTTCTTCAGAACTTACTGGAGGAACTCCAGGTGGTATAAAAATGTCGTCACCAGTTTTTACTAATACGTGACTAGCTAAAGACGTTAAAAATGTACGTATTTCATCGTAGGAATAACCATAGCCAAAAGAATAAAGCATATCATTAAGTTCTTTTTCTTCTGACGGCACGAAACGCATGTAGTGAAGTGATATGTAAAGGATTAAAAAAATGGCCTAAGCTGATTGTTTTTTTTTTCCATAAGTATTAATATAAATTCCATTACTATAGAAATAACGTTTAAATCAAATTTGTCTGTCCTGACATATTTAGTATCCACGACATAAATGTTTATAACAAATCTGAAACTTCTTGTTTACATTTATGTTCATTCAGATTAGTAGTCGTGTTTTACTTCCACATCCAGTGGAAGTATAGTAACGACAAAAAAAATTTTAAAAATTTTTATTGTTCAAATAGGCTTAGAATGTCATGAAACGTCGAGATTTCAAGTTTGAGTTAAAAATAAATTTCTGTCTGTCTGTCGGTCTGTAACTTTTTTTGTGCGCACGTTTACTCTGGAACCGTTTGAGATATTGACTTGAAATTTGGTACACATATGTACTTTAACGAGATCTAGAACTAGATTATATTTTCATCTTGTTCCGTCGAAGGGTTGGGGGGTAAATTGGGGTAAATTTGGGGTAAATGGGTAAATCAAGCAGGTAAAAGTTCATAAAATTGGTATTTAGTATATACAAGAGAAGCTAAGGTATCAAAAGAAATTTTGGCATTAGCCACCCCCATTACCATCCCCACCCCATTATTAAAGGGGATGGAAAAAAATGTGATTTAGTGTGTGTACAAGAACCAGAAACCTCAAAATACTTTTTACTTTATCCACCCCCACTACCACCCCTATCACCACCCCCACCCCACTACCGATATGGGGTATCGTTTTATGGGTTTTTGGGGTAGAGAATTTCAAATATTATATTATTAAAGTTCCTTAAACAATTATTTCCACATACAAAGTTTTTTCGTTGTGAGTGACTTGGATAGAAAATCTGGATGTGGAAGTAGTGATTCCTTGGGCAGCGGTTTTTTTTATAGTTTTAAAACACCCAGCTATAGCTTCTCTTAAGATACCGGCAGCTTTATCAGGAATTGTCAATTCATTCTCATGAACCAAGTTTTCTTCGCCTGATTCACTTGTGACTGACAACAAAAATCCTTTTAGCTTTATTATCACTTGAATTAACTGTTGTTGTATTTTCTTTGTGTTTACAAAACACTTTGTTTGCTTAAATGCTTTTCTAATCTCTTTCTTATATTTCCACTGCTATAATAATCTAATTTTTCTTCCGTCATTTCTTCAAATATATCATTAAGGCGTGTTTTTAGAAATATTAGAGTTAAGAATTCTTTTTTACAAAACAGCAAGATAAACCTCCTTAATTAAAATATTTAACGCTACTTTAAATTCATTTTTTTCTTTCAGTTGTTTAGTTTGTACACATTTAATTTTTTTTTGCTAATATATTTTGCATAATAAATTTTATGATAATTTCCATTAGCCCAAATAAATCTGAATAAATGTGTAACCTGCCTTGTATTTCTGTATCACAATGCGACACTGCAGCTTTAATATATATTTTTTTCTAGTTTCCGCACCCGTTCCTGTACAAACTGGTACTTAAAGATGTTCTTAATTTATTCTTAATTTTTCTGGATTTTCCACAAATCAGACAATGCCATTTTATTTTAAACTGATTTTTTTTCTTTATTATAACTACATGAAGGCTCACTTGCATTTTTTTTATCGCGTTACAAATATCAGAGACAATACGTATTATCTTTGCTAATGTTATTTGTTACAAAAAGTACAGTACAGCGTGAAACAAGTAGTTATTCCAAGTGAGAAAGTTTGCATCTGAAAGTAGAACCGATTATATATTATACCATCTATAACACTATAGGCCTTAATAAGAATATAAACTTTTTACAAATGTATTTATGATGAAAATAGTTTTTTTTGTTATGTTAAGTTTTGGTTCGGGGGAGCTTTGCTCCTAACCTCAGAATTTAAGATCGCTCCATTATCCACCACCTATGGACTTGCCGTGACCCGGATTGGCAACCGGCAGCTGTGGAGTTTAATAAACTGTTACTAATTTGAGTAATAGAAATCAATGTCATCCACATCATCACGAAAATCCCACCCACCACTAGTTAATTTCATCTTTTTATTTTTTTATCTACATTTTCTTACTTTGTGTTTTACTTTAAAAAAGTAATTCATAAAATAGTACATATTTACAAATCTTTAGGTTACTTATAGATTACTATTTACATTATATACATGCTTAATTATCATTAATTACGTCTTGATCATCGTCCACGATTGGTGCGTTGTGACACGAATATCCACTGCAGTGCTCGTACATAGCTGAACAAAACAAACCTGATTTTCTGCATCCACAATAATTCCCACAAGCAGATTTACAGGAACATGACACTAAACGCAAAAGATCATTTGGCGTAAAAGGCTTCAAAGAAGTCTCCTTCATTTTCCTTTACAGACTCCAGCTTCCATCCCCATTCAGTAGCTGGCAAACTATTGCCTAACCATTTCTGGACTTGCAAGTAAACTCTTAGTATGTGTTGTTGACATGCCTCGGTTGTTGGAGGTAATTTTGCCAGATCGAAATTTGATCGCAAATTTGATTTCTTTGCCAGGCTCATAAATTTGAAGTGACGAGCTTCATTCAAGTTTTGTATATCTATTGATTCCAGATAGTCCAAGTGTAAATTTTTCTCCACTAATTTGTAATTGTTCTTTTGATATATTTTCTTACAAAAATATTGAAGTTTGTTGCTGAGCTTCCACCGAAGATTTCATCATTTCAACTGCTTTTATATTTCCTAAACCATAAAATCATGACGTAGTATCACATCCGGCCATTGCATGCACAAACAAGAGACTTCTTCTGATTTTACTCTGCTGTTCGATCAAATTTTCAATGTTGTAAAATACTTTAGTTGGATCCTTGCACCTGTTTGCTTACAAAAATAAATTTTCTGTTTCTGTATGTTAAGCACGTATGTAGTTGAGCTTTAAATTTTTAACTATATTTAAACAGAAAAAACATAAATGGACTCATTTAATGAATTTCATTTAGTAGTTGTTACTTCTTGTGGATAAAGTATTACTTAAAATTAGACGATATTGAAAATTCCAGATGAGTCCGATATGTGGTTTTCGAAATATACGACCTTTAAACAGCACAGTGCGACTAACATCGTGACATTAGAAGATAGTAATATAATTGTGAAACTATAATAACGCGCTGCAGTTAGCCGCTTCTGCTAGCGGATTCCTATCAAGTGACGTCACGGCCGATACTCGACCGCGGGGTGCGGTCCATCTTTATGATTTTTTTTTTTTGACGATTTATAGGTCTTACAAAATTCTTGTTTTTTGCACAGGGTCTTAAAATGATAAGATCTTTCAGATAATCAAATTAAAAAAAGTGATAAATGAGCCCATTGTACTAAAATTGAAAGGGGAGTACTGACGTACTGACAAGCCTTCCATTGTACTGCAAATAGTACAATTGTTGATGGCAGCCGTAACGCTGGCGGTGGGTGACAGGTAGACGGGTAGGTATGGTATGGTACGGTATGAACCGTTGACCACTCCTTTTGTTCTTGTTCACGTGATCTACACCTGATGATCAATTCTAGATATATAGGGATCTGCACACGACCCAGCGGCAGGAAGCAGACCAACCAACCTTCTCGGTACACTTTGAAGATTGCCATGCGAACTCGTAAAAGTGAGCTGGTCTGCTGAATTGAAGTGGTCTGCTCGATTGTCGGCGGGCACGCTTTGAAGACCTGGAATTCCAACAGACCAGTTCACTTTTACGAGAGTTGTTATGGCAATTTTCAAAGTGTACCAAAAAGGACGGTTGGCTGGATCGTCTGAATTACTGCTGGAAAGCTCAAAAATAGCTCAACAAGTTTCACTCTACTTTTTGTTTTTCGAATAATGTATAACAAATGTGATAAATAGTAAAGATTACATTTTTCCATGCTTAAAAATGCAAATTACATAACTCATCGAATTACGAATAAAGTATTAAATCCAGAAAAATGTCAAGCCAGTCTTATTTGGCTGATATTATGAGGGACTTTTGGGAAAATGTACTTCTAAATAAGTTCTAACAACTGGCAAAAATTCAGCCTGTCTCTAATTAATTCCGACATATGGTCATTTTAGCCCTTCATTGCTTGAGCTAATAGCGATTAGTCGGGATACTGGTTTAGTAACTGGCTCCTAGACTATAAATTTAATGACAATTGAATTTACTATCTGACAGCCTGATGCTCTTTTTAGGAGTCAAATATGTGCATGGTGTGTTGATGACATCTGTCAGTTTTTGAAATTTTTGAGAACAAAATTGTTGGTGTTTAAGAATGAGTCAAACTGATCTATATAAAAAAACCCAAGCAAGTAAAGAGGCTGAAACTGAAGCATGGAAAAATATGGTAGACAGTATTATAGATTTTTTATCAGCTTCAAAAACAATGCTACAGATTCTTACTGAAAAATTATCAGCTGCTGAAGTGGACAAAAAAGATAGTCGCAAAAAAATCATCAAAAGATCCCTTGAAGACAGAATCCGACAGAAATTTTTAAAAGGTACAACCAGTATTGTTAAGAACTCTTTATTTATTTCTTTTTACAATTATCGTTAATTTAGTACCTCCTCCATTTTTTGGGGAGGCGGTTCTATTTGAAAGAGGAATAGAAATAATAGTCTAGGAAACACACCACAATATTTCAGGCTGAGGTGGTAGCATTAGAATAGAGTGGCGTGCAAAGGAAATAATGAGGCAAGGAATTGTTAACCAGTTAATTGCCGTTTATTTCCGATAAATCAATCGATTCCATACAGGTCGATTGAAGATTAACATGAGATTGCATAAATGCCCTTATGGACCTAGGAAGTCAGAACAAAGTGACGGCGACCAGCAGCGCACAGTGTGAAATTTACGAGTCTTTTAGGTCAAAATTCGACTTCTCCTTGGTAATTCAACCAAAATCAATCTATTGGGTCTCAAGATTTTCGTAACACTGACCACTTTAATGAAGAACTGCGAATATTGCAATCCAGGTTATTTTTGACACATGACATCTGTTAAAAGCCTGTACAAAATGTGAAAACCCTATAAAGGCAGAATCTAGACACTGTTATTTCATATATAACTCCTTGGAAAACCATCAATATCATATTTTATCATGATTTCTGACTTGCAGAATCTCAATTTCAAGGATCCGAAACCATATACCTAAATTATTTTAGAAATTACCATTTTTTGGTAATTTTTGGGCCCTTTTATGTATGTTACAAAATCTAAAGTACCAAATACCCTTTTATTTCAGGTCCTTTTATTCGCAGAATTTGTATATAAGTATCACAAACGAAAAGGCTAAAGGGCTACGAACTACGACCATTTTACTTCCACATCCAGTGGAAGTAGTGTCGACAAAAAAAATTTTGAAAATTTTTATTTTCAAATAGGCTTAGAATGTCATGAAACGCCGAGATTTTAAATTTGTGCAAAGAAAATGTCTGTCTGTCTGTAACTTTTTTTTGTGCGCACGATTACTCTGGAATCGTTTAAGATATTTACTTGAAACTTGGTACATTTATGTATTTTAACGAGATCTGGAACTAGATTATATTTTGATGTTATTCCATTGAAGGGCTGCGAGGAAAATTGGGGTAAATGGGGGGTAAATAGGTAAATCAAGCAATTAAGAGTCCATAAAATGAATAATAGAAGAGAACCTAAGATGTCAAAAAAATTTTTGGCATTAGCCACCCTCATTGCCACCCCCCTCATTATTAAAGGGGTGAAAAAAAATTGTTATTTAGTGTGTGTACAAGAACCAAAGGCCTCAAAAAGAATTTCTACGTTATAACCCCCCCCCCCCCCTACCACCCACCTTCCGCCCCCCCACCTCCGAGGTCGATGTGGCATATCATTTTATGGGTTTTTGGAGTAGACGATTTGAAATATTGTATTATTAAAGTTCCATAAGCAATTATTTCCACATGCAAATTTTTTTCTTTGTGAAAGGCTTGGATAGAAAATCTGGATGTGGAAATCGTGATTCCTTGGGCAGCGGTTTTTACAATAGTATCTTACTTTTTAAATTTGAACTAATAGTTTTCATCATGAAAATTTTCCGACACATAACCCCACCATTAATTGTTCTATGATTTCTTTCCTTGCAATAAATATTTCTTTCTTCAATTTTTTTGAGTTATATTTTTTTAACTTGTAGACTTTTTGCAAATGGAAATGAAGGAACCAGTCACCCTTAAGGAACTACATGTCAATAAATTGTTCAACGAGAAAAGTGAAACAAACTCGAAAGCAGCATATTATGAGAAACGGTTATTTGAAAAATTTGAAAATGTTCCAAAGCCTCGTTCACCAAGTGAGCTCTTAGACAAGCAATACAATTTAACCAAGCAGGCCATTGCAAGACGGTATCAGACCCAAAATCGAATTGTTCCTGTAACTAAGAGCAATGATGAATCGAAAAGGGGTTTGTTCTTGTAATATTTAAGTAATTTATAATCCTAATTATATCTATAATCATTTTACTTGCTTATAGTAACGACAAAAAAATTTAAAAAAAAATTATTGTTCAAATAGGCTTAGAATGTCATGAAACGTCGAGATTTTAAGTTTCAGTGAAAAAAATTTTCTGTCTGTCGGTCTGTCTGTAACTTTTTTTGTGCGCACGTTTACTCTTGAACCGTTTGAAATATTGACTTGAAATTTGGTACACATATGTACTTTAACGAGATCTAGAACTAGATTATATTTTCATCTTGTTCCGTCGAAGGGTTGGGGGGTAAATTGGGGTAAATAGGTAAATCAAGCAGGTAAGAGTCCATAAAATTGGTATTTACTATATACAAGAGAAGCTAAGATCTCAAAAAAAAATTTGGCATTAGCCACCCCCATTACCACCCCCACCCCATTATTAAAGGGGATGAAAAAAATTTGTGATTTAGTGTGTGTGTGTACAAGAACCAGAAACCTCTAAATATTTTTTTACTTCATCCACCCCCCACTACCACCCCCCTATCACCACCCCCACCCCACTACCTATGTGGGGTGTCGTTTTATGGGTTTTTGGGGTAGAGGATTTCAAATATTATATTATTAAAGTTCCATAAATAATTATTTTCACATACAAAGTTTTTTCGTTGTGAGTGACTTGGACAGAGAATTTGGATGTGGAATTAGTGATTCCTTGGGCAGCGGTTTTTTTATAAGCTTCATGTTTGTACTCTTACCATTTTTTATAAAAAAATATTTTCTGAGCAATTTCCAAAAACCCGATTTTTTTTTCAAAAAAAAATTATGAACATTTTCATTATTGAAAATGGGTACAGACTGAAAAATAATTATTTTTATAATTCTAAAAAATTTGAGCATGTTAGAATACGCATTAACAATATCTAGAAGGATTTAAAAAAAAAATTGAATTAATGAGATATTAGAGCAATAAGACTAAAAAATTTTTAAATGCGCTACTTTTTTGTTTGTAACTTTTTTAGTTTTCATTATAAGAGGTCGTAATACGTCTCAATCGGTAGAAAATTAATACCTTGTAACGGTCAATTTTCGTGTGCCCTTTAAATATAGCATCTCTTTAAGTTAATTTGTACCAGTCTCGCTTGGTAACTAAATTACATTATTTATTTATTGTCCTAAAGTAAATATCGTACTTACGCCACTGCGCTGTCTGCAGTTCTCGTATTATCTAAGCCAGTGGTTCCCAACAAGATTTTTTCAAGGACCCCCTCAGGGTAGCTAAAAAAATACATTTTTATTTTATAGTACATTTTTGATAAAAGCCTGTTTTTGTTTTATATTAATTTCCCAATTCAAGTTCAGCAGGAGGCGCATTGTGGGAGGGGTGCATCCTCATTGGTCGCTGTACTGACAAAGCTTAAATTCTTCTTAAAATGAAGATTATGTAGAATCTACCACTGCAAGTCAAGTAAAATACAAAACAATTGAATATCTCAGTGACATTTCGCGGACATCGTCCGCGGACTACTAGGGTCCGCGGACCACCTGTTGGGAATCCCTGATCTAAGCAATGTACTAAACTAGAGAATATTTCATGGTTATCCCAGTCCATTATAGTCTGATGTCATGCTTTTAAAAGTACGAGTTCCGATTGGACAAAGACAAAATTTCTATTATTCGCGGTAAAATGTTTGGCTAGAAGAAGGGATAGTAACGATGTGATTTTTAAGTGCGAGTCGGAGGGTGGCGGCCCTGAAGATAGGCTGGCTGTTGCCGGCTCCAGTAATTGTTTAATTTGGGTTAATTATTTAACTGAGATTTGAGTTTGAAACAATGTAAAGTATAGTCCTGTGAATAAACTAAGAAGAATTTGTTCTAAGTTTATTATACGGCGATTGCTGTTCCTAACACTAATTAACAAATAGCTGTCTACGTATTTAAGATTCGGCTTCTGTAAGTACATTTTTCTCCTGTTCATTCCTTGGCCAGAGACCTGTTGCATCAGTTTTCAACAACTTACGCTATACCCAGCGATGGTTATTTGTGTAGTGTCCGTGTAATGATTTCGTTACCTTTTGTACTTGAGTAAAAGAAATTTAACTTTTATCGATTTCCACATGACACAAACTATTGTATTGGTGTTTATGTGCGAAAAGCTTTTGTCCAATACGCAGACGATGTCTGCCGATTTTGTATGTACCTAACTGTTAAAGTTATTTTGATTTGCATTTTTTTGTACTTAAACTTTTCTGATACAATGTTTATTAGTTACTTTTGTTTAATGAATGAGTAAATTAATTTTATGTTTATACGAGTTTCTTCAGGTCGGCCAGCCATTGTTAATATTTTTGTATACTTTGTTTATCTTACTGACATTATGTTAATATATTGTGAATTTGTCTCTATGGTAAAAGCGATATTTTCTTTTTTCACTCGCAACCTTTAGGTCCTATACTCTTTGCAATATTTAGTAATATATTTTTGTTATTAACTAATTAGGGTTTTATTTCTAAACCTTTGAAGTAGTATCTTTTTAACAAAAGTATAAAATAATCGATGAGCTAGTTGGTGCAATATTTTGTTTACTTTACTTTATTTTAAAAATAACGAGAAGCGAATTTGCGAACGTTATAAACTTTAATTTTTACAAGAATAAAAAGTTTTCTCATAGTTGTAGATTTTGACGTCATATATATTTTTTGAACGTTTCAGCGCCATTTTGAAAATGCCCATTTCCAAAACTAAACATCGGGAAAAAAAGAAAAAAACCATTCGATTTGTTTTCGTAATTTAATTTTGTACCCTTGCATTTTTTTATCAATCCTCATTTTTCGGGTAATTTTAAAAAAACGTCTAGGAATACTGATTTTAGGGGGTGAAAATTGCAATTTTCAGTTCGCAATATCTCGAAAAATATGCATTTTATCAAAAGTATAAGTCTTTTCTTTCTCTTATAATGTGATTCTCTATCAGATTATGTGTATTTTTTGTTTTTTTGTAACAACCCCTAACAAGGGTGGCAACCACCCCTAACCAAAAAGCAGGAAAAATGACAATATAAGTTCTTATGTACATACTTTATGAAGCATGTTGAAGAAAAAAAATTGGAAATTCATTATATCGTTTTCGGGCTCTGATTTAAAAGCTTCACTTACTGTACTAAAAACATTTTGCTTGTCTTAGGAAGTCATAAACAGTTGTTAAACTTAAGATAAATTATACAGGGTACTCTAAACATTTTCTAAATAAATACTTTGGTTTAAATTTTCATCCATAAAAATAAGGACCGATTATTCTGTGATGAATTATGCCGCACCCAACATTTGCTTTTTTAAACTTTTGACTATTAGTGGTCATTTGGAAATTAGAATTTTCCTGAGCCCACTACCTACAATTTTGAAAAGAGACTGCCCCATTAGTCGTAAAAGTAGATTGGTCCTTGAATAAAATGTTTCAACACATCATAAACGCATGAGCCATATGTTTTTGGTCGAAAATTTGAGACCTGTACCTTCAACATATATGTTTCGTACGCGAATGTGCGTGAGCAAAATCTTAAAAGTCGTGAGCATGCGTGAGCGTGAGTCAATATTTCCTCAGGCGCCCATTTCGACTTCGTACGGTACTTTAACTCATATATTACAAAAGAGATGAATGTTTAAAGATTTCATGTTTCGCCTTCTTTGCGGATTGCGATAACGGGCGCCTCAACACAGTTCTTGCCGAATAACTCGAAAAGTATCACTCGTAGTTCAAAAAGAGAAAAAAATCTCTAATAGTGTGGTGGTTTAGAGCAAACACTAGGCAGAATCGTGACCTGCTGTATTAAAGCGCCAAATTTTGCGCAGTTCTTATATATCCCCAGTACTATCAATTCAGTGTCCGCCATCTTAAAATACGACGCTATCTTTGTTTCCTTTGGACTGTAACTGTAAATTTTCGACTTTTATTTGGTTTTTGCTAAATATCTCCCCGACTTCTGAGTTTGTAACAAAAAGGATTTAATTCACACTTTTGCTACAATTTGAGACTAGAGCCTTTTGTACTTTAATATTTTTCGAGATACAAGATTCCAAGTTTTGGACTTTTTTCAGGTTATTACGAAAATCGGTTGGGTTTACAGCAACACTATTCGAATCAATTTTAATCTAGACTAAATTTGCTACAACTTTAGAATATAGTGATATGGTCTTCTTATCATGGATCAAGAGACAACTTCAGGATTTCCTAAGAATCGATGTTGTATGGGACATATACAAGCCAGACAGTCTGAAGGAAACTGCACGTGTGAAGAGAGGGGAGAAAAGTCACAAGGGAAACCACACTCCCCAAAAACTGGTTGCCAAACCAATCTGAAGCAAGCAAAAACTGTAGGAAATTAATCAAGTGCGGATGTAAGGCTGCACTTATCTGCACAGCTCTTTGCCATTGAAAAGGCCATTGTGAACAGTAAACAACAACATTGTAAATGTAATAATAACATTATAAATATAATTTTTATGATTATTTTCTTAATAGTTATTCTGTAATTTTATTTATTGAAACGTTTGTAACATATTCAAATACATTATCTCAGCAAATTGTGATTGTATCGATGTCTTTCTTTACTCACATTGTAGCCTATTCATTCTTCTTAAACATTAATAAAACAATGTTTGCTGTAAAACTGACTACATTGGAGATATTTAGCAAAACCGACAAAAATATAGATTTTCGTAATAACTTGAAAAAAGTCCAAAACTTTGGAAGTTTGTATCTCGCAAAATATTAAAGTTACAAAAGCGGTTCTGGTTTCAAATTGTAGCAAATTTAGTTTAAATTAAATTATCTTTGCTACAAATCCAGAAGTTGGGGAGATATTTACTAAAAACCAAATAAAAGCCGAAAATTTACAGTTACCGTCCAAAGAAAACAAAAATGGCGTCGCATTTCAAGATGGCGGACCCCCCCCCCCCCTCCCCTCTGAATTGATAGTACTGAGGGTATATAAGAAGTGTGCAAAATTTGGAGCTTTAATCCAGCAGGTCACGATCTTTTCGCTAAGAAAGCACACTATAAGGAAAAGTTCGTACACTGAGGAACAATTTGTTGTTTTTAAAATCTCAGTGATTTTTTTAAATTTTCGTTAAATGCTAGTCCGTTTGTATTCCAGATAGTCTGGGGTCCAACAGTACGAAATCGCTCTAAATTCCAAGTAACCTGTTCCGACATGACGTACATTTTTCAACTTCAACAGATTTGCAAAAATATGGGACACCAGAAATGACTTGTCAGATTCTTATCAGCTCTTGCATAACTTCTTAAATGATAAGAAAAGAGATGAAATGATAATTCCTAAAAAAAATGTTTTTTAATACATAACACGTCCTGTAAAAGAAACTATGAGTGCTATCCATCTAATTTTTTTATAGTATACACTAAAGACATAAGCGCTTGGATAAGACTCGATGGCATTGTTTAAATATGTTTAGTTTTTTGGGAAAAAAATATGAAATCTGTAACTATAAAATATCGTAGTAAGAATTTCGGCATACGAGCAAGTACTTCAATTTTAAATTTTTTGTGTACAAACTATGCTAAAAAACATACTCAATATATTGAAAATGTTTTTAAGACAAGAACTAAGTTGATATTGCATATAGTATTCGAGTTGTGAATTTTTAAAATGGGTGCATGATGCGGCGCATGTAATAAAGGCGACAGCTCTCCCAAAATTCATAAAGCGCATGGAAACAGTTTACAGTGGAATTAGCTGGTATGTTTGTTTACTAGGCGTATGTACTTATGTATATAGTGTGAAGTTATTTGTCTTAACATTTTAACATTATAAAAACTATTTGTGTTTGATTGTTTAAATCGATTGATTATTGTTTGCGGTTCATATTTATTATTTACTAGCTATGCCCGCGGTTACGTTCGCGTGGAATTTTGAAATTGACTAAAAAGCTTCTTTATAAACGACGTTTGAGGTAGAATCACCTTTCTGGAATATTTCAGAAAACTCACAAATTTTCTGGAATATTCCAGAGTACTCTCGAATTTTCTGGAATATTACACAAGTTTAATCTTAAAAGTTTATGCCGTGCAAATACGCTTATTGTAGAGATCAAGCTGTATCTCCTGTTCTACTAGACCGATTTTCATAAAACTTGGCTTAGTCTAGGCCGATTTCGATGAAATAAGAACTAAATGTTACTCCAAGCTTAGATGAACGTCATTGGTTAAGTAGTTTCTGTGTGATGCGCGTTCAAACAGACAAGCAGACAAACAGAGAAAAATACCAAAATCTGTCTTAATGTATTCCATTACTTATCTTACACCCCCCACATCAGTTTTTTGCAAATATTTTCAATGTCACGTCAACTTTACAAATAATGTATTATATGTATACGTTTGAAAATTCTTAAAAGGTAAAATAATTTAATAAAAGTTATTTACGCTCCCTACAGTGTTGTGAAATTACCTCTTGCACAAAATTTTGGATGCAGAATTGGAAATCAGGAGCTGGTACCGATAATGTCGACAAAAAAAGTTTATCTGAACTTAAATTAAAAAGTACAACTGTAAAATAAAATGCGACACAAAATATTCTTGTGAGTGGTATTCAATTGCGTGCACGTGTGCTGCTTTTCCTGAAAATTGTTTTAAGGGAAAAAGCAATATGCTTCATTTCATAATGATAGCAAGGGCGGGTAACACTGAACCCAAAATTTTTTGATGACGGGGGGGGGGGGGTAGAAATCCGAAAAAAAATTGTTTCGTCTCAAAATTTTTTTGAAGAGCTGGGGGGACAAATCCGAAAAAAAAATGTTTCATCCTAAAAAATAAAATTTTAAAATGAAAGTTTCTTGGGGAGGTAATTACCCTGTTAAAAAAATTTTTCTTCCCAAAATTAACAAAAATTATAACATTTTAAAACAAAAGTTGATTTCCAAAATCTTAGGGGGGGGGTAATTACCCCGTTGCCCCCCCCCCATAAATCCGCGCCTGAATGATAGCGATTCTGACCAACATGTAAGAATAGTTATACACAAAAATTACGTAATATACAACATTAATGTTTTATTTATCTCCCTTTTTTGCTTTCTATTAAATATGCTAAATACCTAAAATAATATTTCTCACTAATGTTTTATTTCTTAAACAATATAAAAACGAATAGAAGTTGTACTCGGGCATGGCCAATTGCGTATACCTATTTGATTAATCGATTAACATTTTGCTCGAACACACAATTCACTTTGAATCGATTATTATTTTTTAAAATGAGTGGCCGCAATCGGCAACGCCCGACTACTACTTTCATTCGTTTTGTTGTATTATTAACATAAAGTAATTAAAATTTGCAATTATATTGAACAATATAGTGCTTTTTACTGTTACACTGTACCAATTATCGTGTAGACTATTTTTGTTTTAATGCTGCATAATTACGCGCTTCATAAAAAAAATCATAAACAAAAAACTGTATACGTTATCGACAGGATCTTTTTTAAAAAAACTTTTTCAATATATGTACTATATTTGGTAAGCAATTGTATATAAGAATTTCATAAATTTAACATAGTTGTCCGCATATCAAAATTTTTAGAACGTAAATATCAATCTTTTGGTTTTACTTATTTTTTTCCAAAAAAAAATATTCTTTTCAAAAATACCAATAGCTTAGTTAGCATCACGTATATCTTTTGAGTATACATACCAAAAATTAGATCGGTAGGTTACATAGTTTTTTTTTTAACGGAGAATAACCATTGTAAAACATAATTTTGTAATTATCAACCCGCCATCTTTTTTGCGATTTCTGAAGTTGCGCAAGAGCAAAAATTAATCCGACAAGTGTTTTCTAGTGCCCCAAGTAATGCTCTCTTCATTACTTATATCAACATTTGTACGTCATGTCGAAACAGGTCATCTTGAGTTTGGAGTGCTTGGACCCCGGACTAAGATAAATTATTAATTTATTATATTCCCCTTTTAGATTACTTCGCCGAGACATTCACAGAAGGTTTATACAGAATTAATAATGTAGCATCAGAGAGCATTCAACTAAGAAGAAATTATGATGATGTATGTGTTAAAACACCTAAAGTAACTGCTGGAAATTCGTCACACGAAGAAACATATGTACTTTATGAAAAATTATCAACGAAATAAATAGTTCATTTACCCCAATTTATATTTTTGTTTAATTACAAATTTAAAAGATCCGGTGTAGTGCAGTCGATAGGTAGATTCTTAGTCCGAATAAGTGCGGGAGTTTTGAAACATTGGACATTTGTAGATTTCGACGCCCTGAATGAAATAAGAAAAAATGCAAAATATGATCTCAGCCCGGTGCCGCCATATTGAAAAATGGCGCACAGAAACAGTTTCTTTGAAATATCTCGCTTCGGGTGCCTCATACGGCAAAGAATATTCTTATGAAAATAAAAGAGCATTAAATTTTCTACAAAATATGACCTATACATTTCTTCGTTAAACTGAATATTTTCGGTGCAGCAGCCTAGCGAAGTCAAGCATTCTTGACAAAATTAAGATTTTTTTGCAATTTTTCAATTTAGTGCGAATTTTATGGAGTATTTTTGTGTTGAGCTAAAATTTGTTTTCATACCTGAAAATCCTCAAATATAGTTGATTTTACTTTTCTGCTACGCATAGCTCAATTTTCAGTAATCGTTTTCACACCACCTTGAGGTAGAGTGTATGGCGCGTTTTTTTTACGTGGTTGTCCCCTGTAGGCCTAATCCACGACTTGCCTGCTTCTTGAGGCGTTTTAGATGTAGTGGAAGACCAGACCCTCTGAATTCGACACCCTCTATACAACTCGCGAACACCCACCTAAAGAATAGGTAATCTGATGTAAAATAACCTGGTAAACTTGATTTTTGAATTCGCCCATTGGTTTGAGATTGCCAAAATGACCAAATTGGCAATTTTCTAAAAAAAATAAAAATTATGTGTTATTTTTTGTTTTTCATATAACACGTCATATATTTTTTATTTTACTTCAGAATTTTTTAATTTTTTTACATAATATTCTCTAACTATTCTTTGATATGTCGAAAGTAAAAAAACTTTACCTAAAAAATAATTAGTTAGCAAAAAAAATAACAACTTTTCTTTGACGCAAAATCTTTAAAATTTGCAGAGTAAAATGTCCGATCGAGGTATCTTTTTTATTTTTAAAGTTAGGTGCCTACTATAACCGAAGAAAATGTTCCGAATGAACTAAATAAAATCTTTTATAAGTTTTTTTTGAAATTTTGCTCCCTTATCGAAATATTCATTGATTGTTTCAGCGTCCGAACGAATGCGCGCTACTATGTATCGGCCGCAATCGCATCTAGAGCTAAACGCAGACACGTGCCGGGTGATTATTATTTTTCAGTATCCATTTATGTTTTTTTGTCTCAGTCCTTATATTTAGTGCGTTATAAACACATAGTATGGAGTATGGAATTAGCAGGAGGGTGGTCAAAAAACCACAGCACTTAGGCCCCATTGGACCCCTTGTACATCCTCCCTCTAGGCAGACACTCGCCTAGGCCTCCAACCAACCTATTCTTTCGAAGTAGGTGGTGATGTTGCCTAGGGGCATCTCCCTTACATTGGCCAAGGTAGGCCAACGCTCTCCCAAGATGGATTCTCTAATTGATGAGACGGCTGAATAGTCACAGAGTACGTGTTCTAAACACATAGTTTGGCATAATAAATTATAATTACTCGGATAGGAAATCAAAGGAAACAAGCTAAAAACGTATTCTTCGCCTGTTCACTGGATTTTTATATAATTGTTATACATTCAATAGGATACTTTTCGCTGTTTTTTGTAAATAATGTTACTTTTAGACATTTTTAATTTTATAGCACGATCTTAGTTGGTAAAAGACTTGGTAAAAAAACTATACCAAACCCCATTTAGGTTTCGATTCCGAGTCAAAAGAACTACACCACCAGCTTACACGTAAAACAATGTAAATTTTTACATTAAAAATAATGTAAAAACATTATTATTATTAAGACACGAGCTAAAATCATATTTTCACGGTTGTATATTACATTATGAAATGTATATTTGTAAAATATATAAATATTTAGATATTAAAATTAAATATCATTTCACCAGATTTCTATTCAATTACAAAAACATAAAAATTAAAAAAAAATTTTTTCAAATTTAAATCATTAAGTAATAACATTTTTATTTATCGATCGATTTTGTTCAAATAGGGTTCTTCCTCTAGCTAACACTAATTTACTGTCCAAATTTCAGTACAATCGGAATTTTCTTTCTTCAGTTATCATGCTTACAAGAAACGTGACGGACGGGCGGACAGACGGACACTTTGAAAGTAGTTCAGAATTCGTTCACTAACACAATGGTATGAAAATTTTTTGTCTGCGAGCGATATTTACGGTTTTAGAAATGTACCGATCAAATGCAAAATCCGATGACATTTCTGTGGCTCTAAAACAATATTTAGAACAGAAAAATTTATTTTTATCACTAAATCCAGTTTACCATGCACAATGTAGAAGATCGTATACCCGAACTGCTTATAAAAGAAAATCAGAAATTGTAAATCCTAGTACAGAGAATATAAGTAAAAATGGCATTTCTGCAATATGCTATTTACAAGACAGCCTACCAAATTAAGCCCAGAATTCCAAATGTTTTAGATTACCTAAAGGAGGAAATCTTATTTCCAAAGATGATTTCAAAAAGCCCAAAACCCAATTTTATTGAGTTAACACCATTTTGTAAATGTAAATTATATAACTGTACTACAAGCAAACGTGCAATGTAATATAAGTTGTTTATGCGAAGGAAAATGTAATCTTTAGTACCCACTTGCTGTTATAATTAATGAAAATATATTTTTTAATGTGTACGTTTCGAGATTATCTACACAATTTTATAACATTTAATTGCAAATAGAAACTAAATAATCCGTACACTCACTTGATCGCTTAAACGACACCACAGATGGGCGACGTTAACAGAAGTTATGCTTTAAATTAATGCGGACGAGTTGCGCGGCCGCATTCAACAGCGTCATCTCGTTACATGAGCCGAATTTCAAAAAAAATCTCTTTATAAAAAAGTTTGTTTAAAGTATATGGGCCATTTTTCTCGTTTATACTATAACTCTCTCTTTAAAAATAAAAAAGTTACCTCGATCGGGTATTTTTCAATGCAAATTACAAAAAACCGCGACAATAGAGGGTAACTATATTTTTTTTAGGCACTGTATTATTAATTACACTATTTTCTTTGCCGTCAGCCTGTCCAAGAATATTGGAGGGATAATGTGTAAAATATTGGTCTAAATCGGAATTAAAATAAAAAAGATATGATGTGTTATGTGCAAAAAAAAATTAACACATAATTTTAAAATTTTTCAAAAAATTTGCGAATTGACCGATTTGGCAATCTCAAATTAACGGGCGAACTCAAAAATCAAATCCAGAAGGTCATTTTACATAATATCATCTGTTTTTTAGGTGGGTGTTTGCGAGTTGTATAGACTACTTTTAAAATGCTTCCTACAGATTGGCTGCTCTCCGACTAATGCTTGATGTCAAGTTTTTACTGATCTGTCACACTACAACTTTTCTCTATTGCTAATACCACAGGCCCACAAAAAGAAAGTTATTTGAACTGGACATCTGAATATACTTTTCTTTAGTATTTTTTCCCGCTGATTCCGAATCTGAAGGCAGAATGGGAGGTTCATGCACATATTACAGAGATAAACCCGAAGAACTGTCAGAAAATGCGTTTTTATGGTTTTTTGGGTGCTAAAATATGCACGTGGCATGTTCGGCTAGCTGCATGTATTTTTCTTATGTTTTTTCGCCCCACTGACCTCGAATCTATTGTTAGAACCCAAGGCTAATTGTCAAAATATTCAGGAGAATAAAAAAACCGTAAAAAGTCGCGTTTTTCACGGATACTATGTTTTTCTATTGATATCACGTTTTTTTTCATGAATACATAGCGTGTTACGATGGCTTGCGTACACCTTTTTGAGTAATTTTTCCCGCTGATCACAAATGTTGAGTCAAATTTGAAGGTCAGTGATGAAAATACTGAGAAAAATCAAAAATCGGATTTTTTCATGGATGTCGCGTTTTTTCATGAACGCATAGCGTGTTCCAATGGTGTGCATATACCTTTATCGAGTAATTTTTTCGGCTGATCACGAATCTGGCGTCAAAATTTGGGGTCAGTGATGAAAACACTGGGAAAAATCAAAAAAACGGTCAAAAATCGGTTTTTTTTCATGGATGTCGCGTTTTTTCATGAACGCATAGCGTGTTCCAATGGTGTGCATATACCTTTATCGAGTAATTTTTTCCGCTGATCACGAATCTGGAGTCAAATTTTGGGGTCAGTGATGAAAACACTGGGAAAAATAAAAAAACTGTCGAAAATCTGTTTTTTCCAGGATATCCAATCACTGTGCGTGATATATAGTATTTCAATTTTATATGGGTTTTCTTATCGAACGCGCTTATCGTCAAACAATCTGTATGTATAAGGAGTTTCTTCGTCGTTTCGTTCCTTTTGGTTTCACTTCTCTTTGTAGCATCCAGCAGTAAACTGCTAACATGTTGACATCCCATTTACCCTGAAATCGACGTTCAGAGTCTTTTAAATCTTGGTGAAATCTTTCTCCTTGCTCTTCGCTGAAGTCGCCGTTATTTTCTGGAAACTCATTCAGGTGTGAATCGAGAAATTACAGTTTCAAACTCATCATACAACCTAACTTTTCGTAATTCTTTATCATTTTTGATACAATGTTTCTGTAGTCTGAATCTTTGGTATTACCGAGAAATTTTGTGGACACGCCTTTAAAACTTAACCATGCCGCCTTTTCTACTTCATTCATAGAATCTACGAATTCTTGGTCACTAAATAAAGTTCGAATCTCAGACCCAACGAAGATATCTTCCTTCAATTTAGCATCAGATTTGTGACCCATCAAATGACTCAAATATATATTTGAGTCATTTGATGAGTAATAAATCTGATGCTAAATTGAAGGAAGGTATCTTCGTGACTCATCAATTTTTTGACAGTTTTTCGGGTTTTTCTCTGTAATATGCGCATTAACCCCCAATTCTGACTTCAGATTCGTAATAAGCGGGAAAATATACTAAAGAAAAGTATATTCAGAGGTCCAGTCCAAATAACTTTTTTTTTGTGGGCCTTTAAGATTTACAGTCGCCCAAACATGTAAATGTAATAGTTCACCGTGGAAGAAAATTGTTTAAATAAAAGTTTAGGGGAATTTTATAATCTACAATTTTGATATTAACTAATTTCTATAAGAGCAACGGGGACTGATACAATTGGGTTGTTGCACTAAGTTGAAAATAAAGCCTTATAATGTTACAATATCAGTTACATAGTGGAGTTTCTTAATTCGAATTTTCTTAAGAATCGTTCAGATTGTGATACTAACCTGAAATTGGGTGAGCATAGACAGTTTTTTGAGACAAACAAAATGGGATATAGTGCCACTTAGAAAAAAATAGGTTCGTTATAACCTCAAAATCGTCAGAAAAATCAGTACTTCATTATCTCGAAAACGGTGAATTGTATCAATATTTTTGTGATTACACAAATTAAGGTAAACTAAACTTTCTACAAAAATCGTGTAATGATTTCTTTTGTGACTCCATTAGTTTTCTCAGTGGCGGGGAAATTATATATTTAAGTATAGCTGTAGTATATAATTCTATTTTTAATAAAAAGTACCTAATTTTTTTTATTTTAACTAAATAATTATACTCTAGCGATTTTTTATAAAATCGCAAAGAAACGAATGCTTAAAAGTTAAAATTTTCAGTCACTGTCGGCAGTCTCCATCACATAAACACAGTACCGTTCATTAACTCTGCACGAGCGCATGCATGATACTAAGAAATAGATACGCTCTCACGCATACCTCCCCTTACTGCAGTTCCCGCTGTTACGTCACGTAAAAGTCAACTAGTTCAGTGGTCAATTTTTAGTTTAGATGTAAACTAAAATTACCTTGACCGAAGCGTTTAGAAGCTTATCATTCGATAAAATAACAAATTACGACTCTTTTGGTTGTTCGAGACAAAAGATAGAGCCAAAAATGTGAAAAAATTGTAAAATAATAGATACAATTATTTTTTCGTTTAACTCGCTGTAATTAAAAAACAGGACAACGAGTTAATCTCAAATTTTTACCGTGTGATGAATCTATATTTGTTAACAAAATGTGTTAATATGAAGGTCAAGTTTTAATAAGTGTAGAAAATATGATTTTTTTTCTAAGGCTATGTCGATAAACTGTGAAAATTTACAGGTGGGAATACAACAAACGAGAAACTTTTTTGTCTTTCGAAATAGATACCAAGTATATCGAGGGCATATGAAGATAAAGGATGGTGCTAACTTTTTTATTTGAAACTTTTTTTTCTAAAATTAACAGTTTCCGAGAAAATTGCAATTAAGTATACGGAACCCCCTCGCGAACGATACAGCGCGAGAATGCGGTGTGAGAACTAATGTACGTTAGTGTTGTTTAATGAAATTGAATTCAGATTTTCTTGAGATGTTTCAGCAAATCAATGGAGGATATTAAATATTTGTAATAATTACCATGAGAGAACACATTGATATATCTCGCGCTATTGAATGTCATACTGCGAAAACGCTATTTTGCAGATGCAAAATGTTTTTCATAATAAAAACACATTAAAGAATCCGGCAATTTATCTCTAAATAACAGAATAAATATTTCTCCTTCTTGACTGTTTGTCTATTTTCCTGAATAACGTTAGATAAATGCACTGTTTCATAATTAAACTAATTAAAGTAGTACCTATATTATTTACTATTACTATTTATTGTGTTTAATTAAATAAATTAAAATTTGATATTAAACAAAAACAAAATAAATAGCTTACTTACACGTTGAAAAATCAACGGTGCAAAAGATCATAATGTGCTTGCACCAATTATTTTGGAGGTGTTTTCACAAACATTTAAACCCACAACGGCCTTATGTGAAATGAAAAGTGCTGACAAAAGCAGTTATAGAATTCTATGATATTAAAAAGTAAAATTGCCTGCAATCAGCTTTTATATTATGGTTTTCGATGTATTTTTAGATGTATTTTTAGGTAGATGGTCGCTGGCGCGGGCTCGATTTGAAGTTGACTAGAGGGTGACGCTATGCGCACAGTAGGTCGAAAGCTGGTACTCATACCGAGCGTATCTTATATTTCATAGTATCATGGAGCGCATGAACATTTTTTACTACATATAACTTGACATTTACAAGAAACAGCTCCTGACAAGCTGAAGTAGCTTCTGGAGATTTGGTCCAAAGAGGGTAGTAAACTCCACCCCCAAGAATCGGGATCTGGATGAGTGTTATTATTATTCATATTATTATTGTTACTACTTTATTATTGGGTGCGTTTAGGGAATGCAACTGTTGTGAGCAGCGGTTCTTTAAACGACAGCGCTGAAAATGTGCTAATTGTCAACTGTTGGATATTTTAGTCAGCGGCAGAATTCACGCTGGGTATAGCCAGCAGTGAAACTTAACCTCATTTTCTTTCATCAAGCAGATTAATTTCGTCTTCCAAAAAGTATTTGAACATAAAAAATGAATCAATCAAAATCGCATGTACCAAACACAAATTTATTTAACCATTTTAACATTACGATATTTACTAGGTAGCACAATGATTTTCTGTGACATAACCTCAACTGTAGTGACATTTAGCAACATCCTTTGCACCGTTTAGCGTACTCACAACAATTGACTAAAATCAAAAGTTAATCAGGTTGAGTGATTACTCTCAGCAATTGCATTCCCTAAACGTGCCCATTCTTATGTATGATATTACTCATAACAATAATACTGTCGGTAACGTACTAAACGATCTGCGCGACATCATATTAAATAATGCTTGACAATCGTCATTTCATCATTTTCTCTTTTTCAATGAACTTACTGTATCACTGTATCACCAAAGTTGGAATAGTCGATTCAATTGAAACTATTCGAGGGGTAAATGAAAGGTATGGGTACAAATAAATGCAGGCACAATTTCAAAAATATAATATACTTTATATTTCTTTTTACAAATACATTAAGTTATCAAAAAAACTTTTCTTAATTTTACACTTTATTCTCAATATCGTCCGCCTCATCAACTGATTCGTTAGTACTTTCTTCATCGAGAGTGTCATTTTCGGCGGCAATTAATTGGTCTGTGGAATATTTCTCGACTTTGGTGCAATTTGAGCCGGCACAATTTTTACAAGCGATATTGCAAATCAGGTCGTTCTTCCTTCGCCCACAGGAATAACCGCAGTCGGTTTTACATCCACAGAATAACAACTTCATTATATTCGGTGGGCCAGGTGGTTATGGGGATCAGCTTATCGTTCCCGTTTTTCCAACCCCAATCTGTTGGATCTAGGTGATGCTCTTCTCCAAACAACCAATTTTGTACTTGTAAATAAACCCGTTTAAGATGTTGAGTGAGGGCATCTACCGTAGGAATGATTTTTCCGATATCCATCTTTGTCTTGCTGGCAACTGCCATCAAGTAAAAAAAAAACTGATAAAATATATACTTAACGGAAATATCTATGACGCAACAAAGTTAAACCAACGGAATTTTGGAATCTCGTATAAAGAAGGCTCCAATTTGAAATTTTAACTAGTTTTACTTCTATCAAATAATAAATTTTTGTAATAAAAATAATAATTTTTATTTTTAATTTATAATTATTTATAATTTGTTGTGTCATAGATATTTACGTCGAAATGATGAAGAAGTTGCAGTGGAAAACTTGTTCTACCATAATAATATATTAACTAGCATTCATTAAAGCAATGTTAGAAAGTTTGACGACAAAATTTCAGTAAAACTCCAGGAGATGACGTTATTAGCCAGATCGCGCGCACCAGGTCTTCCGGAGAAGGTTGCCGATGTCAGATTCGGGACGAGGGACCCGAAAAACCCCCGGGTAACGAGTTTCGATCGATTTGATAAGTAATAATTTCAGTAAAACTCCAGGAGATGATGTTATTAGCCAGGTGGCGCGCACCAGGTCCTCCGGAGGAGGTTGCCGATGTCAGATTCGGGACGAGCGACCCGAAAAACCCCCCGGGTAACGAGTTTCGATCGATTTGATAAGTACTTTCAGTAAAACTCCAGGAGATGAAGTTATCAGCCAGGTCGCGGGCACCAGGTCCTCCGAAGGAGGTTGCCGATGTCAGATTTGGGACGAGCGATCCGAAAATCCCCTGGGTAACGAGTTTCGATCGATTTTCCATGAGTTTACAGGGAACTCCAGGTGATGACGTTCCTGGTGCTCTTGACCTCCAGGTACACAGGAGGCTCATTCGGACATCACATTCAGGTCCTGCGACGCAAAAAACCCCCGAATAATGAAATTCGTATGATTCGGGAGTTTTTTCTGGATATGAATTTTTCTTCATCACTTGAAAAGATGCACTTATAAGAATGCACTTTTTGATGCAGCAATGCAATTTCAAAAAAGTACAAGACCAAAATATGGCACAAAGTTTCTAGACGAGTTAACGAAACAAATGCAAAAAACCACATCTCAATCCGACTTACTGCAAAAAAATTGAAGTTTGACTGCTATATTTCCTCGCCTAAAATATAAGTATATGTGGTGTTCCCTGTGTAAATAATACCACCAGTTCACCAGAAAAACTCTTCTTAAGTGTTCCAATAATGAATGCTGAACGTAAAAATGAAAGATTAAAAGCCACCTGTCAAGAACCAGGTCTTTTTATTGTGGAAACCGTGTCAATGTCAAAGAAAAGAAAATTTTAAATGCGTACTCATCACAAGAAAAAACAACAAATTATAGAGGTATTCTAAGCATTTTATTTGTGGTAAGTTGTTGTACATTTCTGTGCAATAAAATCCCGTACTTTTGAAAAATCAAGTAATCCTAATTTCACTAATATTAAGTGGAGTGAATCAGTCTTTTTGGAATTTAAATTTTTTTATTATCATATAGGTTATAAAATACTGAGATTGATTGTGAAACGTCAAAAGTAATGTATTTGAATAATGTTAATCCAGAAGAAAAACATACGTATTTTTGTTTTTTTTTTACTTTTTTACACCATTCGATGAAAATGATTTCGATTTATAGCAAATGTAAAAATTGACGTTGAAAAATTCACAGATACGACTGCACATACTGCGATTGTATTTATTGTGTAAATAATGTAACCTAATATTTTGTACATATGTCCATCATTACAAGACTGAAAAACTTTTTCATCGGTAAACACAATTAACATTGTTCCAAAACTCCAACGGGCGATAGACACTTAATTTAAACAAAACATAATGTTTCTGTTCTTCTGTTAATATGGTCTTCTTGTACAGTTTTTTATTTCCGATTTTCCTATCCTTCGGCTAGCTGTTGACCTCGTTGCTGGAAAGTTTGTCATGAACACAGCGTCTCCTGCTGTTTGAAACGGATTTTTCCTCAAATAGCCACGGAGTGCTTCATCTTGAACGAGATTCGACCTTCTCGATCGGCCTGAACCGTTTCTTCTCTTTAAGCTACCTTCCTCCCCCCACTTTTCTTCACACTCATAACAGTACTTTTATTCAATTGATAATGGTTAGCAACTGCGCTGATAGACCATCTCTCTTCGGTTTTAGACAGAATTAAATTTTTTTCATGTTTAGTTAATTTTGGCATTGCGAAAATATAACACTGACACTGACAAATAAATAAAGAATGATTTAATATAGCGAAAAATAGGTGTACGGGATTTTATTGCACAGAAGTATATCTTAATGTAAGAATTTGATTTTTGACATGGGTTTATGTTGTAGGAAAACAGCCGAATTACAAGACTAGTGTAGCGTTCTATCTATTACAAATTTAAATTACCCGCCAAACTGCCGGAAAAGGCAGAAGTGTCTTCACGGCTCTTGATTAGAATGTCAAAATCTCATACTGACATTAGTAATTCTCCAAATTTTTTTCCCTATATCGATCGATGCAGATTCCGGTGAAACACCCTATATACTAATAGATATTTGGCAACGAGTAGAAGTTGCGGTCGGGCGTGACCGACTGCCCATAGCTATTTAATTCATATTCTGCACAGACACAGTACAATTCATTTTTAAAGGGCACTACTGAGGTCTGAGATTAAATATACAGTCAATATATTTTTTGTTCCTATTGTTGAAATATTTGTTCACAGTCGGCATCGCCTGACTGTAACTATCATTCTTTCGTAATAATTTTATACGTATAGGTACTCCACTACGCAAAGTTTGTTGAATAAACTTTACCTATTAGACATTAAAAACCTTTAGTCTGAAATCCCAGCTCCATTTAAGGCTCAGTTTTTGCAGCCTAAGTACCTGTCTAACATACGGCTGAAAAGTTTCGTACTCGATGTAAAATTGTTTGCTGAATCCGAATCCGGAGGGCGCATAAAGATCGGGGATTGCCTTCAACCCTTAATCCACGAATTTACCTTTATTTCGGAAATTGTGAAAAATCGAATTTTTAAAATATAACTTGCGTTTTCTCCCACAAAAAATAAGCCAAAAATCTATTCTTTTTTTCAAATTGAAGCTCACAGTGCATTTAACGCAACAGTGTACTCAAAATACATTCAATACTTATAGAAATTTTAGAAAAAAACATGTGAACCTCTACGCAGCCGGTGCATTGAAAAATGTAGCCTGCGAAGATTTTTTTTATTTTGGGAAATTGACAAAAACTAGATCGTACGAAATTATAAGAAAAGACCAAAATTATTTTTAGTGATTGATTCATACTGATATTTTGAGTGAAACGGAAGATATGATTTTTTTAAATTTGACCGTCCTGCGAGCGCGCTACGAGTCGAAACCGACGCACGTTTGCGGGCACTCCTTTGCATTATATTTAGTTATTTGGTACTGTATTAATAGGTACAATATTCCTGTGTCAGATTTTACCGGCTTAATTTTGTATAAAAAATATAGTTATTAATATAGTTGTTTAAACTTCCTTAGGTTTAATTACTTCTACTTCATGGAAGTAGAGTAACAATAAAAAAAAATGGTATTTATTTTGTTCAAATAGGATTAGGATGTCATGAAACGTCGAAATTTTAATAAGACAAGAGAGTATTTTATATCACATGTAAAACCCATTTTGATTTTTCTTCCTAGTTTGTATGGTTTTCGAGCAATTCAATTTTTTCTACAGGCCGCGCGCAAAAAAATCGCGCCCATTAAAAATAGAAATTTTGGAATTTTTTTCAATATCATTTTCTCAAAAACCATGGCATATACAACAAAATTACAATAGGACTTTTTTTTAGGTAATTAGTCAAGCTTTCTTTTTTATGATGGCAATTTTTTTATTTCTTCAACGGTTAACGAGTTATCAGTAAAATAAGGTTTTTTTCACCGAAGGGGGGTTTTGGGGGGGGAGGGGTGCGCGGCACTTCCAGAACGGATTTTTGTGGTTTTGTGATGTATAACCCCTCCACTAACAGTTACTGAAGGAAAATCTTAGATAACTTTTTTTGTGATGGAAATTTTTATAATTATTGGTCTATACGTAAACCAATTTTAGTCAAATAGCTTTCTATAAACGTCATAATTGTCAAACAATTGTTATCTTAGTAAAATTAAAAGGAAATATACAAATTATGTCACCATGACATTTCTTATATTTTTTGAAATGAATATTCATACGAAATTTTAGTGGCAAAACGAACATTAGTGCAAATTGGGTAAATTCTAAATAGTCTTTCCTAAATGGCTGCGTCAAGAGATCCAAATGAAGTTGAAGCATGGAAGCTGATGATGGACAGCATGATAAAATTTATATCAGCTTCAACAAAATTGATGAACAAAATTAACAACAAAGTTGAAAGGAAAGTAGTTCCTGGGCAAAGTGTTACAGGAGCACTCTTATGCGAGTTGGAATGCATTTTGTGTCCGGATAGAAGAGGAGAATGTGGTGTTTGTCCTGTTGCGCAAGGCGATGGTGGTGCAGATCCCAAAGCACCAGAGAATGCTGCACCCACGGAGAGAGATGCTGGTGATGGTGGAGGCGGCGGTGCTGAAGCTGAACCTGCTCCTGAAGAACCGCCCGTTATTGTAGTGGCGCCACCCCCGGAAGAGGCAGCCCCTGTTGAGCAAGCTGAGGAGGTTCAGGAGGTGCAACGTGCTGAGGCGGTGCCGGCTGCAGAAGGACCAGTGGGAGGAGCTCCGCATGGGGGTTTAGCAGGAGCGGGTGCAAATAGGGATTTATGCGTGTGTAACGAAGTTAGACAAATAAAGGAAGTCGCTAGACAGGCTGGAGTAATTGTTGATGGTAAGTTAATTTGTAGTATACAGGATGTTTCAGTTAATATTACCACAGCCGATATCTCGGAAACAAAAATATGTTTTTATTCTGTAAACGGTAATAGATTTCTATTGTTAATGCCTTCTTCAGGAAGTACAATTTACTATTATAGCATATCACCAGATGTGGCAGTTTAAAAATATTTTTCGATCAAGGAAGCTTCGAAACATATGCCATTCGATTAAGAATTAAATTTTAAGCAAAATTCTTGTTATTCGAAAAAGTCAGTAGCTTTTGAGATATTTTAATTTTATTGTCTAACTTTTATGTGTTGTTTTTTTTTAATTGCTATAACTTTTTTAATAATTATTGGTTTTAGGATGTAGGTTCTTGGTAACTTTTTTGCCTACTATAAGAAAATTATTTACTGGTGGTAATTTTTCTTAATATCACTTCCGATTTTACCGGCAATTGCTTTAAATTGAGAAAATTAAATAGAAAACAACAAATAAGGTACTTTTATTTTTGAGCAATATATCTTGACAACAATATTTACAATAAATTCTCGAAATTACTTCCATTTGCTTGAGTACACATACCACGATGTAACAATTCCTCGTTACATATCCTTAATAATGTGTACCTATTAATTGCACCAGCGGAAGCATAGATTTTATTGCACAAATCTGCCATTTCTTCTATTAGCTCTTGATATACTTGACTTTTTAAATATCCCCACAAGAAAAAGTCCGAGGAATGCGCGGGCCATCTAACAGGTCCTGAGGCCATTCCGACGCCTTAGAAACGTGTTATTCAAATAATTTGCAACAATATTGTTATGAGGTGGTCCGCCATGTTGCTGATCCCATTCAGCTATGTTGTGTGAAACGTTTTGTAAAAGTCTTGCTAAGTTAAATAATACTCACCGGTTAAATTTTCATGGTATGGAAGCGGGCCTATAATATAACCATTTATTAAACCACACCATAGATTTACGCCGAAAACAGTTTGGTTTCTTATTCATCTTGGTTGCATTCCGAACAATATCCACAGTTATGTTTTGTAATTGTGCCGTTATTGTGTTTACTCGCGTCACTCCAAAGTACATTTTTAATGAAATTACAATTGCCATTATGAAAAACAGAAAACTTAGCAAGGAGGGTTAGTCGACTCTCATAGTCCCCAGGCAGTAAGTGATGTAATAAATGTGGTTTATATCGAAAGTACTTATTTTCTCTTAAAGTTCTTTGTCACGCCGATAGCGATATGTTGGTGGAGGCTCTTATTTTTCGCAATGATCATTGTTAAGGGTTTGTAAAACTAGAGCCGCATTCTCCTGGGTTCTTGCTGTTCGTATTCTTTCACGTTTTGGTTTTATAAAACTACCATAACCTTTTAAAATACACAAACTGGAAAAAGTCTTGCGGCCGGGTTGTGGTCTGTTTGAAAATTGTAGTTGATAGATAATTTTAGCTGCTGTTGAATTTTTATTACTTTGTCCATAAATTAATAACATATTAATTTAGAAAAAAACACATTTGCAAAATTGCGAAAAATTGAATTATCGTTTTATAACTGCAACTTATAATCCAAACAATGAATGCCCAAAAGGGGATTGTAGAGAACATTGCCGGGGGCGGAGAATTTTCCTCTTCACGAATGTGTTGGGGGTAGTTAAGAGGTAAACATACTAAAAGTCCTCACCCCTAGCCCCGCTGCTTCAGGGGAGTAGTAGGGTGGAAAGGTTCCTTTTTTCGATTCTTCGCTTATAACTCGGAAACGATGTGTCGTATTAAAAAAGACACAGCCACACAAAAAAAAGTGATCTGGCCTGCGGACCAGACCAGTGTATTCTCATGTATTTGGACCCGCTGAAACCGAATTTGCAGCCAGAATTGTCAGATTGCTTATTTTTTCACCCTTAACTCCAAAAAAACACCCCCCCCAAAAAAAATGGTCTGGCCTGCGGACCATACCAGTGTATACTTATGTATCTTGACCATCTGAAACCGAATCCGAAGTCAGAATTGTCAGATTCGCCCCTTTTTAACCCCTGACCTCAAAAAATACCCCCAAAACAAAAAAGGGGGAAATTTAATTATGTTTAATTTTGCATAGATTACTTTTTCCGGACGACGCATCGTTTCCGAGTTATAAGCGAAGAATCGAAAAAAGGACCTTTCCACCACACTCCCTCCTGAAGCGGTGGGGCTAGGGGCGGGGACTTTTAGTATGTTTGCCTCCAACACATTCCTGAAGAGGAAAATTCTGCCCCCCCCCCCCCCGCAATGTTCTCTACAACTATTTCGGAGACTGGACTATTAGTTAATGTATATCGCACTGATGAAAATAGATTATATGTTTAATAAGTTGCAAAATTAATAAAATTGAAAATATTTGCATCTATCATACTTTCAAGATATTTGCTTTTCAAGATGATGGCCAAAATATGAAACCTCTTTTAACAAGTATCGCAAAACATTCGTTTTAATTTATAATTCTATGAAGCATGTTTTAAATGCAGATGAATGCATATATTTTTCTGAAATACTCTTTCTAATCTAACTAAAATAGAGCATGAAAACATTAATTCTTTGTATCATGTCCCAACCCCAATTTGTATCATTATAACTAATATATGTGAATTTTTTTCAGGAGGAACCACAGAAAGAGGAACAGGTAATTTTGAACATACATAAATTAATTTAAGAGCAGTGCTAGTGAACTTGTTGACAGTTCTTCTATAATTCTATTTTTGCGGTGACTTTTTAAAGTACGACCTTTTAGTCTAAGAGCCAGTGAAATTTTTTGGTACTAATGTTTGCAATAAGCGAACATCGATAGGATTGTTCAGTTAGTGATTCTAAGAAGAAAATCGTATATTATAATATATGGGGGTTTTCCGATGGGTTGAGTCAGAAAATGCCTTTGAAAATACAAATGCGTTCCACTTTTTTTGCAATAATACTAATAAGTCGATACTTAAATCAAGTAGCTAGACTGTTTTTTACAGTCTGGCTATTTTGCAGGCATGGCAAATATGTCCAGCATGTGAAAAACTGAAGAATATTTGAAAAATAATTGCCTTTATTTTGGCAGTCTTAAGAATTTGTCAGATGATAGTTTGGATTATAACAATACTACGGGAGCCCACCCGTGCACCCCCCCCCCCCCCGATCCTTGAGGACAATGTTTTTCATAAAGATTTAAGCCCAAGGAATAATTTAAGACATGTCCTAAAAAAAGCTGATTGTACTTTCAAAATGGCCTCCGTTTAAAAAAAAAATTTGCAAATATTGTTTTTGTCATTTAACACAAAAACTAAAAAAGATGGAGAAAAACTTTCTGCACCAAAAACAAAGTGCATAAAATTTTCTACAATTTTGTTCCTATACAATATTTGGATATGCGCTACCATTTTCGAGATAAATGATTCAGCTCTTAAAATAAAATATAAAATTCAATATAAAACGTAATACTACGGGAGCCCACCCTAACTGTCCGTCCCCCTATCCTTGGAGACAATGTTTTTCATAAAGATTAAAGCCTAAGGAACAATTTAAGACATGTCCTAAAAAAAACAGTCTGTACTTTCAAAATGGCGTCCGTTTTAAAAAAATTGCAAATATATTGTTTTTGTCATTTCACACAAAAATTAAAAAAGCGATTGAGGCAGTATTTTATCTGCTGAACACCAAAGAGGTTCTCCATTTTCTTGCCATCCATAATCATTCCAAGGCTTTGGAATATTGTGAACAAGTTCGTCGGCTAATGGCTAAATACGCGTTTGGTAAACACTCCTTTTAATATGAAATATGCTCGATAAAGCAAGCTCTTGATGTGGAATGGAAGAAAAATCAACTTTAGTGTCAATTGATAAAGACAAATCTTTGTCAAGGGCGGACCCAGAAAGGTTATGGGGGGGGGGCACTAACATTTTATGTAAAACTAACATTTTTTTTTGTAATGTAGAGAATTGGCAGATGTATTTCAGTTTTTATCAATCAATAAGGATAAGATAAAACCGCCGAACGATCAATAATTATATCGACATTTTCAATATTCAATAATAAATAATATTAGATCCTATTCTTCTCGGGGCCCTCGAGGGGGCAATTGCCCCTGGTTCCCCCCCCCCCTCTGGATCCGCCCTTGATCTATGTCATCACATTTCTGTCTAATGGCAATTAGTAAATGAATGAAGGCCCAGTAATGCCGAATATCTTTAAGGTCCATACTCTTTTGCTAATGCGGATATGTTAATAAGCTTTCTTTTATTGCCAAATCTGGAATCAAAGAGTAATTTACATTTAATTTTATTGGAGCCAGCAGAATCCAAAAGATGTCATTGTCAACACTTTTAACCCTAATCTGTTCATAACCCATTGTTACCATTTTCGAGATACCTAAATGTCTGCAAATTATGATGTTATTAATTTTTTTCAGTTTATTATTTGTTATGTTATTAATATAAAGTTATATTATACGCCTTACAATAATTGTCACAGTTATTTCCTCTAAGTGATTTACCGATATATGAATTTCCATGTTTTCTTAAGTTTTTTTATCTGGAAAATGGTAACTCCTGTTAAAATATTGTATAGGCACAAAATTGTAGAAAATTTTATGCACGTTGTTTTTTGTGAAAAAAGTTTTTGTCCATCTTTTTTAGTTCTTGTGTTAAATGACAAAAACAACATTAGTTCAGTCAATGACCTGTTTCCCGTATAATTTTGCCAAACAGCACCGATTTTCATAAAAATTTGGATTTAGGTTCTACTTACCCTTTACTCCAAAGTTGACCCTGTACCGGGGGTTGCTTTTACCCTGGGGGTGGATGACACCCCTTCTCGGGGGTGAAAAATGTTTCATTGAAAATTAGTCCGGGAATGGATAGACTGACTAATTCTAACCAACTTTTGTTCCATAAAGTTTTTTCTGAAAGTCAATACTTTTCGACTTATTTGCGAGTGAAAGTGCCAATAAACCCACGTTTTCAGACGGTTTTTCGCGAATAACTCAAAAAGTAAGTATTTTATCGAAAAAATCATTCTTAGTAAAAATGTAGCTTATAAAAAAACAAAAAGAATGGTGAGCTTATGGTGTCTGTACTCCCAATGCAAACGGAGTAATAGCTTGTTGAAAAAGTTGATTCTTATTCGTCAAACGCCAAAATTGAAAGTTTCAACGTGAAGTTGTCAAAAAACAATGCGTTTTTCGGAGAAACTCATGAAACCGTTTTTGAAGTGCATGAAAAAAACCTTTATTTTTGTTTTTTATAAAAGTCCCTATCATCAAAACTAAGCGAGTTATGACGAAAATAATGTTGGTCCCTATTTTTTTGGCGTCAAAAAAATGTGAAAATCACCCCCTAATTACCACCCCAATTGAAAATAATCGTTACCACTTTACAATTTACTTTATTTATGTACCTTTAGCATGCTCTAGAAGTTTGACCGGTTTAAAGTGCTTAGTTTTGAAACAATTTGAGCTTGAAGTGAAAAGAGCATTTTTGTAATTTTGCAAAAAATTGCCTTTTCTTCAAAATAACTCAAAAACTATTAATGATACGCAAAATTTTGTAGAGTACAAAATTGTAGATTTTGCTTTTCTGAATGTTTTCATTTTTTTTTTCTTTTGGATAAAATTTGTGTAAGATATGGCCGTTTAAAGTTTGCATACGTTCGTAAATAGTAACTTGTTCAAACCCTTTCAGCTCAAACCCTTTAGAAAATAAGGGCTGAAAGAAAATTATATGAGCTTGTAGCTCTTGAAAAAACCTACCAAATGATTTTTTGAAGGACTTGATAGCTTAAAAACTAAGCGAGTTATGGGTAAAAAACCAAAGGCTGAGGAAGAAATTTATTTCTTGAAGCTAGGTAAACAAAACGTCGCTGCAGCAGTGTATTCTTCCAAATATGTAGAAATGGATTACCCAAACTGCTCAAAATTGATTATATTTGTTCATTGCTTTACTGGATGTGACTCAACTTCTGCGTTTTTCAGTAAAGGGGAAAAAAATCGTTGATGTTTTAGAAAAACGACAAGACGTAAGAGATAAAGCGCAGATTTTTTACAATAATCTTGCAACCGTTGAGGAGATTTTACAAGCTGGTCAGTACTGTACTGTCATGTTGTACGGACTTGCGAAGGACACTCAATTGAATAGATTGAAAAAGATGAATGACTTACCTGCATATCTCGAAAAAATGAGATATGAATCTTTTATAAAGGCCACCACGAACAAAAATGCAGTTAAGTTGTCCTCACTCGTTCCAACAATTGGTGCTTTAAATGAGTTACTTGCAAACCCAGTTATGGCTGGGAAATAAAAATATTAATCCACTTGACTAATATTGAAGGAGTATTAAATCCAATCAAAACTCCAAATCAACCTGCACCTGAAGAGCTGTTGAAAATGATTGCACGTACAGCTAGAAGAGGGCTCCCCAACTACAATGGCTTAAAATACAATCTGGCTATGATAATCCAGGCATTAGAGAATTTTACCTGGAAAAATTAATGGTAGTTCTGGAAATATCTTTACTTTATGTTTTTTGACTCGCTGAATCCAAATTTTTAACTTCCCCTCAAAAATTCTCTCAGCAACTCCCTCAAATCTAGAAAAAAAATAGAAAAAAAATACCCAGACATTCAGAAAGTAAACAAAATTTACAACATAAAAGTCCTTTGACATTTTGACGTACGACGAACGGGAGGGGAGCGAGTGGGTCCTGAAACATGCACCTCGGCGCCGCGCGTGCGTTTATGTATCATACGGCATCTCGACAGTTGCTCTCTCGTCTTTCGATCTTCTTGGGATACCCCCTCCCCTGCTACGTCCCTCGAGCTAGCTTGTTGTTATCAAGAGGCCCTTCTCTTTTCCTCCCAACATATGACACCTGTATGTTGCTCGAGAATTGAGAGCAACCTGTTGATCGCGATCGCAGTTTTTTAGGCGTTTTATCCTCACTTTATATTGTTTATATTGTAAATAGATAGAAATCGTAAAAATTTTCTATGCGAATGCCCCTCGAACTTTGATAAATAGTTCATAATTTTATCACAACTTCCTCAAGCACGTTGCTTTTAGGTAATATCCATCTACGGCGTCGGGATATTACTAACTAACGTGCTTTTGAAAAATGTGATAAAATTATTTCGTATTATCAACGACCTTGGGACATTATAGGTGACTATTTCCCTTACATTATAAGAACCAATGAAATAGCAAGATTTTGAAAATTTGGACCAATAAGAACAAACTTCCAGCACAAATTGCATTCGAACTGAAAATTTTACATAAAATTAATTAAAACAAGCTAAAAACGTACTCTTCGCCAATTTACTGAGCTTTTTATATATAATTGTTACACATTCTATAGGATACTCTTCGCAGTTTTCTTGTAAATAATGTTAGTTTTTGGACATCCTAAATTTTGTAATATAAACTTTGTTGTGAAAAAAATTGTATGAAAAAAAAATGAAAAAAAAATCCAACCTGTGGGATTCGAACACGGGACCTTTGGATTGCAACGAAATGCTTTAGCCGCTGCGCCACCACCTATTGCTGGAAAAATTGATTGTCTGTGATATATATCTTTCGACGTTCATACATATTTCACTTCTATGCAATATTAGTAAACTTCATACACAAAAAAAAATTTGTTATAGAAATAATATCTCGCGAGATTTCCATTTTAGTACAAGCCACAAAAATTAACAAAATTTTTTTTTTTTTTAATTAAATAATTAATAACTTTTTTATTTACTGATAGATTTTCTTCAAAAACAATGGAGTTCTTCCTCTAGCTAACACTAACTTACTTTCTAAATTTCAATACAATCGGACTTTTCTTTCTTAAGTTATCGTGCTTACAAGAAACGTGACGGACGGACGGACATTTTGAAAGTTGTTCAGAATTCGTTCACTAACACAAGGATATGAAAATTTTTTCTCTACGAGCGATATTTACGATTTTAGAAATGTGCCGATCAAATACAATATACTCTTCGTTTTTGCGAAGAGTATAATAATCAGTGGTAAACTAACTTAGATCGGCTTTGACAGTACCAACACAAAAAATTATCGCTCCAATTTTTTGTGTCGACTCGTCGACAAATACTGCGATAATTTTTTGACATATGTCATGTTTTGTTTTGTGAAATGCTTTCTTCAAAGAGGGTGCACTCTTGCTTTTAAATTTTATCTATACATTTTTCTCTAGCTTATTGCTAATTGTTAACGTAAATTATATTATTGTATTATATACGTAGTAATATAATAATATGAACATAAATAAGGCTGTATGGAATATATATAGGCTAGGGACAAGTTATACACAGCTTTCAGTGGATTATAATAACGTAATTACAAAATAATAATTATCACAAATTAAATACAAATGCCTACCGAGCAGGCAAGTCAATTATTTCATGTTAAACACAAATGTACTTACGTATGGTAATCCATCACTGTACTCTGCATTATAATAATTCATAACACTTATTCCAACTCAACCCTCAGAGTATAAATACCCTCTGCTTAATTAAACAACTGTAAGTTAATATTTACCCTCCTTAAATTGAAAATACGAATTAAATAAGTAAATATATATCAGTAAACACTTTGTATAATAATTCTTGTATATTACATTGTCTGCCGATTCTCTGTATGTAGTGTTTTGGCGTTACTGTTACTAGATGGTGGTACCAGAACCATATTTCATTTTTCTTTAATCAATTTAAAATGGAACATACGACGAAACATTGGTAGTGCTATCTCTGTCTTTATGTATAATGTAATTAGTCGAAACATGCCTAAGAACTGTTTACAATGAAGACTCTCAGAGTCTCAGCAGTTTTGGATTAGTCACTAGTCTATGCGTTATAATACCTATGGTTCAAGATATATTGGTTTACTGATTGTCATTACATTTAAAATATGGCAAATTTCGTGGACTTTGGCGATTGTTAAATAATTATACCTACCTTGTTCTTTATTAGATGAGTCGGTTTGGAAATACATTTTTATCTACTCTTATTAGGTTATATACTAATTAATGGACTGGTTTTGATCAATTAATAGTATCCATAAACAAATTGCGTGAGTTATAATGAGTGAGTTATTATCACTCACGCTAGGTACAGAGCCAGTCACCTTTATCTTCATGCCTAGCCTGCCCAATTGACGTAACGCGCGACACACAAAGATGGTGGCCAGGGAGGTTAAATTAAACATGTTACAAAAAGAGATCGATTTTCAGAATTGTCACAAAATGCTACTTTTGATTCGTTCGTGTCGAGCCGAATTTGCGAATTTCGCCATGCAATTTACGATCGGGTTTATCTGGAAGACTTCCTTTTTACGTCGCGACATCATACGACCGTCCCAATGGTGTTTTTCGAAAAATATGAACGTATCAAGATTACATCCCGAAGCCAAGTAATAATGTGCATATCCCTACTCTAGCTAAATTGTCTCAGTCGTTCTTAAAACCGTTTAATACTGATGAAATGTTACATTTATTAACAAACAAATTCAAGGCCAAAAAATCATCTGGTCCTGATGATATTCCCTGTTTTCTGATAAAAAAAAGTGGTAGATTTTATCCTTCGACCACTCACTTATATAATCAATTTATCATTCGAATCGGGGACACTTCCAAATAGTTTGAAAACTGGAAAAGTGGTACCCAATTTTAAGAAGAAGGATAGATTTTGGAAAATTATAGGCCTGTAACTGTGCCTTTTGGTCTCTCTAAAATATTTGAATACTGTTATTTGGATAGATTACTAAATTTCTTAGAGACTTACAAAATAATTACAGAGAATCAACATGGCTTTACTAATGGTATGTCAACCAATACGGCTATACATTCATTTTTATATAAAATATTAGAATTTGTCGACGCAGGAGAATCCCCTGTTGGGATATTTTGTGATCTAAGCAGGGCATTCGACTGTGTTAATCATGATTTACTAAAATCTAAACTATTTGCCTATGGAATAAGGGGCCTTGCATTAAGTTTTGTTAGCACATTTCTGAAAGGACGAAATCAGTATGTTAGTTTACGACACAAAACGCAAAATTCAGTTTACAGAGTTGATTCTGAATATTTAGAACTAAATATGGGTGTTCCACAGGGATCCATATTGGGCCCTGTTTTGTTTTTATTATATATTAACGATATAGACTCTTTGGCGTCAAATGCACATTTTACAATGTATGCAGACGATATATCTATTATAATATCTAATCCTAGGGACAATCTTTTGGAAGATAATTCTAATAAGTTATTGACTAATTTGAATAATTGGTTTTCTAAAAATTCCCTATATTTCAATGCAGAAAAAACTCACCTAATTAGATTTCACACCAGGCAAAAGAAATGTAATAGTTTAAATATTGATATAAATGGTATCAAAATCGAGAATGGGGAAAGTATAAAGTTTTTAGGCATACACCTGGATGAAACCTTAAACTGGAAACATCACTGTGAAGTCCTGATATCTAAAATATCACCAATAACTTATTTGTTCAGAAATATCAGATCGTTTCTCAATAAAGAACAATTAATTAATTTATATTATGCTCAAGTTGATACACGCTTGAGGTATGGTGTCTGTTTCTGGGGACAATCCACCCTAGCAACAAATGTTTTTATTGCGCAAAAACGTATTTTGCGATGTATCGCCGGTGTACCGGCCACTCACACTTGTAAAGGTATTTTTAAAGAATTTGGAATTTTTAGCTTGCCATGTTTGTATATTTTCGAAATTTGTATGTATGTTTTTAAAAATAGGAATAAGTTTGTTTTAAACAGTGAATACCACAATGTCGACACTAGACAGAAAATGACTTCCATGTGCCTTATGCCAGACTTAAAATTACTTGCGAATCTCCCAGGTCAATAGGACCTAAAATATTCAACCGCTTACCGGATGAAATAAAGTTTAGCGAGACAATGTATGCATTTAGAGGGAAATTAAAAATGTTTTTATTAGATAAGTGTTACTATTCAGTAGACGAATTCTTTCGATCTTAATGTATATTTTATATCATATGTATACATAAGATTTATGTGACTATTCCTATACGATATTCTGTATTGTCAAAAAGGAAAATAAATTATTATTATATTATTATTATTATTACATGTTTTTGTAATTTTTTCCGAAATGTAAGCTCTTTTTTGTTATTGTTCGCAGATATCTCCGAAACGGTGGGAGTTACCTCGAAATAAAAAACAAGGTCAAAGAGTATTTTCCACTACGAATCTTTTGCTACCGTCAGAATTTTGATTTTTTGTTTTGTTTCGAAGATAACTACTAAAATGTTGGCCGCAAATTTTGAGCTTCTACAGTCGGCAACTTTTTAATCTTGGCTCCTACGCCAAAAGACTATTCTAGTTAATTTAAGTAGGATTAAATTTGCTAAAACCGTTTTTATTTTTAAATTTCGACAAAAATGAAGGAATTAGAGGGGGCGGGATTTGGGACTTTTTTTGTGAAATTTCTCCATTTTGTCACCGTAATTAATCGGTAATTAACTGAAATCGATCTCATATACGATGTTCACTTAATATCATGTACTACTTTGACGCTCCGTTAATCTTGGTCCTTCGAAACAAAGGTTTCTGAGAAAAATTGTTTTTTTAAGATTTACATACACTCTATAGGAAAACGTGTAATTTCCTACATTTCCTCGAATATCTCGATAATTATCGTTTTTTTTTTTTTTTTCGAAAAATTTGTAGACAACTTATGTAAAGAGAATTGATTGAGCGGTAATGGTAATAACTCACTTGATGAATTACAGCACTCGCCTTCGGCTCGTGCTGTAAACTTCATCTGCGTGAGTTATTACCTACATTACCGCAATATACTATTATTGTGTGACGTAAGTAATGAAATTAAAAATAAAGGTCAGTAAACACTAAAAAATCATAAGAAAACGTCTAGAGACAGTTAATGGCAAAACTTAATGTTACAGACTATTATGTACACTTCTGTGCAATAAAATCCCGTACACCTATTTTTCGCTATATTAAATCATTCTTTATTTATTTGTCAGTGTCAGTGTCATTTTTTCGAAATGCCGAAATTAACTGAAATTGAAAAAATTCTAATTCTCTCTAAAATTGAAGAGTAGTTGCTAACCATTATCACTTAAATAAAAGTACCGTTATGAATGTGATGAAAAGGTGGGAGGAGGAAGGTATCTTAAAGAGAAAAGACGGTTCAGGCTGACCGAGAAGTTCAAATCTCGCTAGAGATGAAGCGCTCCTTGGCTATTTGAGGGAAAATCCGTTTCAAACAGCAGTAGACGCTGTGCCCATGACAAATTTTCCAGCATCGAGGTCAACAGCCAGCACTTTGACATGGCGAAAATAGATAACTACGATTCTGTTGTTTTAATTCGATGTATTGGACATCCAAAAAAAGCCCTTATAGCGTGCCAAGTTATGTCATACCGGATAAGGGAGGTGGGGAGTGGTAAAGTTGAAAGATCTGTTTTTCGTATATAAATAGAAGGCTAATAATCTGGAAGGAAAAATTCAAATGAGAAAGTTGTAGGTTTTAAAAAATCTATAAAATGGGCCCCCGAACGTTAATATAGCTTTATTAGGTCAGGAATAAATTTTAAAAAACGGAGATTTTGAAAAAAAACTTTTAATTGCAGCAAAATTTTAGAAACACTTGAAATTTTACTGAAGTTCGTATATAGGAAGGAATATCGGGTAAAAATTTCAGATCGATATCTGCATTATTTTTCAATGGATTTAATTTTTGAAAAAAAAGGGAAAAATGTCTATAAGTAAGTACTTCACTTTCTGTCAGATTTTACTATGAAAAGAAAAATTCTATTCTTCGAGAGTTGTTTAACAATTACAAAAGTTTTCCATATGGCAATTATTAAGAAAAAGGAAGTGAAAATTGAATTTGAAGAAAAAGAAAATTTTTGCATAAAAAATTCCAATTAAATTTAAATATCATTTGAATGGAACACAGTGTCGAAAAATCATGTATACCATTTTGCTAAGTGCTATTTTTTTAGTTCACTTTAAAAAAAAAGCATTACTCTAGGATAATTGGTTTTCGAAAAATATGAAAAAGTAGTGTGCGCGAACGTAACGGTGTACGTTCAGGTATAATAATCGAGACAAAATCTTAGGCTACTTAGTTTCTATGTTTTATATTGTTAAAATGTGAAGGCAGTTGTAATTATATACACAATTATTTAAGAATAATTATTTTTATTTCATATAGATTTTTTCAAAAATTGCATTAATTTCATACACTCATCATATATATCGCAGACATATATCTCATGCACAAGCTTAACTTACGAATGGTTTTCATCCAACCTCATTCTTTTATTAATTTCTAAATATAAATCTTCGTTTTCATCTGGTTCGTCTGAATTTACCTCACCTTCTATATCTATATTTGCATCGTCATCGTCGTCAAGTAACTCAGTGTTTTTAAGTTCAACGTTACAACAAGTTTCGCCGCGACAAGTTACACAAATGTACATTCACTATATAGGGTGAGTTTTTTTGGGCGTCTAATTATATCGAGAGAGAAAAATTGGCTATAGGCCTAACGGGGTAGGATCTATTTAACGAAAATATTTTCAAAATGGTGGCATTTCCGGTTATTCCGGAAATTGACCCCAACTTTGTTATTTTAAATGGAATGCCCCCATTTTCAATTTTTTTTTTTTAGATTCTGCAGTTAATTTAAAGAACATTTCGTTAAAAGTTTCCTATAGCTAAAATCAATATTTCCGGAGATATTAATTTTTTTCCTAAAATTTTGACAGAAAAGTTGTATAACGTAAAAATATATATCTCAGTAACAATAATTGATAACATGTTGATTTTTCTATGAGGGTAAGGCAAGGTACTGGAGTTACTCATAATGTAAGAAAATTATCGAAATATCCACTAAAAAGTTTCTAAAATTATTGACATATGTCGACCACACAAAAACAGCAAACTCATTTTTTTTAAATGGCACCATACCTAACTAAATGCACCATTCGATAGAGAAAAAAAAATGCGCATCTAACCATGTATCATGTTCCTATACCCAAAATGTATGGTTCTTTAGAACATTAGGAAAAAAAATAATATCTCCGGAAATATTAATTTTAACTATAGGAAATCTTTAACGAAATATTCTTTAAATTACTGCAGAATCTAAAAAAACTTGAAAATGGGGGCATTCTATTTAAAATAACAAAGTTGGGGTCAACTTCCGGTGTAACCGGAAATGCCACCATTTTGAAAATATTTTCGTTAAATAGATCCTATCCAGTTAAGCCTATAGCCAAATTTTCAGATCGATATAATTTTTCTTTCTCGATATACTTCTAATAGACGCCCAAAAAAAATCACTCTGCATATTGACCTCCCTTTATTTCTGTTATTATTGAATAAACGTTGTAGGATCTTATTTATTGAAACGTGATAAAAAAAAAATTATATCATTTATAGGTCACGTGATACGAAATAAATATGTTTTTTTAAATGGAACGCCCTATATATTATTACATTTTCGAGAAGCCCTTTTTTCCCTGATTTAAAATATGTATGTAATATTGTATAGGTCTATCTTAAATACTCTTGGACATATTTGACATTCAAAATGCAAATAAGCTGCTTTATTGCAAGATGATTGAGCCTTGCGTGTCAAAACACAAGTGAAACAAAAATATAGGGCACGAAAATAATTATTTTATTGAGTCCTATTTACATGACGGTAAACATTCAAAAACGTGTTTACACTAGGAATAGCTCGATTCGGATACAACGTCATGTATTCTCTTCTTGCGGCACCCTTATTTTTATTATTTTTCACATAAAGGGAAAATATTTCGATCTTTTCAGCCTTACTATATTTAAATAAATGTTAATAATGACAGTTTGAAATGTCAAAATTGAATAAACAATAAAATAATTATTTTCTTGGCCTACCTTGTTATTTTTGTTTCACTTGTGTTTTGACACGCATGGATGGCTCAATCATCTTGCAATAAAGCAGCTTATTTGCATTTTGAATGTCAAATATGTAAAAAAAAATTAAAATAGACCTATACAATGTTATATATTTGAAATCAGGAGAAAAGGGGCTTCTCGAAAATGCAATAATATATATGGTGTTCCATTTAAAAATTATTTATTTCGTATCACGTGACCTATACATGATATTGTTTTTTTTTATCACGTTTCAATAAAATGTAAGTAAGATTCTACAACTTTTATACGAAACTTTTTTTCTATTTTCAACGGAAATAAAGGGGGAGGAGTCAATATACAGGTTGTCTCACCTGGAACTGAATCGATCGATATAGAGAAAAGTACGCATCAGAAATTTTTGAAAATTTTGGGAGTTACTAAAGTCAGTGTGGCCAATCCAACTAAAATAATTACAAGCAGCTGGCACTTCCGCTTATACCAGAAGTCGATACCAACTTGCTTATTTTAAATGGAACATCCTATATATTTCAGGGTTTTCGAAAAGAGCGTAAAATTCTGAGTCAAAAACATGTAGAATACCCTATGCCTAAATCCATCCGTTTCAGAGATATTTGACATTTTATAGAAAATTTGACAGGTGCAACGGTTTGCAAGAACCGTTATAA